>CM051264.1:26197955-26907955 GCA_027921565.1 Artemia sinica
TATATATATATATATATATATATATATATATATATATATATATATATATATATTATATATATATATATATATATATATATATATATATATATATATATAATATATATATATATATATATATATATATATATATATATATATATATATATATATATATATATATATATCTATATATATATATATATATACTATATATATATATATATATATATATATATATATATATATACATATATATATTTCGGCCGGAGATAGCCAGAACGATTTGTTGGTATTCTCGTAAATCATTCTCCAAGTAGTTAACAAAATGTTTACTTATTCCTTGTCTTTCTCGCGTAAGTTGATACGCTTTCTAAGGGGTATGACGTATTCTCGCTTGAAAATTGAACCCCTAGAAAAATTCGTCCAGAGATTAGCTCCCCGCAGAAAATAGGACCCTGTAAAATTCTCCCAAGAAAATTCAATCCTTCACATCTGAAAAATTTCACCCCTGACAATTTTCCTCTAAGAACTATTCCTTGGACAATTTTCAACCTGAAAATAAATACTATATATGGAAACTTGATTTGATCTGTATTGATATTTATGTCGTTTTATAGTTATTAATTAAAAAAACTTTCCGAAAAATAAGTTTTTCAAAGAAAAATAAAGGCCATTTTAAACTTAAGCTCAGGAGATACAAATACCTGTTAAAATTCAAACTCAAAACGACCAGAATTTACTATTAAAGAATAAATGAAACCCAAAACGAACAGAAATTAAATAAACAATCATAGCATAAAACACACAACAAATAATAATATAATGAATAAATAGATCTTAAAGCGAGTAATGCTTAGATTGAATATGAAAATCAAGCTTAAAACGAAAAAAAATAGTTTGCTATTAAAGTATAAATGAAACTTAAAACGAACAGGAATTAAATAAACAATCAATGCAAACAAACATACAATATATATTAATGTAAATGAATAAATAAATCCTAAAACAAGTGAAACTTAAATTGAATATGCAAATCAAGTTTGAATCAAATAAAAATAACTACAAACAAGAGTTTGGGTATCGCCTCACTGCAGAAGCCTAAAACGTTAGGGAGGGGGCGCCCCCTCTCCCCTCCCCTGGATCTGCCACTGCCTTACACTCTGTTTCTTTCCTTGTTAGGGAGGAGAGCACATGCCTAATAGGTGTGTGTTAATACCAAAACATTCTAACTTTCATTGGGCCTTCAGGTATAAACAGAATTAGTTCAAAGGAAGGGGTGGGGGGGGGGTTGCTATTTAATACCTCTTGATTCTTGCGAGTAATTCTGGTCTAGGCTGTTTTTATGAAAGGGAAATTGGGAGATTTTACCATGGGCGATTTTCCTGGGGAAATTTTCCGACGGTTGGGGGAAACTTCTGGGGGAGGGGAGTTTAAAGACATGTGTTACTGCTAAATAAACTAAAAATTTTCACTATTTTCGCTTCATTTCCTTAAATTCTGATTTTTGATTCTTATTGATTTCTTTGGACTAATTTACGGCGTATTTGACTAAGATTTGAATGTAAAAACAATAAAGTGATTTTTGGTATTTATTCAAGAATTTCGTTTAAAATACGAAATAAAGAGCGTTTCAATGACAAAATCTTATCTTACATCCAGTTTGGACCGATTTATTGGTTTTACTTATATGTGAACTCTGCGAATTGAAGTTATCAAGTATTTTGCAATAGGTTGGATAGGTTGCATCAAGTCATGGCTAATTGTAGACAGAGAAAAGCCAAGACAGATAGTCCAAGTAATTGAGAGGCAAATGTTTAAATGGCTGGGGCACGGGTAAATGGCAGGAGTATGCATGACTCTCTTATTGGACACATACTTGTCAGGTTAGTTTTTGGAAAAGCATGCCTGCCTAGAGTCTTAGGCATGCTGACCAAGAATTCAAAAATTGACATAAGACCGTTAGATTGCCTGTAATGAGAGGCAAACAAAGGTTAAGACACACGCTATATATGATTTTTTTGTTCTTTTGATTCTTTTGTTAGGGAGGAGGGCAGACGCCTCTTAGGTGTTTGTTAATACCAAAACTTTCTAACTCTCATTGATATTCAGGCATATACAGAATTAGTTCAAAGGAAAGGGTGGGGGTGGCTGTAAAGATCTTTTTCTACATCTACATCAATTAATTGTGAATGTAAGTTCTGTAATAAAAACATAACATTTATTTCTTTTCAACATTATCGTATTTTTTTTTTAATCATTTTCAGCATTGTTTCATTTTTTTATTTTTCGGTCGAATAGTATAAACGTAAAATCCGAAGGCACATGTTGGGCCTTCCAGTCAGCACACGTAAAAAGAAGAAATCTAATAACGGGTCTTAATTCAAAAAGTACAGTGGGTAACTAGGCTTAATAATCAGAGGCAACGCTGTAGCGTTGCCTATAGTAAAGGCCATACGGCTCCAATGTTTTATTATTTTTTTTTCCCAGAGGCACTTCATATGGAAGGGGTCGTCGTAAAAACTTCAAAGGGGGCTCATTCGATTGGAAATCGAGAGTTCTAGTGTCCTTTTTAATATTCGAAAATGATTGGAGGGCAACTAGCCCCCCCCACGCCCATCATTCCCCCAAACACATCCAATCGAAATTTTGAGATACCCATTTTGTGCAGCGTAGTTGATTTTATGATAGAAAATATGTTTTTGAGGAGGACACTCCCCCACAACCCTCAAGGCAAAGGTTTTAAGTTATACCCTGGGGGCATATAAGGTTTTTATAGAAGGCGGTGTCGTAGAAACTTCAAAAAGGCTCATTCGACTTGAAATTCAAAGGGCTAGTGCCCTTTTTATTAGTCGAAAGTGATTTGAGGGCAACTAACCCCCCTCTCACGCCACCTTTTCCCAAACACATCTAATCAAAATTTTGAGACAGCCATTTTATTAAACGTAGTTTTAAGGTCTGGAAATTAGGTCTTTGAGGATGACAAATCTCCCACAGCCCTCAGGGCAAGGGTTGTAATTTAAGGATTCTCCGAATCCTTCATATTATTTTTTATGGAAGGGATAATCGTATAAACTTTAGAGAGGGCTCATTTGATTGGAAATTGAAAGTATTCCACATAAAGTGCTAGGGGCACTTTATGTGGAAGAGGTGGTCGCATAAACTTTGGAACGGGGTTCATTGAATTACAAATTAAAATTTACAGTGCCCTTACACCAGGGGTGGATCCAGGATTTTTTAGGGGGGGGGGGTGCAAAATAGGTTGATCCGATAAACTTGCGTTAGGAATGTTCCATAAACCCCATAACCCTGAAGTACCTCCCAAAGAAAAACATGGCAAATTCAAATTTTGTTCAAAAACTATTGGATAAGACTTGGATATTTAAAATCTTTATGTCAGGAGCTTTCAAATGAGGTCTCGCATGACTATATTCAATTATATTTTATTTTTTACTGTTAAGGAGGTAGTCTAGAGGTAGCCCAAATGAGGTCTTTCATTTTTTGTCAAAGCTTATCTAACAACATATCATTTGAAAGCTATCCTTCTTCTGAACATGTTTCTAGCGTTTTTTTCTACATCAAATGATTCTTTGACTGAATGTTATCTATAGTTAGGCTCTTATACTCCGTTATTGACAAGGATCATTATTTACTTACCATTCATTACTATTAAGAATTTGATTTTTTTTTTTTTTTTTTTGCTCCAACCAAACCATATAGGAAAACTATTTGTGGAAAGCTGTTTAGGGGTTACTCAGCTACAAATTAGAACTTATACTTTCCTTATTATGGGTCGAAATCTATTGGCAGGCAGCCAACAATGGGGCAACAAACATTTTTTCCATGGGTTTTCCCCATTCTGCTCTCTTTCCTTTGGTTTCCTTATAATTACTTTATAGTCCCAAATTTCCAGGGGGGCATGGCCCCCTGTCCCCCCTTGCCGGTGGCCAAGCATGCTAGATAACAATATTAAAAAATCGTCTTTTGTAGAGTAATTTTCTGTCAAAACAGCAATCTTTTTCTTTTTTTTAAGATCCTTCTCAGGAATGAATTCACTCTGTACCACAGCAGAAATATATATAACGAACAAAAGTGAAACGTTTTTGTAAAATTGATACAATATCAAAGCGCGCTAGTTGGTTATAAATATTTCTGCTGTACGAAGATTCATTCTTTGCTGGTAAAACAGCAATAAAATCATAAACCCAAAGGGAAATCTAGCCTAATTAGTGGAAACTTACAAGCAAAGGATACACACTTGACGGGTGTCATAAATAATTTTTACGTCTAAGACGTCGTGTAGTGTAATTGCTAAATTTTATCCTAAGCGGCGATCAAATCAAAAACTCTAGAGATTGTTTTCCATTAAAAGACAATGATACATTTGTTGGAAGTGGTGATGTAAGATCTTGGCACAGACCGATTTGACAGTTTGACAAGATTCTATGGTTTCATAAAAGTACACTGGAAACACCATGAACTGTATCAGATTCAGGGTGGAAGCAGGGGAAACAACCACCCCCTACCGAGATTTTTCTGGAATCTTCATTTGTTTTTTCTTGTTTTTACCTTTTTTAAAAATAAACTTGTCAATTTGGTAAATTATTGGCACCCTTGTCACATTGTCCTTTACCCAAGATGTCGCTCTAGATCTGCCTTTCGACACGAGTACCCAAGTAACTAATTTGTTAGATTCTTTAAATTAAATAAAAAAACAAGTTTTTTTTTAACTTAAAGTAAGGAGCAATATTAAAACTTAAAACGAACAGAAATTATTCCGTATATGAAAGGGGCTGTCCCCTCCTCAACGCCTCGCTGATGCCAAATATGCATTCCCAAGTTACCAAATTTTACCAAGTTACCATTCCCGCGTTGAAAATCTTGAAACTGGTTGCTGACGTGTTAAATTTTCTGAGAACTTATTACAATAATGTAAACGGTGAACTGATATTTATGAAGGTAGTTATTATTCTCCTTAAATCATATTTCAATGTTTAATAGGTAATGTCGTTGATTTAGCCCGAAAAATATAAAATAAAAATGGACAGTAAAATTTAGGCTATCAGTACCTAATTAACACAATTACGTGGACATCCATTTATCTATTATTGTTCAAAACGGCTACACGAAGCTGTATAGAAAAGCAAAAATCTCTTTTATAAGTCAGTGATATTATGGATCGAATGCAGGAAGAGGTGGGGTTACAATATTTTAACCACCCTCCCCACAATTTTTTTTACTAGCCAATTTGTCAAAAAATGTAAGTAAAATGAAATTCCTTCCAAATTTAGCTCCTTGATGATGCCATACAGTTGTGTAGATAATATTACGATTCAATATTGATAACAAATCGGTTGGATAATCTTGAGAGAACAAGGAATTATATCTTTCCAAGTTAAGCAGTCAAATTGCTGGGGAGTAGTCACTTATTTTGTTGTCTCGCTTTCTTTTTTTTACTTAGTCATGGTTGCAGGGATACAACCATAACTGGCAGAATACGTAGTAACTGTAAGTTTAAACACACGGCTCGAGCCCTTAAAACCCACTAATTTATATGGAAGCTAAAATTGTATATTGTTAGATCCATGCAATGTTTCTACTTCCTATTTTTCAGAATTCTAAAACCCTGGTTATAAAACATTTCCAATACCAAAATCGTTAAGATCCCCCTCCCCAATTTTCTAAATTCTTTCCATAGCGTTTTTAAAGCTATGTAGTTCTAATAGAGCAGTATATACAGTTTAGTCAAAAAGCATGTCTAAACTGTATATACTGCTCTATTAGAACTACAACTTAATTGAGTTTACATAGGATTATCTATCATTAACAAATTTGGCTAGAAGTTTATAAATTTATTTTAAAATTTTGCTTGTAATACATCTCATTAGTAGATTTTTTAAATGAAATTCTTTGAAAAATCTTTGGGCCATCGGCTTGATTTTAGTCCAAAATTGTTCTATGCAATTAAATAATAACAATATATTTCTTGATGAGTGTGTGTAGCTGGGGTAAATTCAGGTGACTTGGTGTTGTGGTAAGTTGTTAGTAGTAGTAATAGTCAAGGCTGTCTTCATGTCAAGGATTGAAAGGTTTAAATTTCCCCAAGCGAAATGTTTGTCAGACTCGTAAAACGTAATAAAAATGCATAAAAATACACTTTTGACGTTTTCTTTAATTTTCTATTCTACCTCCCCCCCCGTGACAAAAAAATTACCCCCCCTCCACTGAACCAAAATCCTTGATACGGCACTAGTAGTAGTAAGAGTTTCAATTTCTAATTAAGACCGGTCATTTTTTTTATTAATTAAAATAAACTTTCCGAAAAATAAGTTTTTCAAAGAAAAGTAAAGGCCATTTTAAACTTAAGCTTAGGAGATATGAATACCTGTTAAAATTCAAACTCAAAACGACCAGAAATTACTATTAAAGCATAAATGAAACCCAAAACGAACTGAAATTAAATAAACAATCATAGCAAAAAACATACAACAAGTAATAATATAAACGAATAAATATATCTTAAAGCGAGGAATGCTTAGATTGAATATGAAAATCAAGCTTAAAACGAAAAAGAATAGTTTGCTATTAAAGTATAAATGAAACTTTATATATATATATATATATATATATATATATATATATATATATATATATATATATATATTATATATATATATATATATATATATATATATATATATATATATATATATATATGTATATATATATATATATATATATATATATATATATATATTATATATATATATATATATATATATATATATATATATATGATATATATATATATATATATATAATACATATATATATATATATATATATATATATATATATATATATATATATATATATATATATATATATATATATTATGTATTAGGATGTCTTAGGAGTTGCACTGGGATTTGGTAGCAAAAATCACCACGGACGGGGGTGAATTTTACTTTACCTGCACTGATACCGCATGTCCAGACCCTCTTCGAACTTTCTAAAACCCCTCCTTGCAAATTATAATGTTGGGGGCAGTGGCGGACCTAGAGGGGAGCCCCCCATGATTTTTTCTGGTGCCCTCATTCCTTATGTTTTTTTCTATTTTTCAATCTTTATTAATAAATTTGTCAATTCGGTCAATTATTGGCGCCCTTGTTACATTGACCCCCCCCCCGTCCAAAGATTTTACTTATCTGTACCCTTGTCATAATAGCCCTACCCCTCAAAATTTTGCTCTAGATCCGCCTTTGTTGGGAAAAAAAAAATAATAGAAGATTGAATGCACATGGCTCTTTTCTTAGGCAGCTTTATAGCGATGCTTATGATGGCAAAAATTAGCTATTTTATCGCTCATGTGGCGCTTTATCTTTTAACTTCCCTTGTTGAAATTGGGGTGTCCCAAGAGATTGATAGGCATGTTGCACACTTACAAAAGCTCATCTAGTAAAACGTTCTAGCAAATTGCTAATGGCGTGGAGAACTCGTATTGCGCCAAAAAAAAAAAAAAAAAAAATGATAAACCTGAATTGGAGGTATTTTCCAACTAATTTTGCAATACTTTGATGCCAAATATGCATTCCCAAGCTACCAAATGTTACCAAGTTACCATTGCCTTGTCGAGAATCTTGAAACTGATTGCTGACGTGTTAAGTTAACTTTTCTGAAAACTTAGTACAATACTATAAACGGTGAACTGATATTTATGAAGGTAGTTATTATTCTCCACAAATTATATTTTAATGTTTAATAGGTAGTGTTGTTGATTTAGCCCGAAAAATGCTAAATAAAAATAGACGGTAAAATGTAGGCTATCACTACCTAATTAACACAATTATGTGGACATCCATTTATCTATTATTGTTCGAAACGGCTACACGAAGCCGTATAGAAAAGCAAAAATTTATTTTACATGTCAGTGATATTATGGATCGAATGCAGGACGAGGTGGTGTTATAATATTTTGACCACCCCCCCCCCTCAATTTTTTTTACTAGCGAATTCGTCAAAAAATGCAAGTAAAATGAATTTCCTTCGAAATTTAGCTCCTTGATGATGCCATACAGTTGTGAAGGTAATATTACGATTCAATTGTGATAACAAATTGGTCGGATAGCCAGAAGCGCATCCAGGATTTTTGTCCGAGAGTGGGGGGGGGTTACTAATTTTTTTAGGGGGGGGGGCTATATAAAAAAAACTCAAAAAACGCATACAAAATTTGTTTATGTCCATTTTTGTTACTTTTTTACGAGTCAAGCAAACATTTCGGGGGGGGGGGGCTCAAACCGGGAACCCCCTCCCCCCCTGGATACGGCCTTGGGATAATCTTGAGAAAACAAGGAATTATTTCTTTTTTAAGTTAAGCAGTCAAATCGCTGGGGAGCAGTCACTTATTTTGTTGTCTCGCTTTCTTTTTTTTTACTTAGTCATGGTTGCAAGGATACAGTACGTAACTGGCAGAATACATAGTAACTTTAAGTTTAAACACACGGCTCGAACCCTTAAAACCCACTAATTTATATGGAAGTTAAAACTGTATATTGTTAGATCTATGCTATGTTTCCACTTCCTGTTTTTCAGAATTCTAGAACCCTGGTTATAAAACACATTTCCAATACCAAAATCGTTAAGATACCCCCCCTCCCAATTTTCTAAATTCTTTCCATATCGTTTCTTGCCATTTCCATAAGTCCATTGCTATACTGACTTTTAAGGCCAATTATTCAAGAACGCTTATTTTCAAACTGAAGACCAGTTACTTTTTCTATTGTCTCTCTTTAAAACGTTTTAAACATTTGTTTTCATTCACAACTTCTGAGCTTAAGCTTGTACTTGATTAATAGATTTTGGAGAACCTTGTGTGGTATATAGTCTCTGCACGTTTGGCACACCAATTAATATCACATGGGCCCAAATACTAACTCCCATTTTTAAAGGGAAAGAAAGATTTATTACGCAAATCAAGACAGTATCTAGAGTAATTATAGGGTATTTTGAATCGGAGTATGGTTTCAAAATCGGGTTGAAGCTTTCTTAAACAAAACATCCTGTCTGTAATTCTAAACCCGAAGACTGAAAAAAAGAGACCAAAAGATTCTTTAAATAAAACGGGGGACTAATGAACGTGTTTACAGCTAAGTACTTGTGAACAGCCAAGTGTCTACAGGATGAATAAAATTGATATGAACAACGGTTGGGTTCTAGGTGTTTACCCCCCCCCCCTCATTTGGTCTATCTCTTAACTACCTCCTTAACAGTAAAAAACAAATATAATTGAATATAGTCATGCAACACCTCATTTGAAAGCTCCTGACATAAAGATTTTAAATATCCAAGTCTTAGCTAATAGTTTTTGAATCAAATTTGAATTTGCCACGTTTCTCTTTAGGAGGTACTTATATTCAGGGTTAGGAAGGGGGTTTATGGAACTAGGACAATCCTAGGTAATGAAAACTTCTTCATTTAAGATATATCTTACTGTAACGGATCTTTTTACGAATTTTCATTTTTCTTGTTTTAACATTGAGGGTTTGAGGGGAAAGGGGAGATGGGAGCGGAATGAGGATTTGTGTGGCCCTTTTAAGTTTGATGTGGAAACCGACACTAGAAACATGTTCAGAAGAAGGATAGCTTTCAAATGATGTGCTGTTTGATAAGCTTCGACAAAAAATGAAAGACCTCATTTGGCCTACTTCTAGACTACCTCCATAACAGTAAAAACAAAATATAATTGAATATAGTCATGCGACCCCTCATTTGAAAGCTCCTGACATTAAGATTTTAAATATCTAAGTCTTATGCAATAGTTTTTGAACCAAATTTAGATTTGCCATGTTTTTCTTTGGGGAACTTATATTCAGGGATAGGGGGTTTATGGAGCTAGGACAATCCTAGGTAATAAAAACTCCATTTAAGATATATCTTACTATAACGAATCTCTTTACCAGTTTTCATTTTTCTTGTTTTGACATAGAGGGTTTGAGAGGAAAGGGGAGATGGGGGGGGGGGGGCAAAAGAGGATTTGGCTAGCCCTTTTAGATTTGATGTAAAAAACAACGCTAGAAAAATGTTCAGAAGAAGAATACTTTTCAAATGATGTGCTGTTTTATAAGCTTTGACAAAAATGAAAGACCTCATTTGGCCTACCTCTAGACTACCTCCATAACAGTAAAAGCAAAATATAATTGAATATTGTCATGCAACCCCTCATTTGAAAGCCCCTGACATAAAGATTTTAAATTTCTAAGTCTTATGCAATAGTTTTTGATCAAAATTTGAATTTGCCATGTTTTTCTTTGGGAGGTACTTATATTCAGGGGTAGGGGGGTTTATGGAGCTAGGACATTCCTAGGCAAGGAAAACTTCTCCATTTAAGATATATGTTACTATAAAAAATCTTTTTACGAACTTTCATTTTTCTTGTTTTGACATGGAGGGTTTGAGAGGAAAGGGGAGATGGGAGGCAAAAATGGTTTTGTGTGGCCCTTTTAGGTTTAATGTAGAAAAAAACGCTAGGAACATGTTCAGAAGAAGGATAGCTTTCAAATGATGTGCGGTTTGATAAGCTTTGACAATAAATGAAAGACCTCATTTGGCCTACCTCTAGACTACCTCCATAACAGAAAAATAAAATGTAATTGAATATAGTCATACGACAACTCATTTGAAAGCTCCTGACATGAAGATTTTAAATATCCAAGTCTTATCCAATAGTTTTTGAACCAAATTTGAAATTGCCATGTTTTTCTTTGGGAGGTACTTATATTCAGGGGTAGAGGGTTTATGGAGCTAGGACATTCCTGGACAATGAAAACTTCTCCATTTAAGATATATGTTACTATAACAAATCTTTTTACGAACTTTCATTTTTTTGTTTTGACCTGGAGGGTTTGAGAGGAAAGGGGAGATGGGAGGCAAAAATGGTTTTGTGTGGCCCTTTTAGGTTTAATGTAGAAAAAAACGTTAGGAACATGTTCAGAAGAAAGATAGCTTTCAAATGATGTGCTGTTTGATAAGCTTTGACAATAAATGAAAGACCTCATTTGGCCTACCTCTAGACTACCTCCATAACAGAAAAATAAATTGTAATTGAATATAGTCATACGACACCTCATTTGAAAGCTCCTGACATAAAGATTTTAAATATCTAAGTCTTACGAAATAGTTTTTGAACCAAATTTGGATTTTCCATGTTTTCTTTGGGAGGTACTTATATTCAGGGGTGGGGGGTTTATGGAGCTAGGGCATTCCTGGGCAATGAAAACTTCTCTATTTAATATATATCTTACTATAACGAATCTATTTACGAATTTTCATTTTTCTTGTTTTCGACATAGAGGGTTTGACAGGAAAGGGGAGATGGGAGGCGAAAGAGGATTTGTGTGGCCCTTTTAGGTTTGATTCAGAAAACAACACCAGAAACATGTTCAGAAGAGGGATAGCTTTCAAACGATGTGCTGTTTGATAAGCTTTGGCGAAAAGCGAAAAACCTCATTTGGTCTACCTCTAGACTACCTCCATAACAATAAAAATAAAATATAATTGAATATAGTCATGCGACACCTTATTTGAAAGCTCCTGACATAAAGATTTTAAATATCTAAGTCTTATGCTATAGTTTTTGAACCAAATTTGAATTTGCCATGTTTTTCTTTGGGAGGTACTTATATTCAGGGGTAGGGGGGAGGGTATGGAGCTAGGACATTCCTAGGGAAGGAAAACTTCTCCATTTAAGATATATGTTACTATAACAACTCTTTTTACAAATTTTCATTTTTCTTGTTTTGACATGGAGGGTTTGATAGGAAAGGGGAGATGGGAGGCAAAAAAGAATTTGTGTGGCCCTTTTAGGTTTGATGTATAAAACAACACTAGAAACATGTTCAGAAGAAGGATAGCTTTCAAATGATGTGCTGTTTGATAAGCTTTGACAAAAAGTGAAATACCTCATTTGGACTACCTCCGTAACAATAAAAAATAAAATATAATTGAATATAGTCGTGCAACACCTCATTTGAAAGCTCCTGCCATAAAGATTTCAAACATCCAAGTCTTATGCAATAGTTTTTTTTAGCCAAATTTGAATTTGCCATGTTTTTCTTTAGGAGGTACTTACATTCAGATGTAGAAGGGTTTATAAAGCTAGGACATTCCTAGGCAAGGAAAACTTCTCCATTTAAGATATATCTTACTACAACGAATCTTCTAACGCATTTTCATTTTTCTTATTTTGACATGGAGGGTTTGAGGGGAAAGGGGAGATGAGAGGCAAAAGAGGATTTGTGTGGCCTTTTTAGGTTTAATGTAGAAAACAACGCTAGAAACGTATTCAGAAGAAGGATAGCTTTCAAATGATGTGCTGTTTGATAAGCTGATAAGCTCTGACAAAAAGTGAAAAACCTCATTTGGTCTACCTCTTGACTACCTCCATACCAGTAAAAATATAATATAACTGAATACAGTCAAGCAACACCTCATTTGAAAGCTCCTGACATAAATATTTTAAATATCCAAGTCTTATCCAATAGTTTTTGAACCAAATTTAAATTTGCCATGTTTTTCTTTGGGAGGTACTTATATTCAGGGGTAGGGGGGTTTAACGAGCTAGGACATTCCTAGGGAAGGAAACCTTCTCCATTTAAGGTATACCTTATTATAAAGAATCTATTTACGAATTTTCATTTTTCTTGTTGACAAGGAGGGTTTGAGAGGAAAGGGGAGATGAAAGGCAAAAGAGGATTTATGTGGCCCTTTTAGGTTTAATGTAGAACACAACGCTAAAAACATATTCAGAAGAAGGATAGCTTTCAAATGATGTGCTGTTTGATAAGCTTTGACAAAAAGCGAAAAACCTCATTTGGTCTACCTCTAGACTACCTCCATAACAATAGAAATAAAATATAATTGAATATAGTCATGCGACACCTCATTTGAAAGCTCCTGACATAAAGATTTTAAATATCTAAGTCTTATGCTATAGTTTTTAAACCAAATTTGAATTTGCTATGTTTTTCTTTGGGAGGTACTTATATTCAGGAGAGGGGGGGGGGTTATGGAGCTAGGACATTCCTAGGCAAGGAAAACTTCTCCATTTAAGATATATGTTACTATAACAAATCTTTTTACGAATTTTAATTTTTCTTGTTTTGACATGGAGGGTTTGAGAGGAAAGAAGAGATGGGAGGCAAAAAAGAATTTGTGTGGCCCTTTTAGGTTTGATGTAGAAAACAACACTAGAAACATGTTCAGAAGAAGGATAGCTTTCAAATGATGTGCTGTTTGATAAGCTTTGACAAAAAGTGAAAAACCCCATTTGGACTACCTCTAGACTACCTCCATAACAATAAAAAATAAAATAAAATTGAATATAGTCATGCGACACCTCATTTGATAGCTCCTGACATAAAGATTTTAAATATCCAAGTCTTATCCAATAGTTTTTGAACCAAATTTAAATTTGCCATGTTTTTCTTTGGGAGGTACTTATATTCAGGGGTAGGGGGTTTATGGAGCTAGGGCATTCCTAGGGAAGGAAACCTTCTCCATTTAAGGTATACCTTGCTATAAAGAATCTATTTACGAATTTTCATTTTTGTTGTTGACATGGAGGGTTTGAGAGGAAAGGGGAGATGAAAGGCAAAAGAGGATTTTTGTGGCCCTTTTAGGTTTAATGTAGAACACAATGCTAGAAACATATTCAGAAGAAGGATAGCTTTCAAATGATGTGCTGTTTGATAAGCTTTGACAAAAAATGAAAGACCTCATTTGGCCTACCTCTAGACTACCTCCATAACAGTAAAGATAAAATATAATTGTTGAATATAGTCATGCGACACCTCATTTGATAGCTCCTGACATAAAGATTTTAAATATCCAACTCTTATCCAATAGTTTTTGAACCAAATTTAAATTTGCCATGTTTTTCTTTGGGAGGTACTTATATTCAGGGGTAGGGGGGTTTATGGAGCTAGGACATTCCTAGGCAGTGAAAACCTCTCCATTTAAGGTATATCTTACTATAACAAATCTCTTTACGAATTTTCATTTTTCTTGTTTTGACAAGGAGGGTTTTGGAGGAAAGGGGAGATGGGAGGCAAAAGAGGATCTGTGGGGCCACTTTAGGTTTGATGTAGAAAATAACCTTTGAAACATGTTTAGAAGAAATATAGCTTTTAAATAATGTGCTGATTGATAGCTTTTGAATAAAAAATGAGGCAACAAAATTGGTCTGCCTCCACCTCAATAGGACTAACAGTCAAAATAATATTTTTTTGAATATAGTCATGTAACACCTCATTTGAAAGCTCCTGACAAAGTAATTCCAAACAACAATCAAAATTCTATGAAAAAAAAATATTTTAGCCATTAATTTTAAGTTTACGCTTATATTTGTTCTTTTAAGTAAAATATCAAAAACAGCAAAAAAATTCAAAAACTTAGTATCAGTTGAGAGCTGCAAGTGTCAGCAGTTTTTTTAAAGGATAGTTTTTATTTTCAGAGCTATAGGGTAAGCAATTTTAGGTCAGGGAGATAAACCCGGAGATGGGAGCCAGGAGATAACTTCATCCTGGTGTCTAAGATAGCAAAAAGTAGCTAAACTGGAATTTTACCAAAACAAGATCCCAGCAACAATTCAGATTAAATATTCCTGTTGTAGCTCATGCATAACTTTATGTAGGCTAATAGGACAGAAATTAGGGTGAGGCTGTAGGTTATTGCATGCATGCTTTTAAACGAAATATATTACTAAAATATAGGTAGTAAGCCTAAAGGTTACAAGTCCATTTGATTCCTTATTTTATACTTTTTATTAATGTAATTATCCTAGTTATCACCCTGAAAATGCACTCTATCCTTTAACAGTCCCAGATAGCCTATAGTCCAGAATAACAGGCTATATAGCATATATCTTTGTTGTTTATTATCTTGGTAGATATCATGGCTTGTTTGATTAAACTGTTTTACCTATGAAAACCATTTTGTCTTATTGATTTTAGTAGAATTACTAGATGAAATAATACTGAAAAATACTTAATAATATTAGAAGAAAATAGGTAAACTTATACATAGGCTGTTCCTATAGTTTAGCTAGGAAGAAAGTGAATGCATCACTTGATGTCTTTTTTATGCTCTTTCCAAGTTTAATAATCATTTATGGGACAGATTCCATTTTGAGCCATTAATTGGGTCCAAAAGGTAACTTATTACTGTCTCTATAGTTTTAAGTTATGAAGTAAAGTCAAAAGATTAGTTGAAAACTAGTTAGATGTAATAATTAACAGTAAATTTTGGGCAGTTTACATGGGCGTAGGGAGGGGGGCAGCTGCCCCCCTAGACCTTCAAATTTACATTAGATATGGCTGAAAAAGCAGATGGTTTGGAAAAAGCAATTGATAAAACTCCATCACACTATTGAATGCCCCCCCCCCCTAGACAATATGCTGCCTATGCCCATGGTAGTTTATATTACTGACCTACAGATAAGGTGAACATTCCACTTGATGCCTTTTTTTATGCTCTTTCTGAACATAATAATTACTTTACTTGGAAATTCAATTTTATGCCCATTATAGACCCTCAACAATAGTGCCTTTTTGCTTATTTTTGGCTAAAAAAACAACATAATGGTTAAAAAAACAGTAATTACCTCATTATATACAGAATCCTTGTAGTTAACACATTTCAAATACAGCCCTGCTATACTTTACCCCTACCACCCTATTGTGGAAATACATAGCCTGAATTTTACTCTTCCCATGTGTATTCTGGTTTTCTATTTCATCACAGTTGATTCAATTTATGGGTAACCAAATTTAAGCAAGAGCAGTGCTAACAGCAATATATAAAGTTGGAGAAAAGTGTATCATCCAACTGGTACTCCAGCAGGCCCCCCCCCCTATCCCCTCATTGGCTGAAATATCAAATTTGATAACATCTAAGGTCCCTATTGCTTTGGCTATTGCACAAATAGTTAAAGGTGCAGTAAAAGAGCTGAAGCAAGACATTACTGCTAAGATAAATGAAGTCAAGGAATGTGTTACTGATCTTGAGAAAAATGTGGCCAAAAAATGCACCATTTCTGAAGTTGAAGAACATGTTAGAGCTGCAATGCAGGAGGAAACAAATAAATTGAAACAAGCCATTAATTTGCACCTTGAACACAAAGTCCAAAGAGTGTTCAGACAAGAGAAAGATAGAGAGAGGAGAAAACTAAATGTGGTTGCATATGGTATACCCAAGCAACCAGGAGTAGCCTACTAAATGACAGGATATTCATCAAAAGACAACTTGCAGAGCTGTATGGCATTATGGGTGCAAACATATGCAACATTACATGCTTAGTGTGCAACCACTGCAAATTGATTGACCTGAAACCAGCCAACAAGAACCAACCCATAGCCAACCTCCCCCCCCCATTCTCTTCTTTGTCCCAAATCTAAACATAAAGAGGCATATTCTGCAAAAATCCTATGAGCTATGTAAGGAAATTCATTTCAGGTCAGATGCATCCTGGGAAGATCAGGACAAAAGAATAGCCTTATCTGTTGAACTCAACTAGGAGAGACAAACCTGGCTATCCACACCAGGGAAAAATTATTCAAAAGACTTGATTCATCCAAGTTGGAGCTACCCCCCCCCCCTACACCCATGGACTGTTTGATACCCCAGATACCAGCCCTGTACATAGTGTAAATAATGATCTAGAAGTGTTTATGTCACCAATTAGTGCCCATGAATTCACCGCCTCATCATCCTACAAGTCCAAGTCCTCTAGCCAAGACCACAGTAGATGATGTATTAAAAAACTTATAACCAAGCAAGACAAAGAAGTTGGAGAGACTAATAAACTTGCTAATTTACTAAACCAGCAATTTGTCTCAGTTTTCACCACTGAGCCTGATGGTGCTTTACCTTCCCAACCAAACTATAATATAAAAGCCCCAATGGAGAGCACCACAGTATCATCTACAGAGGTCCTTAAACGTTTAAAAAAGTTGAATCCAAACAAGTCACCAGGACCTGATAATGTACATCCTAGACTACTAATAGAAATTGCAGAAGTGATGGCAGATCCCCTGACAAGAATCTTCCAGATATCACTTACCACTAAAGAGCTACCAACAGACTGGAACTCTGATATTCAAAAAAGGTGACTGCACCAAGCCTGAGAACTATCAACCTATCAGCCTAACCTCATTTGTGGTGAAAATGCTTGAAAGCATAGTAAATGATTCATTGCTTGAACATTTAACCACAAACAAGATCTTGTCACCAAGCAGCATGGATTCCAGACAGGAAAATCAATCAAAACAAACTTGTTGGAATCATATGAGGTAATTGCAATCCTGATTGACCAAGGGCATCTAGTTGACCTACTGCTGCTAGACCTTGCTAAGGTCTTTGACCCCCCGTAGTCAACTGCTCTCGAAATTATCTGCTGCTGGCATCAATACATTCTTGATAGCCTGGCTGATGAATTTTCTCACTAACCATAAGCAGAAAGTCTGTTTATTTGAGACAGGCAGCCAGCTAATCTACTGTGATGAGACCATAGTAATGAGTTGGGCACTGCAGGGAACTGTACTCAGCCTAACACTTTTCCTGATGTATATCAACAATATTTCCAATCATGTAGATAATAATATGCATCTGTTTGCTGATGATGCCAAACTTTTTGGAATTGCTAACCCACATAAAATCCAACAAGATCTAGACAGGCTACAGAATTGGACTGAAGACTGGCTTCTCCAACTAAATACAAGCAAATACTGTATTTTGCACCTTGGATCTAATAACCCAATGGCTACATAATCAATTTTAAATCCAATCACTAATACAAGGGACCTTGGTCTGATCATTGATGAAGGGTTGAGGTTCCACAGCCATGTCCAGCATGTTGTCTCCCAAACAAACTCCATCCTTGGCCTATTCAAAAGGGCCATTAGTAGCCAAAAGGCAGCAATATTCATAAAACTTTTTAAGGCTCTTGTTAGACCCCATTTTGATTTTGGCATGTGCCAGACTGGTCCTTCTTACTGGCAAGATGTTAGGCTCATCAAAAATGTCCAGAGGCGAGCAACAAAGTCCGTGAAAAGCCTGAAGCCGGCTTCATATGAGGAACATCTCAAGCAGCTCAAGCTACCTACCCTTGTCTACAGACGAAAGTGTAGTGATATGGTGCTGACTTATAAATTCCAAAAGGAAAACTCCACCATCTTCAAGGGCAACCACAGTACCAGCCATCATCTCACAAGAGGACATTCAAAGAAGCTATCAAAATTAAGCTCCAGATCAAGAATCTGTCAGATGTATTTTTCAAGAAGAGTAATTAACCAGTGGAATGAATTGAAGGACTCTACTATTAGCTCTCCTTCCATCCGGTCATTTAAACATCAATTTCACAAGGAATGGGAGAAGAAGCAGTGGATGTTCAACTGGAAGTCATCAACTCAAGAACACTACAGATCTGGAGGGAGCTTAGGCTCTCATATGGATTAAGGTGATAATATTTTTAGGAAAACAGATTGTGAAGTTGCTGATGCTGTCTTAGGGAAGAAAGCTAGAAACAGAAATAGGAATATAAACCAAAATGCTTTATGTTTAATAGAGAAGAGGGGGGGCTTGTACAAAACTATTTGAGTGATAGATCATATAAAAATAAGTGGAATTTAAAAAAAGTGGGAAAATTATTAAAATATGAGTGCAGAAGATTTAGAACATGCAGCCTGATGGATTAATAGTAAAGCATTGTCCTAGCATGTTAATAAATTGATAGTTGATAGTGAATCTGAACTTGTCCCAGTTAAAGATAGGAATGGTGCTACAATTAGTGATAAGGAAAGAATTAAAGAGAGATGGGCTGAATATTTTGAGGATGTGTTAAACCATGAATGAGCTACAGCAAAAGATATAGAAGAGAGTGAAAAAATTTGTGATGCTTTGGATGTGAAGGAAGATTCATTATGTGAGGAAGAGTTAGTGACAGAACTAATAGGATTAAAAAATAGTAAGACCCCATGTGCTAATAGTGAGGTAAATGAGCTTTTTTTTTTAATATGGTGGTTATGAAGTTTGAGATAATTTACAAATTACTGTGAATATGATTTTTGAATTAGGGGAAGTACCTATCAATTTCAGGAAAACTCTAATTAAACCCATCTATAAGAAAGGTAATAAGACTGAGTGTGGTAATCATAGAGGCATTAGCTTGGTTTCTGTAGGAAGCAAACTCTTTAGTATGATAGTACTTTTTAGACTTGGATATACTGTAAATAAAGTTTTAAGAGAAGAACAGTGTGATTTTAGGAAGGGAAGAGGACGCATTGGCTGCTCTTAGATGAATAATTGAGAAATTTTGAGAAGGAGTTCAACAACTCATTGAACCTCTTTAGTCCTCAGTTATTATGAGCAAGTGTTTGATTCAGTTGATAGATGAACTCTAGCAAAGGTCCTATTCTAGTTTGGTACCCAGATTAATATATCAAAGCAATTAGTGCTATTTACAAGAATAACATTGCTGCAGTTAAGGTAAGAAACGAGGTTAGTTGCTGGTTTCCCATTAAATCAGGAGTTAAGGAGGGTTGTATCCTATCCCTATTTATAGGGATTATTTTTATGCACTTTATCCTAAAGAGCACAGCAAAGGCCATAGAACACAGAATCAGTTAGGGAATTAAAACACTCCTAGGCATAGGTTGTGCTTATGATTTAAGCATCTTAGATGAAAATTAATGTGAAGAAGACTAAACTGCTAAGACTAGGGATAAGTGAGAGTGAAGAGGTGATGTTGAGTAACAAGAAGATCAATCAAGTGGATAGCTTCACTTACCTAAGTAGTATTATTAGTAAAGATGATGGATGAAGTGAAGATGCTAACAGTTGAATAGCCAAGGCCAAGTTTGTACTCAGGATTTTTTTTTGGGGGGGGGGCTATCCAAAGATTTTTTGGGAAAGGGGGTACACACAAAAAAAACGTAAAAAATTTGGTTTATATCCATTTTTATTACATTTTTATGAGTCAGACATTTTTTTTTTGGGGGGGGGGTTAACCCCCCCTCCTCCCTCCCTGGGTATGGCCTTGGCCAAGGCCCAGGGTGTTTATTTAGTTGAAAAAATGTTTCGAAAAATAGGAAGATAAGTCTTTGCACCAAGATTAGAATATTGGAAACTAATGTGATGAAAGTGGTCAAGTATGATTTAGAAGCATGGGCACTCCAAGAAACACAGGAAGATTTGCTAGATGTTTTCAAGAGAAATTGCCAACAGATTGTTTACCCAACTGACCAACAGTAAGCTGTTTAAAAAATGTGGTTCAATCATGCTTTCTAGAGCTATAATGAGAGAAAGATCGAGATGGCTAGACACTTATGCTTTACTACATCATAAAAGACAAACAACAAGTAGAATAATAGGGATTTTTTTGTAAGACGAGGGAACTTTAACCTTAAATACATATTTTTACCCTGTATCCAAGGGCTGTCCTCAGCAAAACACAAATAAATATTGAATTATTATAAAAGGAACTTACATTATAATGTGACCATTAAAACTAAAATTTTATTTTTAAAACAGTCCTAGCATCTTCACTTCAACAAGGTTCAGCCAAGACTGATATGTAAAGTGAAATGAAATGAGGCAATTCATTCAAGTGAAATAAAATAGTTAAGAACATGCTTTCAATGTTATTCTTGCCTCTTTGTCAGTGTTTTTACTGGATGCCTTGGGGCTTCCAGCTATTTGATATGGAATCCTATTGGCTACCACTCTTTGATCTCTAACGTCACACCTGTGCTGCTGGTGGTTTTGTTAGGGTATGGTAATGTGATCAAACAATTAACAGTTCCAAACTATGGGCCAAGGGTGCCACTACCTGTGTCACCACTAATATCTCTAGCTATCTCTTTGGAGGGTAAACAGGCCCCCCTGTCAATATATTAATTATGGTATTTCTTGCAAGCTCTTTTCCTACCCTGTCTGGGTTCAGGGAAAATAATCTTACACATCTGTAGAAAATAATTCACTTTTAATCTCCCAAAGGTCAACTCCAACAAAACATGTATCTACAAACTCTGAAAACAAACTAAAAACAAAATCACTATTTTAGTACGAAGAAACTTGATTTAGGAGTGAACCCTAGATTGACCCTGGCCAATCCTATAAAGGAAAGCTTCAAAATCAAACACTTTTTGAATACCATTAACTATCAATGGTCAAGTCCAGACAGACAGAAATAGATTTGTCCCAAAAGTTGACTTATTGTGAAATAACTGGCTTGGCAACAAGACTTTAACTTGTAATTGCAAAATTATATTATAAGCAAATCTAAGCAAATTTAATTAAGAAATGGGAAGCAGGACATTTATCTGAAAAAAGAAAGAAAAGGAGCAGGGAGCCCAAAACATCCTCCCGTAAGATAAATGACCACCCACATGCCACGCTGGTCCACCCTTACAAACATAAACACAGAACTTCAGCTTTAGAATATCCGTTTGCCTTCTTTCTTCCACCAGCTTCTGTGTTGATGCTTTCACAGCTTGGCTCCGGATCTCTCGTCCTCCACATGCCTCCACTGCAGAACAAACCATGATCTAGATTGTATGGACATCCTCATCAGGTTAGGAAAATTGAACTCCACAAGATTGGCAGCAAATAATTGTTCCAATCTAGTCAAGCAATCTTCTGGCCAAGCCAGAGTTAATTCTAACCCCCAATTCACAACATAATGGAGCCATTCCAAGCAGGATAATAAGATGAAGAATGCACATTGATACCTGAAGATGAAACTTAGATCTGTAGATCAAGGAATAAGGTTTGTGTAAAATGCTGATTTCATTCCAGAACAGTGAATTGGGCTATTGGGCAAAGAATTGGGTTAAATATGAATGTCTGTTGAGCAAACTCTCCTTCATTCATGGCTCCCCAAAGCGCCCCTCCCCATTAAGAGAGATAGAACCCCTTGTTAAAATTGAAAGAACCAATTCCAGCTTCCTTTCCAAGCTTTTTCAATCCAACCCGAAATTTAATATCTCCCAATATTCCCTGATGGGTCCAAAACCTCTTTGTCCCCCTATTATTTATTTACTTATGTCAGCTAGGCATGGCCCATCTAGTTTTAAGTTCTCAGTATATATATATATATATATATATATATATATATATATATATATATATATATATATATATATATATATATATATAATATATATATATATTATATATATATATATATATATATATATATATAAATATATATATATATAATATATATATATATATATATATATATATATATAATATATATATATATATTATATATATATATATATATATATATCTATATATATATATATATATATATATATTATATATAATATATATATATATATATATATATATATATATATATATATATATATATATATATATTATATCTATATATATATATATATATATATATATATATATATATATATATATATATATATATATATCTGCTTTTGACAAATTTCTGAATATAAATATAGTTGGATGTTCCCCATCGTCAATTTATTGGGATAAAACTGTCCCATGTCTGTAATCTGAGCTGTCAGTTTGCAGCACAAATGGCAATGAAAAATCTGGATTTTTCATTATACTTTTTACTACAAAGAGCGTTTTTAAGTGTATCAAATGTATTTTGTTTAATTTCACCATTTCAAGGCGTCTAAGACACCTTTTTTTAATTCTGTCAATGGTTTAGCAATCGTTGCAAAATTTGGTGTAAATTTTTGGTAATATACCATCAGTCCCAAAAACGACCAAACTTTTTTCTTTGTATTTGGGACTGCTGCGTTTCGGATTTTTTTTTTCGTTTTTTCCCCTAATGGGGTTATAATACCGTTCCCCAATTTGTGTCCAAGGTACTCTGTTTGTGACTGTACCAACCTACATTTTGTCCACATTTAAAGTCAATCCTGCTCTCCTGAGCCTGGTCTAGGCTCACTGGTCTCGTATAGGTTATATGTTCATTAAACGAGTTTGAAAAAAAAATCTATTAAGTCGTCCAGGTAGGCTCTTGTATATGGTAATGATTTTAAGATACAATCTACTAGTCTTTGGAACATTGCTGCCGCCCCTTTTAGTCCAAAAGGCATGTACCTAAACTGGTATAACCCAATCGGTGTAATAAAAGCAGTTTTTTGCTGAATCTTCTGGGTGTATTTTTACTTGCCAATTGTCTCGAGTCTAAAATCGATATAAATTTTGCGGACCCTACTGACTCTAGAGTTCAGTCCATCCTTGGTGTTGGATACATGTCTGATTCGGAAATGCTATTCAGTTTTCTGTAGTCTACGCAAAATAAAATAGAGCCGTCCTTCGGGACTAGTACGACTGGCGCTGCATATTCTGAGTTTGATGGTTCTATAATACCCCAATCAAGCATTCTATTCTGCCTTTTAGCTACTTGCATTCGGTAAGGGTATTGTTTTATTTGTGTTGTTTTTTCGTTTACCAGCATTTTATGTACCATATCCTCTGTTTTTTCGATTCGGTCCATTAATAAGTCCGCGAATTCCGTGAATAACTTAGTTCATTGGTATTTTTGAGCTTGGCCCAGATTCGTTTTAGACAACATTCGTTCAGTGGCATTTATATGTTCTTCCGCTGGGTCTATTGTACCCAAGGGGGCCCTTTTCTCGTCATTTTCTGAGGTCGAAATTATGAGGCAGCGCTTCTGCAAATCTTTGTGGATTCCCTTTTCATTCTCTTTATTAAATTTCCTCAGTAAATTCACATGGTAAACTTTCGCCTTTTTTCTTGTTTTATCTTATTCTACTACATAAATTACATCATTTATTTTCTTAAATGATCCCTTTCCATTCTTACTTCCAATTCATTATTGCCATCCGGTAGCAATATGAGGACCTCACCCCCTTCCGCAAATTCGTGCATATTTATCGTACCATGTATTCTTTTTTTCGTGTATTCTCCCTGTGCGTGTTTGGCAAGCTCATGGTATTTATTCAATTTTTCTTGCAGTAATAGCAAGTGTGTTATCACGGTTTCTTCATTTTTTTCATCATTTTCGCATGATTCCTTCACGATGTCTAATAACCCTTTTGGATCTGTCCCATGTAATAATTCAAAGGGTGAGAAACCTGTAGCTGGGTATGGAGTTTCCCTATATGCAAACAGGTCATAAGGAAGCATTTTGTCTCATTGACATACATCATCTCTGACAAAACGTCTCAACATACTAATTACGGTTCCGTTAAATCTTACTGTCCCTCCATTTGTCTGAGGATGGAACGGAGTGGTTAATACCTGCTTAATATCGATAATTTCGTATAATTTTCGAATGTATGTCGATATAAACTTGGCTCCATTATCTGTTTTTTGGGATTCCGTGACGAGAGACATATTTTTCTGTAGGATTTTTTCAAAGGATAAATTGTAGTGCAGAATTCCATTTACTTTACATACAAGAGATGAAAGTCCAAACATTTCAAATTTGTCCATGATCCTATAGCATTAGCACTTTTTACAAAAGATCAAAGCAAGTTTTGAATGAATTTCACCATTGACAAATGAAAAGTCGGTGTAGGTACGTGAATCCGTGGGAAAATGTCGTTGATTCGTGATTGTGTGCGCGGAACGAGCAGTTTGATATTATTTCCACTAGCTCTTAATCTTTCAATGGCCAAAGCAACAGAGCTCATGACCTGTTGTTTTCGTACATGAAGTATTGCCGAAGTGAGAGAGACGGTTGCATCAGGCACAGTGGCAAGTTCCTTTCGCAAAAAAAAATGGATGGGATAAGTTTTAATTTCATGTCAGTCTTAACATTGGGAGGCTTCCATTGGGGTATATTAAATATTTCGTGATTTTTTTTTCCCAACTAAGTGTAAATTACTAGTTGTCGCCTCTCAAACTATATTGGTAGCGTCAGTGTCCGTTTTATGTTCTTAATTTTTTATCTCTTGCTCGTTAATCTCTTGCTCTTATCTCTATCTCTAGCTCTTTAATTAATCTCTAGCTTCTAATTTTTCAATTATCAAAGCAACAGAACTCGTGACCTGTTGTTTTTGTACATGAAGTATTGCCGAAGTGAGAGAGACGGTTGCATCAGGCACAGTGGCAAGTTCCTTTCGCAAAAAAAAATGGATGGGATAAGTTTTAATTTTATGTCAGTCTTAACATTGGGAGGCTTCCATTGGGGTATATTAAATATTTCGTGATTTTTTTTTCCCAACTAAGTGTAAATTACTAGTTGTCGCCTCTCAAACTATATTGGTAGCGTCAGTGTCCGTTTTATATTCATATTCAATGGCTAAGCTCCTCAATTTCTTATGGGACTCGGGAGACATCAACATAAATTGTATGTAGCTTGCATAGTTTGAAAGATTGTTGCTTGTGCTCACCAACGTTCATTTATGTTGATGCTTATTTGTCTAAGCAAATTGTGTAGTACACAATTTTCATAGGATAACCCCTTGGCAGCACTTGGTTTTTCATTGTTAGATTTTTTACTATCACATGCAAATCTATAAATGTGGAAGTCAAATATATGAAATAGTCTTCACTGGAATAAATTTGAAAATGAACGTTTTCAGAGAGCGGTTGTTGCGGATAGAATTGTTCATAGTAACCGTGTTTTACATCACATCAACATTTTCTGCATTGAAAAGATTCAATGATGAGGTGACTGAGGGATGGGACTCTGTGTGTGGTAAATATGCCATTTCTGTCTTGGAAAAGAAATCCTTGTCCGATCTAACAATTTTTTTTCTCTTGGTTTCTTTTTCTTCTTTGACAAGTTGATTTTATCCCCCTCAAAATTCCCAGAAACTTTCTCCCTTAGCTTTTTTGGACACACCCATGATCATACATTTTCTCTTCCCCAGTGATAAATCGTATATGGAAATTTACTAGGTTACAGCTTTTGCTGCAACCATGACAATGGGTTAATCGTATAATTTCAAACACTAAGCCCGGGGCTGTGGTTGGATTTACCATTCTCAGAGGTATAGTCATTAGACCTTTTGACTATTTTGAACAAAGTATTTTTTTTCCAAAATTTCAATCAGTGGTGGAGAGGGAGTATCTAAATAGGGCAATTCAGTAAGGGATTGGATGCTCTCCAATTATTTTTTAACAATGCCCCTGAACATACCCTAAAAGTTTCAACCTAATACCCTGAGCATAGTTGAGATATTGCTGATACGCCTTCTTGACAACCAGCATGTAAATAGTATATTTTGATCTTGTTCAATATACCCCTCAACATTTTTGGAAAGTAGCTGTAGTCACAAGTAGCAGTAGTCACAGTTGTGAGTAGTCGAAGTCGCAAGTAGTCGCTGTAGCAGTAACCGTACTAGTGACTCTGAAGGTTTCAAATTAATTTCATTGCCCATTCCTATGCAGATACGCTTTTTTGATAACCTGGATGCACCCATTGTGTTTTGATTTAGTTGAATAAACCCCTCAACATTCCCCAAAGCTTCAACTTAATACCGTTAGTATTTTTGGACTCACTCAGAATCAAACGCTCCCCCCTTTCGCAATGATAAATCATGCATGTCAAACAATGGGCAAATTGCATAATTTGCATTCCTTGCCCGGGGGGCTGTGGAGGGCATGGCATCCCCGGAGGCATAATTGCTAGACTTTTCAACTATTTTGGACAAAATGGCTTATCAAATTTTCTATCAGTGTTGAGCATGGGCATCTGAAAATGACAGGGGGTTCGTTCCCCTCCGACTACTCTTCAACACCCCCCTTAACTTGCCCTGAAAGTTTCAAGTACCCTTTGCTGTTCCTTAGATATTGCTGATACGCCTTTTTCATAACTATACTATGTGTAGTGTGTTTTGATTTTGTTCGACATTCGCTCCCCAGCATTAACTGAAAGTTTCGCCTCAATACTGTTCCTAAGATATTGCTGATGCGCCATTTTGATAAAGTGGATGCACATATGTAGTGTCTTTTGATTGATTTCAACTTAACCCTCAAAATTCCCTAGAGTTTCGCCCTAATACCCTTAGCCTTTTCCTTTTCTGACACACCCAGAATCAAACATTTCCCCTTTCCCAATGACAAATCCTACATGTAAATAATGGTTAAATTGCATAATTTACAGTCCTTGCCCTTATGCCCGAATTGAGCATTTGAGACCCAGCTGCAAAGATAGCCCCCTTTTCCAATAAAAAAAAAACCTTATATGTAAACAATGGGCAACTTGCATAAATTATAGTCTTTCCTCCGGGGGTGTGGAAATTATGTCAACAGCGAGGCATAATTATTTAACCTTTGAGCTAATTTTGAGTAAAATGGCTGTCTTAATTCTCAATCATATATCTTTGGGAGAAATGGGCGAGAGATGGGGGGGGGGTGTTCTTTGATCCCTTTCGAATCTGAAAAAGATCACTAGAACTTCCAATTTCGAATCAAATGAGCCTCTTCCAAAGTTTATACGACCACCCCTTCCATATAAAGTGGTCCTGGAAAACAGATAAATAAATAATAATACATTGAAGCCTTATGGCTCTTTACTATGGACACCAAAAAAGAACGTGGTTCTCACAACTCAACTGTTGCGTCTTCTAACACCCCTTTTACAGCTTCTTAAAAATATTCTTTTGTAGTCTCTTTTCTCTGTTGCCTTTTTCTGCAAGATTAATTAAAAAAAAACTTTTTCCACAAAATAAGTTTTTCAAAGAAAAGTAAAGAACTCCATTAAACAAAAAATGAGCAAAAATCAAATGAAATAATCTACCAAGCGTGAAACTACCACAAGTCAGCATCAATAAATAATTGAAACCCAAAACGAACAGAAATTACAATAAATAACCAAGTCAAACTCAAAACGAGCAGAAATTAACACAAGATGGGCTCAAAACCCCTATGCCTTCCCAAGGCTAGAACAAAAATTTGCACTTTACTGAAAAAATCAAAATGTTTTTACTTTTATAACTTAAATAAATCAAATAATATTAACATTTTGATTACTAAATATCAGTATATCTAGGCTATATTAAACTGACAATGCACATTCATTTGTATTCTTTTCAGTAAAGTGCAAATTTCGAATTTCTATACACTGTCTATTAAAAAGGATTTAATCCCTGTTTTGAACTTTTATTTTATAGTCATGGAAAGGCAGTGTGGTCTCCGAAATTATCTACACCGTTTTAAAAATCTGGACACAAAAAGTAGTGTTTAATTTAGTTTCATACCTCCTCTAATTGACCTGAAATGGAAAACTTGATACCATTCGCAAAAAAATCTGTTTACTTTCTTTGATAGCTTGGATACACTTACGCTACTTTGATTTGGTTAAATTTTAAGAGCAGAAGTAGCCCCGAAAGTTTGAACATAATGCCCTCAGTTGATCTTGGGATACTGCTGAGATGCCTTATTGGGAATTAGCATTAACACAGTGCATTTTGAGATAACCTTAAGGCAACATTTAGTTTTTAAACATAATGGGCAAATGGAAGGATGGGCGTGGGAGGGGGATTAGTTGCCCTCCAATCACTTTCGACTATTAAAAAGGGCATCAGCCCTTTCTATTTTCAATCGAATGAGCCTTTTCGAAGTTACCACGACAACTCCCTCGATACGAAGTGCCCTGGTCTAAGCAACAACAAAAATAATACATTATACCGACATCGATCTTTACTATAAAAATGTAAAGTCTTCCAATCACTTTCGACTATTAAAAAGGGCACTAGGCCTTTCGATTTCCAATCAAATGAGCCCTTTTTGAAACGACAACGTTTTCTATAAACACCTTATATGCCCCCAGGGGATAAATTACAACCCTTACCCTAAGGGCTGTTAGGGTGGTTGTCATCCTCTTAAGACCTAATTTCCAGAACTTTCAACTACGTTAAACAAATTGGCTATCTCAAAATTTTAATTGGATATGTTTGGGGAAATGGTGGGCGTGAGAGGGGCGATAGTCGCTCTCCAATCACTTTCAACTATTAAAAATGGCACTAGCTCTTTCAATTTCCAATCAAATGAGCCCTTTTGAAGTTTCTACGACAACACTCAATAAAGATCTTATATGTCCCCAGGGCATAACTTACAACCTTTGCCCTGAGGGCTGCGGAGGGTGTCATTCTTAAAGACTTAATTTCCAGAACTTTCTACTACGTTGAACAAAATGGCTATCTGAAAATTGTGATTGGATGTGTTTGGAGGAATTGTGGGCGTGAGAGGGGGGTTATTTACCCTCCAATCACTTTCGACTATTAAAAAGGGCACTAGCCCTCTCAATTTCCAATTGAATGAGCCCCGTTTGAAGTTTTACGACAACTCTATCTATAAAAACCTTATATGCCCCCAGGGCATAACTTACAACCTTTGCCCTTGGGTCTCTGGGGGTTTTTCATCCTTAAACACATAATTTCCAGAACTTTCAACTACGTTGAACAAAATGGCTATCTCTAAACTTTGATTGAATGTTTTTGGGGAAATGGTGGATGCGAGAGTGGGGTTCATTACTCTCTATTCACTTTCGACTATTAAAAAGGGTGATTTCAATATCCAATCAAATGAGCCCTTTTTGAAATTTCTACAAAAAATTTATATGCCCCAGGGCTTAACTTACAACCCTTGCAATGAGGGCCCTGAGGGGTTATCATCCTGAAAGACATAATTTCAAGAACTTTCAACTACGTTGAACAAAATGGATATCTCAAAATTTTGATTGGATGTGTTTGGGAAAATGGTTGGCCTGAGAGGGGCGTTAGTCGCTCTCCAATCACTTTCAACTATTAAAAAAGGCACTAGCCCTTTCAATTTCCAAGTGAATGAGCCCTTTTGAAGTTTCTATGACAACGCTTTCAATAAAAACCTTATATGCCCCCAAGGTCTAGCTTACAACCCTTACCCTGAGGGCTGTGGGGGGGGGGAGGGTTTGTCAACCTTAAAGACCTAATTTCCAAAAGTTTCAACTACGATGAACAAAATGGCTATCTAAAAATTTTTATTGGATGTGTTTTGGGAAAAGGTGGGCGTGAGAAGGGGGTCAATTACTCTCCACTCACTTTCGACTATTAAAAAGGGCAATTTCAATTTCCAAACAAATGAGCCCTTTTTGAAATTTTTACAACAACTTTCAATATAAACCTTATATGTCCCCAGGGCATAACTTACAACCCATGTACTGAAGGCTCTGAGGGGGTTATCATCCTAAAAGACCTAATTTCCAGAACTTTCGACTACGTTGAACAAAATGGATATCTCAAAATTTTGATTGGATGTGTTTGGGGAAATGGTGGGCGTGAGAGGGGGGTTAGTTTCCCTTCAATCACTTTCGACTATTAAAAGGGCACTAGCCCTTTCAATTTTCAATTGAATGAGCCCTTTTTGGTGTTTTACAACATCGCTTTCTATAAAAACCTTACATGCTCCCAGGGCATAACTTACAACCCTTTCCCTGAGAGTTGTGGGGGGGTGGGTGGGTGGATTGTCATCCTTAAAGACCTAATTTCCAAAACTTTCAAATACGTTGAATAAAATGGCTATCTAAAAATTCTGATTGGATGTGTTTGGGGAAATAGTGTTCGTGAGAGGGGGGTTAGTTGCCCTCAAATCACTTTCGACTATTGAAAACGGCACTAGCCCTTAGAATTTCCAATCGAATGAGCGCTTTTTCAAGTTTCTACGACAAAGATTTCAATAAAAACCTTATATGCTCCCAGGGCATAACTTATAAACCTTGCACTGAAGACTGTGGGGGGAGTGTCCTGCTGAAAGGTATAATTCTCTGAACTTTAAACTGCGTGGAACAAAATGGACATCTCAAAATTTTGATTGCATATGTTTGGGGGAATGGTGGGTGTGGAAGGGTTGTTAGTTGCCTTCCAATCACTTTCGACTATTAAAAAGGGCACTAGCCATTTCAATTTCCAATCGAATGAGCCCTTTTTGAAGTTTCTACGACAACGTGTTCTATAAAAACCTTATATGCCCCCAGGGCATAATTTACAACCCTTGCCCTGGGGGCTGTGGGGGAGTGTCCTCCTCAAAAACATAATTTCTATCTGGAAATCAACAACGATGAACAAAATGGCTATCTAAAAATTGTAATTGGATGCGTTTGGCGAAAAGGTGTTCGAGACAGGGGGGTTAGTTGCCCTCTAATCACTTTCGAGTATCAAAAAGGGCACTAGACCTTTGAATTTCCAATCGAATGAGCCCTTTTTCAAGTTTCTACGACAAAGATTTCAATAAAAACTTATATGCTTCCAGGACATAACTTATAACCCTTTCCCTGAAGACTGTGGAGGGAGTGTCCTGCTCAAAGGTATAATTTCCTGAACTTTAAACTGCGTTGAACAAAATGGCTATCTCAAAATTTTCATTGGATGTGTTTAGGTAAATGTGGGCGTGGAAGGGGTGTTAGTTGCCTTCCAATTACTGTCGACTATTAAAAATGGCACTAGCCATTTCAATTTCTAATCGAACGAGCCCTTTTTGAAGTTTCTACGACAACGTGTTCTATAAAAACCTTATATGCCCCCAGGGCATAACTTACAACCCTTGCCCTGAGGGCTCTGAGGGGGTTGTAATCCTCAAAGACATAATGTACAGAACTTAAAACTACGTTGAATAAAATGGCTATCTCAAAATTTTGATTGGATGTGTTTGGGGAAAAGGTGGGTGTGAGAGAGGGGGCAGTTGCCCTCCAATCACTTTCGACTATTAAAAAAGGCGCTAGCCCTTTGAATTTCCAATCGAATGAGCCTTTTTTGAAGTTTCTACGACAACGTCTTCTATAAAAACCTTATATGCCCCCAGGGTATAACTTACAACCCTTGCCCTGAATGCACTGGGGGAGAGTCCTCCTCAAAAACATAATTTCTATTGGAAATCAACTACGTTGAACAAAATGGTTATCTCAAAATTTTGATTGGATGTGTTTCGGGAAATGGTGGGTGTGAAAGAGGTGTTAGTTGCCTTCCAGTCACTTTCGTCTATTAAAAAGGGCACAAGCCACTCCAATTTCCATTTGAATGATCCCTTTTCGAAGTTTCTATGACAACTTCTTCGATACGAAGTGCCCTGCTCTAAAGGGAATAAATTATAAATAATACATTGTGCCAACATCGTTCTTATATGCCCTCACGACATAACTTCCTCCTCAAAAACATATTTTCTATCTGGAAATCAACTACGCTGAACAAAATGGCTATCTCAAAATTTTTATTGGATGTGCTTGGGGGAATGATGGTCGTGGGGGGGGGCTGGTTATTTGTTTATGTGATTATAAGATGATATATGTATTTTTCTTTGGGGAACAGACGCCCCCCCTTCTGATTGGTTGGACATAATATCAGGTTATAAGCAAAACTTGCTCTTTTTATATGGGATTATGAACAGCTGATATTGACAAAATATTTGGAATTGTTAAAAGGAGCTAATTGTCGGTTATAACCAAGGCTATACCCAAGCATTGAGGAGGGGGTGGATTAGTTGAGCCGGAATTTTCAATTTTATGCTAGGTCTTTTCCAAGTATCATGATCACTTTTTTGACATTATAACCCCCTCCCTCTCTGAGGTCCCTCATATCAATCTTGAGACGTTAAACACAGAGTGAAGACGTCTTCCTTTTATAATAAGTGAGGCAGATTTTGATGTTAACCATCTGTAGTAAAATTTTGGAAGTGTGTTGCCAATTTAAAAGATGGAGTTGTTAATCCTTCCTTACAATTTTCATAATTTTATGCTTACATTGACGTGTCTACCCCATTTCAATGCTGCAGCAGAGCGTCAGTTTTCTGAGTTGAAAACGGAAGACTCCGATCCGCAATAGGCTCAATCCGAAAACTGTTATTGATCTTATGAGTGTCAGAAGAGCAATTCCTAAGCCCAGCTCTAGGAAAATCCCAGATACCCTTGTAAGGGAAGCAAGAAATTGGAAAAAGTAAACTGCCAAGTTAACTATGCTCCAAAATTGGTTATGTTTGCTTCACTGTATAAGTATCTAATATGTTGTGTCTTAGATCTAGACAAAAAGTGAGTTTTAAATTAAGTCCTAAACGATTATCTCAACTAGAGATTATCTAAACAAGCTAAGGCAAACCTTGAGTAAATGCACACTATGCATATTATACAGAGACGAGAGAATATACTTTCAGAGACGAGATATACACAAATACACTTGGTATAGTAACGACGGCCAGACAAAGAAGAGGATCGATTATGTTATGATCTCGGGTCGCTGGCACTCGTCAATAACAAATTGCCGGACTTATAGGTCGGCCGGGCTTGGAAACACATACCATAGGATGGTTGTCGCCACGCTGATGCTACGCCTGAGAGCGCAACGACAAGAAAGACGGCCTCCCAAGTTCGATCTGAGTAGTCTGGCTACATCTGAGATGCAACAGAAGTATGCTCTCGATATATCTAACCGGTTTAGCTGCCTCCAAGTTCTGGACGACCCTAAAGTAGCATGGAAGTCTTTTAAAGATAATATACTCGATTCTGCTGGCAATACCATTGGCCGCAGCTGACACAAGAACAATCCTAGGAGACTCTGTCCATGATCGAGCTGCGCCGGAAGGCCAGCATAGCGAATAATATGCCAGAGCACAGACGACTCAATGGCCTGCGCAATAGCCTACTGCACAGTGATAGTAAGACCTTTGTTGACAAGGAAGCCAGCGATCTTGAAGATGCTTCAAGGAAAGGAGACACCTGCTCCCTGTACAAACACCTCCGCGAGCTGGCGGAAGGAAAGACTTCCACCGTGAGCCGCATTTTGTCTGCTGACGGAAGCATGCTGGATGACGATGCAGGCCAAATCTCCGCCTGGAGTAGTCACTTCTCAACGCTTCTGAACGCCTAGGCTGTTGCTCATCCCGACCCAGATCTGATTCAAGCAGCCATGGCCACACCCGAGGCTACGTCCGACCTCGTATCACAACCGTTTACCACCTCTGATATCCGAAGTGCTGTAAAACGAATAAATAATAATCGAGCCCCTGGCGTATGTGGTATTTCTGCAGAACTCCTCAAGTACGGGGGTGCAGCGATGATTCTGTGGCTCCAGCTAATCTTTTCAGCTGTATGGACGACGGAAAGCATACCGAGCGACTGGCGTGCTGGCATCATATTACCGCTCTGGAAACGTAAGGGCAGCCGTCAAATCTGCTCCAACTATCGTGGGATCACGCTTCTCTCCGTTCCTGGTAAACTCTTCACCATGTCACTCCTGGACAGGTGTTCCACTTTTTTGTGTAGAAAGAGAAGAGTCTATCTAGCCGGGTTCATGCCCGGTAGGTCGACGACGGAGCAACTTTTCACTATTTGCCAGTTGATCAAGAAGACGCGAGATCTCCACCGAAAAGCGTACATCGCATTCGTGGACTTTAAGGCTGCTTTCGATTCTGTTGATCGCCGTTCACTTTGGCTGATACTAAGAACTACGGGTTCTACCCAAGAAATATTGCTCACTTTTGAAAACCTTTATGATGATACGGAGAGCTGCGTGCAAGAGCTGCGTGCAAGTCAATGGAAGACGCAGTCCCACATTCTCGGTGAAGACTGGCGTCCGGCAAGGTTGCGCCACCGCTTCCGAGCCCATCATCTGCGTCATAGAACATGTTATGACCAGCACGATGAATCGTCTTCAGTTCGGTCTTCAGTTTGGAGACCGGACACTCTCTGAATCTGACTTCGCCGACGCCATAGCGCTAGTTGCGAACACCGTCGAAAAGGTCACCAAAGCTCTCCAGGTGCTCTCAGAAGAAGCCTTGAATGTTGGACTGAAGATCATCTGGCAGAAAACCAAAGTTTCCGCTCCTTGAAAACCAAAGTTCTGCAAATCTCATCATAACAGATAATTATCAATTTAACATCAACCAAGGAATATATAGTAGAACCTTTAGTTTCAAGCCAAACATTAGTCCCTTTGTGACTCACTTCCGAAGATTTAACTTCACTATTCGCTTTCGTGTCTTTCGCTATCCCAAGTGACTCACTTCTTCGTGCATTCATTACAAGCGGAAGATCCATGCGTACTGGGGTCTCGTTTAACTATACTGCTGAACTTCAACTTGTCAAAGTTCGTCATAATCAACTACGATTGGCTGTCAGAACAGCTGTAATCAAAACTGGCAAAGATCAGTCTCAAACACTTACAGAGATGATTAACTTGTTATTGTGCTTAATTTGGAAGTCCATAACTGCGCATTTCATGACAATTTATACAGGGTTGACCTCATTTATAAGGAATAAGGAATTGATTGTTTGTATTGTAAGAAATTAGCCTATATTCAATATTGTCAGAAAATTAGCATATGTTCAATCAGAAACATAAAAGGAGTTAGTAATGAATATATTTGTTGGCCGATTATACATAGAAAACTAATTTACAGTTGTCTTTAATTTTACAAATAGAACTTGACATTGGAATTGTTTCGAGAATCAATAAAATTTTCTTATTGTCAATTCTGATTCTAGGAATCTTCTGATTCTCTGATTGCAATTGATTAATATGATTAAGTTGATAATGTATGGCTAATAACTGTAAAATAACATTGCAATACATTACAAAAAATATGTGCTATAGATAATTGCTATTTCCAGAAAACTGTTTTTGTCTTAGAGACCATTTGGCGCCCTGCTGCAAGAGTCAAGATACCATATATCCCATTTTCCCATTATCATGCTACTGACCCATTATTGCATAAGCTGGGGGATGCGTACATGGGCGCCCATAGGCTGAGTTTTAGAGGGGGCCTTACCTGGTCTAATCGGCACGTTCAATATTGTATCATTAAAATGTCAAGATAAAATATCATAGGCAGTGCGATAGCGCTGCCTAAGCAAAGAGCGGTGTTGGCACAATATATTATTTATTTTTATTATTTTTAGGCCATGGCACTTCTTATAGAAAATAATGTCATAGAAACTTCAAAATAGCTCCCCCACGTTAATCATTTCCCTGTACACTTCCAATCAAAATTTCGAGATAGTTGTTTTGTTTGACGTAGTTTAAAGTCCAGATATTATGTCTTTAAGGAGGAGACCCCCCCCCCCCCACAGTAAGAAGGCTATAGAATTTCTAATTTCCGTTCGAATGAGCCATGTCCCGATCTTGTAGGATTATCGGCTCGATACATTCACCCCTAGGAAATAAAAGGGCAAACAAATGAACACACATCCGTGATCTTTCTTCTGGGGGAAAAAAAAATTAACTCCACGTTTTCCCAGATAGGAATTTAAATCCTCCACAGTAGGACTCTCTTGTATACTGAAGCTATTGCTGTAATTTTTACTTGCCTTTTTGTATGTGTTTTTCACGATTTTTTCAAAAATCCGGCAAATTTTATCAGGCTTTTTGGCGTTAGGTCTGAAACGTTAAGCTTAATGAACTTTATGTAATTGGAATCAGTATAGAAAGCCAATCTTTATGTATTAATTCTTATCAAAATTCCTTACCGTTACAATTATTCTGAGTCCCTTCTTGATTCTACACACCATATAAATATATGTATGTATACAAATTTATGTATATTTTATATGTATTTTGGAATAGAGGTAGAATTTTCATAATCCCTTCTTTTGTTAATTCATTTTGTTTGTCTTTTGTTTCCCTTTGGTTGTGCAATTTTTACGTATGGGGAGAGTTTTCCAGGGTAATAGTCGGATGGATTTTCTGGGGGAATATGCTGGACCCCAGAAAACATCTTTGTTGTGTTTATTATTTTTGACCTGCTGTATTCAATAGAAATCCTTTCCTTTTTTTTAGGTTTTAAAGCTGGTGATGGGCGGACTTCAGGTGGAAGGTTATCTTACCCTTTGTTCAAATGTCTGGAAAGCTGTATTAACACCTAACGAGGCCAAAATCGTGTGTGCTTTTTGTTTTGAGCCTGGGCCTCATGAACACATTGTTCATGGAAAAATGATTGTCCACGAGAGATATTGTTCCTTAGAATTGGAAAGTCAAACAAATGATCATTTGAACAAGTCTTATTTTGGTGTAGAAGATTCAAAGTTAGAACTCAAAGAGAGCGTTCAGTTTGATTATTCAGATTGTCACACAGATGAGCCTTCAGTAAATAGTGAAGGCGATGAGACTGAAACTGATGCAAATAATGACAATTATAGTTTCATTTTCTGTAATAATGATGAAATTAAGTCAGAAGAGACACATAAGCCGGATGGCATTGGAAAAATTGACTCTGAAGACGTTGTGAATCGTCTGTTTTTTTTATCTGCTTTGGATGGTAGTTCAAATGGATGTGAAGAATCTGAATCAACTTCGTTTGTAGATGAAAATGAAGAAGAAACAGGTACACCTGTTCATGAGCTTAAAAAAATACATAAAGTAAACCAGTAAGAATAGCGGACACCAGCTTTAAGAAAAAGTCAAATGATGTATCTGTAAGAGGGCTTGTTGGAAAACAAGCCAAGAAAGCTAATAAATCAGGTCAACCTAAGTATATATGTGATGTATGTGGGAGACCTTGTGTTGCACCGTCTGCGCTAAAAGTACATCGAGCTGCGCTTCATGGTCGTGATGTTGAGCCAATTACTTGTGAAGTATGTGGATTTGTTTCTCCGACTAGAGTACATCATGCCTATCATACAAAAGCAAAACACAGTGAAACTAGATTAATTTGTCAATATTGTGGGAAAAGTTTTTCAATTGGAAGTTCCCTTAACAGACATGTGAAAATGCATACTAACCCTTCAACTTATGATGTAAACTTCTGTACAATATGTGGACTTGGCTTGAAAGGGAAAGCCCGATTGAAAATACATATGAAGTTACATCTTGATAAACATAATGCTCATAAGTGTGATGTTTGTGGGCTGTCTTTTCTTCGTTTATAAAATTACGAAGTCATAGACAGGTACACACCGTTTTATTAAAGTTTTTGATCAACGTGAAAATGTCTTGAGTAAAATCTAGTACATGTGATTGCCGTATTATTGTTTTTTGACAGGATAATTAAAATACATTCGATGAAAAACTCATTAATTTTGATGAAAACACATATGAAGCTACATCTTGATAAGCAAGATGCCCATAAGTGTAATGATTGTGGAAAGGTCTTTTAATTATTTATAAAGCAGCATAGTCATAAACAAGTTCTCCAATCTACTAATGTTTTGAATCAGCATGTAAATGTTTTGATAAATTATAGTTTATGTAATTGCCGGGTTATTGTTTTCAGATATAATGATAAAAACACTTTCAAAGGAAAATTTGTCAAGTTTGATAAAAACAATACCCATTGCTACTTTCTTGATGAAAAAAATACCCATAAGTGTGATGTTTGTTGAAAAGCCTTTTGATTATTTATAGAGCACGTAATATAGAGTGCGTACCAATTTAATAAAGTTTCGATCAGCTGGAAATTGCCTCAAATAAATTTTAGTTCGTATAATCGTTCCATTGTTGTTTCTGATTTCATACCTCCGTGGTAAATGTGCACATGATGGTCAATTTGCCTGATTGAGCTTTTTTGCCACTCCTTATAAAACTGTAACACTTTTCTTTTTTTCATTACCTTCTCGTTTGCAATTTGTAGGAGATATTAGCTATTTATGATTATAAGGCCTGCTCCAAACTTCACCAAATACCACAAATTTCACTGCTCAAAATTCAATTGCAAGATTCCTTTCTAATGCCACAGCAATGTTTTGTGCCTTATGTTTAGAAAACATTTAAAATTGTTCAGTTAGTTACTATTCTTGATGATTTATATGGTTTTCCAGATTAATTTTACAAAGGTTATTCTAAAGGAAAGTTTTTCAAAGAAAAGTAAAGAGCATAGTAAGACTTAAAATGAGCAGACATAAAGTCATATAAGAAGTCAAACTTAAAATAACAGGAATTACTACGAATGAATAAATGAACGAACATAAATTAAAATAATTAATCACATCAGACTAAAAAAATAACAGATATTACTGTCAATGAATAGATGAAACCTAAACGAATAATCAACTCAAGCTTCAAATAAGCAGAAATTATTACAAATATGGGTAGGGCTACCCCACTAAACAGTCTAAAGGCCGTCATAACAGAGTAACATTAATGCTTTGCTGAAAACAATTTTCATTTCGGGCAGTATTTTGTTATTTGTTGTAACACTAATAGCACTCAATAACAAAATAAACTCACAATCCTAATCAGGGTTTACAAATAAGAGCAGCCCATGAACAACAGTGAGCCGCTCTCTCTCTCTCTCTCTCTCTTCTCTCTCTCTCTATCTCTCTCTTCTCTCTCTCTCTCTCTCTCTCTCTCCTCTCTCTCTCTCTCCATTCTCTCTCTCTCTCTCTCTCTCTCTCTCTCTCTCTCTCTCTCTCTCTCTCTCTCTTCTCTCTCTCTCTCTCTCTCTCTCTCTCTCTCTCTCTCTCTCTCTCTCTCTCTTCTTCTCTCCTCTCTCTCCCTCTCTCTCTCTCTCTCTCTCTCTCTCTCATCTCTCTTTTATATATTTGAATAAATACATATGTGACACAATTTAGTTGAAAAGACACTTCTTTGTCAAAACTTTTTGTTTTGATTCTATTTTATTCAAACTGATACCCGAATAAAACCTTTAAGTTTTAAACATTTAATTTTTAACGTTTAAAAGGAACATGAGAGATTTTGAAGCAGTTTTGTTAGGTTTTTGAGGCAATATTTTCAACTGTTGAATCAATAAAGGATTTTCCAAATAATTCCCGACGCGTTTGAAACGAGCTCGCATAAAAAAAATTAAAGGTATGGATATAAGTTTACTGTATAACAGATTACTGGAACTAAGTTTATTGTTTAGGGTATTAATTCCAGGAGATCTCAGCAGTCTTGATTATTGAATGTTATAATGATAAAAGGTAAAATTTAATATATATCTTGTTTAGGAGCGCCCGTTGAGGTTCGGGAGGTATAATGTAGTGGGGGCAGTTATCCCCCTCCTTGAGATTTTTAGCCAACTCCTAAATTTTTAAAAATATTTTTTTTGTATTTTTATTGAAAAAATCGAAAACAGCGAAATTGTCCCCTAGAGCTTGGAAAACGCATCCCCCTATATTTTTGTGAATTGACCTTCCTAATTTGGTTTTCAATCATGTGCGAATGGCACTTGAAAGAAGTTTCAAAGCTCTGCATTGCAATAGAATTCAAGGTTAATTAGAAGGGAGATTTTCAACAATGCAAATTGAAATCCGGACAATATTTGGCCTTCTATAGGGTTATCCTGACTCCCACCCTATAGGCACATTTGAATATTCTCAGAATCTTTTAAGTATTAAAAGAATCTTTTCATGTTTTGTTTTGTTGTAACTATTATATATTTCAAAAAATGCGTTTCAAGGTTATTGTAGCTAAAAAGTTATGTTTTTAGTCTTTAAAAATATTGTTTTTCGTAGGTCTGCGTTGCTTAGTGTACATGCCTAGTAAGTTTCAAGCCTACCAAAGACAAAACTAATACGGGCCTATGAAAAAAAACACAATTTTTCAATATTTCTTTGCCTTTATTGGGGTGGGGTTCTCTTGACTCTTGGTCCTGTCCATATGCCACGTAAGTTCTTGCGTCCCTTCTGATGCAACTTTTATTTTATTTATTTTTATATTATTTTTTTCATATCTTGACCAAGGGAAGCTCTCATCATTCCAGGCTACATTACTTTGAAGTTTAAGTCGACTGGAGATAGCTATTTTGTTGGCCTAATTTCAGGTGTCACATATCAATACAACCAAACTTCAAAATGGTTCTTCTTCATTAAGGTAACCTGCTCCTATCTTGGTGGCGTATTATTTTCAAGACTATAATAGATGAAACAATTGTTAAGCTCAATAATCAGGGTCTGACTGAACCAGGAATTTAAAAATGTAAGTTTTAAGTCTACTGTAGGTAGATCCCGGCGCCGCGCCGATGAGGGACAGACCGGCGGGGCCAAAAACAGCGCCGCCGCGTAAGATGACGGCGGTGTGCCGCCGGCGTGATCAGTGTTGACCGCAAACATTAATGTTTTCATCAGTCTTTTTCAAATCATAGCTTAAATTTACAACAGATTTGAGCCTATTCATGAGTTCAAAAATTCACAAGTCGCTGGCTGGAAACTGGTCTTCTTCGTTATTCATCAAGAGAAGTAGAAATCTGGTAGAAACGAAATGGCTGTGGCATTTCAGAACCCTTGCATAATACGAGTAGTTGAAGTATCTATTAGCTATGAATTCTTAATATTAATAATTTTCAAAATTAGTAGCTGTTTTTCATCGAGCATCACTGCATACAAAACTTCAAATACCGTATAACAAATTAGTCAGTTATCTGGCTAAAAACTTTGAATATAACTTTTATAACTAACTTTGAACTTAGAAGCTTAATTTTTTCATAATGCCCTTTGCCTGTATCTGTTTTGTCACCTTTAAAAAAGTTGAAATGAGCGACTTTGGTGTTGATTTTTTTTTTTTTTTGCTCTTTTGGATTCCTGAAAAGCCTTCTAGTATTAAAAACTGGTTTTTAATAACAATTTAAAAGATGTATTTTAAAGTTTTTTTGCTTCTTTATAGAATATATGTCATGTAGGCTAAGGCTGAACTGCTGATTTTTTATTGCTTTTGGCTGCTCTGTTGGGTGTTATTCATTTTTTCTTTTGGGGATTCATTCCAAATTATAAACTCATAAATACCTAATATCAGTCAAATTATAAACTGCATCTAAAAGGAGAATATTTATCAAATTGAAAAATACATCATGAACACTTCACATGAGAACACTTCAATTACAATGAAACAAATAACACTTAATGGTTTATTCGGTATGATGAAAAATGTAGTGCCAGCTATTTTCTTAGGAAAAAAATGAAAAGCTCACCTTTTTAAATGTAATTAAATGAAATAATATGCAGACTGAAGTAGCTCCAGGAAGATGTTGAGACTTTTTTCCTAGTTCTTCACTTTTAATCCAAGCAAAATGTTAGGACACTTAGTATCAGTTATTGAGTTTAAGCTTTGATTTCCAAATGCTCACAAAAATTACCAAATTTAAGAAAGTCGCAACAATAAGTCACCTGTGGTCAAAATACTCAAAGACTCCTCTTTGATCCCCACCCAGGCTCAAAGCTTCTGCTGTGGTCATATCCATGGGAATCTCCGTAGAGTTTCTTTTTAAAATAGCTTTCAAGCGTAGATAGGGGTATTTAGCCTTTTTTATTTTTCTTCAAAGCTTTGAAAAAAAGTGTAATAATATTCCAAATGTTACATTTGTTATATTTGTTCATATTTTTGGTAATCATTTGTGGGGTGATCGAATTTTTTAAACCACTGTAGATACGTAAGAACGTTGCAACATATAGTACCCTGAGGTCATAAGACTGTCAAAGACTCCTCCTTGAACCTCCCAAATTGAAAGCTTTTATTATGACCTGGCCTTTTAATGTAACTTGGGCACTGGACCAAGGGCGCCATTATTACACGAGCGCAACGTTAGGTGGGGATGTCGATATCGCTTTCGTCACACCAATTCGTTTTAGTGTGAATCTGCCTGGTACTTATGAATGGATGTTTTCAAAATAACCCGTTTCATCAATAAGAAAAAAAACGGGTTGGACGTAGTATGTCCCTTTCCTTTTGGACGATAAAACTAAACTAGTGTTGTATCAAGTATAACTCACGAAAATCTTGTTAATTTTTGTCAACTTTTCAACTTTTTGGCATCCCTGCTTTCAATAAAAAAAATCAGGGTTCTATCACTTAAATATAATAGCTCCCTATCCCCCCCCTCTGGATACCATCTTGATAGGATACCGTCTCTGCTTTAAATAAAAAAAAATAATAAACTTATTGGCATCCCTGCTTTCAAAAAAAATCGAGGTATTATCTTTTAAATATGATAGATAATTACTCCCCCCCCCCCCTCTGGATACCACCTTGATAGAATGCCGTCTCAGCTTTAAATTAAAAAAAATTAACTTTTTGGCATCCCTGCTTTCAATAAAAAAAAATTTGAGATATTATCATTTAAATGTAATACCTCCCTACCCCCCCCCCCCCCTCTGGATACCACCTTGATAGGATACCGTCTCAGCTTTACATTAGAAAAATAATTTACTTAATAATTAACTAGGTCACTATAGGTTTCAAACAAACACGCAAAATAACGATTAACAGCTTAGTGTTCCTTGAAAAAAAATTGAGGGTATGAGTAAAGGGGTACAAAGACTACAACAAAATGTCGAAATTATTCAGATATACCTCAAGTTATTGGAAAACTGAGTCATAGATTCGCCGTGGCATTCAATAAGATCCAAAGAATCTAATTAAAAGGGAGGACACACAAAATCCAAATTAGGCCAGTAGCCTATGAGAAATAGCAAAATACCCAGGACAATGAACAAGTCCCAATGGGGGGCCCTGGGTCAATCAAAATATTTCAATGGTTTCCCAGGGAATTTGATATCATTTTCTTCTGTCGCCACTTTAAATGAAAAAAATAATTATCTTTTTGGCATCCATGCTTTCAGTAAAAAAAAAATGAGGTATTATCATTTAAAAACGATAGCCCCCTATCCCCCCCCCCCTTATAGGCAATAATTTACAATTTATTTATCAATCATGTTTTTGGGGTAACTTCCGTTTCAATCTTTAATTCCCCAACCTTGTACATAGCTTAGTCTCTAGCTAAATTTTTTCTCAATAGAAGGGTTTGTTTTTTTTTGGGGGGGGGGAGGTTAAAAATGTTTCAGGAAAAAGAATGTATTTTCTATCCGGCGTTCAACAACTGAGTATTAAAAATTAATAAAATCTTATTTAAAAACAGCAAAAGAAAAAAAATTTTGCAAACTTACAATTCAGCTGTAGAAACAATCTGTCGGCTGTCAATTTCAAAATCCAGCTGAAGCTGTATAGTAGTGAATGCGTTCTATAATTCTATTCAACTTGAAAATAAAATTCTTGACTACGAATGATGTAAGAAATAGCGATTGGGAAACTGCATTCGAAATGATTTAAACTCATTTCATAAAGACGATATTTTTTTTGTCAACATATGAAGAACTGTGTATATTGCAATATTTGCAATTGCATATTGCATCTGTCTGGTTTTTATGCAAAGTAACAAAAGAGACGAAAACCAACGAACAAGAGAATAGTGAAGAATTATGGTATGCGAAGTAATATTTGGCAGGGAAAGTCACTGGTGATAAATCCCTAGTGGTGGCACCGTGATTGCGTGATTTTCGGGTTTCGGGGAACCAAATTTTTCGGGGTCTAACTGTAGGCGCGAAATTTTTGGATTCGCTTTTGGGAGTCAATTTTCTAGTAGTCTTTTGGTTTGGGATTATGCAAACGTATAGAATTTAGGTACTCTTTTTGGATGAAAAAAGTGTACGAGTGTCGGTTGATCGAGACAAAATGTTTTTGCCTTGTTTTCAGGTGAAAGGGAATTATTCTTACGGTATTTTCTTTGTATAAGGGATGCTTGACCTAGGGACTTACGGATATAAGTTTCAAGCTTTTTAAGAAAAATTGTTAGTTTCTTTCTGAGTTCCATTTTCAGGTGAAGAAAATATTTAAAGATTTAGGAGATGGAAAAATGTTTGCCATTTCATCCTATTCGCCAAACATAAAATCTGAAGTCCTCTACACCCCCCCCCCAAGTCTTCCTAGATATTCCAACTCTATGGGTGCCCATAGGCTGAATTTTAGGAGCGGCTTACCTGGTCCAATCGGCACTTCCAATGCTGTATAATAGAATCTCATAACAAAATATCATAGGTAGCATGATAGTGCTGCCTAAGTAAAGAACGAGGTGGGCACAATTTATTATTTATTTCTATTTTTTAAGATCAGGGCACTTCTTACAGGAAGAAATATCATAGAAACTTCAAAAAGAGCTCATGGAGGGTAACCAGCCCCCCCCCTTACGACAATTATTTCCCCAGACACATCCAATCAAAATTTTGAGATAGCCATCTTATTCTGCGTAGTTTAAAGGTCTGGTAATTATTACTTTGAGGATCGCAACCCCCCCCCCCACAACCCTCAGGGCAAGGGTTGTAAGTTAGGCCCTGGAAGGATATAATGTTTTTTTTATACAAAGGGTGGTCGTATAAAGGTCGGAGGGAGCTCTATTGATTGGTAATCAGAAGTTCTATTAGACTTTTTAACAGTCAAAGGTGATTGGAGGTCAACCAGCCCCCTCCCCCTACACCAATCATTTCCCCGAACAGATCCAATCATAATTTTGAGATGGCCATTTTGTTCAGCGTAGTTGAAAGGTCCAGAAATTATGTCTTTAAGCATGAACCCCCCACCCCCATAGGCCTCAGGGCAAGGGTTATAAGTTACGCCCTTGGGGGCATACAAGGTTTTATAGAAAGGGTGGTCGTATAAACTTCGGAGAGGGCTCATTGGATTGGTAATGAGAAGCTATAGTGCTCTTCTTAAGAGTCAAAGTGATCAGAGCGCAGATACTCCTCCCTCACGCACAAGCGCTCACACATACGTTGTATCTTCCCGAAACGCATCTGATAGAAATTTTAAGATGGCCCTTTGTTGTCGTAGACTTCGAAAAAGGCTCATTCGGTTGGAAATTGAAAGGGCTAGTGCCCTCTTTAATAATCAAAAGTGATTGGAGGGCAACCATCCCCCCACAACCAGCATTTCCCCAAACACTTCCGATAAAAATTTCGAGATATTTATTTTGTTTGACGTAGTTTAAAAATCCAGAAATTATATCTTTGAGGATGAGAACCTCCGAACAGTCCCCAGGGCAAAGGTTGTAAGTTACATTGGCTTAGAAACCCTTACATGGAAGCTTACTGTCCTCCAATTTTTAAAACCAAGGAAAATCACATTTCAGCATGGGTAGTACGACTTATGTGTCCCTATCCCCCCCTCCAGTTAATGTGAGGTTTAAAATTTCTGCTGGCTATTTCAATTTATAGCTGTCCGTTATCAAAGATTTATTAGAACAAGTTTCGCCTTGTTCTTGTTTAAATGTAGAAACAGCTTATTATTAGTTGCAAATGCATTGCCAGGCATTATGTACCTCATGTAGTATATTTTTTTCTTTACAAGCGTATCTGTTGACTTAGCTTCCGAGGCCAATAAGTTCAGGAGAGCAGACCCATTGCGGCCGTAACTATTACACAGATTTCAAATCGGTCTTGCGCTAGTCGTCGAAGCGCTCACATGAGAAATTTATGACTTGTTGTCTTTCATTTTGTTAGTAGTGTTGTGTTCCCTCTAGTCATATTATGTTCTCATGTGCTATTTTATCAATTGGTTTTACTGAGCAATCACCTAGTGTGATATTAGTAGGAGTGTCATTCTTCCACTTGTAAAGCAAGAATTTCCGACTTTTGGCAGTTAAATCTCAGACCGACTTTCTCGTAATTGGACTGCAGACATGAGAATATTTCTGAAAGGCAGTTAAGCGTCTGGCTGATATTCAGCGTGTCATCGGCATAGCATACCAGAGAGATGTCAATGGAACTGAGAATGCATGATGAAGGACAGCTATCTTGAGGCTCAATAATGTAGTTGTTGAAGAAATTGGGAGAAAAAAGAAACTGGGGGATGTGCCCTTGGGTCATAACTTACAACCCTTGTCCCCTGGCTCTGAGGGTTGTATAAACCCTTAAAGCATTGTCATACAATCTTTGGACTATTTTGAACACAATGGCTATCTCTAATTTTTTGATCGGATGCATTTGGAGAAAAGAGGGCGTGAAGGGGGACATGTTTGCCTCTGATCACTTTTGGCTCTTAGGATGGGAAACTAGGACTTTCGATTTCCAATCAGTAAGCAACCCTCTAGCGTTGCCTATGATTTTCATAGGACACAGTAACTGCATCTTTTCCCTGTTTTTTATCATTTCTTGGTCCCGTTCAAGTAGTTTTTTTCTTTTGTCTAGTTTTAACTTTTCCTTTCAACGTATTATTTTCAGCAGTTCTTTCCATCTTGTCTTTGCCTATGTGTCTATGACACAACTTTAACACCTTTTGTATTAAATTTCATAGTTAACTCAAGACATTTTTATCACTTCAGTTTTGACCATGCATGTCTAATTAATCTTTTTCTGTGATTTTTTGTGTTCCTTCCCATAGTTTTGTAGTTTTTGGTGGATTTATAGGACCTTTTCCGTTATATCTGTAACACTATTCAAAATACATTTTTTTGTTGTAGACTCGTCAGTAAAACAGAAAGAGAAGCATTTCTATATTGCTAATTTTATGCTTTTTCTTTTAGTTAAAGATGTGATAATTCACCCCCACTCTTTTGATACCTCCACGTATACCCCTAGTATGTTTAAAAAACTAAATCACAATGAGAATGGTTTTATTAGGCTCCTTCTGTTGTGTTCTTTTTCGACATGATAATCCTTATCCTGAAAATTCAGCCCCTCACTCTGATGGACACATATATTGCCCTAATATTATATTCTTTTGCTGTTTTTTTCATTGTTTGATCCGTTGCAAAATTGTTTACCTTGTGTAGATTCCAAATGGATTTTAAATAGAGATTCAGGTATAACGGAAAAGATCCGATTTGTATATGTATCTTTTTTTTTTTTAATAAAAGTCACTTGCCAAGGAAATCTCTTCTCTTTTTGTCTACATTAGAAAAATGAGCTCTGCAAAAAAAGTTCGAGGTGAAGGGGGGTATTCGCTGCTTAAATATGACAAATATTGTCAAATTTAATGATAATTGTTTTCATCTTCTTATTTCATACACTTATAAAAATTCGTGTTTTCCAGAGGGGGAGGGGTCATGGCCTCTGCCACCGTTCGTATCCATGCTTAAAACCAAGTATCTCTTATTGAACTCTAGATTTAGCAGTAAATAATTTCAGAATGGAACTTAAATAAAACATGGCTGGGACATGTTTTCCTTATTGCTTGGTGACGTCAAACCAGTTTTGAACACTAAATAGTTCATATTAAATATAATATTAAGTTTTGTTGCAATTCTCAATTATATAAATACTAAAGAGAGTAAAATGAAAACGCTAGTCGCAATTTTTTGCTACAATAGTAATGTAGAAATGACTAAAGGTCTTTGATAAACCCTAGTTCTATATGCCATCTATCATATCAAGTATTTACGCATTTTCTTCTTTATGTTGCGGATGTTTAGTATATATCATGACAAATTTAGGCTATAAAAAACAAAAATAGTTGCTCTAGAATCTAGTTGATTTATTGCAAACTTCATGTAAATCAGAAAAGTAAGTATTTTGTGGTCCACTTATAATATCGCAAGAATAGGGAAAGAGACTGTATATCTAAAATAGACCCTTGTGGGCTAGGCTTGTGACCAGTGGCATAAATAGAAGTAGGCGTATTGTACTTGTGTAAAATGAAGTGCTTTTAGGAATGATTAACAAAAATCTTTGGTATATTATGAAGTAAGAATTGTTTTCTTAGCATTTTTCCTTCACAACTGGCCTAATCATACATTTATTTCAAATGGCTTTTTGGGTAGGCTAGCCTATTTTCTCTGAAAAATTGGAAAAAATATCCTCACACTCTTTCCATGGGTAAAATTTGGTAAATATTTACCAATCATATTATTGAGTTACAACTAAAGTGGATATACCACTTGATGCCTTTTTTATGCTCTACAAATATAACATTCATTTTTGTTGGAAATGAATTTTAGCCCCTACCCCTATATATAGGCCTACCAATTCAGGGTATATATTTGCACACTAAGGGAAGGGGTAATTTTATTTCTGATGTAAATGAGAGGTAAGTTTAAACTTCCCCCCCCCCCCCACCCCCTTAATGTGCAAATCTATACCCTGAATTGGTATATATAGGGGTGGGGGCTAAAATTCATTTCCAACAAAAATGATTATTATATTTGTAAAAAGCATAAAAAAGGCATTGAGTGGTATATTCACTTTAGCCTAGTTGTAACTCAATAATATGATTTGGTAAATATTTACCTAAAATTCTACTTTTGGCTATCTTGGAAAAGCGTTAGATTAGGAAAATAGAACTTTCAGGAATGGGTCTAGCCTACAGGCTAAAGTATGTCCTGGGAAGGTATTTTGAAGTACCTGTATCCACTTTTTCTCCCTCTAGAAGGTCCTGACCTTTGGTGATCTTTAAAAATCTGTGTCACTTAAAAAAGGAAACCTTGCAAGATAGTGTAAAAGACCTCTTTTTGGGAAAGATCACTTATCTTTGGCACTGCAGAAAAATAGCAATGGGTTTTTGGACTGCCCCTTTTTACTACAGCATGATGCAATTAGGGTGGCCAGCATTTCCCCCCCCCCCCCCCCCCAGTGAATACTCCCCCTGTGGAAAATAAGGCTTTCCAAATTTGAGAATTTTATTTGAGTTTAATTTTTTAATTTCCATTAGGGGATAGAATTTTGGTACTTATGTATTATGCACCACTCACTCAAGTTTACACTGTATAAATTTGAGATCACACCAGTTTTGTCTTACTTTTAAATTTCCTTTGTCAAAATACAACTGTTGTCCCAATAACAAGTGTATAGCATTGACTTAACACACACAACTTTTCTTGCTCAATAATAGACAAATACATTTATTGGCTCTACTCTTCTATCCAACAGTGTCTGGTAACTCACTTTAAGCAAAGAAATCTTGGTAACCACAGCCAAAAGTTCCAAACAGGGAATTTTTGAAGGGTTTACACTTCTACTTTTCAAGGTGACCAGTCAGAAGTTATTAACATAAGACAACTTTCATTATTTTAGAAAAGGGAAAAGAAAATTAAGAAAATTAAACCATCCAATTTAGTATATCCAAGCAGATTTTGTGAAAAAAACAATGTCCTGACAAACTATGTCCAAGTTACAGTTAACCCTATCTTAGCAGAAAAGAGGCTGAATATACCCAGCTAAAATTGGAAAATTGCTATAATTTCCATCCTGTATGAATGGAGGCACTATGTGAGGTCATGACCAGTCAAACACTTCACACAAACTTTTAAGCTGAATGTTAGAAATGTTACATTGTATTTGAAGCTAATTGGCAGGAATTTTCAATCCATATTAATTACAGCACAGTGAACCCATGCCCTTCCACTCCCCCTCTGCCAACTTCTTAGAAGAAAGGCAGACTTGTAGCATTTTATTTAATGTAAATTATGCACAGAATACCAATCTGTATTATTACAGAGTTGAAGCCAACAATCCTACCCATCCAACTTCCAACTTTTTAGTAGAAAGCTGGGCAGTTTGTACTGTATATAACCCAGAATTACACAATAATTTTCAATCTGTATTGGCTGATGACTAAGGTGGACCCATTATTTCTCTTATCAGCAACTACCATAAAGTTTTTAACAGAAAGACAGCCATGTTTATTTTAAAATATGGTTAGCACAAAATTTGTTTTAAATCTGATGACTAGTTACCTGCAGCCAAGGAGACTTCACTCAAATAATTTTACACTTTCTACTTTTATGATCTAGATACTAGCAGGTCTAAAAATTTGATGGTTTGGGAATTATCAGCATGATATGCATTTACACAATTAATTATCCAATCTAGTCCATATTGTAACTGCTTGGTACCCATGTTGCAAATTTTACCAAATGCTTTTAAGCAATAATTCAAAACCAATCAACTTGCACATCTTAAGACTCAAGTATTACTGAACTAAATGTTATGATAATTAAGACTAGGATTTGGAGGTCTTGTTACATCTCTGGTGCTTGTGAGCTAAAGCCCAAGTTTAAAAGAAGGGAAAAGAATATAAATAAATTATAGAGATTAAACAAACTGCATAGGTGGCAAACTCAGAATTGCAGCTATAAAAAAGTTCATGCTCTTGAAAAGCTTAATAAATTTTAGTTAGTTTTTCACTACTGTGGGTTCTCTTGTGGTTCTTTTGACTAGTGAACTTGTTTGTTTTTTTTACTCACTGGGAACATAGAACAATATGCAGACACACCATGCCCCAAACAGGAGTTATGTTCTGTATTTTTTGAGTCATTACTGTAATCAGTTTTATTATTCTAACAGCAGCTGTGCTTTGACAAAGTGGAATTAAGAATTTAACCAAGTAATGCTTATAGTTATTTAAATAATGCCATGGAGCTCTCTTTACAGCTCTGATACCTAAGAAATAAAACTGCAGTTAACAAAAATGATTTCAATATAGAGACAAAAGAACTGCTTAAGTACCAAACCAAAATTGCAGTTATATAAGGGATTCCCACTAGTAAAAACCTTTGCAAATTGTAGTTATTTTTTTGTCATTGTGAATGCATGTGAAGTATTCAATTTTAATATGAATTTAAATAGTAGTTGTTCAAAGTTAAAATGTTTATAATCAGTTCACAACCTGTCATATTACTATAAGAACAAAATTCTTTGTTCATAACATTCATAAATATCCATTGGGCTTTCAGAGTGATTCACTTAAACTGGATCCCAGCTAAGCATGGGCACTGTTTCTGTTTTCTGTTTCTGTTCTGTTTTTAAAGTACCTGTTTCTGTTCTGTTTATGCAAAAAAAAACAGAACAGAAACAGATGACCTGTTTTTTATTTACCCATTCTGTTTCTGTTTTTATAATAGCTATTTTGTCCTGTTTCTGTTTTTTTCCTACCTGTTTTTCTTCTGTTTTCTGATTTTATTTAAGTGATACAAGAATGAGATATTTAAGAATTTTGAACTTACAAAATGATTTTTAAAACATAATTTGAAATTATGTAGAAGCGTGGTTACGCCTCATGTAATTTCTAGAATTGGAATGTAAGTAAAATGATGGAACTCAGTCTGTCAAGCGTATCAAATAGTGCTGCTTGATTGTTTCAGCTAGGCAGAATTAGGGATTAGGAGTCAGATAATAGTAGGTATTTGCATAAGTGTTAGCAGTGGTGAATCCAGGGAGGACCCAGCTCCCCCCTCCAAGATTTTTGCCTGCACCCTCATTCCTTACTTTTTTTTTCTTTTTTTTTTCTCCTTTGTTTAGAATAAATTTGTCAATTTTGTCAATTATTGGTACCTTTGTCACATTGGGTCCCCCCAAGATTTTGCTCATTGGTGGCCTTGTAACATTAGGCCTTGCCATAGATTTTACTTTACATCTGCCCCTGAATGTTAAGACAGTAAAGGTGCAGTTTAATTCCACTAAAATGACGTATTGCTTACAGTATATTATTCCATCAGTTGAGCAGGAAAGTTGCACAGTTACTGTCCAGGAGAAGCAGGATACAAACAAATCACTTATTACTGTGTATCCTGGTTCTAGTGGTAGGGGATAGGGCCTCTGTCTCCTACATTACATGGGAAATAATTTGCACCTTTAGCTGCAAGAACTGTAATCTAACTGTTTTTATGGAATTTGTGCTGCTAAATAACATTGACTTGCTACAATTACTGTGCTGACTTATACATGATAAATACTGATTATTAATTTGTAAAATTCTCTTAAATGCTTAGTCAGAGAGCAATGTAAATGTATTGAAGTCTTGTTCAGTAGAAATATAAGTTTTTGCTAGCAAATCTTTATTGCATCAACATAACAAGATAGCCAAATATACTTTTTCTCATGTTACTAAAATCAATAGAAATCCTTTCAAGGAAAAGTCTAGAGTCTAAACTAGCTGATTTTCTGGAAGGATCAAATTCTTATAAAATGCTGATATACTTTTCTCATTCAGTAGGATACCAATCTTCCAGTGAACACAGTATTTATTACCATACAGCAAAAGAAATTCAAAAATTAACACGAAGTGATGAATTATTTCATTTATCTGTCTCATAAATACCAATTATAGACAAGCTAATTCCTGTAAAAATTAATATTGTGCTTCAAATGATCTAAGTTGTTATGAAACCATAATTGGGATATGTCATTTTGATTTTATAAGCAGACAGATTCTTTGGCTTATTGTGCCAACAAAACAGCTCAGGAGGCAATTGGCTCCTTTCCCCCTAGTTATGCCAGTGAGGTGAAAGAGGTCAGATGTTTGGGTGGAGGTGCAATTTTTAAAATAGTAGGCTACTGGAAGGTGCTTCTAATTTTGTAAAAAAATCCTAAAATCAACCATTGTGCTAAGAAAAGCATGATGTCATCTTCTGATGACAACTTGGATGTTCCAACTAAAACTTCTAAGCTATCTCTCTGGGTATCCCATTTGAAAAAGGAATCACAGAAAGTACCAGGTGCAGTTTCTGCAAAGTGTCTCTAAAGGCTAAGGGAGTCTCTACCATGACATTTATATACCATCTTAAAAGGAAGGATATAATTGATGTGCACAAAAATAAAGTATATGCGGCTGGTGCAGTAAATAACAAACCAAAACCAACTCAACAAAAATAAATATCAAGTCAGGCTGCTGCCCTAAAGAAAGCTCCCAAAAGCAAAGCAAGTGACACAGAGGATAATGAATTAGTGAAATATAGAATAAGAAGAGTGGGCATATGACCATTCCTTATTTCTAATCCTAGGCAGCGCGGTAGTGCTGCCTAAGTAAAGAACAATGTGGGCACAATGTTTTTTTTGTCTTTTTTTCCTCCATACCAGGCACTTCATATCACAACCCTTGGGGCGAGGGTTTTAAGTTATGCCCTGAGGGCATATAAGAACAAAGTTGGCACAATGTGTCATTTATTATTTTTTAAATTAGAGCAGGGCACTTCATATGGAAAGGGTCATTGTAGAAACTTCAAAAGGGGCTCATTCGATTGGAAGTCAAGAGTTCTAGTGCCCTTTTTAATAGTCAAAAATGATTGAAGGGCAACTAGCCCCCCCCCCATGCCCATCAATCCCCCAGACATCCAATCAAAATTTTGAGATAGCCATTTTGTTTAGCATAGTTGATTTCCAGATAGAAAATATGTTTTGGGGGAGGATACTCCCCCACAACCCTCAGGGCAAGGGTTTTAAGTTATGCCCTGGGGGCATATAAGAATTTTTATAGAAGGGGTTGTCATAGAAACTTCAAAACAGGCTCATTCAATTGGAAATTCAAAGGGCTAATGCCCTTTTTAATAGTCAAAAGTGATTGGAGGGCAAGTAGCCCCCCATGCCCATCATTCCCCCAAACACATCCAATCAAAATTTTGAAGTAGCCATTTGGTTCAGCATAGTTGATTTCTAGATAGAAAATATGTTTTGAGGAGGACACTCTCACATAACCCTCAGGGCAAGGGTTTTAAGTTATGCCCTGGGGGCATATAAGGTTTTTATAGAAGGCGTTGTGGTAGAAACTAATAAAAGGCTCATTCGATTGGAAATTCAAAGGGCTAGTGCCCTTTTTAATAGTTGAAAGTGATTGGAGGACAACTAGCCCCCCCCTGCACGCCCATCTTTCCCCAAACACATCCAATCAAAATTTTGAGATCCAATCAAAAATTGTCATTTTTTCAGCATAGTTGATTTCCAGATAGAAAATTTGTTTTGAGGAGGATACTCCCCCACAGTCCTCAGGGCAAGGGTTTTAAGTTATGCCCTGGGGGCATATAAGGTTTTTTATAGAAGGTGTTGTCATAGAAACTTCAAAAAGAGCTCATTCAATTGGAAATTCAAAGGGATAGTGCCCTTTTTAATAGTTGAAAGTGATTGGAGGGCAACTATCCCCCCCACACCCATCATTCCCTCAAGCACATCCAATAAAGATTTTGAGATAGTCATTTGTTCAGCATAGTTGATTTCCAGATAAAAAATATGTTTTTGAGAAGGACACTCTCCCACAACCCTCAGGGCAAGGGTTATAAGTTATGCCCTTGGGACATATAAGGTTTTTATTAAAATCTTTGTCATAGAAACTTGAAAAAGACCTATTTTGATTTGAAATTCAAAGGACTAGTACCCTTTTTAATAGTCGAAAGTAATTTGAGGGCAACTAACCCCCCTCTCATGCCCACCTTTTCCCCAAACACATCCAATCAAAATTTTTAGATAGCCATTTTATTCAATGTAGTTGAAAGTTTTGGAAATTAGGTCTTTAAGGATAACAACCCCTCCCTCACAGCCCTCATGGCGAGGGTTGTAAGTTATACCCTGGGGGCATATAAATTTTTTATTGAAAGCATTGTTGCAGAAACTTCAAAAGGGCTCATTCAATTGGAATTGAAAGGGCTAGTGCCTTTTTTAATAGTTGAAAGTGATTGGATAGTGACTGACGCCCCTCTCACATCCACCATTTTCCCAAAAACATCCAATCAAAATTTTGAAATATCCATTTTATTCAACGTAGTTGAAGGTTCTGGAAATTAGGTCTTTTAGGATGATAACCCCTTCAGAGCCCTCAGTGCAAGGGTTGTAAGTTATGCCCTGGGGGCAAAAAAAGTTTTTATTGAAAGTGTTGTCATAGAAACTTGAAAAGGGCTCATTCAATTGGGAATTGAAAGGGCTAGTGCCTTTTTTAATAGTTGAAAGTAATTGGATAGTGACTGACACCCCTTTCACGCCCACCATTTTCCCACAAACAACCAATCAAAATTTTGAGATATCCATTTTATTCAACGTAGTTGAAGGTTCTGGAAATTAGGTCTTTTAGGATGATAACCCCTTCAGAGCCCTCAGTGCAAGGGTTGTAAGTTATGCCCTGGGGGCAAAGGAAGTTTTTATTGAAAGTGTTGTCATAGAAACTTGAGAAGGGCTCATTCAGTTGGGAATTGAAAGGGTTAGTGCCTTTTTTGATAGTTGAAAGTGATTGGATAGCGACTAACACCCCTCTCACGCCCACCATTTTCCAAAACACATGCAATCAAAATTTTGAGATATCCATTTTGTTCAATGTAGTTGAACATTCTGGAAATTAGGCTTTTTAGGATGATAACCCCCTCAGAGCCCTCAGTGCATGGGTTGTCAGTTATGCCCTGGGGCATATAAGGTTTATATAGAAAGTTGTTGTATAAATCATAGGCAGCGCAATCGCGCTGCCTAAGTAAAGAACAGGGACACTCCAGAACGAGACAAGAAACGGGGACTAAGTAAAGAGGAGGACACTCCCCCACAACTCTCAGGGCAAGGGTTTTAAGTTATGCCCTAGAAAGTTGTTGTATAAATCATAGGCAGCGCAATCGCGCTGCCTAAGTAAAGAACGGGGACACTCGAGAACGAGACAAGAAACGGGGACTAAGTAAAGAGGAGGACACTCCCCCACAACTCTCAGGGCAAGGGTTTTAAGTTATGCCCTGGGGGCATATAAGAACAATGTTGGCACAATGTATTATTTAATAATTTTTTCCTTTGGAGCAGGCCACTTCGTATCAAAGAAGTTGTCATAGAAACTTCGAAAAGGGTTCATTCAATTGGAAATTGCAGTGGCTTGTACCCTTTTTAATAGTCAAAAGTGATTGGAAGGAGATTAACACCCCTTCCACGCCCACCTTTTCCCGAAACACATCCAATAAAAATTTTGAAATATTTATTTTGTTCAGCATAGTAGATTTCCAGATGTAAATTATGTTTTTGAGGAAGACAGTCCCCCACAGCCCTTAGGGCAAGGGTTGTAAGTTATGCCCTGGGGGCATATAAAGTTTTTTATAGAAGGCTTTGTCATAGAAACTTTAAAAAAGGCTCATTTGACTGCAAATTCAAAGGACTAGTGCCCTTTTTAGTAGTTGAACGTGATTAGAGGACAACTAACCTGCCTCTCATGCCCACCTTTTCCCCAAACACATCTAATCAAAACTTTGAGAGAGCCATTTTATTCAACATAGTTTTAAGTTCTGGAAATTAGGTCTTTGTGGATGACAACAACCCCCCCCCCTTCCCACAGCCCTTTGGGCAAGGGTTGTAAATTATGCCCAGGGGACATATAAGGTTTTTATAAACGCGTTGTTGTAGAAACTTCAAAAAGGGCTCATTTGATTGGAAATTGAAATTGCACTTTTTAATAGTCAAAAGTGAGTGGAGAGTAATTAAACCCCCTCTTATGCCCATCATTTTCCCAAAAACATTCAATCAAAGTTTAGAGATAGCCTTTTTGGTCAACATAGTTGAAAGTTCTGGAAATTATGTATTTAAGGATGAAAAACCCCCCAGAGCCCCAAGGGCAAAGGTCATAAGTTCTGCCCTGAGGGCATATAAGGTTTTTATAGATAGAGTTAATGGGGCTCATTCAATTGGAAATTGAGAGAGCTAGTGCCCTTTGTAATAGTTGAAAGTGATTAGAGGGTAACTAACCCCCCTCTCACGCCCACCATTCCTCCAAACACATCCAATCAACATTTTCAGATACATATTTTGTTCAACGTAGTAGAAAGTTCTGGAAATTAGGTCTTTGAGAATGACCCCCCCCCCCCAGCACTCTGGGCAAGGGTTGCAAGTTATTCCCTGGGGGCATATAAGGTTTTATTGAAAGCGTTGTCGTAGAAACTTCAAAAGGGCTCATCTGATTGGAAATTGAAAGTGCTAGTGCCATTTTTAATAGTTGAAAGTGATTGGAGAGCGACTACCGCCTCTCTCTCGCCCAACTTTTCCCCAAACACATCCAATCAAAATTTGAGTTAGCCATTTTTTTAACGTAGTTGAAAGTTCTGGAAATTTGGTGTTAGAAGATGACAACCACCCTAACAGACCTTAGGGTAAGGTTTGTAATTTATGCCCTGGGGCATATAAGGTGTTTATAGTAATGTTTGTCGTTTCCAGGCCCATTCGATTGGAAATCGAAAGGCCTAGTGCCCTTTTTAATAGTCGAAAGTGATTGGAAGGCTTGACATTTTTATAGTAAAGATCAATGTGGGTATAATGTATTATTTTTTGTTGTTGTTGTCTAGACCAGGGCACTTCATATTGAAGGAGTTGTCGTGGGAACTTGGGAAGGAGTTGTCGTGTGAAAAGGGCTCATTTGATTGAAAATAGAAAGGGATGATGCCCTTGTTAATAGTTGAAAGTGATTGGAGGGCAACTAATCCCCCTCCACTGCCACCCTCCCATTTGCCCATTATATTTAAAAACTAAATGTTGCCTTAAGATAAAATCAAAATGCTCTGTAATAATGCCAATTCCCAATTAGGCATCTCAGCAGTATCCCAAGAATGACTGAGAGTATTATGTCCAAACTTTCGGGGCTACTTCTGCTCTTAAAATTTAACCAAATCAAAATAGGATAAGTGTATGCAAGATATCAAAGAAAGTAAACAGATTTTTTTGCAAATGGTATCAAGTTTTTCATTTCAGGTCAACTAGAGGAGTTATGAAACTAAATTAAACACTAGGCCTACTATTTGTGTCCAGATTTTGAAAAGGGTGTAGGTTGTTAAAAATTGCTGAAAATTTTTCTCCAGCATACAAATAGCAGACCAAACTATAAAGTCTTAAAAAACGAAGATTTAAAGTATTATTTTCTTTTTACCTGAAAAGACTATGTCAATATAAAACGAACAGAAATTAATTAAAAAAATGTTACCATAAAATAAGTGTTTCAAAGAAAAGTAAAGAACTCCATTAAACAAAAAATGATCAAAAATAAAATCAAATAATCTACCAAGCGTGAAACTTCCATAAATCAGCATCGATAAATAAATGAAACCCAAAACGAACAGAAATTACAATAAATAACCGAATCAAACTCAAAACGAGCAGAAATTAACATAAGTTGGGCGCAAAACCCCTATGCCTTCCCAAGGCCAGAACAAAATTTGCATTTTACTGAAAAGATACAAATGAATGTGCATTATCAGTTTAATATACATATACTGATATTTAGTAATCAAAATGCTAATATTGTTCGATATATTAAAGTTCCAATAGTAAAAACATTTAAAGTCTTTCAGTAAAGTTTAAATTTTGTTCTGGCCTTGGGAAGGCATAGAGGTATTATTTAAAAAAATTTCACTCAAATTGGCTTGGAAATAATTAATCTTAAAAGGCTGCTTTAAGCTGCAAGGTAACAAACAATTTTTTAATTGACAGTAAGAATTGTCATTTTCCCGTGCATTTTTCTTCTTTCTTACTTTTGTTTAAGATTACTTCCACACATCAGGATAGAGTGGGGGGGAGCATGTTCTGGAGGGGAAAATTTTCCCCTCCAAATCAACTGTGTACTCTGCTTAAATACTAATGACTTTGAGCTGACTGCATAACTTCATGCTTAATTTTTTTCCAAATGTCTCAAATAACTAGTATGTATAATAAACATAAAAGTCTATTTTTGGAATGGGAAAATGGAAGAAAAATAAAGAAAAAAATGACAGCGATATTTATGTACGCAGACAATTTTTCGCCCCAATTTTATAAAAACTACTCTGCTCTTTTTTGTGGAAAAAATGCTCCAAGAGTACTAGGTTTTCTCAAAAGTGTTACCGCCACAGAAAAGCACTACCCATGGCAAATGTAGTTTTTGATCAAAAACAGCTGTTTTCTGTTTTTACCAAAAAAAAACAGATCAGAAACAGAAACAGGTATTCTGTTTTTGTTGACCTGTTCTGTTTCTGTTCTGTTTTATTCAAGCCCTGTTTATTTTTTTTCTGTTTCTTCAGAAAAACAGAACAGTGCCCATGCTTAATCCCAGCCCTCTCCCTAATTCCCAAAAATGGCCCTGGACTATATCCAAAATTTGCTGATTTTATTGGGTTTGTTGTTAGGTCAGTTTATATATTTTTAAACTGACCTAACATATATATTTATATATATATATATATATATATATATATATATATATATATATATATATATATATATATATATATATATATATATATATTATATATATATATATATATATATATATATATATAATATATATATATATATATATATATATATATATATATATATATATATATATTATATATATATATATATATATATATATATATATATATATATATATATATATATATATATATATATATATTATATATATATATATATATATATATATATATATATATATATATATATATATATATATATATATATATATATATATATATATATATATATATATATATATATATATAATTGGAACCACTTGTAAATTTTGCTTTGAAGCTCATTGATTCAATCAATCAATCATTTATTACCCACAACTAACAAAAAGTAGTACAAGTGGAGTACATAATAATAAAAAGAAAAAAAAAAGAACTCAACAAACACTAGCAATTAAATTAAACTTAGAAAAGAACTGTAAAAGACCGTGGCCAGGGCCAAATTTACAAAATGCAACTGCAGAAAGCTTTTTGTGTAGGTCACCAAGCTTTTGAGTTACATCCGTAACATAAAATTTTTTAACTAGATACCGATTTCTAGTCCATGGCGGCAGAGAAAGAAGAAATTTGCAAAATTTGAAATAAGTAACTTTAATCTTTTTCAAATCCTTTAGCTTAAGAACAGAATGAACACCCGAAAAATAAAGCACAGAATGATCAGAAAAAGTCGAGAATAAGCACCCAAGAGCTCTTCTGTTATATTTTCCACGGTTTGCTACAATTTTTGAATAACTGAACTGAAATTTTCTTACTGAATCAGCAACAATCTGTTTACGAAAGAGAGCTAGAGAATTAGAAACAGTAATACCAAGCCACCGAAAGGAAGAGACAGAAAGTACAGAAAATTCATTACATACCAGAGGAGTAGACGAAGACAGATTATAAGATAAGAATTCACACTTGTCAAGATTCAGGGATAGACCAATATTTAGGAAAGACTGAGAAACTAAGGAAGCCATCGCAGAAAGAGCAGATTTAGTACAACTAATCAACAGAATGTCATCAGCATAGGCATTGTAAGAAATATCAGTAGAACCAGAAAAATAAGTGCCTGAGATCTTTTCCAGAACAGTAGAAATACAAATTTTGAACAGGGTTGGAGATAAAACACCTCCCTGCCTAACACCACGAAGCACTTTAATAGTTGTTTCTGGAGAAGATTTCAGGCGGAGGTAAGAATTAGAATACCAAAACCATAGAAGGTAAATAACCGAAAAATTAACACCCGAAAAAGCCAAAGAAAAGAAAAGCTGGTTATGAACAACAGAATCAAAAGCCTTTGAAAGATCAAGTGTACAGAGATATACGCCTTTACCCTTAGAAGAATTAGAAAGTAGAATAGAAGAAAGGACACAATGAGCATGTTGGCACCCCACACCAGGTCTGAAACCAAGTTGATTTTCACCAAAGAAAGAAATATTTCGAGTTAAATTAGGTAAAAGAATATACTCAAAGACCTTGCTAATATTGCAAGAAACAGAAACTGGACGGTAAGAAGAGCAATCTGTTGGCGGTTTACCTCTTTTTAAAATTGAAGTCACGCTGCCACACAAAAAGCTTTCCGGGACGACAGAAGACGCCAAGCACATTTGAAACAAAAGCGCAAGATGTGACACAAGTTCAGCACATTGGGGAGTTAGATGCATTTTAGAGATACCATCAGCATCAATAGATTTCGACTTAAGATGATTCAAAGCATTCAAAACTTCACAACGCGATATAGGCAAAACAAAGTGCTGACTTAGAAATCTAGGGACAATTTTAACAAACGCTTCACCAAACTTTCTATGAACAGAATAATTCAAAACGGAGAAAATCTTCGAATAATATGCATACCAAGAACTTGGTGGAATAGCATTACTACTTACATCAGAATCATCTGTTTTACTAGAATTAATTACTTTCCTCCAATCTTTAGGCAAAGATGGAAAATCAAGCCCTCGGTATTGGACACTTTAGATACTTCTTAAATTCTAATTTAGTTTTCCGTTTAATAAGAAAAACATTACCGGACCTAGGCCGACCACTATCTGTCCAAATTTTTATCCAAAATTTAGCTTTATTTTTACAGGCCTTAAGGTTAGGGTCAAGTGACCAAAGAGGCTTTTGAGTATTCTTTCGGATTCGCTTTACTGGGACATAATTTTTTTCAGCTTCTTTCATAGCAGAGAGGATAGAATGATAATATCAGTCTATTTCATATTTAGCATAAATAAAATTCTGACTACACTGCAAAAGCTGATAAGGAACATAAGTCGTACTTAGAAGTGAAGCCAATGTTATAAGATAAACAGGAAAATTCACATCATTCCAATCAGGCTTATAAAACCATTTAGAACGTACACCACGACTCTTAGACATACTCCCAGAACAAACAACAGACTTTGATAAACAAAAAGACAGCGGAAGGTGATCAAGATCATTCACCGTAACTGGCGAGCAGACAAGAGCTGCAGAACAAATAACGTGATCAATGTCTGATTTACTACCTGAATGGTGAATATACGTATAATCATGGGACTTCCGAACAATTTTATAAGCCGGGAGAGAATCAAAAAGCTGACCATTTCTTACATTATCAGAAACCAGATCGGTATTAAAATCACCAGCAATAACAAAATGCAACCCGTTATCCGATATCTTTTGAATTAAAGTTTTAAGACCATTACAAGCACAAGAGAAATTCTGAAGTGAACGAATGGAACGATCATTATATGGCAGATACACATTAATTAATACAATATTACCAAGATGCACCGCAAGAAAAGTGTCATCTGATTGGAAAGCACAGGACTCGCACCAGAAATATTTTTCTTAAAAACACATGCTAAGCCGCCAGAAGGGCGGCCACGCGTAATTTTAGCTGGACGCACAAAAACAACGTGATCACTGCTTCGTCTCAGAAAATTTTCGTTAAAGGCAGTCAATAAATGTTCTTGGAGACAAACAACGTCGTAATTAACATACAGATCATCAATAAAAAAGTCCTTGCCTCTCGTTCCATTTATATTAAATGAGACTATACTTATGTCCGGATTCATTTCTGAGAATAGACCTTATCAGTGATCTTCTTAATCACAGTGCATCGTAGGCTGTAAGAAGGATGAGATCCTCCACAATTGGCACATTTCGGAGATTCCGTATAACGATCACTGTTCGTAGATAAATGAGGTCCAGCACAACGAGCGCACTTGGGAGTACTACTAGTACATGCACTTTCCAAGTGCCCAGGGGAACGACACTTGAAGCAACACTTTGGCAATTGCTTGAACTCATAAACACGGAAGTTTTCATACCCAATCTTCACACCATTTCGCAGAAATGATCCTTTAGTAATCGCGTCTGCAAATTCAAGCTTAACCAATTTGCTTGTTCCAAATCGACTAGACCCGATTATACCTAACTGGTTCCGTAGCATTTCAAGGTCAAAATCAGACGGGACTTGTCGAATAACACCAGTGTTTTTTTTAGATAAAACTATCACACTAGAACCAGGTAGAGCTTCCTTTGCTGATTTGCAAAAATCTTCAGCTGCAGATTTCTCAATATTCACCGTCCACCGCTTTTTAGTCGCTCGCACTCTGGACACCAGCTGATGACCAGAAATTGAGTCTATTACTGATTTTCGCTTTAGCGGGTCACCATGCTCAGGTGGGGGATCGGAGATCAAAATTGTAGTATGCGTATCACACGCAGCAGGTTGGCTAATCACAGGTATTTGAGGAAAGTTCAGATTGTACAAATCAATCTTGGCAGAAACTAGCGAAATCGCTTGCTCAAGGCTCGTTTTGCATTAGTGCCTTTTCTGACAGGGGGATCATTTTCATTCACAAAACTCCATAGCTTTGCTTTCTCTGACTTAACAGTTTCCAAATCTTTAAAAAAGTCCACTCCTTTCCGTAAAATAACGGCTTCATCAACACCACTTAAATTTTCAAAAACAAAGTTCAACAGCAGTGAATACAAAAGCTCGGAAACGCTCATCTCGTTATAAATTAACTTCAAAAATAATTTAAACCAACACACGCGAAGTACACGTGATGGTCAGGTGACGAGCGCTGAATAATAGTTATGATGTCAATCAACATGATGTTAGTGGAGATTGATTTCAATGACCATGCATTTCATTGGGGTGTTATCAATAACTTGTTATATGAAAATAACTGAGTGATTCCAATTCAAACAAGGTCTACCACTCCTGCCTCCACAAAAGAATGGAGGGAAGAAGGAGAGTATTGGAGGGTCATAAACCCATGTAATGTGTCCAATTTTACCAATGGATTACCTTGTATGATAATAGTTAGAACAGAGTGTCTGTGCCTCCTTTTCTACTAAAATGTTGGTGGTGCGCCTGTGCAGCAGAGGCCAGGGTCCACTCAGTTCTTGAATCATACAGATGAATCCTTCCATGACTATGGTTTAAAACAATCATCATACAAATATTGTTCTGCCAAAAAGCAGGTTAAAAAAGCTATGTTTGAGAGGTCCCGACTTTGGGGATGCATGCTTCCCAGACCTAAAAGTTATATCAATGTTATTCTTGTACCAGACACTTACAGATGTTAGTATCAGACCAATCAGAGGGACAAATTGATAAGTTGGTTTTTGGGTTCTTCTACGCCCGGTCCCTTGGCCCAGGGAAATGTTCCTTAAAGTCTTAAGCTGGTTGGTAAATAAAGATGGGGGGCCATTTCCAAGTCCTGGTTTTGGAACCATGCCTCCAAACTTAAAAATTTGTTTTTATATTAAGGTGACCTTGGCCCAGGGACTTACAGATGTAGTTTACAAGTCACTCAGGCAAGCAGTTTTGGTCATTAGTTTTTTTTTGTGCATTGGGGTCCCATTTGTCCAAGGACTTCCGGCTTAGTTCTGGCCAAATGGAGAACCTTTTCCCCAAGTTAAGTTTGTTGTGGAAAGCAGTCCCCTTGACCTTTGGAATTACAGGCATGTAATTTCAAAATACAAATGATAATGTTTTTTGTCCATTTCCTATCCCCCTTGCCCCCCCCCCACATAAGATTAGATACCCTTGGTCTGGGGAACAACTAACAATTGGTAATTGCAATAGTTTGGGGCCCTTGTCCCTAGGCCTGCAAGGGTCATATCATTGTTGAGGCATTTTTTTACCTTTTGACTACTTTGAAGATAGTATATGTCTGGAAATTTTGATTGTATGCCATAGTGATCCCAGGGACAAAATGGGCACAAGTTTTGATGCCCTCCAATCTCTTCTTCAAATGTGAACCATAACTTCTAATAAGCAATCCAGTGAGCCCCCTCTCAAATTTTGTAAACCTTCCTGCTTAATACAGAATGGCCAGTGAAAAAAGGCATGGGAGGTACTTCTCTTTCTTTTTCTGTTGGCAAGTGGCCTCCCAGCCTCTGGGAGACCTTGGCTCCCAGTATCATGTGAGGCTCTTTAGATAATAAACTCTAGCCTTTTGGCTCTCATCATTGCTAATGCATTCATTCTAATTTGAAAAGGTGTATTTTCATTATTTAATTTTTGTTCATTTTTAATATTGCTAAACCTTAATTTGTGTACCACAAAGTTTTGAGAATAAGGTTTCATTTATGTGAATTTTCTTCACGTAATAAATTACGACTTTTACTAAATATGAGGGAGACTGCCTCCATCAAAGACTATGCAAAAGTTTGACTTTTCATGTTAAAATTGCTTTTTTTATAACGTTTTTAAACCAACATTTTTTTGCTAAAATCTACCACAACAGTAGGAGCTATCATTCCCTTTGTATCTGTATAGTTCATGCTTAGTCCAAGTAGATTCCTAAAAATGAAGCAAGGCAAATAGTAAATTCTGCAAAGTGGCAAGGGTAAATTCTGCCACTCTCCATATTGATCTGAAAGTGGCCATGATCTTCATTTTATGGCATAATGGGGGGGGGGGGATTGGGACTTTGGAATGGCATGATCTTGTTGACAAATAAAAGGCAATCCTGTTTTTAATTTCCAATTGAGGAAGTCTGCTGATATTTTACAACCACATGTTCAAAACAATCACCCCTGGAAGAAGAAAGAAAACGTATCAACATTATTCTTTTGTTTTTTTTATACAAACTCTTCTATAAAAAGGGGCTTGAAGCTTCTGCCTTAAGGTTCTCAAATATGCTCCCCCTTATTCTACAGTTGTGCAATAGATACAGAAAAGATCAAGTTTGAGAGCTGTGAAGGATTGATCTTTTTGTGAGGTGGGGGGGGGGGATTCAATGCAAAATTCACCGTCACATTGGGGCTGCCGTCAAATTCCATTCTCTCTTGTTTCAATATCTTAACAGCTAAAGACTAAGAAAATCTTTTTTCCTTGCAGGCATTGTGTTTGCAATGGGTGGACTTCCAGTTCAAGGTTTTCTTAGTCTTAGCTCAAATGTCTTCAAAGCAAAGTTATCTTCAAAGGAAAGCCCAATTGTTTCTGCATTTTGTCTTGGAACAGATCCACACAAACATGGTGTGTATGGGAAAATAGTTGATGAAAAAAAAAATCGATTTTTAATTAAATTGGAGAAAATTGAAAAGGAAGAAGACACAATAAGGTATCATAATGATATCAGCATGAATGTAAAAGTGTTGAATGCTTATGATAATCCTATAACTTGTAGTCTGGACAAAAGCAAAATAAACAACAAACTGTTAGGTACAATTGATTTTGAATTAGATAGAAGAAATAAAATCACTGACAAAAGTTGTGAACCTTGTGTAGCAAATACATATTCAGATGAAGTAAAGCCCCAAAAAATTCAGATACTGAAAAGGGTTGATAAGATTATCTATGTTCTTGAAGGGCATAAGGGTCAAATATTTTCTATGAAATTTGTCTCTAACCTCAGTTAAAGGAAGCACTGCCTTAGTCAACATAGGTGTGAAGACAAAGATCACAAAATCATGTGATATATGTGATAAGCAATTTTATACTTTGGGTGCTTTGTGGTTCCATAAGGCTTCCATTCATGGTGGTGATGTGAAACCAGTAACTTGTAATATTTGTGGATTTGTCTCTGTCACAATTAACCATCATAATTACCATATAAAATCACAACATGTTGGTAAAAGATTGACTTGTGATGAATGGGGAAGTCTTTAATATAAACAGCTCCATCAGAAGACATGAGATGGCATGCTGGTATTTGAACTACAATAAAAGTTTGTCCAATTTTTGGCCTAACTCGCCTATTTGTCTTACATATCATATAAGAATGCACAAATAATCATGGGGATTATAAGTGCAACCACCAAGACTTATATTTTACTTCAGGCTTAAAGTTACAGAAACATTGGCAAATTCACAGGTTTCTAACAGTCTTTTTATGAGCATTCAAACCCTGCTATAAATTTTTCAATATCTACCTGGTTTCACTCATGGCAACTTAATGTTTGTACAATATCTGTCCATCAGTGTGGCTCAGTTTTGAAACTTTCATGGAAAATATATTGAAATAGATATATGTGTTCAGAGTTCTGGTTCTTGGTTTGGAGTGGAGCTTCAGAGGACATTCCAGAAGATTTCTAAGCAGCAAAAAGGTGTGATTTTTGTGCTAGATTTTTTCTATCATCCTGTTTCAGCATTTAAAGAGGGATGTCCCTGCTCCACAATGTGTCAGCTTGGACATAGGAGTCTGATGCTTTTACAAGAATGCAACAGTAGTGCTAATTTTTTATTATGCAGCTTTTTAATTGTGGCTTTTATCATTTGTTTGATCCTTTCTTCTTTTTTGTATTATTTTCAACGTCCTTCTTGTTCATTCACATAATCCCATTCCAAGAGGGGGGGGGTGTAACACGTTTGTAATTTGGGTTCTTCAGAAACATTGCCCCCCCCCCTGTATAGGTATGGTTAACTTAACTTCTGAGGTTAACGATTGACTTGGGGCTGTTGTCTTTGGACCACAGTATTTCCTGCTTGACCCACTTTTTGATTGGCAAAGGATCCATGATTTTTTTTTTTTTTTTTTTTTTTTTTTTTTTTTTTTTTTTTTTTTTTTTTTTTTTTTTTTTTTGGTATAACTGCAACAGAAAAAATGACAAGGTACAAACCTCAAAGTTCTTTTTATTTTTATTTTTGTTTGTGTAGTTGAAATTATATTCAATTGAAATGTAGTCTTGTATTGTCACTTTTTAAAGACTTGCGGTATTTCTTAGAGTGTGTCTGCATTTGGCGTTTTCTGGAAAACTGGACCAATATCTGGGAAGCTCAACCAATCAAGATGCATCCGAAAAGGGTGGTTCATGTCACACCAAATCAAAGTGCAAATTGATTGGTTGGTTATTTTTTTTCAGATTTCCAGTCTAGTTTTTCAGAAAACACCAGGACTGAAAAGTCCCAAGTTTGGGTTTTTAGTTCTGAGAGAAATGGATTGGGGCCTTAAAAAAAGTTATTTAAAAGTGGCTGTAAAAGCTTTGCATATGGACTTTAAATGCTATGAGTGCTCCTGGAAATGACCATGCTACTACAAAGAGGCTCCATTGGATTTTTTTTTTTTTAATTATGTAGAATAAAACTCCCTTCCTCCATGTGACTCGGCTTCTTCACTCAGTGAATGTTTCTGATAATAAAACAAATCCTGTTATGTGTGAGCAACTAGTGGTCCTATTTTTGGGCTTTTTGGTTTCTAAGGTTCTTTTTTGGGGGGTGGTGGAATCTGGTTTCCGAGTTTTCTCCTTGGAAGTTTTTTCCAAGTTTTCCCTTGTAATTGGTGATTAGGAAGCTTAACTAATGTTCAAAATTTTAGGCTTAGTAAAGAACACCATCCTATGGAGTAGTTGTGACAACATTTTTGTGGTATCTCTTAGCAGGCACACATAGAGGCCAGTTTATTGCTGCTAACTTTGGTTACCATCCAGCCACTTGCCAATCCAGGCTAGTGTCTAACAACGAGTAAGGGTATTTTGAAGAACATGCTGTTGAGATTGGAGGATTGAATCCATTAACGGCTTCCAAAATCATACAAAGGAGGTCATTCCTCCTGGACACTCGAAGTGCTGTGGAGAACAAAGTTCTCTTGTTAGTTCTTAGGATCAATTGCCACTTGCCATTTACGGTTGGCAACTGGCGGATGACTAACCTGTCCAGTGTTGGCTATCCAAGCTGGTGGTTAGGGTTCTCGGGATAGGGGGAAACAATGTTGGAAACCTTGACACTACCAAGGAAGTAATAAATTTAAAACTGCTCTTCTGAAGCTTACCTGGCCAATACTTGTTAACGAGCTTTTCCGTTTTGATGTAGACTAAAGGTCAGACATGTCCACCACTTATCCATGAATATTATTTTCGAAAGTTTAAAATGTTACTACAATGTGCTTTTCGAGATAGGTTACGAATTCATCTGAAGCAGAAGCTTCGAAAGGCAAAGTAATGGTAAAGCAGCAGTAAATAGGTTCAAGTTATTTACCTTAATCTATCTAATAGTCTAAATTGGTTTAAGATCTAGTAGAAGGTACTTATTGCTAAAAATATAGGAATTAATTTCAATAAAAAGCACTGGTTTTATATATATATATATATATATATATATATATATATATATATATATATATATATATATATATATATATATATATATATATATATATATATATATATATATATATGTATATATATATATATGTATATATATACATATATATATATATATATATATATATATATATATATATATTATATATATATATATATATATATATATATATATATATATATATATATATATATATATATATATATATATAGACCCCGGCGCCGCGCCGATAAGGGAAGACCGGCGGCGGCGGGGCCAAAAACATCACGCGCCGCGCCGCCGGCGCGATCAATGTTGACCGCAAACATTAATGTTTTCATCAGTCTTTCTCAAATCACAGCTTAAATTTACAACAGATTCGAGCCCATTCATGAGTTCAAAATTCACAAGTCGCTGGCTGGAAACTGGTCTTCTTCGTTATTCATCAAGAGAAGTAGAAATCTGGTAGAAACGAAATGGCTGTGGCGTTTCAGAACCCTTGCATAATACGAGTAGTTGAAGTATCTATTAGCTATGTATTCTTAACATAAATAATTATCAAAATTAGTATTTTTTTTTTTTTTATCGAGCATATAAAACTTCAAATACCGTATCACAAAATTCGTCAGTTATCTGGGTAAAAACTTTGAATATAACTTTGAACTTAGAAGCTTAATTTTTTCATAATGCCCTTTGCCTATATCTGTTTTGTCACCTTTAAAACAGCTGAAATGGTGCCTTTGATATTGATTGTTTTTTTTTGCTCTTTTGGATTCCTAAGAAGCGTTCTTGTATTAAAAACTGGTTTTTAATAACAATTTAAAAAAAATGCATTTTAAAGTTTTTTTTTTTTGCTTCTTTATAGAATATATGTCATGTAGGCTAAGGCTGAACTGCTGCTTTTTTTATTGCTTTTGGCTGCTCTTTTGGATATTATTCATTTTTCTTTTGGGGATTCATTCCAAATTATAAACTGATAAATACCTAATATCAGTCAAATTATAAACTGGATCTAAAAGGAGTAAATTTCTCAAATTGAAAAATATATGATGAACACTTCACATGAGAATACTTCAATTACAATGACACCAAAAACACTTAAAAGTTTATTCACTATGAAGAAAAATGAAGTGCCAGCTATTTTCTCAGGTAAAAAATGAAAAGCTCATCCGTTTTAAGTGTAATTAAATGAAATAATATGCAGACTGAAGTAGCTCCAGGAAGATGTTGAAGTTTTCATCCTAGTTTGTCACTTTTAATCCAAGCAAAATGTTAGGACACTTAGTGTCAGTTATTGAGTTTAAGCTTTGATTTCCAAATGCTCACAAGAATTACCATATTTAAGAAAGTCGCAACAATAAGTCACCTGTGGTCAAAATACTCACAGATTCCTCTTTGATCCCCACCCAGGCTCAAAGCTTCTGGTATGGTCATTTCCATGGAAATCTCCAAAGAGTTTCTTTTTAAAATAGCTTTCAAGCGTAGTTAGGGGCATTTAGACTTTTTCGCTTTTCTTCAAAGCTTTGAAAAAAGTGTTATAATATTCCAAATGTTACATTCGTGCATATTTTTGGTAATCATTTGTGGGGTGATCGAATTTTCTAAGCCAGGTGATCGAATTTTCTGTGCATATTTTCTGTAAACCCGTTTCATCAATAAGAAAAAAACGGATTGGACGCATATGTCCCTTTCCCTTTGGACGATAAAACCATGCAAGTGCTGTATCAAGCATAACTCACGAAAATCTTGTTAATTTTGTCAACTTTTCAACTTTTTGGCATCCCTGCTTTCAATAAAAAAATCAAGGTACTATCACTTAGATGTAATAACTCCCTATGCCCCCCTTCTGCATACCATCTTGATAGGATACCGTCTCTGCTTTAAATAAAAAAAAAATAATTAACTTATTGGCACCCCTGCTTTAAAAAAAGTCGAGGCATTATTATTTAGATATGATAGCTCAATACCCCCTTCCCCCCTCTGGATACCACCTTGATAGGATGCCATCTCTGCTTTAAATAAAAAAAATCAACTTTTTGGGATCCCTGCTTTCAATAAATAAAATTTAGAGCTATTATCATTTAAATGTAATGCCTCCTCCCCCCCCTCTGGATACCACCTTGATAGGATACCGTCTCAGCTTTCATTAGAAAAATAATTTACTTAATAATTAACTAGGTCACTATATGGTTCAAACAAACATGCAAAATAACGTTAAACAGCTTAGTGTTACATGAAACAAAATTGAGGGTATGAGTAAAGGGGTACAAAGACAACAAGAAAAATGTCGAAATTATTCACATATACCTCAAATTATTGGAAAATTTAGTGATAGATTCGCCATGGCATTCCATAAGATCCAAAGAATCTAATTAAAAGGAAGCACACACAAAAGCCAAATAAGGCCAGTAGTCTATGAGAAATCGCAAAATACTCAAGACAATGAACAAGTCCTAATAGGGGGCCCTGGGTCTGTCAAAATATTTCAATGGTTTCCCAGGGAATTTGATATCATTTTCTTCTGTCTCCACTTTAAATGAAAAAAATAGTTATCTTTTTGGAATCCCCGCTTTCAATAAAACAGAAAAATGAGGTATTATCATTTAAAAATGATAGCCCCCTATCCCCCTCCCCCTATAGCCAATAATTTACAATTTATTTATGAATCATATTTTTGGGGTAACTTCCGATTCAATCTTTAATTCCCCAACCTTGCACATAGCTTAGTCTATAGCTAAATTTCGTCTCAATCGAAGGTTGTTTGTTTTTGTTGTTTTTTTTTTTGGGGGGGGGGGGAATGTTCCAGAAAGAAGATTGTATTTTCTATCAGGCGTTCAATAATTGAGTATTAAACATTAAGAAAATCTTATCTAAAAACAGCAAAAAAAAAAATCTGCAAACTTACAATTCAGCTGTAGAAACAATCTGTCGGCTGTCAAATTCAAAATCCAACAAAAGGCTGAAGCTGTATAGTAGTGAATGCGTTCAATAATTCTATTCAACTTGAAAATAAAGTTCTTGACTACGAATGATGTAAGAAATAGCAATTAGGAAACTGCATTCAAAATGACTTAAACTCATTTCATAAAGACGATACTTTTTTTGGTCAACATATGAAGAACTGTGTATATTGCAATATTTGCAATAGCATATTGCATCTGTCTGGTTTTTATGCAAAGTAACAAAAGAGACGAAAATTAACGAACCAGAGAGTAGGAAGAATTATGGTGTGCAAAGTAATATTTGACAGGGAAAGTCACTGGTGATAAATCGCAAGGGGTGGCACCGTGACTGGGTGATTTTCGAGGATTCGGGGAACCAAATTTTTTTCGGAGTAACGCATAGATTTTCGGGGAAATTCACGAAAATTTGGGGATAGTGAAAGCCCTGCTTGATTTCAAATCAAGAAAATCGAAATATTAAACCGCACGAGAAGGAAAAGCCCCGATTTTGCGGTTGACGCAATAAAGAATTGCCGCAAAAAATAATTTAAAGTCGACCGAACGCCGCCGCCTGTGCCGGCGGCGGCGTGCCTGCGGCACGCCGGTGGCGTTACGACACTTCGGCGGCGTTCGACCAGGCCTCTTGTCGGCGGCGTTCGGTCGATCCGCCGGCGCGGCGCCGGGGTCTATATATATATATATATATATATATATATATATATATATATATATATATATATATATATATATACATATAGCATATGACACTTAAAATTCAGCATCGAAAGGTTTTTAAACAAGTTAAATCTAATAACGCAGCTTCTTATTCTTCAACTCAACAAATTCCTTACATAACCAGTTTTGAAAACCCAATTGAAGAAAAAATCAGTATACATCATTGTAAGTGTCTCTTAGCCCCCCCCCCCATTTACTGCTTGAATATAGCCCTACACTGTGCACAAATATTTATTGATTTTTTTAACTGGATTTCCAAACCTGCCACTGAGAAAAAATAGCTTACTAAAAACAAAAAGTTAGAATCCACATCATCTATGCACTCTTTTTTCGTGTTACCTAGATACCAGAAACAAAGAGGTAGGGCTGATATCCTGCGGATCTCTTCATTTTGTCAATGATAGATTGTTTGGGCTAGTTAGGTAAAGGACACCCTAGACGATCAATCATTTTGATCAAAAGCTTCCGTCAATCAATTGATTAAAGCGCAATTGACCATCTAGGAACCTGTTTAACGCTTGAGTCAAGAGTTGACGGAAATTGATGGAAAGTTTGAATGACGCAATCGGTTCCTAGATGTTCAATCATGCTTTAATCAATTGATTGACGGAAGCTTTTGATCAAAACGATTGACCATCTAGGGTGTCCTTAAGATAAAATTGGGTAAAAGAAGCTGTTTATACTCACTGTCAGTAAGATTCTTTATACAAAGGAACACAAAAGTATAGTCTTTCCGTTGATGAGACTCGAAAAAAACGCACTCACAGAGCAGACTTTTGTTTGTATTTTGCTCTTTCTTCCTATTAGAGATGAGCAATTTCGACCAACAAGAAGGCTGCCACCAGTAGTTCTTTTTCTCTCAGAGAGTGACGCTTCAAAATCGACTAGGTCTATGATCATTAAGATCTATAACCGACTTCAGCTTCATTCCTTTGTTTCAGTGGATTTTACATGTTATTTCTTCTCTACTTCATAACCTCTTTGCTTTATTCGCCAACATACATACGCGGTGACGTGAGAACATTTGATTTACAGCTAGCAGATATATTCTTGGAGAATCACACGAGTCTCGATTCTTGTGTTCCTCTTGATGGTTAACAGTTTTTGAAAATAGTCCTGCTCAAATTCATAAACTGATTCCAAAGATGACTTGTATATTTTTTTTTTTACCAGGTCATGCATGTCTGCTGCCAAGTAAAAGATTTATGAAAGGACGTTTACATAAACATTCAGCTTTGGTAAAAGAAAAAAAAATCGCTAATGTAATTCTGACATAGAAAAAAAATGGTTATTATCGTAATCTATATACTGAAGTTGCTACAGCAGAAACAACAGCTGCATAGCTATGAGAAAAGGGTAAAACAAAACAAGTGGGAAAAGTGCTTTAAATACACTTTTTTTTTCACTGGACTGTAGTATTTTAAAAACGATTGGCGAATATGGGTTATCAGACTCCAAAGCCCAAAACTTATAAAAATTGTTTTTGGCTAGAGATGCTATCTGAATTTCTTTTTTCCCTTTTTTTGTGGAACATGTTATCAGACGGGATGTCACCATGCTTGAGCTCCTTTGAATCAAACCGAGAGCTCTACAAACTTTGGGATAAAAAGATTGATCATGTCAGGTGACAAGCTGATGTTCCTAAAATGAATAAAGTGGAAAAACAAACATTCAGTTATCAGAATTTGTACCTTTAAAAATCTTTTTTTAACAGTATGTCCGACTGCTTAATTTGGGAGATGTAGCGTTTGTTTGAATAATTTTTGAAATAATTGAATAAGTTTAGTTTTGCACTTTTTTTTTACTAGAAACCAAATTAAGGAACTACGACTAGACCCCGGCGCCGCGCCGATGAGGGAGTCGGCGGCGGGGCCAAAAACAGCGCGTCGCGCCGCCGGCGCGATCAATGTTGACTGCAAACATTAATGTTTTCATCAGTCTTTCTCAAATCACAGCTTAAATTTACAACAAATTCGAGCCTATTCATGAGTTCAAAAATTAACAAGTCGCTGGCTGGAAACTGGTCTTCTTCGTTATTCATCAAGAGAAGTAGAAATCTGGTAGAAACGAGATGGTTTCAAAACCCTTGCATAATACGAGTAATTGAAGTAGCTATTAGCTATGTATTCTTAACATAAATAATTATCAAAATTAGTAGTTTTTCATCGAGTATTACTGCATACAAAACTTCAAATACCGTATCACAAAATTTGTCAGTTATCTGGGTAAAATCTTTGAATATAACTTTGAACTTAAAAGCTTAATTTTTTCATAATGCCCTTTGCCTATATCTGTTTTGTCACCTTTAAAACAGTTAAAATGGGCGACTTTGATAATGATTGTTTTTTTGCTCTTTTGGATGCCTAAAAAGCCTTCTTCTATTAAAAACTGGTTTTTAATAACAATTAAAAAAAATGCATTTTAAATTTTTTTTTTTTGGCTTCTTTATAGAATATATGTCATGTAGTCTAAAACTGAACTGCTGCCTTTTTATTCCTTTTGGCTGCTATTTTGGATATTATTCATTTTTTCTTTGGGGGATTCATTCCAAATTATAAGCTGATAAATACCTAATATCAGTCAAATTATAAACTGCATCTAAAAGGAGTAAATTTATCAAATTGAAAAATACTTGATGAACGCTTTCACATGAGAACACTTCAATTACAATGAAACAAAAAACACTTAGTTATTTGGTATGAAGAAAAATGAAGTGCCAGCTATTTTCTTACGTAAAAAATGAAAAGCTCATCCGTTTTAAATGTAATTAAATAAAATAATATGCAGACTGAAATAGCTCCAGGAAGATGTTGAGATTTTCATCCTAGTTCGTCACTTTTAATCCAAGCAAAATGTTAGGACACTTAGTATCAGTTATTGAGTTTAAGCTTTGATTTCCAAATGCTCACAGAAATTACCAAATTTAAGAAAGTCGCAACAATATGAGTTATGCTGTAGTAAAAATACTCAAAGACTCCCCTTTGATCCCCACCCAGGCTCAAAGCTTCTGCTATGGTCATTTCCATGGAAATCTCCAAAGAGTCTCTTTTTAAAATAGCTTTCAAGTGTAGTTAGGGGTATTTAGCCTTTTTTGCTTTTCTTCAAAGCTTTGAAAACAGTGTTATAATATTCTAAATGTTACATTTGTTATATGTGTGCATATTTTTGGTAATCATTTGTGGGGTGATCGAATCTTTTAAACCACTGTAGATACGTAAGAACGTTGCGACGTCTAGTACCCTGAGGTCATAAGACTGTCAAAGACTCCTCCTTGAACCTCCCAAATTGAAAGCTTTTATTATGACCTGGCCTTTTAATTTAACTTGGGCACTGGAACAAGGGTGCCATTGTCACTCGAGTGCAACGTTAGAGTGGGGATGTCGATAACGCTTTCGTCACACCAATTCGTTTTAGTGTGAATCTGCCTGGTACTTATGAATGAACGTTTTCAAAGTAAATCCGTTTCATTAATAGGAGAAAAAAAGGGTTGAACGCATATGTCCCTTTCCCTTTGGAGATAAAACCATGCAAGTGCTGTATCAAGTATAACTCACGAAAATCTTGTTAATTTTTGTCAACTTTTGAACTTTTTGGCATCCCTGCTTTCAATAAAAAAAAAAAAATCAAGGTACTGTCACTTAAATATAATAACTCCCTATACCCTCCCCCCTCTGGATACCGTCTCTGCTTTAAATAAAAAAAAATTAACTTATTGGCACCCCTGCTTAAAAAAAAAAATCGAGGTATTATCATTTAAATATGATAGCTCACTACCCCCCCCCCCCTCTGGATACCACCTTGATAGGATGCCGTCTCTGCTTTAAATTAAAAAAAAATAACTTTTTTTGGATCCCTGCTTTCAATAAAAAAAAAATTCGAGATATTATCATTTATATGTAATACCTCCCTACCCCCCCCCCCCTCTGGATACCACCTTGATAGGATACCGTATCAGCTTTACATTAAAAAAATAATTTACTTAATAATTAACTAGGTCACTATATGGTTCAAGTAAACACGCAAAATAACGTTAAACAGCTTAGTGTTCCTTGAAAAAAAATTGAGGGTATGAGTAAAGGGGTACAAAGACAACAACAAAAATGTCGAAATTATTCAGATATACCTCAAATTATTGGACAACTGAGTCATAGAGTCGCCGTGGCATTCAATAAGATCCAAAGAATCTAATTAAAAGGGAGCACATTCAAAAGCCAAATTAGGCCAGTAGCCTACGAGAAATCGCAAAATACCCAAGACAATGAACAAGTCCTAATGGGGGGCCCTGGGTCTATCAAAATCTTTCAATGGTTTCCCAGGGAATTTGATATCATTTTCTTCTGTCTCCACTTTAAATGAAAAAAAATAATTATCTTTTTGGCATCCCTGCTTTCAATAAAAAAAGAGGTATTATCATTTAAAAATGATAGCCCCCTACCCCCCCCCCTATAGGCAATAATTTACAATTTATTTGTGAATCATATTTTTGGGGTAACTTCCAGTTCAATATTTAAATCCCCAACCTTATACATAGCTTAGTCTATAGCTAAATTTTGTCTTAATAGAAGGTTTTTTTTTGGGGGGGGGGAGAGGTAGAAATGTTTTAGAAAGAAGATTGTATTTTCTATCAGGCGTTCAACAATTGAGTATTAAACATTTAGAAAATTTTATCTAAAAACAGCAAAAAAAAAAATTCGCAAACTTACAATTCAGCTGTAGAAACAATCTGTCGGCTATCAATTTCAAAATCGTACTGAAGGCTGAAGCTGTATAGTAGTGAATGCGTTCTGTAATTCTATTCAACTTGAAAATAAAATTCTTGACTACGGATGATGTAAGAAATAGGGATGCGGAAACTGCATTCGAAATGATTTAAACTCATTTCATAAAGACGATACTTTTTTTGTCAACCTATGAAGAACTGTGTATATTGCAATATTTGCAATTTCATATTGCATCTGTCTGGTTTTTATGCAAAGTAACAAAAGAGACGAAAATTAATGAACAAGAGAGTAGTGAAGAATTATGGTATGCAAAGTAATATTTTTCAGGGAAAATCACTGGTGCTAAATCGCTAGGGGTGGCACCGTGATTGCGTGATTTTCGGGGATTCGGGGAACCGAATTTTTTTCGGGGTGACGCATAGATTTTCGGGGAAATACCCGAAAATTCGGGGATATTGCAAGCCCTGCTTGATATCTAATCAGGAAAATCGAAAAACTAAACCACACGAGAAGGAAATGCTCCGACTTAGCGGTTGACGCAATAAAGAATTGCCGCAAAATTAATTTAAAGTCGACCGAACGCCGCCGCCTCTGCCGTTGGTGGCGCGCCGGCGGCATTACGACACTTCGGTGGCGTTCGACCGGGCCTCTCGTCGGTGGCGTTCGGTCGATCCGCCAGCGCGGCGCCGGGGTCTAAACTAGGGCAGATTTATAAATTAGATTATGGGTTCAACGAACTTCTGTCTATGGGTGCCATTAGTAGGGGAAACTGTCATTGGTTTTCAGATCTGCTTTTTGTATTCTCATTAAAGAAAAAACTGCCGCTTTCCCTCATTTAAAAAAATACTTTTGTTGTATGTTCATTTAAAGAAAAATGAAAAACAAATATTTGCATGTCCCACTACATTTTCGTGAATTGACATCCCTTCTTTTATCAAGTGACGGAAAAAAATCTCTTGTTGCGAGGGGAAATACCGTAGGGGCAAAAAGTGTTTATGTAAGAAATTTGTTGAGTTAGAGATCCAGAAGCTCTGATATTAGATTTAAAAACCATTTTAAAAACCCTTTTTAAAAACCATTCCATGCAAGTGTTGTCCTTACTTGGGCAAATATGCATTCTTTGAAAATGGATATGAATAGACCAAAGATTTGATTAATTATAAGATGTGGTTTGTGTAGAAACCATGTGAAATAAAGCTTAAATGTCCCGTCCTAGGATAGTATGTATATTCATCTCTTTTAAATGTTTTTAGAAATCTAGTGTGTGATTCTACATCCATTAAAATTTTTCAGTTTTGTTGTTTGTTATCAGAAGGATATGGTAGAAGAGCAGTTCAACCATCTGATCTGGAAAATTGAAGTTAAATTTCGAAAACTTGCCGCCGCTCCCAGTAACGTACATATGGATTTATTTTGAGGGTAAACTAGGTAATAAGGGCAAAATAGGTCATTTACATGGCAAACATTAGAAATTATGAAAAATTCTGTTCAAATATAGACGTTGCATTGGAGAGAGTTGTAGGTCAGAAGCCACCCCTCCTTATCTGCAAAAGCGCCTGGCTATGCTTTTCCTGATTTGTACAAATCTTCTATTTTGTAAGATTATTTGAAAAACTTTTTCCACCAAATAAATTTTTCAAAGAAAAGTAAAGAACTCCATTAAACAAAAAATGAGCAAAAATAAAATCAAATAATCTACCAAGCGTGAAACTACCACAAACCAGCATCAATAAATAAATGAAACCCAAAACGAACAGAAATTACAATAAATAACCGAGTCAAGGTCAAAACGAGCAGAAATTAACATAAGTTGGCCTCAAAACCCCTATGCCTTCCCAAGGCCAGAACATAATTTGCACTTTACTGAAAAAAATACAAATGAATGTGCATTGTCAGTTTAATATACATATGCTGATATTTAGTAATCAAAATGATAATATTATTTGATTTATTAAAGTTATAAAAGTAAAAATGTTTATATTTTTTTCAGTAAAGTGTAAATTTGTGATTGGTGGCTGAAAAGAATGATCTTTGGCAATCAGTCATCCTCCATCCGAAAAACTTCCGACTCAACTGTTTCCTCATTATAGTTTCAGAAATCGGGATAGAACAATATCTTTCGTACAGCTTACTCTGTGAAATACTTGTCTCCTTAGAATCTGGATTAAAATCTTGTCTCCTTTAAAACCATTACCTTGGCTTTCAGTTTAACGGCTTAACTTTTCATTGGCATGGACTTTTTCCTACATGTTTGCCTGTTACCAAACTTGTTCTAAGTTTTTAGAACTGTCTCTGGAATTTTCTTCTACTTTGGTCCTTTATGGTTTATTTGAAAGTTTTAATAGCAAACGTATTCTTTTTTGTCGTGGCAAATCACTCTCGTTCATGTTTCAGTGGAAATTTTTTCAGTGGATGGACTTTTTCCTACATGTTTGCCTGTTACCAAACTTCTTTTAAGTTTTTAGAACTGTCTCTGGAATTTTCTTCTACTTTGGTCCTTTATGGTCTATTTGAAAGTTTTAATAGCAAACGTATTCTTTTTTGTCGTGGCAAATCACTCTCGTTCATGTTTCAGTGGAAATTTTTTCAGTGGATGGACTTTTTCCTACATGTTTGCCTGTTACCAAACTTCTTCTAAGTTTTTAGAACTGTCTCTGGAATTTTCTTCTACTTTGGTCCTTTATGGTTTATTTGAAAGTTTTAATAGCAAACGTATTCTTTTTTGTCGTGGCAAATCACTCTCGTTCATGTTTCAGTGGATATTTTTTCAGTGGATGGACTTTTTCCTACATGTTTGCCTGTTACCAAACTTCTTCTAAGTTTTTAGAACTGTCTCTGCAATTTTCTTCTACTTTGGTCCTTTATGGTTTATTTGAATAAGTTTTTAGAACTGTCTCTGGAATTTTCTTCTACTTTGGTCCTTTATGGTTTATTTGAAAGTTTTAGTAGCAAACGTACTCATTTTTGTCGTGGTAAATCACTCTTGTTCATGTTTCAGTGGAAATTTTTTCAGTGGATGGACTTTTTCCTACATGTTTGCCTGTTATCAAACTTCTTCTAAGTTTTTAGAACTGTTTCTGGAATTTTCTTCTATTTTGGTACTTTATGGTTTATTTGAAAGTTTTAGTAGCAAACGTACTCATTTTTGTCGTGGTAAATCACTCTCGTTCATGTTTCAGTGGAAATTTTATCAGTGGATGGACTTTTTCCTACATGTTTGCCTGTTACCAAACTTCTTCTAAGTTTTTAGAACTGTCTCTGGAATTTTCTTCTATTTTGGTCCTTTATGGTTTATTTGAAAGTGTAGTAGCAAACGTACTCATTTTTGTCGTGGTAAATCACTCTCGTTCATGTTTCAGTGGAAATTTTATCAGTGGATGGACTTTTTCCTACATGTTTGCCTGTTACCAAACTTCTTCTAAGTTTTTAGAACTGTCTCTGGAATTTTCTTCTATTTTGGTACTTTATGGTTTATTTGAAAGTTTTAGTAGCAAACGTACTCATTTTTGTCGTGGTAAATCACTCTCATTCATGTTTCTATGGAAGTAAAATATATCTATTAATTGTTTTCCAAGCTGGGAAGGAAAATGTTCATAGCTCATTTTCCCTGTGAGCCTATTTTTTTGTATCCTTTTGATAAAATTGGAATAAGTTTGCTTGGCGTGAGGAAGCATGTGCGGACACAATAAATTAAAATTTAATTAAATAATTTTTTAATTTATTTAAATAAATTATTTCATTTGAATATTGTAAATTTATTATCTAAATAATACTTCAAATATATTGTGGTATTGTATATATATATATATATATATATATATATATATATATATATATATATATATATATATATATATATATATATATATATATATATATATATATATATATATATATATATATATATATATATATATATATATATATATATATATATATATATATATATGTATATATTTCATATTGTTTTATTTCAAATAAATTTATTTAATCTTTTTTAATAAATTTATTTACAAATTAAGATAAAAATGTGATTAAGAACTAAAGATTAAAAGGTTACTGAATTAATTTTGCGTTTCCTGTCCTTATCATAATTCCAAAATTTTATTGACATTTTACAGATCTTACATTCTGAAGACATTCTCTTCTATAACTATAGTATCGCAGTAATCCAACGATGATTTTGTCAGTTTTTTAAACATTTTTTTATTGGCTTGCAAACCTTCTTTTTGTTTAAAATCTCGCATTTTTTACAGATGGACATAATGGACGAAGACATAAGTGATGTTGATCTGGGTTTTGATGTTGAGCTTGGGACTGTTCAGGTGATTGAACTAAAGACGGACGATGTATCTTGTGATGAACAAGAGATAGACGATTTAGAAATTGATATTGAAAGCAGTAAAGCTGACAAGTTTTTTAGCATGAAACAAGTAGGTTTTAGACTGGAATTTAATTTAATCATATTTATTGAGAGATTATGTTTAAAGTGGACTATTATAAATATTTGTGGTGTATAAAAAAGATGATTTTCTAAGATTATAGCGGCAAGAGATCGCTTTTTGTGCGCCTGAGAAGTCTCTAGACTAGGCAGTAGGTATGCATGTGAGGAATTATTTTGAAGGAGGCACAACTTTGGAAAAACTCAAGCAATAAGAGAATTATATGGAACATATGAGAGATCATAGGAAAAATCCTAAATATCAGTATTTCTGAGGGGGTTGAAGGTTTGGGTCATAATCCCCCTTCCCCCTACCCTTAGGCACACTCCTGCTACTGTAGTGCTGGCAACATAATAGAATTATATTAAAGAAAGAAGATTGATGGTTTCTTTAATTATTTCTTTCAGAGAGACAGGAAAATACAGCGTTTATTATTTTATTTACAGAAATAATTCATTTTAAATACAGCTATGTAGAAACAAGAATGAAATTCCTGAATAATGAGCTAAGTATAATAGGACTATTGAATACACATGTCTTTAATAGTTACTAATTCTGGTCAATATTGACTTGAGACTTTAACAACTGATTTAAGACGGAAGAGACCTGAAGGCTTCAAGACTAACAACAATTGTTCTCTATGGTGCAGGATAAAATATGCAGAATTTGTAACTAAATTTTTCGACTCTTCTTTTCAGAAAAGCCACCATGATATTTGGAAAGAGCTTAAAATATGGAATCTAATCAGGGGTGGATCCAGGATTTTTTTTTTGGGGGGGGGGGGGGGGCAAAATAGGTTGATCCGATAAACGCGTTAGGAGCAAGTTTAATTAACGTAAATTTGCGTCAATTAAGTAAATACCACTACTTGAGACTATGTTAGGGGGGGGGGAGGCGCCCCCCTGGATCCGCCACCGAATCTAATGGTGCTAGTTTATTTTATTAGCATGTTTTTTTTTAGAAGTGGTGCGCTACTTCATTATTAGTTTCTATTCATTTTTAGCTTCTATTAAAAATATAATCTAAGTTCATACTTAGTTAGTTAGCTGTTCATACAGCTAAGAGTTATCTATCATGACTTTTTGCGTTTTGTCAGCGTTTAATCAAAACCATTTAGCTTTCCGCGTGTCTCTGTGTGAGTGACACTTAATGTCATAGTGAACTAGATATGGTATTACGAGTATGTGCCTCTATTTTGCGTCGTTCGCTTCCTACTCAGCCAAAATTATTTGAGCTTCTCAACAAAGACTGGGCTTTTTCTTTCTTTTTTTTCTGTAAATCGTCTTTGTAGTTTAGTTATTTTCCTTGTTTTTTTTTTGTATTATTGTTATATCGTCTTTTGATCGGAATACTTGATTGATTAAGAAAGTGTTGGCAAATTATTTGTTGCTTAAGGTGCGTTTCCACCATCCCAATTTAGCTAAGAAAATTCTGTTGGCTTATCAAAACATACAACTAACAAATTTCAACAAATATTGTTAACTAATAAATAATCGTTACCAACAGTTCACGAAACATAATCGCCGCATATTATAAATATAATACAATAAATCTATAAAATAAATATACAAATTTTAAAATATACAAATATAATATAGAATGTAATAGAAAATTGATTTGCCGCTACGGGATCGGAAAAAAAGTATCTAAAACATTAAATAAGCAATGCAAAACTGTTAATCGCACAATTTATCAACCGTCATTTTTTAATGAAGAAATGTGCAAGTGTTATTTTTATTCTTCAACGATTTGGACAACTCAGCAGCAACCTTATAAGAAAATTAAAATATATTTTCTTGTGAATTATTATCGCTTCTAATCAGCAGTTGTACTAAACCAATCCTGCTCAACTGATCCTCAGGGCTATACTGTGGTGTTTCCCCTCCCCATAGTATAGTGCAGACGGTTTGATATCTTTCTATTTTCCCCTTCTTGTTTTAGTTTTGTCTTTTATTTGTTTAAAGCTTTTTCCAATAGGCAATGCTTAGAAGTCCTCCAAAAAAAAAGTCCCCCCAGATCCCAAATCAAATTCCAGTGAAAGTGTGATAGTGAAAGATACCCATCTTGGCTGGTCAAGTACACTATCTCAAAGTTCAAATGATAGCTCCAATTCGGAGAATAGGACAATGATAAGTGTAGGGGCTAATGTAACCATAAATGATGATAATGGGTTTCAAGAGGTTCTCTCTAGAAGCTCTAAAAAAGGAAAAAAATATCCCCAATCAAAAGCATTTCCCCTCTCCCTGCCCAAGATCCTCCCTCCAAAAACTTAGGAATTTACCTTAAAATTACTCCCACTACCCCCTTTGAAATAAAAATGATCACTGCAATAAGAGTTGCAATTTTTAAATTGCTAAAATCAATGTTCTCTCTTAATATTAACCGTGATGGATCTCTGCTAATAGCTGTAGAAGATCAGAAATCAGCAGATACAATAATTAACCCAAAATCCCTTCTGAATACCCCAATTATTGCATCTAATTGGAACCCAAAACAATCACCAACAAAAATAGTAGTTTATAATGTTCCCCCAGAGATATCTACTCAGGAGTTAAAAGAAGGGCTTTCAGATAGGGCTGGAAACACAATCCCAGTTGAGGATGTTACCCAACTTGGAAAACCTAACTCTAATGGCCTAAAAACTAGTAGATCCTTCTTATTCACACTGAAGGATAAAATTGATATCCCAGAAAAATTATTCCTATTTGGGCAAATCAAACCACACAAGGAATACAAACCTAAGCCTATCCAGTGTCAGAAGTGTTTCAAACTGGGACACACAACAAACAAATGTAATGAAATTCTCTGAGAGTGTAGTAATTGTAAAGCTTTCCATCCTAAAGAGCTGACAACTTGCAACAACACTCAGCCTACATGCATCAATTGCAAAGGCCCACATGAATACAAGAAAAGAGCTCTAACACTCCAAATATCAACAGAAAAGGCCATCCCATACCCCTTTGCAGCAATGGAAGCAAATGCTGCCCAACGATACCAAACAAAGCCTGTAATGGAACCAACCAAAACCCCCAAGTCAAATGCCCCCAATGCATCAAGCACCCCATATAAAACACCATCTTCTAAGCCCCCTAGCTCAAATCCCTATCAGAAGGAATCACCAAGCCAACAAGCCTCCTTGTCCGGTGAGATGAGGTCAGCCTGGCCCCCCTCCCAAGAAGAAACAAACCAGAAACACTACCAGGAATCAATCCCTTAACCAACAAACAGGATGCACAACCAAAAATGCAATCCCCAAACATATGTTTATTCATTCTAAACTGTAATGCAGTTCAGGCCATGAACATACATCAACTACAGAAAACAAAAATTATTGCAGAATTGGCAAAAATCTACATCCCAGATGATATGCTCATTCAAGCAAAAAAAAGATCTCGCTTTACTTTCAACAAAGCTGAACATTGATACACAGTCATATGAAGTATAAATCAACAACACAACATTTATCAATACTCCAATGGAATGTAAGATCACTCACAGAAAATAAGCTAAATGAACTAATATCATTTATGAATAATAATTCCATTAATATTGCTTGCCTCCAGGAAACTCATTTAACCCAAAATCAACAAATTAAGTCTCTGGGATATACTATCCTGAGAAAGGATAGATCTTCAGAGAGAAAAGGAGGTGGGGTAGCTTTATTAGTTAATAATAATATAAAATTTTGTGGCATCAAATTTCCAGATTTTGCAAATGATGTTGATGTAATTGGTATCAGTGTTTGGCTGAATAATTTAAAAACCTACATAATAAGCTTTTATAACCCTAATGGCCAAACTACAGATGCCAAGGATTTCTTTAATTATATAAATAATTCTAATATGTTAAGAAATATCATTATTTGTGGTGATTTCAATGCCCACAGCCTTTTTTGGGGAATAAACCAGCAAATAAAGCTGGTAAATTCATTGAGCATATGACTTCAAATAATAATGAATTAGCTGTTGCTACCCCTCCAAACCTGAATACATATTTCAACCCCAAAAGTGGCAGATTCTCCACAATTGACCTGCAAATTGTGTCATTAAATTTTTTGAACAAAATTTACATAAATAAAATTGATAGTCTATGTACTGACCACTTTGCTATAGTTTGCTCCCTAAATGAACCTGCTGAAACTTTATCTCATACCTCCAAGTATGTCAACACTAAAGCAAATTGGTCTATGTTCCAAAATAAGCTAAATGATGAAATTACAAGTTTCACCCAAAGTTCATGCATTTCTAACGCAACAGTTGACACACATGCTGCAGCCTTGACATCTTTACTAATAAATACAGCTAATCATGCTATCCCCAGGACAACACCTAAGAAAACATTCCCTAAACAAATTCCTAAAGCATGGTGGACAAATGAGTGCCTAAATAAATGGAGGATAAAAAAGGCAGCTAGGACAGAATTCATAAAAAAAAACCATCACCTACTACGTATTTAAAAAAAATTACAAGCAGAATCTAATCTAAAAAGGTCTATAATAGATGCTAAATATAAATACTGGAATAATTGTGCAAATAATCTCTCCAAAGAAACACATGAGCCAATGATACATAAAGTCATAAGCCACATCTGTGGGAAATAGACTTCCCCCAACCCACTCCTGTATGAGCTTACACATAATAATACCCATTATGACAATGATAATGGAAAAGCTAACCTATTTGCAACTCTTTTTGTTAATAAGCTAACATCAAATAATCAAAGCAAACTGTCCACAATTCCTATGAACCCAAGTTCCTACCAACCACGCCCAGGATCTGAGTACATAACTAATCCATTTTCAATCCAGGAATTGAGTAGTGCAATACATCATATTAGAACCAAAACTAGCGGCAGCTATGGCAATATACACCCTACATGGATAAAGAATCTCACACCTTCATACAAACAAGAATTGCTAAATTGTTATAATCACGCTTGGGCATCTTCTAGGTTCCCCAATATATGGAAATGTTCGTCCCTCCTACCAATCCTAAAGAAAAATAAACCAAAAGATAACCCTGAGTCTTATAGGCCCATAATGATTACTCCTGTGATGGGGAAAATAATGGAGAAAATGATCTATCACAGACTCCTGGTTTGTTGAAAAAAATAATATGATCCCTCACACTCAAACTGGATTCAGGAAACACCACTCCTCAACAGATGCTTTCATTTTGCTAACAAATGCAATAAATGAATCTTTCTCAAAAAATAATGTCCTAGTTGCAGCTTTCCTAGATTTTGAAGGGGCATATGACAATGTGAACCACCAAATCCTTTTAAACAAACTTGCAAACCTTGGAGTACCCCCTAAGCTAGTATCTTTTATTAAATCCTTCATAGAAGTGCGAAGTTTCATCGTTTGTGTTGGTTCAGCCTCTTCACCCCAAAAGACAATAACCAAAGGCCTACCTCAGGGAGCAGTCCTCAGTTGCCTCCTATTTGCCCTATATCTCTGGGACATGAACTTACCCCACACGAATCTACAATATGCTGATGATCTAGTGCTATGGTCATCCGGCAACACCTTCCAGATAGCACAGTCAAATCTGCAAAAGTCACTTTTCCAGTTTGAAAAATTCTCTCAACATTCAGATTTACCCATTGCACCCACCAAGTCAAAAATAATCCAATTTCACCGGAAGCGAAACCATGTTAATGCAAAACTAACTCTAAATAAAACAACTATTCAAGAAGATAATCATATTAATTACCTAGGTCTCATGCTTGACCAAAAACTTAATTTCCACCTCCACATTTCAAACACAATAAAAAAATGCTATAGAAAAGCAAATATACTAAAAAGACTTCTTTCCACACCCTGGGGTTGTAAGGAGAAAACCTTACTCCAATTTTATAAATCACATATAAGACCCCATATTGACTATGGGCTCATCGTCTATGGTGCATGTGCAAAGACCCAGATGCAAAAAATTGAAACAACACAAAATGATATAATACGTCTCATATTTGGTCTTAGGAAACCCACAAGCACCAAGTTTTCTGCTTATGGAGAGTGGATTAACAACAATAAGGGAGAGACGTGGCTTTCTCTTGACAAAACATCTTAAAAAATTGAATCAAATAGCTCACACACACTACATAATTGTTTAAGAAATCCAGCCATGTATAGAGGCATTGCAGATGAGTATGCCAATATCCAGAAGAAGTTCCCCATACCAGCAAAGTCTATTGCACCCACTTTCCCCCGATCCCCCCCATGGAATTGGTCAAGTCCCATAATAAATAATGAGTTCTCAAAGTGGAATAAAGATTTAACCCCCATTGCTTTTGTCCAGAAAAAATTTGCAGAACTTAATACAATTACCTATAAAAATCATTTCCAAATATTTGTTGATGGGTCAAAAATGAATGAGAAGGTTGCCAGTGGTGTTTTCCTTCCTCACCTGAAAATTGCAATGGGTGAGAGATTATATAATAATTTATCTATAATGTCTGCTGAGTTAAATGCCATAATCATGGCATTAGAACACCTTAAAGAAAACCAACCTTTGATTGCAAATTCAAATAATATTATCATATATTCCGACTCTCTATCAAGCCTTGAGTTGCTGGCCTCAGCTCCTCAATATAAGTTGGACATTGACACTTATCATTGTCTCAGTATTATTGATAATCTTGCTTCAAGTGGCATAAAAACTTATTTTCAGTACATTCCTAGCCACTCTGGCATAAGTGGTAATCATCAGGTTGATGAAATAGCAAAAAATGCTATAAATATTGACCAGCCAAGTGGGAGACCAATCCCAATTAGAGATATTTACCGATGGAGGCTATCAGATATTAATTTTAATAAGATTAATCCTATCCTTTCCCCCTTTCCCAATAAGTATCTTTCTAAAATTTATCATAGAATTCGTTCTGGAACAAATGGACTAAATTTCCTTGCATTCTCATATAAGTTTTCTTATTCAAGTGGTTCAATTCCCCTGTCCCCTCTTTGAAGGCATTGTAATATGAATAATGAAACAATTGACCATTGCCTATTTGAATGTAATATGCTGACGTCTGCACAACATACCTTGCTTTCTAAACTGTTAAAATGCTTCAAACACCACAAAATCTCATTATCAGCCAAGAGCCTAGCCAACTATACCTGCACACAGAGCACAGAAATCGACATCTATCATCTTATATTTGAACTCCTTGAGTCAAAAGATCTACTAAAGATATCTGAGAATATCTAATAAATAAGAGACAACCAAGACAGTAGCTCTGTAGCCCACAGAGTGAAGCAAAAAGAAGAGGGCTAAATAGTATCAACTGAATAGCCCGCCTGCTGTGAATTAGAAGAAGAAGATTTGGAAGAGAAATTCGCTAACAATTGTTTATTAATTTGCGGAAGCTAAAAATGTTTGCCGGAATTTTGTGCAAGCCTAACTTGTGCATTGGTACGCTACTACACTATTGTTATGTGAACACAATGGTTTGTATTTGATAGGCTTGAAGTGACGTGATTATTTAAATTTTACTTTTCTATAGTAGATAAGGGAGAAAGCATCAAGTGACTTCTATAATTGAGTCATTTGGTTGAGGAGTGGTTTTGGTTCTCTTTTTCGAGATAGAATAAGGTTCTTTGGTAACCAACCTCAGATCATCTTTTGTAAAGAAAGTGGAAATGATTGTGGTACTAAAGATTCTGCGATTTAGTAGGTCCGAAGCTAAAGTCAGGAAGGGACATTGTCTAAAAAATTTAGCTTTTAATGGATACCAGAGTTTTCTATAAACTAAATAAAAACTTTTGTCTAAAATTTTGCAAGCACTTTGCTACTTTCAAATTTCATTTTGATGCTAATATAATTTGCTTATTTTTAGGCGACCAGTAAACAACAAAAATACAATGATAGTTCCGAAGATGGACAGTCGGCTGAAATTCTTTACCGGGGGAACACAGTTGAATGCGACCTCTGTCAGGCATGTTTCCCGCTGAAACGGGATTTACGGGTTCATATTAAAGAATGCCATCCAGATTTACGCTACCGTTGTAATATTTGCGATAAAGAATTCAAGCATGAGGAATCGATGTACAGGCATCGCGTAAACGTTCATCCGGTGAAAGAAGTCGTTGTTGAAAGCAACGTTGAAGTTCGAAGTTCAAGTCAGACAGAAGTCCAAGAAACTACTGTTATCGAAACGGAAATGAAATCGGAACAAAGCGGAGTCGATAATGTTTATATCTTTGAATGCTCTCACTGCAAGTTGCAGTTTACTCAGCAAAGTGATATAGAAGAACATTTAAGTTTTGTTCATATGCAGGACTTAGAGGATCCTTCTAAATCAGAAATATCTAGTAGTCGACCAGATACCCCTGGCATTGAACATATTTGTGATATTTGCAAATTGTGCTTTTTGACTCAAGAGGATTTGGCAAAACATAAGTGTAGTCAAAAACAGAAGCAAGTATTTGAATGTGGAGACTGTGGGAAGAGATTTGCAACAGAACGTAAAGTGACGAGGCACCTGGCGGTAAGCTTTCATTGGATTGTCTATTTTAAAGAAAAAAGATGCTTCTGAAAAATAAGGTGATTAAAAACCTTAAAAAGGTTTATCTATTAATTGAAACAGCTAAATCCTGATTAAAGCTTCTGTTTTTGTTTTGATAATTTTTAGCTAGAACTTCCTTTTATATTCCTTTATATAGTTTCAGAGATTATAATCTGTACAGTAAGGGATTCGTACCTAAATATGTATACCATCAATGCAGAATAAACGGCTATTATAAACCATTGATTTCAGCTTAATTTTTACTGGGCTCATTTATTTTTGATCTTCAATAATTTATGTACGCTGCTGCAGAGTCATGCACCAACTATTAGGGGAGATCAGTGGAACTCCCTATATGTGTGCGTGTGGGGGGGGGGGACAGGACTGAAGCCTCACAACATTGATTTTTAGACCCTTATTGTTTAGCAAGAGGCCCTTCATATAAATATGCGGAATGGGGGGGGGGGTGAATGTGCCTTTAATCTCTCATTATTTGGTGGAATATATTTGGGCTGAAAATTTCTTCAAGTACTGTGGAGTATCTTCAGACTTAGTATGCATTACGAGTGCTCAGGGGTAATAGATCCCCTCTCATTGTGGAAGTAATATGAATGTAACATAAATATTACATTCATATGCTAATCTGCTCGGAAGGAGGAGGTGGCATCCCCTATGAATAAGATTGATCTGAAGAATCCTTACTGGAAAATATGATACTTGATTGTGACTTGAATTTCCATTATTGATATTTAAAGCCCCCCCCCCCCCTCCAGCCGTTGAGAAAAATTTTAAAGACAGGGCACATTTTTAGCAATGACTGTCGTTTTCAAAGTATTATTATATGGAAATTCAACTTAATGCATGAAAATAATTTTTCAGAAAAGAAAAAAGTAATTATGGACTTAAAAACTAAAAACAAAGAAATTCATCTTAAATGTGAGGATGCCTGCCATTCCCGAAGCCTCCCGCTCAATGCTAAGTAAATTTTATCTTATGCTCATTTGATTGTAGGATTAGTTTAAATGATATATTAAAACTTGAACCAAAAGAGTTGAGGCTTTGGGACAGGGAAAGTTCCCATAATGCAGAATTGTTCTGTTTAATTTTAATGTACATCTTTTCTTTCACTGGGAAAAACTTGTTTTTTAAATTAAAAGCATTGAATTAACATTATAAGTTTTAATGCCAAAAATGTTGAGAAGCCAAATATATTTGAGGTCCAGTTCTATTCAGTTTTTCAGACCGCCCTCTTGTGGGCAACATCATTTCAAAAAAGAAGTTCATAATTAGGATGCTATAAAAAATAGTCAGGTGATATATTCTGAGAATACAGATATCCATAAGTGCAAACACGTTGGAGTGTTAGTGGGGTGAGTGTTATTTGGACAAATCCCCCTAAAATCAGCCTGTAGGACCACTCTTCTTGATAAATTAAATACTAGTATCCTCGAAATTTACTTTTTTTTTATTCTTCAACCACCCCTCCTCCTCCTCCCTCCCCCCCCCATGAGACACTAAAAGGGTTCTTTTAGACGCTAAACACTTACACCTGAAAACGACATTCATTAGTTTCTTGGCTTGATGAATTTCTATGCAGATAACAGTTTTGAAATTAATTATGGTTGTATCTATTCGTGACGCCCAAAAATGAGCTCAAAATTTGTTTCGTCTCTGATGGGCTTGTTACTTAAAGGGTCAGTTAAACCTCAGTGAAAACAGAAATATTTCTCTGTTTTCGGAAACGTTTTTTTCTTTTTAAGTTAATACCTGAAGTTACCATTAAAGGTTCTAATAGTGTGCCTTTTATCTTACGCACTGTTTTTAACCCGTGGCTTTTTTTTCTAGGTTCATCAGCAGTTTTTGTGTCCTTTTTGTAATAAGATGTTCAGATATAATCACGTGATGCGGCGCCATATTAGAACGTGTCATGCTTCAACAAGTGACACATTGTATTTGTGTCCTGGCTGTGATAAAACATTCGGCTGTCCGGATCAAATGAAGCGACACATGCTAGTCCACAATACGGAAGACCAGAAAAAATTTGCCTGTGATATGTGCCCTATGAGGTTCAACTATAGTCATACACTTAAACGCCACAAGATGGGTGTCCACAACCTTCTCCCACCCGAGAAACTCTTATCCTGTGAATTTTGTACCAAATTATTTAAATCAAAGGATATGCTCAAGCGGCATTATCGAAGTCACACGAATGAGCGTCCTTATACTTGTCAGCACTGTGAACGGTCTTTTCAGTTTGCCTTTGTTCTCCGTCGACACATGATGACCACACATTCAGCAGAAATGATTGGAATTGATACTTCAGAAAGCAGCGATTTTGTCTATTGTCAGGAAATAGTACAAACCGAAACTCTTGGTGAAATGGACCATGAAGTTTGTGTAAAAACTGATATAACCTAGAAAATAGGTTGTTGGTATATCACCAATCCGAGAAACTCCTGTGCCACTATTAAATCTGGTAGTTACGCCTTGTCTTAATGATTTGCAGCATTTAAAACCTTTAGAAGCATGGAGTTGCCGTATTTTAGAGACACGCTGAGTGATTTGAAACGTTGCTGCCAAACTTGAGGAAATAAAGGGGTAGCATTGCTTGGTGAATCTGCTTTTTATGGTTGTAGATAAGTCATTAAAGTTGGCTCTGAATAAATAGTTTCTGCCTAAGAGATTAAAATTCTTCTAAGTGTTATCTTTTGACGGATTAATGTTATCTTTCTTGTAGCCAAAGAAGTTCGTTTGAAAATTATTCGTGTGTTGCTATTGTATTTTCCCGGGAACTTGCGATATAAGATTATGCAGGTCATTTGACTGTCCTAGATAAAATTTTTGCCAAAATCAATAAATTTTTGGAGGTTTTGAGAGTTCAGGGTGCAAGATATGTTTAAAATTACTGTAAATAAGCTTAAAGCCCTTAGAGCAGTAATAAATGAGGGTGGAGAGGTGATAAGAGAAATGGTAAGATGGGAAAGCCACGTTTCACGGATGAAGGATTATGGATTGACAAATATCGTGCTTCAAAGCCCATCCGTCAGGGCCAAACAAAAAGGAGGTCCTTCTCAAATGGGGTGGGAAGAAGTCATAAAAAAGTATTTAAAGGAAATTGAACCTTCATGGGAGGATGTTAAGAGTGGTGACTCGAACAGATTAAGGTGGAGTAGCAGCGCGCGCAGCTATGTTCGTCTCAGGCGGCTTGGTAATGCAGTGAGTTGTTTGTAATAGTATGATATCATAGAAGGGTGTGTCTTGATCATACGAATGAGCCAAAAACACAGTCTAATGGAATAACTATGAATATCTTGTTCGTATCCCATTCCAAAAATAAATTTTGTATCACGCTCAGGTTTACACAATTGAGCTAGGAATGGACCGTTTAACAAGACATTTGCCTTTATGCACTCACGCTCGGTTTGTTTATTTCAACCCATCTCTTCCTCGGGAAAGGGGTTGTTTAAAATCAATCTTCCTAAGGGTTGATTGCATCGAACTGGTTATCGTATAAACTTGAAGTAGAGCACATTCAAACATTTATTTCGGGACTTATTGGTCTTTTTACTTAACTACAGATCTTGCCATGACATAATCCCTTTTTTCACTATTTTGTGTTGCAAAGCGACAATGTTGACTCGAAAAGAGCCAAATTGGTACTGAAATTTAAAATTATGGAAACGCTTCACTCTTTTAAAACTTCAGCTGCTAAATGCCACAAATTACGAAATATATTTATGAACAAAATTTCACGTATTAAGATTTATATGTTAAATTCTGTAAGAATCGCAACTTAAGCTACGAACTGCTTTAAAATTAATTCTTAAGCCACACCAATGTCACATTTTTGCTGCAGAAGATTAGAATGGTCATAACTTAGGTTACAAAGCCTCTAACAAGCCGTTTGTTCCCAACTACCGCCTGCCAATACTTCTATGGCCTTGCATCTTTTGTCGGATTGATGATACGGATATTAATACTGTGGTTTAAATCTGATATCTTTTCTAATTTCAGTAAAATCGTGTCTTAATTCACTAATCTGACTGGTCAATCATAAAAATTACACTTAATAGTCGAATATATCCCAACTAACCGAATCACGCAGAGGATACCATATTGGCGATATGGTCGTACGTAATATAGTTTTATTCACTAGTATAACTTCAGTGTAGCTCGGCCGAATAAATAGGCCGATGTTTTGTGGGGTCTAAAACTTTACACGCACCTGACGCTGACGCCAAAAAAGCCAGATTGTTGACCTTTCTGGTATCTTATGAACTTTTTTGCATCAAAAGTGATGCAGTTTTTGATTAGGGTCGAACCAAAGACTAAGCCTAGAATATATCTTTCTTGTCCTTGGACTTAAAAACTCAAAACTATGTGGACACTACTAATAAGTTGGAAATAACAGTCTTTCAACCAGCTTCGAGAAATTTTGAAAAAAGAAAAAACAATCCTGAAATGGAGAAAGAAGCACAGCAATGGCCGCATGATAATTGTTATTTTAAGATTAAACTTGAAGATATTTTCGCCAAAAATTAATATTTTCGCCACTTCCAACTGTAGTGTAACGTTGCTTTCTTTGCTTCTAAGAGTCCCAAATTTGCCAAAAGGTCACTGAATTTCCCACTGCAAGCCTTTCTTTCGCCTGGAACAATCCTGGCTGTCCCAAGCCTCCCCCCCCGCTTCATCTTAGGTTCTATATCGTCTGTAATATTGTCATGGGGGTAAACATAATTCAAATACTAATCCGAGAATTTAGCTTTTGTTTACTCAAAATGTATTTAGATTCTTTAAAGCTGAGTATCTAATCCAATTAAGGTCGTACCCAGGGGGGGGGGGGGTTGACTCCTCCCCTCCCCGCCCGAAATGTTTGTCTGACTCGTAAAAACGTAAAAAAAGGATATTAACAAATTTTTTATGCGTTTTTTAAGTTTTTTTGTGTACCCCCCCCCCCCCCGAAAAAATCCTGGGTACGGCTTTGAACCCAATTATTAAATAAGTGTATCCAGTTCATGGTTTTGAGATGTTATTTCACCCTCGTCCCACAAGCCCTCGTAGAAAATAGATTTAGAATGAGTTTCATATTCACGAGTTTCTGAGCTGGGTTAAGACGTCTTGAAGAAGAATGGGTCCTGTGGGTTTTGTTCATCCGGCATTGTTTTTCAGGTTACTTGTTTCTGTTCTAGTTTAATCAAAATAAATCGATATAGATATTGAGCAACCTAATCTAATTTCATTAAATTTTTATGTAGTTGTCCTATTCTGTTTTTCAGAATGTCTGTTTTTGTCTACTTCTGTTTCTTACTGATCTATGTTAATCTTTTTTGTGTGTGTGTGTGTGTGTGAATTTCGTATATGGATTGAAAGCGTAGTGCTGCTTGTAATTTAGATAAGCCTGATGTGGTAACTCTGGTATAATTTTAATTGTAATAATTGTGTTAACACGTTTTGCCTATAACCTTAGAAAAAAACGTCTAAAAAACGAATATGTCAGTAGATAGCCAAACTGGTAAACATGTTGAGAGATGCACTTCAGAATAAGGCTAATAATTTCTCAATGATAAAACAAGTTTTGTTCTTTGATCTCTATGGGGAAGCAAGTCATTGTCTATTAATCATATTAGGCCACAGTTGTAATAGACACAGTGGTTTGACTTTTATTAGCTTACATTGAATTGTTTGAATATCCCCAATCTGTTTCCTTAATTGCCTTTTTGAACACTCCACTCTGTCTGATGTTAAATAGAGTTGAGGCAACATACTAGGTGAGAGTTATTGACTACTATTTTCCTAACTCTACTATCAATTTAAAGACAAGCAATTGAATAGCAAATATTTTAATACAAACTTGGTTTATTTTGCTAGGGGAAAAACTCAATTACAGGCCTCCCGCAGGGTTCATGATTATGAAAAAAGTTCATATTTTTCTTGTCATCAGCTGGAAAGCGCTTTCGGTTGCTGTCTTTTCCCTTATAAAGGACAAGCAAAGCAAATGTGCAAGAGTTTTATTTAAAATGTTTCAAACTTTAACACTGCATGTTTTATGAAGATACATTTTCTTCTGTTCCAAAAGATATTGTTACATCTAACTTGGTTCGAGTGTACCACAACCAAAGCATTAGTCCTCTTTGTCATATCTTTCGGAAAGCTATTTGCTCAGTTCACAGAGTTGTTTCAACGTGAAGAACCACTTACCCACATTCTGTATGACGAAGTGCGTCGACTAGTAATGATGGCCGCCAGCCGTTTTGTCAGGCTAAGTGCTTTGACTGATATTCAGAAGGGAAAAAACTTCCTGAGCTCTCCCATTCAAGCGGGGATTTTCTTCCATCCGATAAAGTAGCATGCGGTGCGGAAGAATGCATGTGAAAGGAACAAAAAATTGATGCTCTGAACTTCAGTAGTGCCAGAACTGCTTACCTGCCCGCTTGCTGCCATATTGAAGAGAAATTACTAGGTCAAAGTGCCCTTCAGCATTTCCAGTGCCTGCGGCTAGATGATTTGAATCATGAGACAAGAACAAGCGACTTTGTGAACATCGTTGGATTTGTGCCTGTCCGTGTGAATACTGAAGCAGCCAGTGAGTGACGAATGGAACTTGCTCCAGTTGGGACCGAATTTGCCTAAGATCATGACCTCATTGAGGATTGATGTTTTATGGAACTCGGTTTTTAGTCTAAAAACCATCAAGGACAGACAAAATATCTCCTTGTTTCATAGGTAGTAAAAGCAGCTCTCTGCATGTCGCATTTGAACGTTGACGTTGAACGTGATTTTTCCCAGTCAGGACGGATCTGATCGAGGGAAAGTCATCGATGAAAATGAAAATGCTCAGTGCTAGGCTAATAGTCTCTGACGCTCTAAAGAAGTTTGAGAACGGGCCCGAGTTAATCCCTATTACCAGAGAGCTATTGTATTTGGGTGAAATGCGTGCCAGAGCTACAAACTGTACCTGGAAGCTGAGCGATCTAGACAGGGTGAAGAAGAGTCCAAAAAGAAAGAAGAAGGCAAGAGAAGAAGAGGAAAAAAGTGGATGTTATCTGAGAAGAAGGCAATTGAACATCTGGAAAAAGATTTGAATGAGAAGGAGTCAGTTGAAAAGAAGACGAGACAAGTAACAGAAAGGCTTCTTCAAGAAGCTAATGAGGAGCTGAAAAAAGCCACAGATGCCAAAGACTTTGTGGGAAATATACCTCGCACAAAGTATGAACGAAGCTTTGAGCCGGAAGATACGCGAAGAAGACGAGGCAGCCAGAAAGATTGAGCTGATACAGGGCAGGGTAAACAAATCAAGTCGTCCTTAATTTCGTCATATTTTGCCAAAAGGTACAAGTAGAGTGGAGTATCTTGTACTGGTGTATTTTTTTCTTTTATACAAATTAAAAGCATCTAACTGTAGTCATGAAAAAAAAAGAAAACAAGAAGAATATGTGCTCCAGTGATGAAAACACCAACTGCCACTTTTTGTGTCCATGGACAGTTTTTGAGGTGCACATATCGTAGATTTAGGTTCATAATTGGTTCATAAAAAGCGTAATCAAAAGTTCATATTTTTGTGGTCAAAAGTTCATATTTTTCACAAAAAAAAACAGCGAGAGGCCTGCAATTATGAACTTGTGTATCTAGAACAACATCTATTAGATTTTGTACTCAGAAAGTGGTAATCAGGCAAAACACAAGATTCTCCCTAGAAATTTGAGAGAAAATTACGTCGACAGAATTATTCACTATAATTATTTATGTTATTAATGTAAATATTATCAGCAAACCCTTAGCAAAAATACCCCAAATAACGTCCTGAAACCCCAAATGAGAAATACCTATCGGAAAATTCGCGGTGTTGAAGATTGCAGAGCAAGACAAATTATAGAAAGTACATCATATAAAAGAAAATAAATTATTAATTATTGCCAAATGTAACTATATTTGAATTCTATGGAGTATTTTAACTCGAAAAAGCATGACTGCGAAGATCTTCGCAATGTGAACTTGAGGAGTGGTACCCTTAGAGGAAGTCGCAGCATAGTAAATTACATCATTCCACTGAGTTTTTGAGTAACGGGAGGTTTATTTCTGATTTTTTTTTTTTTTTAGTTTTTACGAGATGTGTAACCTGCTTTGTTTTTATTTTATTACCCCCCCCCCCCCATTACAGCTTGGAATTTGCAGATATGTATATATAATAACTCGGGGGGTAAAGTTTTGGAATTTACTTTTAAAAGACGTCGATTCTCGTTGATTGAAGCTGTATTGTCATGTGTTTAAAACCACATGATTACCAAAATGGGGGCAGGCTCAGGCAAATCTTCTTTTAGACCAAAGCTCCCGGGGACTTCTTGCTGTCTGGTCGGAGGCCAGCTTAAGCACTTCTGTTTAGGCTTGAATTGTATTTACTGGTCCCTGGCTTGCAATGGCTGTTTACCTTTCTTGAGGCCCAAATGCTCACGATAATTTCAGCAACATGAATATTGCTGCATGGAACCTTACGTCCTTTAAATAAACTTACTGTATTGATATTTTATCCGACGAGTTCGGATATCTTAAACTTGACTTGTTAGGAGTTTCCCAGGGTTAAATTATCACCCAAAGTTAGGGAAGATGAAATTAAATTTTATGAAACTTGTTTATTCGTGCAGAAAAGGTGGGATGTTAAGACTGGGATTAGAAAGTCATGACGAATAAGGGAGCTCCAAGTCTTGTCTAGGTTGAGAGAGCGTTAATAGTAGAATTTAAGCTGCACACTTGTGACTGAAAAGTGCAAGGTATCAGTCATGGTGGTATATGTCCGTGTTGAGCTGACTGACGACGACAATATTCACTTGGATGAATTTTACTCACAGTTGCAGGAACAAGTAGACAAGATTCCATGTACAAATATGGTATTGCTATTAGGGGACTTTGACGCTCAGGATGTTACACAGGAACAAATAGCATCCTACCTTAAGGAGCTTTTATTTATTAAAATAATTTCCAAGCCGTCTATTCATAAGCTTATAATAGTGCTGTAAATTGGTATGCCTTTTGTAGTCTATCTTTATCTGCTAATCTACATTACGAACTATAAGCAATGATTAAATTCTGTGACACCGGATATTAAAATTATTTCTACCAACTTAGGAGGCAATGGCCTCCCCTCACCCTCCTACATTTTGAAAGAACCTTTTTCGGTATTTTTATTGAGAAAAATTGTCATCCATAAACTATGATAAATACCTTTTTTGTGTCTCCATTTAAGAAAATGGAGGAGATCCTTGCCCCTTCCCCCTACATTTTCATGAGTTGGTGGCCCTGGGTAGGAAGAGGTTATGAGATGAATTAGAGAGAGCAGGAACTTGAAGGAAGGAGTGAGATTCTAAACTGATTTTTGAGAAGGAGGTGCAAACATAACTGCCCTGACCTCAGGCAGACTGGTCATTCAATGAGTTGTCAGTAGTAATTGCTCATCCAAAAGTGGAGCCGGTCAAAAGTTAGGAGCTCTGGGGTCTGTGTCTTTGGTAGATTTTCAGTCCAGTTAATTTCAAACGGTATATGTCTCCGAAGAACTAGTCTGGAGGTATTTTATACACAAGGAGAGACAAAGCTTACACAGCTATGGTTTACTGTCAAATTTTGGTCTTCTTTCCTTTAATATTAATGCTTTTAATAACTATTCCAGTTATTTTCAAGGAAAAACTAGACATTTTTAACTTACAAACCCTTGTATTATTAAAAAGATATTCATATAAAAGACACAAAGAAATCAATCTTCATTTTTTATTTCAATTTTGTCTTCTCTATCGAAATGCAACAGAAACTCAACAGGAGAAGGTTGAATTGCAACCGCAGCCTTGAACTTGGCAATAAACTCTTTTCCAACATGGAAATGAACTTCCCTATTCGAATCGTTGTACTTGGTAACTCTGAATTCATTTGTTGTACCCAACTTAAAATAAAGAAAATCATAAATAGGATGTTTTGAGGTTAATTTAACACATTAGGCTAAAGTCTGAGTCAGGGAAGTGGCACTGGAAAGTTAATAGAAATAATACTTATTTGGAACAAACTGAGAACTCGAGATTCGTGGCCGTTTGGCTTTTTCTAGCAAAAAGCCACTTAACGGGCTTCCCTCTCCAATAGTTTCATCAAGTTTAGTCTTACCCATCAAAAGTTGCGCGCCTGAGAAAATCGCCTTATTTTCGAAAAAAGGGGGAAAACCCCCTTTAAAGTCATAGAACCTTAATGAATGTCACTCCGTATCAGAGAACCCTAATGTAGAGGTTTCAAGCTCCTATCTGTAAAAATGAGGATTTTTGTATTTTTTGCCAGAAGAAAGATCACGGATGCGTGTTTATTTGTTTTTTTTTTTTTTTTTTCAGGGGTGATCGTGCCGACCCAGTAATCCTAGAATATCACTAAAGGGCTCATTCAAATGGAAATTAAAAGTTCTAGTGCCCTTTTTAAGTAACCGAAAAATTGAGGGCAACTAGGCCCCCTCCCATGCACGTTTTTTTCCCAAAGTCACCCGATCAAAATTTTGAGATAACCATTTTGTTCACCATGGTCGAAAATATAATAACTATGTCTTTGAGGATGACTTAATTCCCCCACAGTCCCCGGAGAAGGAAGGGCTGCAAGTTATGAACTTTGCCCAATGTTTACATTTACATATACTATTGGGAAGTATACAGACGTTTTCAGGGGGAAATGTTTCTGGTAGTGGGGGGGGGTCGGGGGTTACGTGGGAGGATCTTTCCATGGAGAAAGTTTTCATGGGGAAAGGGACATTGCTATGAAGGGGGCGCCGGATTTCCCAGCATTATTAAAAAAAAAAACGATCAAGAATTAAATAATAAAAAAAAACAAGTTTTCAACTGAAAAACTTAAAACGGACAGAAACTATTACGTATATGATTGTATTCGCCCTCTGGTCAATACCTCACTTTTACGCTAAAGTTTTTTTTAGTACTTTCATAAGAGTTATTTATTCTAATTAACGGCCTTTGTGATTAAGGGGGTCATTCTTAAAGAATTGGAAATAAATTCGAACTTTAGCGTAAAGAGCAAGGTATTGACTAGGGGGGCGAATTCCCCTAATATACCTAATAAAAATATACGAATATAGAAGTTCGTTACGTAAGTTAATTCGTAAGTTATGTATATTTATTACTAATAAAAACGTTCGTAAATAAAATTAAACAACTTTCGAGAAAGCTATTTAGCCAAAAAAAAAGTAAAATTAATATGCAGATTTGATTTTAATTATCCATGTACGGTAAGCCAAATCAAAACCGGCATTAATTTAAAAATGTTCAGAAATTAAATATAAAAAAACAAGTTTTTTTTACTGAAAGTAAGGAGCGACATTAAAACTTAAAACGAACAGAAATTATTCCGTGTATGAAAGGGGCTGTTCCCTCCTCAACGCCTCGCTCTTTACGCTAAAGTTTGACTCTTTCTTGCAACTCTATTTTTTAGAACAATAAAAAACTTTATCGTAAAGAGCGAGGCGTTGAGTAGGAGACAGCCCCTTTCATATACTGAATAATTTCTGTTCGTTTTAAGTTTTAATGTCGCTCCTTACTTTAAGTTAAAAAAAAACTTGTTTTTTTTTTATTTAATAATGGGAAGAGAGAGGCCATAGAAAAAACGGCAGATTTGATTTTACATTAAACAGAGATACATGAAGCAGGGACGGATCCAGGATTTTTTTAGGGGGGGGGACAAAATAGGTTGATCCGATAAACTTCTGTTAGGAGCAAGTTTAATTAACGCAAACTTGCGTTAATTAAGTAAATTACACTACTTTAGGGGGGGCCTCGCCTCCCCCTGGATCCGCCGCTGACATGAAGCCTTCACATTATTTTGATTTATAATAATATTTTGAAAAATGAACCTATCATTTAAGTAACTCGGTTTTACAAAGCCTTTGGAAAATCAATTAAGAACGACGCTGGGAAAAATTTCTCAACTCAAGGAAAAATCAAAAATAGGCTATGTGGCCTAATAACACTTTTTTTGTAATATCTACCCCCCGCCCCCCCCCCCCAGAAAAAATATCGCCTGTTTATATGCGCAATGTGTGACCAAGGTACACCCTATGATCCTTACTATCCAGAATCATACTAATTTAGAACTGTAGTCGTATTTAAAACTAATTGTGCACAATTGCTATGGATTTTGGCTGTGAAGCAAAGGTTTCGAAACAGTATTAAAAAAGAGAAGAGATTACTTATTTATTAGCTCAGCACTTTCAAAAGAAACATACGTATTGGTTTTTGTGTATGAGCTGTGCAAATGTTTTAATGGATTTAATTGCCAAAACACTTGAACCAAGTCCTAATTTCATCTGCCCTAAAGGAAACTAATAAAAAAAAAAAAAAAAAAAAAAAAAAAAAAAATAGGATTAACAGCTCAAACTGACTATACAAATTTTGACCATTGACTAGGGTTGTTGATAAAAGAAATTTTAATCAGGCCCATAGTAAAACTATTTGAAATACTTTTACGGGAGTAGTGGGGAAAAATCAACATTTTTTCTGCTGAGTGTTTGGTGTGAAAATTATAATAATACTAAAAAAAAACAGCAACGTTCCTCTTTTTTCAATTTTCCCTCGAAAGCCCTTCGAAGTTGAAAGATTTGACGACTAAACCTCTAAAGTATGTTATCCTCTCTTCTTGATATTGCAGCAGGGCCAGGCGTTTCCCACGATACGGAATTCAGATTTTATTTGGAAATTTGTTTTAACCGTAAGCTACCCAGACTTACGGTTGAATTAGTTAGGTACATAAGCGTCAGGTTTGTTCATTTTATGGTAAATGCATGAAATTTGGCAGACATATGCACAAAATATGGAGAATCTTTCTGGGGACAGAACAACATTCTCCGACACGATTATCGCGCCATTTTGCGTTTTTTCCGCGCGGGAAAAAATACCTGATTTTCATATTGGGAAATTTTTCCGATCAGAGGGTCGTTTCTGACTAATTTGTCTCTTCTGATCCCAAAAATGTGCTTACTTTTTTCGTCCGACTCTTGGTTACTGAGTTATCATCATTCTCATCACTATGCTTCATGCACTTCTGAGTAATTTCCGCTTTCTGACTTTGTATTTTTCATCGTAGTCGAATAGAAACTGGTGAACATGTTACGGAAAATGCGAAGAATCGACTAAGTCGCAAATTCAAATTTGTCTCCGCAGTTCCGCGCTACTTTGCGTTTTTCCGCGCGAAGAAAAAAACGCGAATTTTGAGAATGAGCGATGGCCGAGTTTAAGATCTCTTATCTGACTAATTCGAGTCTCTAGATACCAAAAATGTGGTTATTTTTGCAATCGGATTCTTGGTTCAGAATTTACCAGTTTCAGAACTACAGTTTCTATGTCATACTTTAGCAAGAACTCATACCCTACCTGTAACATTCCGAAGGAGATAATACGTTTTTGTCAGTAAGTAATTAATCACTGTTTCAGATCTCCTCAATAAGCTTTGAGTAACAAAAAAATAAAATTATTTATTCAACTCAAACGGCTTGACTTAAGGAACTTCGGACGTAAGAAGCATACTATGTAGAATACTAAACTACTTCAGTATGTCAAAATAGTTAAACAATCACATGGATCATAGGAATAAAATAGCCGATTTCGACTTGTTTTATCATAAAGATTACTAAAAAAGAAAATGAGGTTCTCACGGACAGGATACAGGTCGAAATTGGCTTCTGACAAATAAAGCTACAAAAAGGGCACTACTGATTATCACAGCCTTTGCACGAACAGAGATCTGTGCATTTAAGGGAAGCTTTTGCACCTGTTTTTGCACTTTGTTTTACAGCCACATTTGAGCAGTTCTTTGCAAATTGTCGCTGCCTCAGGAAGATTAGTCCAGAGAGGCTCCCAGCTTCCGTCATGCTTCACCCAGCCGTATAAACCTGGATCCAGTGGGGAAGGTTCCGGACAACACGATGATGCCCATATCTCGGCCTGTAAGTAAGCGCGTTGGTATGCTGCTCAAGAGCAGCCGCTTTTGGGGACAGTCTTTCCATTCCAGCCGTTTCTCGTGTGAAAAGCTCTTTCCGCAGACTGTTCACTTCAGACAAGCCGCTTGATTTCTCGTAAAGAACGCCGACGAATCGCTGGATGTCTGCAAAGTGACAATCCTGATGTACTCAGAGTAACGAAAGTCGGAAGAATGGATTCCACGGCTTTCCAGGTCTTCCAAACACCATGCTTTCCATGAAAAGCAAAAGAAGAAGTCGTATTGCATCCAGAGAAGGGATGTAAAAAGAGAAGGCTGCGAGACCTGTCAGGTCCTAGACAATAAGTAATATCGTAAATGGGCAGTATTTTTTTTTCTTTGCTCCATGCCCACAGATGACAAACAGGTTTTCAATCTGAAGCTGCTGCAACAAAGCTGTTGCAATCCCAACTACATCAGAATCCACAATTCTGATGGCTATGAAGCTATAGTCACACTGGGCCTGATGGAAGGCATGGAGCAGCAGACGAGTGTCACCTTCTTTGTGGTTGGTAAGCGTGAGGCCTTCGCGAAAAGCGATATCGCGCGTTGAAATAACTGTGTCTCCAAGAGTGACCACTACAAAGATGTCCTGCAATTCCTGGACTACCATAGTTGCCAAAAAATGGAAGAATCGACTCTTGTTCTTAGTTGATTTCAAAAAGTCACGCCAATTAATCCGAGGAATGGGGGTTCGGTCTGTGATTTTCACGGCATAAGACGAAGTTCCTCTGTGTTCACGTGCTCTGTTTTTTAGACTATCGTCAGTGTATGATGTCAAAGGTGAAATCAATCCTTTGAGCGTCAGATGGGACTGTTGCTTTCTAGTGTATGTAGCGAAGTTCGAGCAAGCGTATTCACCAAAACTAATTCCAGGCTTAGGAACAATGAGGTGTACTAGAACAGACCCTTCTAGTACAATTGAGTCGATGCTTGGGGGACTGCGTACCCGGACAGGGAAGGTGGAAAAGGCTGGTTCTCGTGCTTGAAAAAGTCGAGTCAGTTCTGCCTCTCTACCCTTGCAGCCTATGTATAAACGACTGAAGAGGCTGCAGTTTGACTGCATATACTTTACCTGCAGCTGAGACTTGCAGGTAGATTTTTTTTGGCCAAAATATAGTCTTTTAAATATTGTATGTCATGATATGAAGACATTTATAAAAGAAAAAAGCACTTATTAAAGGTAAATTATAAATTACTTGTTCTCTTCTCATATGCTTTCTCTTTAAAAATTATATGCCACATGGATTTTCTTCTTTTCTTTGTTAGATCTGCTAGCGATATTAGGTATTTCGAGTCGCGTTTTTAAACCCGCAAATGATCCATTCATTCAGACCACAGTCGTCACTTGCACACTAAGGTAAACCAGAGTTTGTAACACAGAAGTATGAAAAATAGTCCACACCAGGCGATGATGGAAGTGATGATAACTCAGTAACAGAGGGTTGGATATTAAAAGTAAGCACACTTGCAGCCTCAGCATTCTCGATGGAGCCATGAAAGATACCCTAAGCAAATCTACTACCTCAGTGCACAGAAAATAGTACGACCCATGATGATGAAAATGACGATAACTCGGAAACTACTGATCTGATTTCAAAAGTGGGCACATGTTCAATCCTTCAATTTCAAAAATACACGTTTTTCCGCGCGGAAAAAGGCACTGGTTCTGCCCCCTGTCACATTTTCCATATTTTTCTACATATGTGTGCCAATTTTCGTGCTTTTACCATAAAATGAACGAAACATTATGGAAATTAGCGCTTATGTACCTAACTAAATATGTTAGTTGTTTTATGAAAAAAAAGGTGGATTGCAAGTTTTTGGAAAAATAGCTATAAAATGAATGAACTTGTGCTAACTGCTATTGGAAAATCTTACTGGTAAAATAATCCAATGATATTTATATTAATAGACAAAAAGAATAAGAAAACCCCTGGTTTATGGCACCATTCTTTAATAAGAAGGATATCAACTTATTTCTTTAAAATAATAATAAATAATGACTCATCACAGCACAAAGTCGTCAAAGGCAAACATACCAGGACAAAGAGACTAACAAGAACCATGACTGCAAATGTTGGTGGAGGGCGACCTTAAGGAGTGGCACCGCTCAAGAAAACTATAGCGCATTGCATCAGAAGTAATAGCCTTCAGATTGAATGTGCATGATTTAAACTCTTGTTGATAAAGAGCATCACCAAGTGTGGAAAACATGTTGTGACAACAATGGGTGTAGGATTGCACAATGCCTCCATTCATACTCGAGGTTCTAGATATTTCTTGCTGTCCCGTTCTAAGCCGGCTTAAGAGCTTCATGTAAGCTTGAGAAGACGTGTTGGTTCCAATTCTGCACTGGTATTTTGAACAACTGCTTTTCCTGAGACCATAGTAATTTCAATGATTTAAATAACAGGAAATTTGCAACTTTTAACGTTACAATGTTAGAAAACAACCATAGTATTGACATTTTGACAAACAAGTTTAGCTGCTTTGAACTGAACTTATTAAAAGTTTCAGAAGCTCATATCCCATGGGTAGGATAGGTGATATAGAATTTATTTACTCAGGCAGGGAGGATGAGGTGTATAGAAAAGGAGTAGGGCTTATGATGAATAAGGAAGCTGTTATGTCTTGTTTAGGTTGGGAAGGTATTAGAAATAGTATACTAGTTGCTGATTTTACAGCCAAAAAGTCCAGGGTATCAGTCATAGCGGTGTATGCCCCAGTAGAATCAACAGATGGGAGTGACTCAGATGAATTTTACTTACAGCTAGAGTAATAAATAGACAAGATCCCATGCAGAAATATAGTATTTTTATTACAAGATTTTAATGCCCAGGTTGATAGACATGGATATATGCTAGCCTAGGTTAGTTTGGTGTAGGAAAATAAAATGGTAATGGTTATATACAGCCTCAATTTTGTAGGTATAACAATCTAGTTATAACCAATACAGTACTTGGACATCAATGGCCTATAAGTTAACATGGTATCCACATGATGGTAGGACAGCTAACCTTATTTATTATGCTATTATAAATCGATGACTGGCAGCATAAATACAAGATGCTAAGGTCTATAGGAGTGCTTTTATCAATGTTAAAAGTAATGATCACCACCTAGTAGTGTCTAAAGTTAATTTAAAGCTGAAATTTAGTAAGGGTAACTACCTTCCAGGAAGTTAAAACATTGGTAGACTCCAGGATGAAAATTTGAGCAGAACCTTCAAGGAACAGTTGAATATAATCTAGAGAGTCTAAAATTTTAAAATTTAAAAGATGGATGGAATAATTTTAGAAAAATAATTAGTGAAGTTGCAGATGATGTCTTAGCAAATTTAGAAACACAGCTAGGAATATTAGTGAAAATGCTTTATAAAAATCAAGCTTGGTAGCATTATTAGTAAAGACAGTGGGTACAGCAAAGATGTTAAAAGTAGAATAACCAAAACCCAGGGTGTTTTTCACAGTTGAAAAAAGTTTGGAGGAATAGAAAGATAAGTCTGTGAACCAAGTTTGGAATATTGGAGCTACAGGAATGACAGTTGTCAAGTATAGTTTTGAAGTGTGATCTCTCTGAAAGACAGAAGAGACTTTGTTACATGTTTTCCAGAAAAATTGTCAATGAACTGTGTTAAATACCCATCTGACTGACCATATTTAAAACAGTAAGCTGTACAAAAATATGGTTCAACCCCACTTAACATGACTATAATGAGAAAAAGGGTTGAGGTGGGTAGGAACCAACCTTTCAGGGCCAAACAAAAAGCAGGTCATCCCCAAATGGGGTAGGAGGAGGCTGCAAGAAAAAATTTAGGGGAAATTCAAACTTCCTGGAAGGATGTAAAGAGGGAGGTTTTGAATAGATTTGGATGGAGAAATGTGCATAGCTGCATTGGCCTTAGATGGCTTTGTGCTGCAGTGAATTGTTAGTAGTAGTAGTGTTTAACAAAAGGGTTGCCAATCCTCAAGTCCTTTGTGACAGGCTGGTTTGAACAACATACCCTAGAATTTTCAGGCAACGCTTTATTCATTGTCCTGTCCCATTTATGCTTTAGATAACTCAATATTTTGTAATTGCTTCTTATAAATGTACCACACTTAGGGATGATTATTGAGTTGTCATTTGCTCTCTATGAAAGATCACAACAAGTAGCTATGAAAAACTGATAACATTGTATGCAGAAACCAAAGCTTCATACTTGAAGAAGTCAGCTGCCTTCCTCCAGATGGAGAAACCATAAAAACAATATCCTAAGCTCTTCTGGAAAAAAATTGTTTAACCTCTATCTTGGACAAATTGCTGTTCCCTTCCCACTTGGGGGATATGTTTTGGATACCCTTGGATAGGATTGTTTAATGAGCCAAAAAAAAAGCTAAATTAGAAAAAAAATACCAGATGGTTGTTCCATAAGAAAGAAGAGAAAAAGAATAATTAGAAAAAACCTACAGAAAAGATTGAGAACAGAAAAAAGCTTTTCTGTCAAATAAGGCTTAAAAAACAAAGCTTACCTCACCATACAACTGCCTAATGTAGCCATTCACCATTTTTTCAATGTATTTTTCTGATAAAAGCATCCCGCTTTTCAAACACTCACTAAAATGTATACTATATCAAAATATAATCATAGACAAATCTAGACATGGGGGATGTGAAATAAGGTTGGTCCAGAGACCCTCCTTTACCCACAGAAATCACTTGGAAATAATTACTAAATAAAATTGTAGACAAATTTTATTTTTACACAAATAAATATCTGAAGTATAATTGAAAATTATTATAATAATTTAGTTTACATAAAGAGGGGAGCAAGAACTCTACTCTGGGACCTTCCAGTCATATAGATTGAAAATTCTTGCAAAACTCTAATTTGAAGGGAGTATAAAAAGTCCACATTTCTCATAAAACTGCATTCACAAGGCCTCTGTTATAAATGGACTATTTGCATAATTAGTGGCCCTTGCTGCATGGTACCATTAATTGTGCCATCACACAGGTACATTTTTTAGTCTTTGACCACCAATATTACTAACAGATCAGTGTAGCACCAAGCTGCCTGAGGCCAACACAGCAGCCCATGCTCTTCCTCTACTCTAAAGTATTCAAGCTTCACTCTTTATCTTCTCCCATGAAGTTTCAATTTACTTTAACTACTTCCTTATACTTAGACTTTCCCTCTAAACAAAAATTATAGTACATACAGTATTAACAGTGTGACAGGTGGTGGTGAAATGTGCATTCCCCTCCCCCTTAAGAAAATACTAGGTCCAACACTGGGTACCTACAAGCAAAGGGACTTTAACCAAGTAATGTTAGACCACTTTTAACTTCAGAATTATGGCACTGGCAGGCTCCAAAATTGGACACATCAAGGAATGCCCAACTTATGAAACCTTAACTAGGGTGAATGGGTTGTCCTGTGGTGGAGCAGTTGGTTTCAACTTTGCTTGGTAATAAAGGACCCATGCCTCACCCTATTCATGGACTAACTGCTTTTTGTTTGGTCCCATATGGATGATTAGAAAGAACAATCTTTGGTAATCTATCATCCTTCATCTGTAAAATGTATCCTAACCATCTCAACCTTGCTTTCATTAGGGCCATTTTTTTACTCATTAATGTGCTAAGATCTTAAATCTTTTGTCAGAAAACACTTAAAGTGAAATCTTTGAACTAAGATCTTATATCATTTGTTTTTTTTATACAAATGTCTTTCATCATTCTGCTCTGATCAGCAGTCTGAGAACAATGATGAGTATATCATCAAAGTTCTCTCATCATTGTTCTATATGGCAGAACAGGGGTGGTCTTCACACTTTTTGCTAACATCAGTTAGCTGTAAGACCTTAGAACAAAGATGAGTTAAAAAATGATAATCTTTGCAGAAAGATGCAAGATCTTAGTGCTAAAAAACAGGCCTATTATAGCCCTAAAAAGTGGGAACAAATGACAATTTTCTCCAGCTTGTTGTTTGACATACTGTCTATCATTGCATACTGTGTGAATTGCATCAAAAATGCTCTTTCATAATTCATAAAAAAAACCTTTGGGGCCCCTTTAAGGGCTCAAGATGCAATTTGCAACAGAAGCAGTTATTGGGGTCAATATCTACCAAATCATATTATTGAGTTAGGACTAAAGTGAATACACCATTCAATGCCTTTTTTAATGCTGATTACAAATATAATAAGCATTTCTATCGGAAATGAATTTCAGCCCCCCCCCCCCCCTATATATGCCAATTCAGGGTTAGGTTAGGTATAGCCTATATAGGGGGGGGCTGAAATTCATTTCCGATAGAAATGCTTATTATATTTGTAATCAGCATAAAAAAAGGCATCAAATGGTGTATTCACTTTATTCTTAACTCAATAATATGATTTGGTAGATATTGACCATTATTGGATTATGAAAGAGCATAAAAAAGGCATCAAATGATGTTTTCACTTTCATCTTAGTTAATTATAGGGCCACCTACAAATTTACCTTTTAATTCTAAAGGTATGTGTGTTTTTAGCTACCTTATTAGTGAACTAATTTGAAAACTTACTATCTAGGCTAAAACTATAGACAAAACAGCCTAATAAGTTACCTTTTAGAGCCCTTTTAAGGGCTCAAAACATAATTTTCCCTAGACTTTTATCCTAGCTAAATTATGTGAAGATGCATGTGTCTACTCCCAAATTTTTAATGGTCAGTGATCTTGGGAAGGGCAAGGGGTGGATGGAGGAAGACATAGTATCCTATTTCTAACAAACTTTTCATGGCATAAAAAACCTGAAAACATCCTGATGGTGTTATCTGCCTAACTCAACTAGTGCTGTGAACAGCAAAAAGCCCATTCAAAAACTTTTCCCATGTTTCCAGCATGAGTGACAAGTTCCAGCCCGAGCATAGAAAAAAAGATGAAGCGGATTTGGAAGTATAATATTAAAGGTTCAAACTAATATCTATATTCTAAAAAGTATCCGATGATAATATTACACTTTGCAAGTTATGTTCATATTAGGCACATGCCGATATTTTAAATAATTTGCCTTTTATAAGAAAGTAAAAGGATAACTTTAATATGGATCATTTTGGTTTAAAAATGGTTTTTTGACATGTGAATTGACTTTATGTCTTGTTTAATTACTTCAGAATTAATTTTGACATTATTTGTATAATTAGTTATTTTTGTATATTATAGCTAATTTGTATGGAAGCCTTTGATTTGTGATTGAAATGTGATTAGCCTAGCATACTTAACTACTTTGATTAGTTCTTGCTAAACACTCTTTGGAGTTAAAAAAGAAGGTGCAACTTGTATTTTGTGACACAGAATTAACGTATTGACAATTGGTCAGCACTCTTGGCCCTTATTTTCCTTTTCATTGCTGGTGTTTCATCTGAAATTTTTATTGGCCTAGGCTAGCCTATTGCCCAAGCAGAGAACTTAAAAGTTTAGTGTGTACTTAATGTCCTCAAAGTCGATGTTTACAAATCTCAAGAGTATTGTAAAGGGACTTTCCCAGGTAAGTTAAACTGTCTTCTTGGATCCAACCCTTTATTTTTGAATGAATGAAACTATCAGGAATAGGCTAGCCTAAATTTAGGCTAAACTTGGTCTCTTACCATGTAGGCTAGGCCTAGCAAAAATATTGGGTAAGGTTTATATTAACTCACTACTCAGTTAGATAAGAAATAAACTCACATCTATAGTCAGAATTGTGTCCTGAATCCAAATTTAACAGGTAAATTTTTTGTTGTTCATATTATTGACTTACAGATAAAGTGATCATGCCACTCAGTCTTTTTTTATGCTCCTTCCAAATATAATTGGCTAATCACTTGCTGCAAATAAATTTTACCCCCACTCCTAGGCCTATATACACCAATTCATGGTAGGCCTAGGCTATATATTTGCACAGGTAAAGTTCTACCAAATCATATTATTGAGTTAGGACAAAATTGAATACACTATTCAATGCCTTTACCTTAATTTAAAGGCATTACCTTAATTACCTTACTTAAGGTAATTAAGGTAATGCCTTTTTTATGCTGATTATGAATATAGGCCTAGTAATCAGGTAAAATTCTACTTTAGCTACTTTTGGCTATCTTGGGAAGGGGTTAGGTTAGGAAAATGAAACTTTCAGGGGATGGTCTACAGGCTATAGTAATTTCCGGGAAGGTATTTTGAAACACCTACCTCCACTCCTTCTCCCTCTAGAGGGTCCTGACCTTTGATGACCTTTAAAAATCTGTGTGTTATAAAAGTGAAACCTTGCAAAACAGATCTTCTGCTTAAATGAAGTACAACAAAATTGTTTTCAGCTGCACAACTTTGCTCAATCCCAATTTATAAGGTTTCAACAATATGTAAATACATTTCCTAAATTTCGAAAAAAAAAGCATTGATATTACTTAAAATTCTACTCAAATAACAGGAATTGCATTTCAAAACTAAAAACTAGAGAGAAAGAAACTGATAACTGAAAATTAAGGTAAAATGTTGTTTTGTCAAAATTTCAATAGGTATTGACCTGTCATGTAGGCAAATTTCAGGACCCCCTAGAGAGAGAAGGAGAGGAGGTAGGTACTTCAAAATACTTTCCTGGGACATACTTTAGCCTATATATCCATCCCTGAAAGTTTCATTTTCCTAACCTAACCCCTTTCCAAGATAGCCAAAAGTAGCTAAAGTAGAATTTTACCTTGAGTTAGAAATAAAGTGAATACACCATTCAATGCCTTTTTTTATGCTGATTACAAATATAATAATCATTTCTATTGGAAATGAATTTCAGCCCCCCCCCCCCTATATATGCCAATTCAGGGTTAGGTTAGGTATATAGCCTATAGGGGGGGGGGCTGAAATTCATTTCCAATAGAAATGATTATTATATTTGTAATCAGCATAAAAAAAGGCATTGAATGGTGTATTCACTTTATTTCTAACTCAATAATATGATTTGGTAGAACTTTACCTTTGCACATTAGGGTAGGTAGGGGTAAAATTTATGGTAAATATTTACCAGATCATATTATTGACTTATGAATAAAGTGAATATACCACTCAATGCCTTTTTTTATGCTTTTTTCCAAACATAATAATCATTTTTGTTGGAAATGAATTTTACCCCCCCCCCCCTGTCCCTAATGTGCAAATATATACCCTGAATTGGTATATAGGGGTGGGGGTAAAATTCATTTCTGACAAAAATGATCATTATATTTGGAAAGAGCATAAAAAAAAAGGCATTGAGTGGTATATTCACTTTATCTGTAAGTCAATAATATGATTTGGTAAAAATTTACCAAATTTATTTCTGATGCAAATGAGAGGTAAGTTTAAACTTTAACCCCACCCTTCCTCCCTAATGTGTAAATATATACCCTGAATTGGTATATATAGCCTAGGGGTGGGGTAATATTCATTTGCAGCAAAAGTGAGTATTGTATTTAGAAAGAGCATCGGCTAAGTGGTATGCTCACTTTATTTGTAAGTCAATAATATGAACAATTACATATTTACCATTTAACATTCATTTTGTCAGAAATGAACTTTATCCCCCCCCCCCTCCTTGTCTATTGTGAAAATATATACCCTGAATTGGTATATATAGGGGTAGGGTTAAAGTTCATTGTTGATGAAAATGAATGTTAATTTGAAGGTAAATTTTTGTAGATCATATTATTGACTTACAAATAAAATAAACATACCACTTGATGCCTTTTTTTATGCTCTATCCAATATAATCATCATTTTTGTTGGAAATGAATTTTAGCCCCCACCCCTATATATACCAATTCAGGGCATATATTTGCACATTAGGAGGGTGGGGGGAAAGTTTAAACTTACCTCTCATTTACATTAAAAATAAAATCTACACCACCCCCCTATTTTGCAAATAAAATTCATTTCTGACAAAAATGATTATTATATTTGGAAAGAGCATAAAAAAGGCATCAAGTGGTATGTTTACTTTCTTCATAAGTCAATAACATGATCTGCAAAAAATTACAAATTTGAATTCAGGATGCAATTCTGACTGTAGAGGTAAGTTTGTTTCTTAGCTACCTGAATAGTCTGTTATTATAAACCACAGTTTATATAATATACCAGTAAGTTTACCGCAGATGATTTCTGGCTCTTCATTCTCAATGCAAACAAAAAGCTCCTCCTACTTATTTCTGCACTTATTGTCCACTTATTGGTTGAGCTGGCCAAGTGGTTTTGTCAGTACTTGTTCTGTAGGTGATTATTCTTTGTCTACTTGTGAAAAGATCTAATGCCGCTTATGTTTATATCTGCAAAAACGTTCTCTGGAGCACTCGCACCTCAGTCCAGGTTTTTATAATGGGTGAGATAGGGAAAGATCATACTGGATAATTATATAAACTGTGTTATAAACATAGCCCCAGATATTTAAGGTTTATGATAAGGCAAAAACCAGATAAGGAAAAAGAAATTTGGACAATGATCTAGAATACTTAGTGGCTTAAGAAGGAGGTCTCATATTTTTCAGGCTGGATTGTTAATTAGTATATATATTCATTTCTGTGGTTTTGTTTATGTTTTCAGCAATTCATGCCAAACCTCTCTCCAATGGTCTTAGGCTTTATAGCCTTTGGCTCATTGAAAAAAAAAAACTAACACAATAATTGATGAAAACTGATTCAAAAACAGATAAAAGTAGGAAAATATTTTTTATTATTATTATCACTTATTTTGTAGGCCTATAGTTAAGGTCTAGCAATGGGGCTATCAAGAAGGAATCATATTAAGCCTACTTCATAATAGGTTATGCAGAATAATTATAGGTAACACATTTTGACTGCAGCTCCACTTTACTTTACCCCCCCCCCCTCCCTAATGTACAAATACATAGGCTAGCCCAGATTATTTATTTCCTGTGCATTCACCATGCTTGTCTGTGTACACTTGTTTCAACCAGTGTACACTTAATTTGAATCAACTATGACAAAATAAGAGTGATGCATGGCAGACTACTGGGGAAATAGCCCCTTATATTCCAAAATATATAGCTCTTTTGTGCTCTTTCTAAATATATTATTGGCTACTCTGAAAAATGCATAATCCCCCCCCCCTGTGGTTCCAGACCTAGCCCTAAGCAGTATATTTTTCTATTGATTTTCATTATTTTATGTGTTTGATATCTGTTCCCAGGTATATAGGTTCTTAACTTTTTGGTACCATTACCTGATCATGAAAGGTCTTCAGATTACTTTGATAAATACATGAACTGAAAATGGTTTAAAATATGGATAACAGTGGAAAGAAACATGAAAATCTGATAAATAGAATCATGCTGCATATTATGAAGTAAGCATTTTATATTAATAGTGTTTTCTTTTAGTTTTGTATATAGCATAGGGCTGTATCTAGGACCATCAGGGAGTAGCATAGGTTACATTTTCAGAGCAGGCCAAGTAAATAGTATATTTGAAAAGAGAATCAAATTGTATAGCTCTTTTTTTTGTTATAATGTTTATTTCAGAAGAGCCACTCTTAGACTATTACCATAGAAGTATACCATTAGAATCTCCATTTAATGCTCTTTGCAAGGTAACTATGTGCCAAGACCTCTCCTGTGGAGAGATATTATAATATAGTAAGTGTATAATGTAACCACTGTGATATAACAAGGGAAAGAATAGAAAGTGACATCCAAGAATAGAAAGTTTGGAGGGGGTTTCTTTCAATTGGAAATTTGAAAGTTCTAGTACTCTCATTTTGCCAGCCCTAACATTCTGTGATCTATCTATAAGGATCCAAGCCAGAGTTATCAATCCAATTCCATAATTTTGGCATTTTTTTTACCAGTAGAGGTATTGAAACCTTGTTGAATGCCTTACAAAAATCAACACAAACACAATCAAACTTTTGAGCTAAGTCAACATCATTTGAAAATCATTGATTACTTCCCTTAGCTCAGTATTACAAGACTAAACTAAAGTAAAAGCTTTAGTGCATCCAGGTTGAAAATTAGCATATTTGCAACATCTCAGGAATAGGATAGGATTTTAAATTGAAACTTTCAGGTAAAGTTAAGGGAGTTGTAAAATGTAATCAAAAGGCCCTGATTTTTTTTTTATACTATCAAAAGGGTGTCTGTGCATCTTGAGGGAGATAATAAACTAAACCAAAAGAAACCATGTGCATCCAGGCTGTTGAAGAGCATATCTGCAATATCTCTGGGATGGCTAAGGATATTAAGGTGAAACTCTCTGGGAATGTTGAGGGAGATGTTGAACCCAGTCAAAACGCACTGCATGCATGCAAGTTGTAAAAATGGTGCAACAGCAATATTTCAATAATGGTTAATGGTATTAATTTGAAACTTTCAGGGCTGCAACTACTATTGTCTTAATTACATGGATCCAGGTTATTGAAATGGGATAGATGCAATATCTCATGAACAAAATGGGAAACTTTCAGAGGAAGTTGCTGGTGAAGTACAACTAAATAAAAAAGGACTGTGTGCATGCAAGTTGTCAAAAGGGTATATCAGCAATGTCTCAGGAGCAGCTGGGGTATTAAATTGAAACTTTCAGGGCTACTATTACTACTATAGCTACTAATACTACTGAACTAAATCAGAAGAGTTTAAGAACATCCAGGTTGTCAAATTGGCATATTTGCAATGTCTCAGGAACAGAATAAGGCATTAAGTTGAAACTTTCAGGGAAAGTTGAGGGGGGTGTAAAACAAAATCGAAAGGCACTTCATGTATCAAGTTTGTCAAAAAGGTATCTGTGTTAAATCTCAGGAACAGCTAAAGGTAATATGCTGTGACTTTCAGGGCATGTTGTTGGGGATTTTGAAATAAATCAAAAGGAAGAGTGTACATGTCCATGGTTCTTGAAAGAGTGTATTTAGGATATTTTAGGAATGGTTAAGGGTATTAAACTGAAAATTTGTGGGCATGTTAAGTAGGATGTTGAACTAAATCAAAAGAAACTGTGAATTTGTGTTGTCAAGGGTGTATCTGTAATATTTTTGGAATAGCTAAGGATATTAAGGTAAAAATTTCAAGGAATGTTGAGGGGAATGATGAACTAAATCAAAACACATTATGTGTGTGCAAGCTGTCAAAAGGGCATATTAATTATATCTCAGGAACAGTTGAGGGGATTAAGTACAAACTTTCAGGGTTACTGCTACTGTTACTACTACTACTTCTGCTGTTATTACTACGACTAGTACTATTGCAACTACTTGCTACTGCTGCTGTGACTACTTATAACTGAAAACTTTTTTTACCACTACTACATATGACAGCAACTACTTGCAATTGTTACTACTTCTACTGGGTCAACTTTGGCTTCCACTGTTACTTTGGGAGGGCCTCTTTAAATTTAGTGCTTATTTTTTAGTTTTGTTTTGTTTTGTTTTTTTTCTTTGGGACTTTTGTCCATACATTTTTTTTACTCAATTTTTACTTTGGTGCACCAAGGATGGTCGAGTGGAGGCATTGACCTAAATATCTGCATATTTATCTTTCCTTTTTTCACTGGCTGGAATTATCCTCGTTTTTTCTTCTTTGCAATAGTTTTTTTTCATTTTATCATGCATAGCAAGAGTGGACTTAGAAATTATTAAATAAAAAAAAAACAAGTTCTTTTAACTGAAAGTAAGGAGCGACATTAAAACTTATAACGAACAGAAATTATTCTGTATATGAAAGGGGTTGTCCCCTCCTCAACGCCTCGCTCTTTACGCTAAAATTTGACTCTCTCACAACTTTATTTTTTTTAAAACAAAAAAAAAAACTTTAACATAAAGAGCAAGGCGTTGAGGAGGGGACAGCCCCTTTCATATACAGAATAATTTCTATTGGTTCTAAGTTTTAATGTTGCTCCTTACTTTCAGTTAAAAAAACTTGTTTTTTTTTAATTTCTGAATGTTTTGAATTAATGCAGCTTTGATTTTGGCTCACCGCACATGAATAATTAAACGAAATTTGCATATTAATTTTACTTTTTTTTTTGGCTAAATGGCTTTCTTAAAATTTTGTTCTGATGTAACTTACGTAACGAACTTCTATATTCGTGTATTTTTATTACGTATATTAGGGAGTTTGCCCCCTGGTCAATTCCTCGCTCTTTACGCTAAAGTTCAAATTTTGTTCCAATTCTTTAAGAATGACCCTTTAATCACAAAGGTCGTTAATTAGAATAAATAGCTCTGATGAAAGTAGAAAAAGACCTTTAGCGTAAAGAGCGAGTTAATGACTAGGGGGCAAACCCAATCATATACGTAAAAATTTCTGTTCGTTTTAAGTTTTGATGTTGCTCCTTACTTTCAGTTGAAAAAGTTGTTTTTTTTTTTATTTAATTTTTGATCGTTTTTTTCAAATAATGCTGGGAAATATGGCGCCCCCTTCATAGCAATGTCCCTTCCCCCATGAAAACTTCCTCCATGGAAAAATCTACCTGCGTAACACCCGACCCCCCCCCTGCCAATTACCAGAAAAAATCCTCCCTGAAAACTTCTGTATACTACCCAATAACCAATGCTATATGGGCAAAGCTCATAACTTGCAGACCTTCCCTGGCAACTGTGGGGGATTAAGTCATCCTCAAAGACATAGTTATTGTATTTTTAGACCATGCTGAACAAAATGACTATCTCAAAATTTTGTCCGGGTGACTTTGGGAAAAAACTGAGGGTGGGAGGGGGCCTAGTTGCCCTCCATTTTTTTGGTCACTTAAAAAGGGCACTAGAACTTTTAAGTTCCGTTCGAATGAGACCTCCTGCGATATTCTAGGACCATTGGGTCGATACAATCGATGGCCGGCGTTTACCCCCCCCCCCCCCCTGCGATTACCCCCTCCCCTCCTCCTCACCCGGAAAATACTCCCCGCTGAAAATACCCCCGCCCCTCCGCGGAAAATACCCCCCGTGGAAAATAAGGCTTTCCGAATTTGAGAATTTTACTTGAGTTTTATTTTTTTATTTTTTTTATTTAAGTATGGGGAAGGAATTTTGGTACTTGTGTATGAGCTGTAAGATCTTAGAACAAAGATGAGTTAAAAGAACGGAAATCTTTGCAGAAAGATGTGAGATCTTAGATGTAAGATCTTAGTGCAAAAGAATGGGCCTTTTATGTTGGATAGACACATGATAATTACTTGCAAGGTGACAAGAATCCAAACAGAGATCATTTGCGAAGGATCCTTCTTTTGAATCGTTAAGATTTGTGCCCAGGTTCACGGGTGTTAGGATACATATACTAAATACTGGATCAATAAGATTAATATAGTAATAAGAATAAGTCTCAAGGTAGTAGAAAAACAGCTTTGACTTGTCAATCAGCCGCTTTTGTATGACTATAAAATCAAGTCTATGTGGTCTAAATTCTAAAAAAAGGAAGGAACTAGGCTAAAGTTCTAGACGAAGAATTATTTTCTGCCTTGCAAAGTACTCTCATGGTCATATTCCATTTTGTATCAAAGGACCAGTCTGGGCTTGACTTGATAAATCGAGTATTTTTTATGTCCCAAAAGGATTTTTTAAATCCAATATTCACCAAATGATTTGTCTATCGCCATGTGCAAAATTTAAATGGCAAGAATTTGGTAGGCAGCCAGAACAGATTGCATGCTTTAACTATGAAAGGTTAAAATTCAGTAACAGATATGACAAATAAGATAAGCTCAGGTCATGACTGTAAGTACCTCCTAACTTCGTGAAGTTAAAAAAAAAAATACTCCCTTTGGGGTACACAAACTTTTGTGCGATTTTGCCCACTCTTTGTAGGTATTAAATAAAAAAAACAAGTTTTTTAAACTGAAAGTAAGGAGCGACATTAAAACTTAAAACGAACAGAAATTATTCCGTATATGAAAGGGGCTGTCCCCTCCTCAACGTCTCGCTCTTTACGCTATAGTTTTTTATTGTTTTAAAAAATAAAGCTGTGAGACAGAGTCAAACTTTAGCGTAAAGAAAAGGCGCTGAGGATGGGACAGCCCCTTTCATAGACGGAATAATTTCTGTTCGTTTTAAGTTTTAATGTCGCTCCTTACTTTCAGTTTAAAAAACTTGTTTTTTTTATTTAATTTCTGATCGTTTTTTAGTTAATACAGCTTTTATTTTGGCTCACCGTCATTGAATAAGTAAACAAAATTTGCATAAAAATTTTACTTTTCTTTTGCTAAATGGCTGTCTCTAAATTTGGTTGTGACGTAATTTACAAATTAACTTACATAACGAACTTCTATATTCGTATATTTTTCTTCTGACAAAAAATACAAAGTTGCAGATTTTTGCAGATATGAGCTTGAAACCTATGTAATAGGGTTTTCTGATACGCTGAATCTGACGGTGTGATTTTCATTAAAATTCTTTCACTTGTAGGGGATGTTTCCCCCCTCTTTAAAAAATCAGGTAAATTTTCTCAGGCTCGTAGCCTTTGATGAGTAATACTAAACTTAATAAAATTTATATATTTAGAATCAGCATTACAAGCCCATTCTTTTGATACATTTACTGACATCAAAATTCCGTTTTTTAAAAGTTTCGATTACTATTGAGCCGTATCGCTTGTTTTTTATTGCTTTTTTTATTATGTATATGTTATTACGTATATGAGGGGGTTCTCCCCTTAGTCAATACCACGCTCTTTACGTTAAAAGTTAAAAAAAAATTAATTCACAAACCCCTGAATCACAAAGGCCGTTTAATTAGAATAGATAGCTCTTTTGAAAGCACTGAAAAAAAACTGCAGGGTAAAGAGCGAGGTATTGACTTGGGGGAGAACCTCCTCATATACGTAATAATTTCTGTTAGTTTTAAATTCTAATGTTGCTTCTTACTTTCAGTTGAAAAAACTTGTTTTTTTTATTTAATTTCTGATCGTTTTTTAAATAATGCTTGGAAATCCGGCGCCCCCTTCATAGAAATGTCCCTTACCCCAAAGAAACATCCTCCACGGAAAGATTCTCACGATTAACCCCTTTCTCCAGCCCCCCCCCACCAGAAAAAAAACCCTTCCTGAAAATGTCTGTATACTTCCCAATAACCAATACAATATGTAAGCAATGGGCAAAGTTCATAACTTGCAGCCCTTCCCCTGGGAACTGTGGGGGATTAAGTCATCCTAAAAGACATATTTATTAAATTTTCGACTATGCTGAACAAAATCGCTATCTCAAAATTTTGATTGGGTGACTTTGAGAAAAAAATGAGCGTGGGAGGGGGCCTAGTTGCCCTCCATTTTTTTGGTCACTTAAAAAGGGCACTAGAACTTTTAATTTCCGTTCCAATGAGCCCTCCTAAGATATTCTAGGACCACTGGGTCAATGCGATTACCCCTGGGAAAAAGAAAAAAACAAATAAACACACATCCGTGATCTTTCTTCTGGCAAAAAATGGAAAATTCCACATTTTTGTAGATAGGAGCTTGAAACCTCTACAGTAGGGTTCTCTGATACGCTGAATATGATGGTGTGATTTTCATTAAGGCTCTATAACTTTTAGGGGGTCTTTCCCCCTTTTTTCGAAAATCAGCCAAATTTTCTCAGGCGCGTAACTTTTGATGGGTAAGGTTAAACTTGATGAAGTTTATATGTTAGAAATCTGAATTAAAATCTGATTCTTCTGATGTATCTATTGGTATCAAAATTTCGTTTTTTAGTGTTTCGGTTACCTTTGAGCCGGGTCGCTTCTTACTTACAGTTCGTTACCACGAACTGTTTGATAATCAAAATGAAACTATTCAACTAAGTCTTATTGCGTACACATTCTGAGGGGAGTGTTGTGTGATTTTTACTTTTTTTTGGTTCGTCTCAAATGTTTTCTACGTGATTTGCCCTATATTTCTTTTGCTTTGCCTTTTTTTCAAATTTGCCCCTCCCTCTCTAGCTCCCAAGATAGATCCTTGCATACGTGTCTGGTAAACTTGAATCTATAGCGATGCCTTCAATACATTTTTAGATTAGGTTTTGTCCTGGGAAATAAAAGAAATATTCAAATAAGGTGAACCAATAGTGCCAACATACTCGTTTCTGAGGGGGATACAATTATTTTTCAGGGGCTAGATTTTTTAAAAAAAACATGTTTTTCAGAAAAAAAAACATTGTATTCTTTTGAATATTCAAGATTCTGTCAGGTTGCTCTGAAGCCCCCTTCCCCAATGAGCACCCTTGAGGTAAAAGTTTTGTATATGGAAAAACAGGCTATTTAACCATAAACAAGTTTGACACACTGCCAAAACTTTAAAAAAATATATAAGCAGGGGAGCTAGAGGTACCACCCTGTATCTAAAAAAAATCATTGTGTTATTACTAGTAACTGATATGTATTTGAGGCTAAGAAAAATTGTGTCTTCATCTGGAAAAAATGAGAATAAATTTAAGCAATAGGTAAGACTTTTAATTAAGGCAGTTAAAAAATAAACGAAAAAAAAATCCAAAGCATTTTGTTAATTGTCCAGAAACCTTAATCAATAAAAAAAAAAGAGAAAATGCTTGACTCGACAGCCAAAACACGGAAGAATCTTTTTTGACCACTTCATGTGGAAAGGGGACTTTAAAACTTTTGGAGGATCGAAAGTGATTGAAAGTCCCTCTTTCGCGGCTATTTGTGCTACCCGTCCTTCGTTACCCCCTCCCCCCATGATATCTGATCAAAGTTTGAGATAGCAATTTTGTTCAAAATAGTTGAAAGGCCTAATAAATATGCTTCCGGATATGACGTGAACCCCGAAGGCCCTAGCGTAAAGGCTGTAAATTATGCAAATTTCCAATTGTTTACAATTAGGTTTTATAGTGGAAGCAGGGAAACATGTTCGATCGTGGGTCTCTGATTAGCTTCAAATTTTCAAGAATTGTTTTCTAGGCCAATGGTTATTCTTTATTATTGTTTGGGAGGGGGTTAGGGGCTCTGGGAATGGACCGAAATACTTTTTGTCCCTGGTCGGTTTGGAACTTGCAGCCATAAGTCCTTAGGCTAAAAGGAACCTTGTGAGATGAAATAAATCGTTAGGGGACTGACATCCTTAAAATGGTACCAGAAGAAGCGTCAAGAATTTTTTTTTCATTAGGTTGAAGCTTATATCCTTAAATCCTTTGGCTAAGGGAACACCTTCAGAAAGGAAAATAGAAAAGGAAGTCATCGATTCCTCCAATGACGGTGCCTGACAAAGGGGCATAAAATTTTTCTGAACGGACTTGAGCCATAATTTCTTGGGGCAAGGGAACCCTAGTGTACAAAAATAATTTTAGTTGGGGCCCCTACCCTTAAAAAATGAAACCTCGAAGAGGATCAATGTAGCTTGAAACTTATATCCGTGTGTCCTTGTAGAGACGTGTTATTAAAACATTTATAGCAATCCAATGGGTATCTTCTATGACATTGCAGGCGAGGCTTCTTCTCTTGATTTGACGGTTAATCCTTGTAAATCCACCATATTATCTGTCAGTTTCCTACAGTCCCCTCCTCTTTTCCTTCATCCTACTCTCCCTGAGATTTCAGCTTCTTCCTTTAAGCTCCTAGGTGTTACCATATCTTCTGCTTTGAAGTGGGACACCCATGTAAATAACATCCTCCGTCAAGCAAACTTGTCACTTTCTTCTGAAACTTCTGAATAAATTTGGTTCCCCCCCCCCCATCTCAGTTACTAAAGGTATATATTTCTTTTGTACGTCCTTTGGTCGAGTACGTTTGCCCTGTCTGGCACTCGGGCCTCTCAATTGAAGCAACCAAAAAAAAAAAAAAAATCGAAAACATTAAAAAAGAGCCCTGAGGATTATTTATAAAGAAGACAAGGTCCTATATTCCTACCTGCTTTAAACTTCAAAACTTGATACCCTCGAGTCCAGAGGAAAAAAATTATGCCTCCGTTTTGGGAAGTCAGCACAAATAAACCCCGTACTAAAAACCTTTCCTAGCCGCCACTCACCCATAAGAAACCACCACCCCCGTATAGTATCCCAACCCATCCTTTCTCCCATACCCTTTTCTACCTTACGTTATAAAAAAAAAACTTTTATTCCCTTTTTTACAAATAAAATCAACCAAAATCACAACCCGTAAGTTTGCCAAAAATTTTAACCTGTTTTGTATATATTATTTTTTTCATTTTTGAATATTTGGTTATTTTATTTGTTACCCTTTTTATCTGTTTATATTATGACCTATAAAATATTTTATAATTATGACCTATATTTATGACTAATGCATTATTTTTGTTATTGTATTTTTTTTACTAAGAAATGCGAATTCGGCGCCAATAAATATCTATCTATCTGTGAAGACCCCAATGCACAAGAAACAATTGAAAATGAAATTGGATTTCTCCGAAAATAGAAAAGAACCGAAAACGTTTATTTGACCTGAAATGTTCAAGAATCACGGCATGGACCAAGGCAACTAAAATTAAGTTGATGACGCAATATCTCCAAAAATGGGGTCTAATAAGGATTAGGTACTTCTTTTCTGATTGGCTCAAAACATTTATCATTAAGTCCTTGGGTCAAGAGCCCCAAAGTTTAAGAAAATACTTGAAAAGAAAATCCGATTCTCTTCAAAGCGGGGCCTGTAAAAGGGCCAAGATTTCTTATAGCTAGGGCATGGGTTCCCAATATAGTACTAAAAACTGTCCAAGGTTTTTTCCTGTTTGTCGGGCCCTGCTTTGGAGGGAATCAATATTTTTGGCTGAAATGATTTTTTGTGCGTTAGGTTCATTTTGGTCTTAGGACTTGGGGCCATAAGTTTCAAACTGACCAGGCAAATAAGTTTTTTTTTACTCTTTTGCGGGCTCCCAAAACCCTCTCCCTCCTTGTTCACAGCAAACTGTGTGAATTTTTTGACCCACAAAACGAATACTGAAAGTTTCGAGCCAGTAGCACACCCAATATCAAACAACCTTTTTCTATTACAAAAACCGCCTATAAATATTTGACAATTTGCTTTACGTATTTCCGTGCCCCTTTGATTTTGGGGTCATGCCATACCGGGAGGAAAAATTTATCGGACCTTTTGACTATTCTGAACAAAATGGCTATCTCAGAGTGGCTCTAGACGTCACCTCCCGGAAAATACCCCCCCCCCCCTGGAAAATAAAGCTTTCCAAATTTGAGAATTTTATTTGAGTTTTATTTTTTTAATTTCCGTAGGGGGAGGAATTTTGGTACTTGTGTATTATGCACCACTCACTCAAGTTTACGCTGTGTAAAATTCGAGAACACACTGTTTTTTTGTTAGTTTCTTCGTTACTTTAGAAATAAATTTGGGCTATAGATTTGTACATTAGGGGGGGGGGAGTAAAATATAGCGGGTATGCATGCAAAATGTGTTTGGTACAATTATCCCGCATGTTAGATAGATAGATAAATAAGTGTATTATAAAGCCAAATATATGGCCATGAACACAGTAAAATAACATAAATGAATATAGTGGATGGGGGGGGGGTGTTTAACACCCGGAAAATCCTCCCCCGCCCCCCACGGAAAGTAACTCCCGCGGAAAATACCCCCCCCCCCCCTGTGGAAAATAAGGTTTTTAAATTTGAAACTTTTAATTGAGCTTTTTTGTTTAGTTTCGTTGAAAAGTGGTAAGGAACGGGAAAAAGAGGAATATACACATCAAAAGTATCTTAAAAACTTAGAAAAAAACACAAATCTATTTGTGTCAAAAAGACTTCCATATGAACTTATGCAATTTTTGGCAGTAGCGGGTGCCAAATTAAAAAAAAAGGATGAAGAAGAAAAAAAAATATAGGCGAACAATCGTCAAAATTAAGCTAAAACATATGGCACCAAAAAGTTTAAGAAGGTTTGTCTATCCTTTGAAAGGATCAACAAATTCTGAATTGTTTATGTTTTACGGACACAAGCGTTGTCAAATTCTACGAGTGTTTTTCTTATCTTCCAAGTGTAAAACTACCATAAATCAGCATTAACTAATAAATCAAACCCAAAACTAAACTAACAGGAGTTACAATAGATAGCCTAGTCAAACTCAAAACCAGCAAAAGTTAAAAGGAGTATGGCTGACAACACCCATGTCGTCTTCAGACCAGAAAATAATTTGAACTTTACTTAAACAAAAAAAAAAAAAAAAAAAATACGCATATTGTCTGTTTGATATGCATATTCTGATATCTGTTCCTTATAGTATTAATACTTCTTTATTTGTTAAAGTCCAAAAAGTGAAAACTTTAAAAATATATTTTGTTTTCAGTAAAGTGCAAATTATGGTCTGGTCTTGAGGAGGTGTGGGGGGTTTCCAGCCCTACTCATGCTAATTGTTGCTGTTTTGAGTTTGAATAAGGTTATTTATTGTAATTTCTGTTCGTTTTTGGGTTTATTTCATTTATTTATGGTGATTTGTGGTAGTTTTACGCTTGGGAAATTATTTGAATTTATTTCTACTTATTTTTGGTTTAACGACGCTGTTTACTATACTTTGACAAACTTTGTTTTGTGGAAAAAGTTTTTTATATTAATTTCCGTTCATTTTTTATTGACATGGTCTTTTTCATATAAAAAATATTTTATATCTGTTTATTTTTTTTCTATTGTACTCCCTAGTTTTTACTTTGAAGATTATTTGACTTTATTTCTTCTCATTTTTGGTTTAATGAGGCTCTTTACTTTTCTTTAGAAAAATTTGTGTTTCCCATTAATGAATACTATCTGTAAGTAATTAAATAAAAAAAACAAGTTTTTCAACTAAAAGTGAGGAGCAACATCAAACCTTAAAATGAACTGAAATTATTACATATATGAAAGGGGTTACCTCCTCCTCAAGATCTCGCTCTTTACGTTGAAGTTCTCTCTCCATGAAAAAAATCCGATACTTCTGTGTTATGTGCCACTGACCCAAGATGATGATGTGTAAAACTCAAGAACAAACTGTTTTTTTCGTTACTTTAGAAACAAGTTTTGGCTATATATTTGCACATTAGGGGGGGGGGGTGTAAGGTAGGTACAATTATATTGCATATTATGAAGTAAGAATTTTTTCTGGTTTCAAACTATTCAAATACTTTATCCCCCCCCTTATGTGAAAATATATAGCCCAAATTATTTATTTCCCATATATTCTGTCACTTGTCTTTGTCTTGCCTCGCGCTAAGCTGAAAAAAAACTAATGAAGAAACCGGTTTTGTTCTCGAGTTTTACACAGCGTAGACTTGAGTGAGTTGGCCATAATACACAAGCACCAAAACTCCTTCCTCCTACGGAAATTAAAAAATCAAACTCAAATAAAATTCTTAAATTTGGAAATCCTTGTTTTCCACGGGGGGGGGGGTATTTATCGGGGGCTAAAGTATTTGGACAGTTTGAAGTCAGAAAAAATTCTTTACAGAAGAATAGCAAGGTAGCAAGGTAGTTAACAAAATCTAGAAATTTTGTTAACTAAAAAAAAAAAAAAAAATCCCCGTATAAAGTAAATGTAATGTTTCATTTAAGTGTTTTTTCCAAGTGTTAAATGTTGTTTTTTTTAATGACCGTTTTTCCAAGTATTAGTTACTATTACTAGGTTAGTGTAGTGTTTTATTTAAGTGTTTTATAGTGATCGCTGATCAGAGATTATGTTATTTGTGCCTTTCATTTATGTTATTTTACTGTGTTCATGGCCGTATATTTGGCTTTAAAATACTCTTATTTATTTATCTATCTATCTCATATGCAGAATAATTGTACCAAACACATTTTACATGCAGACCCGCTATACTTTACCCCCCTCCCCCCTAATGTGCAAATCTATAGACCAAATTTATCTCTAAAGTAGCGAAGAAACTAACGAAAAGACCGGTGTGTTCTCGAATTTTACACATCGTAAACTTGAGTGAGTGGCGCATAATACACAAGTACCAAAATTCTTTCCCCCTACGGAAATTAAAAAAATAAAATTCTCAAATTGGGAAAGCCTTATTTTCCACGGGGGGGGGGGGTAAACGCCGGCCACCCTCAGAGTTTTGGTTGCGTGGGTACAAAATAGGCCCGGAAAGGTGTACTAATGTCCTCCAATCACTTTCGTCTAAAATAAGGCACTAAAAACTTAGATGTCCAGCCGAATGAGCCCCCATCAGAAGTTTCCGCAGCCACCCCTTCCACGCGAAGAGGCCAGGTAAAAAAGAACGATGCTATGAAGACATGGGACTCTTTATTTAGCCACTGCTACAGCTCTGCCTCTGAACATTCATCTATCAAAAACGGGTCATTTTCTTAATTTGAGAGCCTCACTTCCGGGGTTACATGGGCTGTTTTCGCACTGGAGGTACAGTTTTTGGGCTGTTCGGCCAGGATCATATTTAAGATTTTGGTTTGGAGTGGGGTTTTAATTGTTTTTTAAGACCAATTTGCAAGTTGGAACATTATTTTGGGGAGACGGGGTTCAAATCCGATAACCTTTTATCTCCCCTGAACACGACCCTGCCTTCAGTCATTGTGAGAGAGATACCATCTCTAAATTCTGATCTGATTCCTTGGATGATATCCAAAGCAAATAGTACACCAGTACCCAGAACATATAATCGGATGAGCCCTTTCTCAATTTTCTAATATCGCCCGTTTTATGCTCAAACCCCTGGGAAGGGGGATAATCCATGGGAGACACATTGGTCTTTACTGTTGAAAATGTAATCGACATTTAAATAGAAAAAAGGTAAATTGAGAACATCTCCCTGGAATGTCATCCTAAAACTTTGTTTGCATGTATCTATGGATAGGAACCAATGTATGAACTATTTTGTGAACAGAAGATTGTCTAAGTAGCTAAAACTGGTATAGTAATACCCCTTCCATAGAAAAACTTACCTTTTATCCTTCTAAAATTCTGGTCGTTTGTATCTATTATTATTATTATTATTTATTGAAAACCCATCAATCACAAAACATGACTAGACCGAGTAAAGGGAAAAGAAAAGAAACAAAACAGAACACTATTGAATTAGTGCACTATTGAATTAAAACATGGTACCAATCATTCTGTGAATCCAATTTCGGTTATGTTTGGCAATTAATTTAAGGATTGCAAGATTAGGATACGCAAGTTTGACTTTTCTGATTAAAGGAGAATTTCGATGCCAAGGAGGCAACAGCAGCAAATACTTAGCAAACCGAAAGAAAAAGAACCGGACTTTCAGACAATCAGTTCTAGTAAACAGTTTCCAAAATGGGGCAATATACAAAATGTGAGGGAGGGCTACGGCATTGAAAAAGCTAGCTAATAGTAGGTGGTTGAATTGAAATTGTTTCAGCAAGTTTTGCTGAAACAATTTATGCATAAGAAGCAGATATACGTCGTGTGAGATGGTCTAGGAGCAGGGATCGGGTGTGACGTAGCGAGGAACCAATGGGAAGACCTAGATAAACGAGGTGGTCAACGGCTACCGTAACCGTGGTATCACCAAGCGCTATAAGGGACGGTGGCTCACCTTTCGAGTTAAAAAGCACTATTTCAGACTTGTCGGGATTGAAACAAAGACCAAGTTTAAGATACTCCTGTTTAAGTGTGACAAAGATCTTATTCATTCTTTGGAGGGTACGGCTGGGATTGAAAACATCATCTGCGTAACACACGAGAGACAGATTCAGTGAAGATAGAATCAGAGATGTGGGGCACTGGTCTTGAGCATCCAAAACACAGTTATTGAAAATATTGGGAGATGATATGGGATAAGCTATATAAGGATATAGAATGATAAGGATAAGCTATGTGGGATTTTTTAGGGGGGGGGGGGGTGAATAATAAAAATGCTGAAATCAAATAAATTATGGCTGGAGTTGTACCTACTACAATTAAGTTTTCAAAAAGGGGGAGATCTTAATAGTGTATTAGTCACCTGGGGATATGCCAACTTGGGTTTTGCTCCCTATCCTGATTTGGTACAACTCTTATAAATTCTACGATTGTTGGTCAATATTTTCTTCTAATACTACTTTATATCTAATAATAGTATTTTTTGCTATATTTAAAATTGCATCTATTTCTTTATGTTGTATTTCTTCTGTGTCTGCTCTGGGTTCATATTTCCTTCTTCCAATTCATAAGATAGTACATATTACAGCAAGTGATCTGGCCTATCGGAAAAATCGGTTCTCGTCTCTGAAAAATCAAATTTTTTGTTAGCTATCTAGTTACAGTTTTTCGCTGCAGATCACTAGTTGTAAATACATTAATGCCAGATCAAAGTTGTAATGTGTATTATTTTTTACAGGCATCTATTATTGTGGACCCAGAAAAATGGCCATGAACAGTATTCAAACAACGATTGCCGATCATTGCCACGACGAAAGTTATATTCAATTTGATCAAGAAACCGTAGATGCCACCGATATTGACTTTGACATACAACCAGGGATAATGGCAAGTCAAGCACAATCTGCACGTGAATCAGTTCATGAAGTGTCGACTGAAGAGCTGAGAAGGATTCTTGAGCGGTCGATGAAAGAAACGCCCGCTGATTCAAGGCAAAATGGAGAAATATCTTCCAGTCCTGAACATTTAGACTATGGCACCAATGAGCCAATATCTCTTCCTGGTGATGATAAAATGAGAAGAAAATTGAAATTCTTTTTTATGAATCCAATCCAGAAATGGCAGGCTCGAAGAAGGTTTCCTTTTAAATTACTTTTACAAATTATAAAAATCATTCTAGTAACATGTCAAATTTACATGTTTGCTGCCTATCGATATGGCCATGTGGATTATGCAAGAAATAGTCAGTTATCTTTCTTTCATCTTTTTATGAAAGACTGGGATCCCTCAATGGAAACTCCTACATATCCTCCGTCCAGTGGTCCAGTTCCTATATATATGATTGATGAGTTCTACGACTATATAGACTTTGCTGTGAATTCGTATTCTCAACTGGAAGAAGTTGCTATTGGCCAGTATTACCACATAAAAAATGACAAGTCTATACTCCCAGTCTCATTCTGTCGCAAAATGTTTAATGACACAAAAGGCTGGCAGAATAACACGTTTGTGTTTACTGATACTGTTGATGATAGATGTATTGATATTCTTGTTGAGCCAGGATTAGACCAGAATTTTTCTAGTAAAGACTTTTTTGAGGAACGTGACTTTAAGGTGAAACTACGATCACTTGTCAGTGCAAAATTAGACTTGAAGCTACGAACAGTGAATCTTCGGCCAGTTGGTCCATTTACTGGTCCAGAATGCTATAGATTTGAAATTTTTCTTTCATTTGAATCTGTCCAAAATGGCGGCCATGTTCTTGTCGACCTTTCTTCTGAACCGACTCACGTTCATTGCCGTGAATCCAAGCAATTACAATCTATTTACTCAGATAATCATTATGACCTTTTATTGCGACGCCTCATGAATGTCCTAGTCATAATTATATGCTTCCTGTCCCTGATTCTTTGCTTAAGAGCACTTATCTCAGCACAAATCCTCAGAGGTGAAACAGTGCGATTTTTCCGTAAGCGTTTTCAAAAAGAACTATCATTTGGTGAAAAAATGGAATTCTTAAATAAGTGGTATTTGACAATACTGTTGAATGATATTCTATTACTAAGTGGGTGTATATTGAAAGACCAGATTGAAAATAAGATTGTTAATGACGCATGGTGGGATTTTTGTAGCGTTCTACTTGGAACGGGTAATTTGTTTGTGTGGTTTGGCGTATTGCGTTACTTGGGATTTTTCCGTACTTACAATATTCTTATTGTAACTCTCCACTTTGCTTTGCCAAATGTCTTTCGATTTTTGTTATGTGCAGCTCTTATTTATTGCGGTTTCACATTTGCAGGGTGGTTGATTTTTGGGCCTTATCACTTTAAATTTGGCTCGCTATCAACAACATCCGAATGTTTGTTTTCCCTTCTTAACGGTGATGATATGTTTGAAACTTTTCGGGAATTAACAGCTACCTCTCCTCTTATATGGTGGTGTTCAAGGATTTACTTGTACTCCTTTATTTCGCTTTTTATCTACATCGTCCTTTCATTATTTATTGCCTTAATTATGGATTCATACGAAACTATAAAATCGTTTTACAAAGAAGGGGGGCCGAAAAGTGATCTAAGGGATTTTATTACGCGATGTGAGGAGCCTTTGCATTCGGGGTTGTTCCGAGTGGAGTCTGAGGGGACTGTAATAAAATATTTGAGGAGAATGCTTTTCAAAGGTACAAATCATAGGGAGAGGGAGAGCCTCCTCCAGTCGTTAGATGCTCGTTAATTTTTAGTGCCAGATTAAACTGCTTTAGTTTATTTATTAATTCATTTCTACAATGAATAATGGTTGTTTTTATTTGGAATTAAAAACAAATTATTAAGACTTTCGTATTGCTCTTCTATGTTTACGTACGGTAGGTTATTTAGGTAAGTTTGAACTTTCTTGGCATGAACTGTTGACTCGCGTTGAGTAGAGCAGGAATTCATTATGGGAAAGTTGTGGTATTTCTGAAGATCAGCGCTCAGAGTCCCCCTTCTCACTGGGTCATTCAACATCAAAGCATATTCCTCGTAAAACCACGTTTTTTGTATTTGAAATTCTGATCGAACAATAGATTAAAAAAAACGTTTCTGCTCCTTGGGAAAATTGAAAGTTTGTACGGCTAAAAATAGAAGCGTGAAGCAGTCTTGGCATAGAAATTCGTCTTATAATAGTTCTGAAATATGTTATGGCTGCCCCGCGTTTTAATTTTTAGTTTTTAAAGTTTTCGGTAGAAGGAAATAGCTATTTTTACTTTTAGCGTCTTTTTTGCTCGCCTTTTAGGGGATGATTTTTTTTTTTGCATCTCATCTTAACAATTGATGTACAAAAATGCAACAGCTGAAACCTTGAGAAATTCATACTGTACACTTACCATAGATGTATTATTCTGAATATATTAGATTGTATTGTATTAAATATATTATTATTTATATATTAGTATGTCTATGGTACTTACAAAGCTTTCTTTTGAAATTTACGGATTGGGCCTATGTGTCCTTTAAACAACCAATAACCATAGCATTGCTTGCATGTGATTAAATAATAAAAAGTTTTCTCAAATGAAACTAGAGTGACATCAAAACTTAAAACGAACAGAAATTATTCCGTATATGAGGGGAGCTGCCCCCGCCACAAACCCTTAGCTCTTTAGGCTGAAGTTCGATTTTTTATCACATTTTTCTAAGAACGACTGTTCAAATAAAAAAAAGTGTTGAATTTGAATGAGAAGTATTAATAAAGTTCTATGAAAGTTTAAAGTAAAGAGCAGAGGGTTGAGGAGGGGGCAGCTCCCCTTATACATGGAATAATTTTTGTTCGTTTTAAGTTTTGATGTTTTTGGGTTTTTAAGTTTTTGATGTGATTGGGAAATAAATCGGCTTGAGAGACAGGCTGATTGCCCTCCAATCTCTTTGGAGATTTTAATTTTGAATCGAATTAGCTTTTAATTTTGAATCGAATTAGCTTCTTTAAATGTTTCAATGATATTTCTAGCTATTATAGAGTGATACTGCCTATGATATTGCTTATATGCCTTTTTGAAAACCTGCGTGTATACAGTTTTTTCGTTTAATTGGAACGCCCCCTACACACTTCCTAGAAGCTTCACCTTGATACTCTTAGCGTCATTAGCTACAGTAACTGTAGTTGTAGTACTAAAAGTATACACATAGTGCCTTCTGGCTAGTTCAAAATCCCCCACAACTTACTCTTAAGGATCTAACTTAATAATATAAGTTGTTTTTGAGATATTGCTTTGTCACCTTTTTGAAAGTCCACATGTTCATAGTTTGTTTTGATTCAGTTCAACGTCCGCCTAAATGTTTCTTATATTTGATTACTGAAGACATTGTTATATTCTCTTTGGACTATGGGATACAAAATGGCTATCTCATAATTTCGATCGAATGTGTTTGGAGAAAAGAGGATATCAGGGAGGGGGGGCTATTTTCTCTCCATCACGCTTGACTCTTAAAATGGAACTAGAACTATGCATTTCCAATCGAATGAGCCTCCTCTAAAGTTCACAAGACCACCTCTTCATAAAAACCTTGCATCCCCCCGGGGCATAACTTAAAACCCTTACCCCCATACCCTGGGGGGTTGTGTCAACCCCAAAGGCCGTGTATGAGATCTTTGGACTATTTTTGAACAAATGACTATCTTAAAATTTCTATCGGATGCATTTGGGGAAAATATGACGCGGGGGGTATAGCTGCCCTCCGATAAATTTGACTCTTAAAAATGGCTCTTCAACTTCCGATTTCCAATCCAATGAACCCCCTCCAAAGTTTATATGACCACCGTTTTGATAAAAACCTTAAATACCCTCGGGGTATACCTTACAACCCTTGCCCTGAGGACTGTGAGGGGTTTCTCATCCTCAAAGACATAATTTTTGGACTTTTAAACTATGTCAAACAAAATAACTATCTTGAAATTTTGACTGGAAGTGTTTGGGGAAATGATGGGCGTGGGGGGGGGGTGCCCTTCAATCACTTTTGACTATTAAAGAGGGCCTTAGCCCTTTCAATTACCAACCGACTGAGCCCTTTTCGAAGTTTCTACAACAACAAATGGCCATCTTAAAATTTCTATCAGATGCGTTTCGGAAAAATACGACATGTGTGTGTCTGGGGGGGGGGGGGTATTTGCCTTCTGATCACTTTGACTCTTAAAAAGAGCAATATAACTTCTAATTACCAATCCAATGAGCCCTCTTTGAAGATTGTACGAGGTTTATACGACCACTCCTTCTATAAAAAAAACCTTATATCCCCCCCAGGGCATGTCTTACAGCCCTTGCTCTGAAGGTTGGGGGGGGGGGGGGGGGTTGTCATTCTCAAAGTCATAATTTTCGGACCTTTAAACTACACTGAACAAAATGGCAATGTCAAAATTTTTATTGGATGTGCTTGGAGAAGTGATTGACGTGGGGAGAGGGAGCTGGTTGCCCTCCACGAGCTCTTTTTGAAGTTCCTATGACATTTCTTTCTATAAGAAGTGCCCTGGTCTAAAAAACAAAACAATATATTGTGCCCACACCGCTCTTTACTCATGATATTTTGTCTTGAGATTTCAGTTATACAGCACTGGAAGTCCCGATTAGACCAGGTAAGCCCCCCCCCTAAAATTCAGCCCGTGGGCGCTCATGGTTAAGTTCCCGTTTCTAAAGTTATACAAAATTCCAAATGCTAATAGCTTTTAATGGGTTTAAAGAGAAGCAAGCTCTTTACTTACGGTTTGTTAATATGAGCCGTTTGACTCAAGGATCTCTTAAATGTAAGGGAGAGCTACTACTCCCTCCTTCACCTCTCTTGTTACATTCAAGTTTAATATTCGTAAAACAATGCTTGGATAATGATAAGTATGCTTTAAAGAAAATACACCCCTCAAAAATTTGTTTGGAGGGTAGGTGTTTGAATACAAAAATTACTTATTGGGTCATCAATTCCATGGTTTTAAAGGCCGATTCTCAAGGCAGGACAAACCTGGTTTATAAGGATGTTCCGCATGGACGCCAGTAGTGGTTTGACGCCTTCCGGGAACCGAGAAGACATTAAACATTGTATATAAATAATAAATGAGACATATTACCATTTAAACTCGCTGAAAACAAAGGTCTTAGTAGCGCTTGCAACCCCCCCCCCCCCCCCCGGCCTTAAGAATATTTCTGGTGAGGCTAATAATGCCCCGTTCTCCGTTTCCATCTCTGTGTAGGTAGGGGCATCAAAATAGTCTTTTATGCTATGTAGAACTAGGATTGTCTCAATAGAAGGTGTTCTGTTACTCACAGCACCAATAATAAAGGCGTAGACCATGAATATTCCCGGGAATCTAGAGGGCTATATGTATATATTTATATATATATATATATATATATATATATATATATATATATATATATATATATATATATATATATATACCAATTAATAACCCCCGTCTCCTTCCCCAAAACTCATTCTATATTTATCTGAAGGCTCAATGAGAGTTAGGAAATTTGAGTATTAAAATGTACTCTTTGAGTTCAATGTATGTGACACTCCTCCGCCTACCCAGCGTCCCTCCTTTATAATATCTGATGTGCACTTATACACAAATTTATATAATTTTACGAAATATCAAGCGGATCATTTGGTTAAACAAACCTTTAATGTAAATGTCAGAAAATTTTCTTTAGAATAAAAAAGGATGTATCAGCTCGTAGCACCTTTATTCAGACTTAGCCTAAATGGAGGGAGATGCGAGATTTATTGAGAGTTAGACAATTTGGGCACTAAAATGCTCTTCTTTAGGAATATACCCCCCCCCCCTACAGAGAGACCCACCGTCCGTTATTTGCAATAGCCGATGCGCAATTGCATATCACTGACTGAATAAAATTTCATGTCAAATCAAGTGAGTCAACATAGTTTTAAGTCAAGGATTAAGATGAATTTCTATGTCAACCATTTATCTTGTATAGACTACGTGACTTTTTAGGAACGAATGTGCCACCGCGCGGCATTACTTCCTCTACAACTGGGACAGGGGCGGATCTAGAGCAAAATCTTGGGGGTGCAATGTGACAAAAGCGTCAATAAGCAAAATCTTAGGGGGGGGGGATATGACAAGGGCTCCAATATTGACAATTTTTTTTTTTAGGTGAAAAACAAGGAATGAGGGCACCAGGAAAAAATCTTGGGTGGCCCGGGGTACACCAGTGAACAGGGAAGCTTAATGTCTAGTTTTTTTAAACTTTTAGATCAGTTGGCTATATCAGAACCGTTGATCGATGCCATCTTGGCCCCTCTCTACATTTTTGCAAATAGGAGCTTAAAACTTCTACAGTATTGCTCTCTAATAGCCTACGATGAATCTGAATTAACTCTTAGGGATGTTTTCTCCCTTTTTTGAAAATCATGCAAATATTCTCAAGCTCTTAGCTTTTAATGGGCAACATTAAGCTTTAAAAATTTTACATATTTGGAATTGATATAAAATGCCAATTCTTCTGATTCATTAATTGTTATCAAAATTCCGTATTTTGGAGTTTCGGTTACTATGGGCCTAAGACACTCCTTGCTTATAGTGTGTTACCGCGAACAGTTTGATAAATATATCATTAACTGGTATTTGAATATCTCAAGATTGGATCTTCCAACGTTGCATATTTGAACTCTAACCAGGCATAAGTTAAAGTGTTACCGTGAATGTCCGATATTCGTGAATATCGACATTCACTGGTGAATGTCCGAATCCGAAATAACTTTTTTTCTCCTTGGATTTCGTCAGTGTTGCCCAGTCAACCTTTTCAGTTCAATGCAAGGTTTGATGATGACAGGTTTGGTTAAGTTAAGTTTTTAACCCATTTCTGGTAAACAAATTTAACCGAAATTGACATAACTTTAACTTTTGTCATTATAGCTTGCGTAAGACTGAAAAAGCTGACTCGCAAAGCTAATTGAATCCAAGCAGAGAAAAAGGAATTTAGGACATTCACCGGTGAATGATATATATATATATATATATATATATATATATATATATATAATATATATATATATATATATATATAATATATATATATATATATATATATATATATATATATATATATATATAATATATATATATATATATATATATATATATATATATATATATATATATAATATATATATATATATATATATATATATATATATATATATATATATATATATATATATATGTATATATATATATATATATATATATATATATATATATATATAAACAAAGAGACCGATACAGCTAAAGAAAATACTTCCTAATTATGGCCTCTTGCCTTTTAAAACGTCCCACTGCAGGCAGGGGCGTCAATTAGGGAGGTGCATTTGCCCCCTCCTTAGTTTTTGAAGAATGTTTTTTGGTATTTCAATTAACAAATGCCTTTTTCGGTGTTTCCATTGAATTAATTGAAAAAAACAACGAATTGCCTCCCTCTATATTTTGAAAATACGTTTGCCCCCTTTGCATTTTCGCCAAATGACAACTAAATGCTGGATCTCTTGGTCTTCTAGTCTTTTGTTTAAATCTATGAGAAAAAACACCCACTCCTTCTGTATGGCCTTGGCCATCATTCCACATATGGGAGAAGCTGCTCTCTTCGAGTATTTTTTTTTTTTTTGACCACGAAGATTTCTTATTCCATTTTAGCCAACCTTTATATCCAGCACTGCATACACCTTTGTTTTCTCAATGAAAATAAGAATTCCCTTTTTTGACAAGATTCTGTGTTGTTTTCTGCGGGGCATACAATTTTTCAAAGTACTGAAGCTGAAAAGCCACCATTTGTTAAGTAGGGTCAGGCCCCCATACATCTGCACCGTAATGAAGAACTGGCATCTTTCTTGGTTTGAATATTTGTTATAACATCTTCAGTTCAGACTAATTGCCTCGCTTAAGCCACTATTTTCATATAGTGACATGGTCGCTGTTGCCTTTGCAAGGGTGGCTGTAATGTGTCTGTTTTCCAAAAACATTTGATGAAACCTGAAAACCCAAATAACTTGCCACTATTACCAGTTCAGACCCCTTTCTCGTTGTTGTAAAATCTATGAACCAGTTTAGCGTTATTTCCTAGCTTGCTGAAAACCACAATCTACGTTTTATCACAATTTAATTGCAAGCTTTTGGGACCCGGGTTATGGGCACTGATTGACGAACATGCAGAGGGAGTAAGGTATTTTTTCAAAAGTCTTGGAAGGAATTCCCCACCCCTCTATTTGTTTTTTTTTTCAAAAAAATGTCAGCGAATATACCTTTTCTAATAATGCTGTTTTGAATATAAGGGTATTAACGTTTTAGAGCATATTCTCATCAATATTTTAGTACAACTTTGATCCTGATTTTTATCTATAGTTTCAATTTGGTTAATTTGGCGTAAATTAACACTTTCTAAAAGAAAATGCACTTTGTTAAATAACCTTTTGATGCCAATTCAAGGGAAGCTTCTCAGGGGAGTTAAATGAAATCTGACTTCAAGGTGACAAGCACTAGATTAATTTAGGAACTTGTGGTGTCATGTTTATTGATTCCACAAAAAATTAATCGAAAATAATACATTACCAGCTGGATATTTACTTAGGCAGCGCTAGAGCACCGGCACTGAAAAGTAGTTACACCGGTACTTGTGAACTATAGTTTCAACCAGTTTTGTCAGTGGGGAGTCAATATATCAAAAATTAGCATATCCATTTTTTCTTATTTGCAAAAGATAAAAAAAAACATTTGGCGAATTAGTTGATATATATTTAATTAGTACAGGCAGGAGCGAATTGGCCCAATAGTAACCAAAACTAAAAAAAAGATTTTGATGACATTTGTTACATCAAAAGAATTGGCTTTTTATGTTGATTTGAAATGTATAAAATTTCTTAGGTTTTAATGTCACCCATCAAAATCTATGAGCCGGAGAAAAATTGCCTGGTTTTTGAAATAGAAGGAAACATCCCCAAAAAGTCAAGCGGTATTAATGAAAATCACACCGTCAGATTCAGCATATCGGAGAATCCTAGCGTATAGGTGTCACGCTCCTAACTACAAAAATATGGAATTTCGGATTTTCAAACAGTTCGTGGTAACAAACTGTAAGTAAGGAGCGACCCGGCTCAGTGGTAACCGAAACTCTAGAAAACGGGTTTTTGATACCAATAGATACATCAAAAGAATCAGATTTCAATGCTGAATTCAAATATATAACTTTCATCAAGTTTAGTCCTACCCATTAAAAGTTACGCGCCTGAGAAAATGTGGCTGATTTTCGAAAAAAGGGGGAAAGACCCCCTAAAAGTTATGGAACCTTAATGAAAATCACACCATCATATTCAGCGTATCAAAGAACCCTACCGTAGAGGTTTCAGGCTCCTATCTACAAAAATTTGGAATTTTGCATTTTTTGCCAGAAGAAAGATCACGGATACTTTTTTTTTTCAGGGGTGATCGTGTCGACCCAGTGGTCCTAGAATATTGTGGGAGGACTCATTGGAACGGAAATTAAAAGTTCTAGTGCCCTTTTTAAGTGACCAAAAAAATAGAGGGCAACTAGGCCCCCTCCCACGCTAATTTTTTTCCCAAAGTCACCTGATCAAAATTTTGAGATAGCCATTTTGTTCAGCATGGTTGAAAATATGATAACTACGTCCTTTAGGATGACTTAATCCCCCGAAGTTCCCGGGGGGAGGGCTGAAAGTTATGAACTTTACCCAATGTTAACATATAGTATTGGTTATTGGGAAGTATACAGACGTTTTCAGGGGGATTTTTCCTGGTAGTAGGGGGTGGTTGGGTCGGGCTATGTGGGAAGATCTTTCCATGAAGGAAGTTTTCTTGGGGGAAGGGACATTGCTATGAAGGGGGCGCCGGATTTCCCAGCATTATTTAAAAAAAAGATCAGAAATTAAATGTAAAAAAAAACAAGTTTTCCAACTGAAAATAAGGAGTAACATCAAAACTTAAAACTAACTGAAAATATTACGTGTATGATTGGGTTCACCCCCTAGTCAATACCTCGCTCTTTAAGCCAAAGATTTTTTAGTACTTTCATAAGAGCTATTTATTCTAAATAGCGGCCTTTGTGATTAAGGGGTCATTTTAAAGAATTGGAACAAAATTCCAACTTTAGCTTAAAGAGCGAGGTATTGACTAGGGGGCGTGCCCCCTAATATACGTATTAAAAATATATGAATATAGAAGTTCGTTGCGTAAGTTTATTCGTAAGTTACGTATATTTATTACTAATAAAAACGTTCATAAATAAAATTAAACAAGTTTCGAGAAAGCCATTTAATCAAATAAAAGTAAAATTATTATGCAAATTTTGTTTTAATTATTCATGTACGGTGAGCCAAAATCAAAGCCTGCATTAATTCACAAACGTTCAAAATTAAATGAAAAAAAAACAAGTTTTTTTTTAACTGAAAGTAAGGAACGACGTTAAAATTTAAAACGAACAGAAATTATTCCAGGGGCCGTCCCCTCCTCCACGCCTCGCTCTTTACGCTAAAGTTTGACTTTCTCACAACTCTTATTTTTTTCAAACAATAAAAAACTTTAGCGTAAAGAGCGAGGCGTTGAGAAGGAGACAGACAGCCACTTCATATACGGAATAATTTCTGTTCGTTTTAAGTTTTAACGTTGTTCCTTACTTTCAGTTAAAAATAAAACTTGTTTTTTTTTATTTAATTGCCAAAAGAAAGATCATAGATGCGTGTTTTTTGTTCCCAGAGGTGATACTATCGAGCCAAAGATCATAAAAGATTAGGAGAAGGCCCATTCAAACGAAAATTAAAACTTCTAGTGCCCGTCTTAAGTAACCTTAAATATTTGAGGGCAACTAGTCCTGCTTCCATACCTTTTTTTTCTAAAAGACCTCCAATCAAAGTTTGCAGAACAGCAAAATCAGCAAACTTACAGTTTGACAAAGAACCATATCAGGGCTTTATGGAAGGCGAGGAGTCGGGATGTGAATAAACTGAGAGCCAATATAAAAATTGATGATCTTAATGTAAATTTCCCCTTTTAAACTAGGTACGACAACAGTTTAGTTTATCCCCTCCCTGAACTAAACACTACAATAATAAACTCTTACTTCATTAAATCCAGAAAATGCTTTTCATTATATTTTCGGAACTGTTTCCGGTTTGAGTACACCCCCCTTCTCGATAATTTTTTTTTTTAATTCTGTAAGAAGGGAGCCATAAACCTCCAATGCGCACATCATGCCCTTTTCGTTACTCTTCCCTCTCAGCCCCAAAAGATGTACGATCATAAGTTTGAGAATGGCGTTTTGTTCGAAATAGTCAAAAAGTGGTTGAAACGTATGTACTTTAGTTCTTGGACTAAGAGGACCCCAGTGCAAAACCAAAATATTGACTCCCTCCAAAATGGGTCCGACAAAGGACCAAAAAAGTTTTTCTTCCTCGAAATTTTTTAATGGAAAGGTGGTCATAGGAACTTGTAAAGGGGCTCACTGGATTGAAAATTAAATGTTTTAATGCCCTTTTAAAGACCAAAAGTGATTTGAGGACAATAAGCCTCCCTTCCGTAACTTTTCTGCCACCCAACCCCTCCTCTCCATAAGTTCAATGGCCCTAAATAATATAGCTTGGCCGTTGTTCACACATAGATTTTAGTAGAAAAACCCTTAGGGATCGTTTGATCGGCCAAGGTTCCCAGAGTTTCACAAGGGTACAATCTAAAAATTGCATGGGTACCTGAGTAAATCAGAAAGAGGCTATATGCACCCAAGTTTTCAACTTAACTCCAAAGTCTCGGGAATGGATTCGGCAGTCAGTTTGAAACTTTCCCTTAGTGTTGGGAGGAGTCAATTGGATCCTAAATTTTAACTTGTGCAGGGATTAAGATCGATCTTAAGACACTTCGTGTATCTAGGTCATGAAAAATAGTACACAGTATCTCGGCAACGGCCTGGGGAATGAAGTTGAAACCTTCAGGTAAGTAGTAATTTATATAAAGCTTTGACGATAACATTGACGGTTACAAGAATATACAATGCAAAGGTTTGACGATTACAAGAATATACAGTGTAAAGGTTTGACGGTTACAAGAATATACAGTGCAAAGGTTTGACGATTACAAGAATATACAGTGTAAAGGTTTGACGAGTACAAGAATATACAGTGCAGTTTCAATTGCACAAGGAATTGCACAAGAAAAACCCATGCTTGAGACATTAAACTCAAAGGTTTTTTAGGGAAAGCTGTCAATCACCCATGTGTTATCCACAGTTCCATTTTTGTCTGTGGAAACAGTTTGACGTGTTCGGTGAGATTACGTTCCTTGGGGTTTGATAGACATTTGCAAAAAAAAAGGGGTAATTAGTGATTGGATAATTTTTAACAAGAAATGACTGAAAAGTGTTTTGGAGGAGATGGGATGATTGTGTACTGTATAATACACAAGTGATGGTTTGCACAGTGTTGTCAATTTTAAATAGTTTAGAAATAAAAAAAAATTAACAAGAAATGGCTGAAAAGTGTTTTGAGGGAGTTGAGTTGCACGAGGGTTCAGTTGCACGGGGGGTTCAGTTACATGCGGATTCAGTTACAGGGGGATTAGTTAAATGGGGTCGAGTTGCACGAGGGCTCAGTTGCACGGGGGGTTCAGTTACATGCGGATTCAGTTACACGGGGATTAGTTAAATGGGGTCGAGTTGCACGAGGGTTCAGTAGCACGAGGGTTCAGTAGCACGAGGGTTCAATAGCACGGGGGTTCAGTTGTATGGGGTTTCTGTTATACAGGGGTTCAGTTACATGGGGGGTTCAGTTGCACGGGGGTTTAGTAAAATGGGGTCGAGTTGCACGAGGGTTCAGTTGCACGGGGGGTTCAGTTACATGCGGATTCAGTTACACGGGGATTAGTTAAATGGGGTCGCGTTGCACGAGGGGGGTTCAGTTGCACGGGGGTTTAGTTAAATGGGGTCGAGTTGCACGAGGGTTCAGTAGCACGAGGGTTGAGTGGCACGAGGGGTTCAGTTACATGCGGATTCAGTTACACGGGGATTAGTTAAATGGGGTTGAGTTGCACGAGGGGGTTCAGTTGCACGGGGGTTTAGTTAAATGGGGTCGAGTTGCACGAGGGTTCAGTAGCACGAGGGTTCAGTAGCACGAGGGTTCAGTAGTACGGGGGTTCAGTTGTATGGGGTTTCGGTTATACAGGGGTTCAGTTACATGGGGGGTTCAGTTGCACGGGGGTTTAGTTAAATGGGGTCGAGTTGCACGAGGGTTGAGTGGCACGAGGGTTCAGGTTGGAATATTTCAGTAGTGTTTTGTTGTGCTTTACCTTGTCACAGTTACATTCTATTGATTTTCATAGTTCATTTTTAATTTCCTTCATTGAAATGCAAGAGTTGGAATATTTCAGTAGTGTTTTGTTGTGCTTTACCTTGTCATAGTTACATTTTCTTGATTTTTCGAAGTTCATTTTGAATTTCTGTCGTGAAATGCAAGAGTTGGAATATTTCAGTAGTGTTTTGTTGTGCTTTACCTTGTCACAGTTACATTCTCTTGATTTTTCGAAGTTCATTTTGAATTTCTGTCGTGAAATGCAAGAGTTGGAATATTTCAGTAGTGTTTTGTTTTGCTTTACCTTGTCACAGTTACATTCTGTTGATTTTCATAGTTCATTTTGAATTTCTTTCATTGAAATGCAAGAGTTGGAATATTTCAGTAGTGTTTTATTGTGCTTTACCTTGTCACAGTTACATTCTCTTAATTTTTCAAAGTTCATTTTGAATTTTTTTCGTGAAATGCAAGAATTGGAATATTTCAGTAGTGTCTTGTCATGGTTTACCTTGTCACAGCTACATTCTCATGATTTTTCAAAGTTCATTTTGAATTTCTGTCGTGAAATGCAAGAGTTGGAATATTTCAATAGTGTTTTGTTGTGCTTTACCTTGTCACAGTTACATTCTGTTGATTTTCATAGTTCATTTTGAATTTCTTTCATTGAAATGCAAGAGTTGGAATATTTCAGTAGTGTTTTATTGTGCTTTACCTTGTCACAGTTACATTCTCTTAATTTTTCAAAGTTCATTTTGAATTTCTTTTGTGAAATGCAAGAATTGGAATATTTCAGTAGTGTCTTGTCATGGTTTACCTTGTCACAGCTACATTCTCATGATTTTTCAAAGTTCATTTTGAATTTCTGTCGTGAAATGCAAGAGTTGGAATATTTCAGTAGTGTTTTGTTGTGCTTTACCTTGTCACAGTTACATTCTATTGATTTTCATAGTTGATTTTGAATTTCTTTCATTGAAATGCAAGAGCTGGAATATTTCAGTAGTCTTTTGTTGTGCTTTACCTTGTCACTGTTACATTCTCTTGATTTTTCGAAGTTCATTTTGAATTTCTGTCGTGAAATGCAAGAGTTAGAATATTTCAGTAGTGTTTTGTTGTGCTTTACCTTGTCACAGTTACATTCTCTTGATTTTTCGAAGTTCATTTTGAATTTCTGTCGTGAAATGCAAGAGTTGGAATATTTCAGTAGTGTTTTATTGTGCTTTACCTTGTCATAGTTACATTCTCTTGATTTTCATAGTTCATTTTGAATTTCTTTCATTGAAATGCAAGAGTTGGAATATTTCAGTAGGGTTTTGTTGTGCTTTACCTTATCACAGTTACATTCTCTTGATTTTTCGAAGTTCATTTCGAATTTCTGTCGTGAAATGCAAGAATTGGAATATTTCAGTAGTGTCTTGTCATGGTTTACCTTGTCACAGGTACATTCTGTTGATTTTCATAGTTCATTTTGAATTTCTTTCATTGAAATGCAAGAGTTTTGTTGTGCTTTACCTTGTTACAGTTACATTCTCTTGATTTTTCGAAGTTCATTTTGAATTTCTTTCGCGAAATGCAAGAATTGGAATATTTCAGTAGTGTTTTGTTGTGCTTTACCTTGTCACAGTTACATTCTGTTGATTTTCATTGTTCATTTGAATTTCTTTCATTGAAATGCAAGAGTTGGAATATTTCAGTAGTGTTTTGTTGTGCTTTACCTTGTCACAGTTACATTCTGTTAATTTTCATAGTTCATTTTGAATTTCTTTCATTGAAATGCAAGAGTTGGAATATTTCAGTAGTGTTTTGTTGTGTTTACCTTGTTACAGTTACATTCTCTTGATTTTTCGAAGTTCATTTTGAATTTCTGTCGTGAAATGCAAGAGTTGGAATATTTCAGTAGTGTTTTGTTGTGCTTTACCTTGTCACAGTTACATTCTGTTGATTTTCATAGTTCATTTTGAATTTCTTTCATTGAAATGCAAGAGTTGGAATATTTCAGTAGTGTTTTGTTGTGCTTTACCTTGTCACAGTTACATTCTATTGATTTTCATAGTTCATTTTGAATTTCTTTCATTGAAATGCAAGAGCTGGAATATTTCAGTAGTGTTTTGTTGTGCTTTACCTTGTCACTGTTACATTCTCTTGATTTTTCGAAGTTCATTTTGAATTTCTGTCGTGAAATGCAAGAGTTAGAATATTTCAGTAGTGTTTTGTTGTGCTTTACCTTGTCACAGTTATATTCTCTTGATTTTTCGAAGTTCATTTTGAATTTCTGTCGTGAAATGCAAGAGTTGGAATATTTCAGTAATGTTTTATTGTGCTTTACCTTGTCATAGTTACATTCTCTTGATTTTCATAGTTCATTTTGAATTTCTTTCATTGAAATGCAAGAGTTGGAATATTTCAGTAGGGTTTTGTTGTGCTTTACCTTATCAGAGTTACATTCTCTTGATTTTTCGAAGTTCATTTCGAATTTATGTCGTGAAATGCAAGAATTGGAGTATTCAGTAGTGTCTTGTCATGGTTTACCTTGTCACAGGTACATTCTCTTGATTTTTCGAAGTTCACTTTGAATTTCTTTCGCGAAATGCAAGAATTGGAATATTTCAGTAGTGTTTTGTTGTGCTTTACCTTGTTACAGTTACATTCTCTTGATTTTTCGAAGTTCATTTTGAATTTCTTTCGCGAAATGCAAGAGTTGGAATATTTCAGTAGTGTTTTGTTGTGCTTTACCTTGTCACAGTTACATTCTGTTAATTTTCATAGTTCATTTTGAATTTCTTTCAATGAAATGCAAGAGTTGGAATATTTCAGTATTGTTTTGTTGTGCTTTACCTTGTCACAGTTACATTCTGTTAATTTTCATAGTTCATTTTGAATTTCTTTCATTGAAATGCAAGAGTTGGAATATTTCAGTAGTGTTTTGTTGTGCTTTACCTTGTTACAGTTACATTCTCTTGATTTTTCGAAGTTCATTTTGAATTTCTGTCGTGAAATGCAAGAGTTGGAATATTTCAGTAGTGTTTTGTTATACCTTACCTTGTCACAGTTACATTCTGTTGATTTTCATAGTTCATTTTGAATTTCTTTCATTGAAATGCAAGAGTTGGAATATTTCAGTAGTGTCTTGTCATGGTTTACCTTGTCACAGCTACATTCTCATGATTTTTCGAAGTTCATTTTGAATTTCTGTCGTGAAATGCAGGAGTTGGAATATTTCAGTAGTGTTTTGTTGTGCTTTACCTTGTCACAGTTACATTCTGTTGATTTTCATAGTTCATTTTGAATTTCTTTCATTGAAATGCAAGAGTTGGAATATTTCAGTAGTGTTTTGTTGTGCTTTACCTTGTCACAGTTACATTCTATTAATTTTTCAAAGTTCATTTTGAATTTCTTTCGTGAAATGCAAGAATTGGAATATTTCAGTAGTGTTTTGTTGTGCTTTACCTTGTCACAGGTACATTCTGTTGATTTTCATAGTTCACTTTGAATTTCTTTCATTGAAATGCAAGAGTTTTGTGTATGCTTTACCTTGTTACAGTTACATTCTCTTGATTTTTCGAAGTTCATTTTGAATTTCTTTCGTGAAATGCAAGAATTGGAATATTTCAGTAGTGTTTTGTTGTGCTTTACCTTGTCACAGTTACATTCTGTTGATTTTCATAGTTCATTTTGAATTTCTTTCATTGAAATGCAAGAGTTGGAATATTTCAGTAGTGTTTTGTTGTGCTTTACCTTGTCACAGTTACATTCTCTTGATTTTTCGAAGTTCATTTTGAATTTCTGTCGTGAAATGCAAGAGTTGGAATATTTCAGTAGTGTTTTGTTGTGCTTTACCTTGTCACAGTTACATTCTGTTGATTTTCATAGTTCATTTTGAATTTCTTTCATTGAAATGCAAGAGTTGGAATATTTCAGTAGTGTCTTGTCATGGTTTACCTTGTCACAGCTATATTCTCATGATTTTTCGAAGTTCATTTTGAATTTCTGTCGTGAAATGCAAGAGTTGGAATATTTCAGTAGTGTTTTGTTGTGCTTTACCTTGTCACAGTTACATTCTGTTGATTTTCATAGTTCATTTTGAATTTCTTTCATTGAAATGCAAGATTTGGAATATTTCAGTAGTGTTTTGTTGTGCTTTACCTTGTCACAGTTACATTCTATTAATTTTTCAAAGTTCATTTTGAATTTCTTTCGTGAAATGCAAGATTTGGAATATTTCAGTAGTGTTTTGTTGTTCTTTACCTTTTGCGCGCACGTAACCGAGGTTACGTGCGCACACGTAACCTCGTCCAAATTAACCTTAAAAAATGAAATAAAGCTATGTCGACTTTGCATGTCTCTCTCTCTCACTATGTATGCGCCGTCGCGTGATTCGTCTCTTTGTGTCTGTCGTCTCTGTGTGTTTTTAAATTTTTGGGTCACCTGCCGGAGACTCTGGGCGGGTGAGCATCCCCAAATATTGTCCCAAATTCCTCTCTCAATTTAGCACTTGTTCACGGATGCCCAGTGTCTCCAATCACTTTCCCAATAGTATCTATTCATTGTCTCGGCTCAGTTTAGAAAATCTGAGCCAATTTCCACTTTTTCAAATTTAGGGTCACTTGCCTGAGACTCTGGGCAGGTGAGGTGGGCACCTCCAAAAATTTGTCCCAGCTTCCACTCTTGCCTTAGAACTTATTCACGGATACCTAAAACCGTCAACGGTTAGACTGTTGCCCTAGCGGTAACCATGCCATGCTCTACACACATACCAACAATATATTTTTGTTTTTTGTTTTCCATTTTCACAATGGGTCCCAATCGAGCTCATGTCCGTCGCTTAGCATTCAGGCCTTGACAAATAAAGCCGAGATAGTCGGACCCCAACGCTCCAATCTGAACATTGACTAAGACCCCAATTCTGAGCTAGTGAATTTCAACCATTCAGGCTGGTGGACTAAGATCCAATTCTGAGCTAGTGAATTTCCACCATTCAGGCTGGTGGACTGAGACCCCAATACTGAGCTAGTGGATTTCCACCATTCAGGCTGGTGGACTAAGACCCCAATTCTGAGCTAGTGGATTTTCACCATTCAGGCTGGTGGACTAAGAACCCAATACTGAGCTAGTGGATTTCCACCATTCAGGCTGGTGGACTAAGACCCCAATTCTGAGCTAGTGAATTTCCACCGTTCAGGCTGGTGGACTGGGACTCCAATACTGAGCTAGTGGATTTCCAGCATTCAGGCTGGTGGACTAAGACCCCAATACTGAGCTAGTGGATTTCCACCATTCAGGCTGGTGGACTAAGACCCCCAATTTTCCAACTCTTGCATTTCACGACAGAAATTTAAATGAACTTCGAAAAATCAAGAGAATTTAACTGTGACAAGGTAAAGCACAACAAGTCACTACTGAAATATTCCAACTCTTGCATTTCAATGAATGAAATTCAAAATGAACTATGAAAATCAACAGAATGTAGCTGTGACAAGGTAAACCACGACAAGACACTACTGAAATATTCCAATTCTTGCATTTCACGAAAGAAATTCAAAATGAACTTTGAAAGATTAATAGAATGTAACTGTGACAAGGTAAAGCACATTAAAACACTACTGAAATATTCCAACTCTTGCATTTCAATAAAAGAAATTCAAAATGAACTATGAAAATCAACAGAATGTAACTGTGACAAGGTAAAGCACAACAAAACACTACTGAAATCTTCCAACTCTTGCATTTCACGACAGAAATTCAAAATGAACTTTGAAAAATCAAGAGAATGTAACTGTGACAAGGTAAAGCTGTGGATTTCCACCATTCAGGCTGGTGGACTAAGACCCCAATACTGTGCTAGTGGATTTCCACCATTCAGGCTGGTGGACTAAGACCCCAATACTGAGCTAGTGGATTTCCACCATTCAGGCTGGTGGACTAAGACCCCAATTCTGAGCTAGTGAATTTCCACCGTTCAGGCTGGTGGACTGGGACCCCAATACTGAGCTAGTGGATTTCCACCATTCAGGCTGGTGGACTAACATCCCAATACTGAGCTAGTGGATTTCCACCATTCAGGCTGGTGGACTAAGACCCCAATTTTCTAACTCTTGCATTTCACGACAGAAATTCAAAATGAACTTCGAAAATCAAGAGAATGTAACTGTGACAAGGTAAAGCATAACAAGTCACTACTGAAATATTCCAACTCTTGCATTTCACGACAGAAATTCAAAATGAACTTTGAAAAATCATGAGAATGTAGCTGTGACAAGGTAAACCAACGACAATACATTGCATTTCAATGAAAGAAATTCAAAATGAAGTATGAAAATCAACAGAATGTAACTGTGACGAGGTAAAGCACAACAAAAACACTACTGAAATATTCCAACTCTTGCATTTCAATGAAAGAAAATCAAAATGAACTATGAAAATCAACAGAATGTAACTGTGACAAGGTAAAGCACAACAAAACACTACTGAAATATTCCAACTCTTGCATTTCAATGAAAGAAATTCAAAATGAACTATGAAAATCAACAGAATGTAACTGTGACAAGGTAAAGCACAACAAAACACTACTGAAATATTCCAATTCTTGCATTTCACGAAAGAAATTCAAAATGAACTTCGAAAAATCAAGAGAATGTAACTGTGACAAGGTAAAGCACAACAAAACTTGCATTTCAATGAAAGAAATTCAAAATGAACTATGAAAATCAACAGAATGTACCTGTGACAAGGTAAAGCACAACAAAACACTACTGAAATATTCCAATTCTTGCATTTCACGAAAGAAATTCAAAATGAACTTTGAAAAATTAATAGAATGTAACTGTGACAAGGTAAAGCACAACAAAACACTACTGAAATATTCCAACTCTTGCATTTCAATGAAAGAAATTCAAAATGAACTATGAAAATCAACAGAATGTAACTGTGACAAGGTAAAGCACAACAAAACACTACTGAAATATTCCAACTCTTGCATTTCACGACAGAAATTCAAAATGAACTTCGAAAAATCATGAGAATGTAGCTGTGACAAGGTAAACCATGACAAGACACTACTGAAATATTCCAACTCTTGCATTTCAATGAAAGAAATTCAAAATGAACTATGAAAATCAACAGAATGTAACTGTGACAAGGTAAAGCACAACAAAACACTACTGAAATATTCCAACTCTTGCATTTCACGACAGAAATTCAAAATGAACTTCGAAAAATCAAGAGAATGTAACTGTGACAAGGTAAAGCACAACAAAACCCTACTGAAATATTCCAACTCTTGCATTTCAATGAAAGAAATTCAAAATGAACTTTGAAAATCAACAGAATGTAACTGTGACAAGGTAAAGCACAACAAAACACTACTGAAATATTCCAATTCTTGCATTTCACGAAAGAAATTCAAAATGAACTTCGAAAAATCAAGAGAATGTAACTGTAACAAGGTAAAGCATAACAAAACTCTTGCATTTCAATGAAAGAAATTCAAAATGAACTATGAAAATCAACAGAATGTACCTGTGACAAGGTAAAGCACAACAAAACACTACTGAAATATTCCAATTCTTGCATTTCACGAAAGAAATTCAAAATGAACTTTGAAAAATTAATAGAATGTAACTGTGACAAGGTAAAGCACAACAAAACACTACTGAAATATTCCAACTCTTGCATTTCAATGAAATAAATTCAAAATGAACTATGAAAATCGACAGAATGTAACTGTGACAAGGTAAAGCACAACAAAACACTACTGAAATATTCCAACTCTTGCATTTCACGACAGAAATTCAAAATGAACTTCGAAAAATCATGAGAATGTAGCTGTGACAAGGTAAACCATGACAAGACACTACTGAAATATTCCAACTCTTGCATTTCAATGAAAGAAATTCAAAATGAACTATGAAAATCAACAGAATGTAACTGTGACAAGGTAAGGCATAACAAAACACTACTGAAATACTCCAACTCTTGCATTTCACGACAGAAATTCAAAATGAACTTCGAAAAATCAAGAGAATGTAATTGTGACAAGGTAAAGCACAACAAAACACTACTAAAATATTCCAACTCTTGCATTTCAATGAAAGAAATTCAAAATGAACTATGAAAATTAACAGAATGTAACTGTGACAAGGTAAAGCACAACAAAACACTACTGAAATATTCCATCTCTTGCATTTCAATGAAAGAAATTCAAAATGAACTATGAAAATCGACAGAATGTAACTGTGACAAGGTAAAGCACAACAAAACACTACTGAAATATTCCAATTCTTGCATTTCGCGAAAGAAATTCAAAATGAACTTCGAAAAATCAAGACAATGTAACTGTAACAAGGTAAAGCACAACAAAACTCTTGCATTTCAATGAAAGAAATTTAAAATGAACTATGAAAATAAACAGAATGTACCTGTGACAAGGTAAACCATGACAAGACACTACTGAAATATTCCAATTCTTGCATTTCACGACAGAAATTCGAAATGAACTTCGAAAAATCAATAGAATGTAACTGTGACAAGGTAAAGCACAACAAAACACTACTGAAATATTCCAACTCTTGCATTTCAATGAAAGAAATTCAAAATGAACTATGAAAATCAAGAGAATGTAACTATGACAAGGTAAAGCACAATAAAACACTACTGAAATATTCCAACTCTTGCATTTCACGACAGAAATTCAAAATGAACTTCGAAAAATCAATTGAATATAACTGTGACAAGGTAAAGCACAACAAAACACTACTGAAATATTCTAACTCTTGCATTTCACGACAGAAATTCAAAATGAACTTCGAAAAATCAAGAGAATGTAACTGTGACAAGGTAAAGCACAACAAAACACTACTGAAATATTCCAGCTCTTGCATTTCAATGAAAGAAATTCAAAATGAACTATGAAAATCAATAGAATGTAACTGTGACAAGGTAAAGCACAACAAAACACTACTGAAATATTCCAACTCTTGCATTTCACGACAGAAATTCAAAATGAACTTTGAAAAATCATGAGAATGTAGCTGTGACAAGGTAAACTTTGACAAGACACTACTGAAATATTCCAATTCTTGCATTTCACGAAAGAAATTCAAAATGAACTTTGAAAAATTAAGAGAATGTAACTGTGACAAGGTAAAGCACAATAAAACACTACTGAAATATTCCAACTCTTGCATTTCAATGAAAGAAATTCAAAATGAACTATGAAAATCAACAGAATGTAACTGTGACAAGGTAAAGCACAACAAAACACTACTGAAATATTCCAACTCTTGCATTTCACGACAGAAATTCAAAATGAACTTTGAAAAATCATGAGAATGTAGCTGTGACAAGGTAAACCATGACAAGACACTACTGAAATATTCCAATTCTTGCATTTCACGAAAGAAATTCAAAATGAACTTTGAAAAATTAAGAGAATGTAACTGTGACAAGGTAAAGCACAATAAAACACTACTGAAATATTCCAACTCTTGCATTTCAATGAAAGAAATTCAAAATGAACAATGAAAATCAACAGAATGTAACTGTGACAAGGTAAAGCACAACAAAACACTACTGAAATATTCCAATTCTTGCATTTCAATGAAAGAAATTCAAAATGAACTATCAAAATCAACAGAATGTAACTGTGACAAGGTAAAGCAAAACAAAACACTACTGAAATATTCCAACTCTTGCATTTCACGACAGAAATTCAAAATGAACTTCGAAAAATCAAGAGAATGTAACTGTGACAAGGTAAAGCACAACAAAACACTACTGAAATATTCCAACTCTTGCATTTCACGACAGAAATTCAAAATGAACTTCGAAAAATCAAGAGAATGTAACTATGACAAGGTAAAGCACAACAAAAAACTACTGAAATATTCCAACCTGAACCCTCGTGCCACTCAACCCTCGTGCAACTCGACCCCATTTAACTAAACCCCCGTGCAACTGAACCCCCCATGTAACTGAACCCCTGTATAACCGAAACCCCATACAACTGAACCCCCGTACTACTGAACCCTCGTGCTTACTGAACCCTCGTGCAACTCGACCCCATTTAACTAAACCCCCGTGCAACTGAACCCCCCTCGTGCAGCTCAACCCCATTTAACTAATCCCCGTGTAACTGAATCCGAATGTAACTGAACCCCTCGTGCCACTCAACCCTCGTGCTACTGAACCCTCGTGCTACTGAACCCTCGTGCAACTCGACCCCATTTAACTAAACCCCCGTGCAACTGAACCCCCCTCGTGCAACTCGACCCCATTTAACTAATCCCCGTGTAACTGAATCCGCATATAACTGAACCCCCCGTGCAACTGAACCCTCGTGCAACTCGACCCCATTTAACTAAACCCCCGTGCAACTGAACCCCCCATGTAACTGAACCCCTGTATAACCGAAACCCCATACAACTGAACCCCCGTGCTACTGAACCCTCGTGCTACTGAACCCTCGTGCTACTGAACCCTCGTGCTACTGAACCCTCGTGCAACTCGACCCCATTTAACTAATCCCCGTGTAACTGAATCCGCATGTAACTGTACCCCCCGTGCAACTGAACCCTCGTGCAACTCGACCCCATTTAACTAATCCCCCTGTAAGTGAATCCGCATGTAACTGAACCCCCCGTGCAACTGAACCCTCGTGCAACTCAACTCCCTCAAAACACTTTTCAGCCATTTCTTGTTAATTTTTTTTATTTCTAAACTATTTAAAATTGACAACACTGTGCAAACCATACTTGTGTATTATACAGTACACAATCATCCCATCTCCTCCAAAACACTTTTCAGTCATTTCTTGTTAAAAATTATCCAATCACTAATTACCCCTTTTTTTGGCAAATGTCTATCAAACCCCAAGGAACGTAATCTCACCGAACACGTCAAACTGTTTCCACAGACTTCAAAAATGGAACTGTGGATAACACATGGGTGATTGACAGCTTTCCCTAAAAAACCTTTGAGTTTAATGTCTCAAGCATGGGTTTTTCTTGTGCAATTCCTTGTGTAATTGAAACTGCACTGTATATTCTTGTACTCGTCAAACCTTTACACTGTATATTCTTGTAATCGTCAAACCTTTGCACTGTATATTCTTGTAACCGTCAAACCTTTACACTGTATATTCTTGTAATCGTCAAACCTTTGCATTGTATATTCTTGTAACCGTCAATGTAATCGTCAAAGCTTTATATAACTTACTACTCAGGTATTGCTGGGGAAGGGGGGAGTGTGAGGTAAGGGAACTTGAAACCTTCTGTTTGGGGGGGGGGCTAAAAATATTTTGTTTTTACTAGGTTAATAACCCCCGCACGTAATTACTCCCTGGAAAATTTCCCCACATGCAAAATTGAGCAGCCCCGATAAAATTATGACGAATAAAAAGAGTGAAGGAAAGAGACGATTATGGAATATTCTACCTATATTCCAAACTATAAGTAGAATGATGATATGGAATATTTGACAGTTTTTATTTTTGTATTTATTTCAAGTCTTTTTTTGTGTGTGTTTTTAGGGAGGTTGAGCTGTCATTGCAGGGTAAGATAAAGATTAGTGAAAATGATTTGAAATATGAAATTGGTGGCAACGAAGACTTGTACAAATTCCTAAATGAAGAAGTTCATCCCAAGACAACCTCAAAAATCTTTGTTTTAGGGGAAATCCCTAAAGTGAAAGTACTGTCTGGCACCGATATCTATAGTACATGATGACATTTTTCCCCATTCGATCGAGAATGCGTCCGCTAGACGTACCTCAGAAGGTTTTCCCGTCTGAAGAGTCTTTAAAGTTTTTTATTATTATTATTATTATTATTAATTAAAAAAAACTTTTTCCACAAAATAAGTTTTTCAAAGAAAAGTAAAGAACTCCATTAAACAAAAAATGAGCAAAAATAAAATCAAATAATCTACTAAGCTTGAAACTGCCACAAATCAGCATCGGTAAATAAATGAAACCCGAAACGAACAGAAATTACAATAAATAACCGAGTCAAACTGAAAACGAGAAGAAATTAACATAAGTTGGGGTCAAAATCCCTATACCTTCCCAAGGCCAGAACAAAATTTGCGCTTTACTAAAATATTACAAATGAATGTGCGTTGTCAGTTTAATATACATATACTGATATTTAGTAATCAAAATGTTAGTAGTGTGCTATCTATATATATCAACCCTACAAGAAAACCTACGCCTGAGGCAGTGTAGTTTGACGTGCACATTGCAAAAAGCGACCAAACCTTTTATATTATATACCGATAAAGTGATCAAACACGTTTTGGAAGTATAATTGTGATTGTATAATGCAAGCAGACTGGTTTTTGAGACACTTTCATCATAACATGTTTTTTTTTAAACCAGAAACTAGAAATTATCAACCTTTTCAAAGAGAGTGAGTAGAACCTGTCAAAGAGTTTGATAACCTCTAGCTTAAAGGCATCTCATCGAGTTTTATTAAGAATGCAGCATGTCTAGAATTGATGCCATATGCTGTTGAATCATTTACCAAAAAAATAACTCTATTTGCAAAAAAAGGTTTAGCATTTGCGAACTGGACTCTATGAACGATATTAATTAATGTTTGAATAATAGGAGCGTAAATGATTCTAGTTAGTGATTGGATCGTATGAAGATGGAGAAAAAGGGTTAAACTGATTAGCAGTTAAGGTAACCCCGAAGAGCATGTTAACTCATAGCTTATTTGTTATAAATTTGGAACAATATCAATTTATGGAAATGGTTAACGATGATAAAATGGTCTTATGACTTGACCTAGCTTTACTTCTTCGATGTGTTCTGTATAATACACAAGTTGCGTTTGAACAGTGTTGTCAATTTAAAATAGAGTTTAACGTTATAGTATACTAAAAAGTTGATACTAAGAGAGATGTAGATGGCAAGAAAAGAATTTTAATAATGGATAGCTTTACTTCTTCGATGTGTTCTGTATAATACACAAGTGGCGTTTGAACAGTGTTGGCAGTTTAAAATAGAGTCTAACGTTATAGTATACTAAAAAGTTGATACTAAGAGAGATGTAGATGGCAAGAAAAGAATTTTAATAATGAAATTCAGAACAAACCATACTTTCGTAATAAAGGAACATTTAGTATATTTTTTTAATTTATTTTTGTTTAAGAAAATGCCCCATCTTTAACAAATTTAGCCTTAACTAGTTAAAACTGTGCATAAATTCTTCAATTTTAGTTGTATTGCACAGCTAGTAAAGGAACATTTAGTATTTTTTCTAATTTAAGTGTTTTCTTAAGAAAATGGTCCATCTTTAACAAATATAGCCATAGCTAGTTGAAACTGTGCATAAATTCTTGATTTTTTGTCGTGTTACTTAGGTAATAAAGAAACATTTGGTATTTTTTTCTAATTTAAGTGTTTTCTGAAGAAAATGCCCCATCTTTAACAAATATAGCCATAGCTAGTTGAAACTGTGCATAAATTCTTGATTTTTTTTGTCGTGTTACTTAGATAATAAAGGAACATTTGGTATTTTTTCCTAATTTTGAGTTTTGTCTTAAGAAAACGGCCCATCTTTAACAAATTTAGCCATAGCTAGTTAAAACTGTGCATAAATTCTTCAATTTTAATTGTGTTAAACAGCTAATAAAGGAACATTTAGTATTTTTTTCTAATTTAGTGTGTTTTCTTAAGAAAATGACCCATCGTTAACAAATTTAGCCATAGCTAGTTAAAACTGTGCATAAATTCTTCAATTTTAATTGTGTTAAACAGCTAATAAAGGAACATTTAGTATTTTTTTCTAATTTAAGTGTTTTCTTAAGAAAATGTCCCATCTTTAACAAACATAGCCATAGCTAGTTGAAACTGTGCATAAATTCTTGATTTTTTTTTTGTCTTGTTACTTCCCCCAAACACATCCAATCAAAATTTTGAGATAACCATTTTGTTCAGCATAGTTGATTTCCAGATAGAAAATATGTTTTTGAGGATGACACACCCCCACAACCCTCAGGGCAAGGATTATAAGTTATGCCCTGGGGCATGTAAGGTTTTTATAGAAGGCGTTGTCGTAGAAACTTAAGAACAGGCTCATTCGATTGGAAATTCCGAGGGCTAGTGCCCATTTTAATAGTCGAAAGTGATTGGAGGGCAACTAGCCCCCCACGCCCATCTTTCCCCCAAACACATCCAATAAAAATTTTGAGATAACCATTTTGTTCAGCATAGTTGATTTCCAGATAGAAAATATGTTTTTGAGGATGACACTCCCCCACAACCCTCAAGGCAAGGGTTATAAGTTATGCCCTGGGGGCATATAAGGTTTTTATTGAAATCTTTGTCGTAGAAACTTGAAAAAGGGCTCATTCGATTTGAAATTCAAAGGGTTAGTACCCTTTTTAATAGTCGAAAGTGATTAGTGATATTTTTGTTGTTGTTTAGAACAGGGCACTTCGTATCGAAGGAGTTGTCGTGGGAACTTCGAAAGGGGCTCATTCGATTGAAAATAGAAAGGGTTGATGCCCTTTTTAAAAGTTGAAAGTGATTGGAGGGCAACTAATCTCCATTCCACTCCCACCCTCCCATTCGCCCATTATGTTTAAAAACTAAATGTTGCCTTAAGATTAAATCAAAATGCACTGTGATAATGCTAATTCCCAATAAGGCATCTCAGCAGTATCCCAAGAACGACTGAGGGTATTATGTTCAAACTTTCGGGGCTACTTCTGCTCTTAAACTTTAACCAAATCAAAATAGCGTAAGTGTATCCAAGCTATCAACGACAGAAAACAGATTTTTTTTTTGCAAATGGTATCAAGTTTTCCATTTCAGGTCAACTAGAGGAGGTATGAAACTAAATTAAACACTACTATTTGTGTCCAGATTTTTATAAGTGTGTATGTTGTTAAAAATTGCTGAAATTTTTCTCCAGCATACAAATAGCAGGCCAAACTATGAAGTCTTAAAAAACGCAAAGATTTAAAGTGTTATTTTCTTTTTCCCTGAAAAGACTATGTCAATATAAAACGAACAACAATTAATTAAAAAACTTTTTCCACAAAATAAGTTTTTCAAAGAAAAGTAAAGAACTCCATTAAACAAAAAATGAGCAAAAATCAAATCAAATAATCTACTAAGCGTGAAACTACCACAAATCAGCATCGGTCAATAAATGAAACCCAAAACGAACAGAAATTACAAAAAAACCTGACTCAAACTCAAAACGACCAGACATTAACATAAGTTGGGCGCAAAACCCCTATACCTTCCCAAGGTCAGAACAAAATTTGCACTTAACTGAAAAAAATATAAATGTTTTTACTTTTATAACTTTAATAAATCAAATAATATTAACATTAGTAGTGTGCTATCTATATATATCAGCCCTACAAGAAAACCTACGCCTGAGGCAGTGTAGTTTGACGTGCACATTGCAAAAAGCGACCAAACATTTTATATTATATACCTATAAAGTGATCAAACACGTTTTGGAAGTATAATTGTGATTGTATAATGCAAGCAGACTGGTTTTTGAGACACTTTCATCATCCTTCATCTTTTCTTGACACTTTGGATGTGTTTGGGGGAGTGATGGGCGTGGGGAGGGGGGCTAGTTGCCCTCCAATCACTTTTGACTATTAAAATGGCACTAGCCCTTTGAATTTCCAATCGAATGAGCCTATTTTAGAGTTTCTACGACAACGCCTACTATAAAAACCTTGTATACCCCCAGGGCATAACTTAAAACCCTTGCCCTGAGGGTTTTTTTGGGGGGGGGGAGTGTCCTCCTCAAAAACATATTTTCTATCTGAATATCAACTAGCCTACGCTGAACAAAGTGGCTATCTCAAAGTTTTGATTGGATGAGTTTGGGGGAATGATAGGCGTGGGGGGGGCTAGGTGCCCTCCAATCACTTTCGACTATTAAAAAGGGCACTAGCCCTTTGAATTTCCAATCTAATGAGCCTGTTTTGAAGTTTCTACGACAACGCCTTCAATAAAAACCTTATATGCCCCCAGGGCATAACTTAAAACCCTTGCCCTGAGGGCTGTGGGGGAGTGTCCTCCTCAAAAACATATTTTCTATCTGGAAATCAACTAGCCTACGCTGAACAAAATGACTATCTCAAAATTTTGATTGGGTGTGTTTGGGGGAATGATGGGCGTTGGGGGGGGGGGGGGGGGGGCTAGTTGCCCTCCATTCAATTTTGAATATTAAAAAGGGCACTAGCCCTTTGAAGTTCCAATCGAATTTGCCTGTTTTCAAGTTTCTACGACAACGCCTTCTATAAAAAATCTTATATGCCCCCAGGACATAACTTAAAACCCTTGCCCTGAGGGTTCTGGGGGAGTGTCCTCCTAAAATATGGCTCTGAAGCATGGACGCTCCGAAAAGCGGATGAAGATTTGCTAGATGTTTTCCAGAGAAATTGCTTAAGGATTGTTCTGGGTACCCGGCTGACTGACTGTATTTCAAACAATAGGCTATACGAAAAATGTGGTTCAATACCGCTTTCTAGGTCTATAATGAAAGAAAGGTTGAGGTGGTTAGGGCATGTTGTTCGGATGAAGGATGACAGATTGCCGAAGATTGTTCTTTTCGGCCAACCATCTAGGGCTAAACGGAAAGCAGGTCGTCCCCGTCTGGGTTGGGAGGACGTCATAAAGAAAGATTTAAAGGAAATGGGAACTTCGTGGGCGGGTGTAAAAAGGGAGGCTTTGAATAGATTGGGGTGGAGGAGGAGCGTGCGTAGCTGTGTTGGCCTCAGGCGGCTTGGTGCTGCGATGAGTTGTTAGTAGTAGTAGTAGTAGTAGTCCTCCTAAAAAACATATTTTCTATCTGGAAATCAACTACGCTGAACAAAATGGGCATCTCAAAATTTTGATTGGGTGTGTTTGGGGGAATGATGGGCGTGGGAGGGTGGGGGGCTAGGTGCCCTCCTATGACTTTCGACTATTAAAAAGGGCACTAGCCCTTTGAATTTCCAATCGAATGAGCCTGTTTTGAAGTTTCTAAGACAACGCCTTCTATAAAAAACCTTATATGCCCCCAGGGCACAACTTAAAACCCTTGCACTGAGGGTTATGAGGGAATGTCCTCCTCAAAAACATATTTTCTATCTGGAATTCAACTACGCTGAACAAAATGGTTATCCCAAAATTTTGATTGGATTTGTTTGGGGGAATGATGGGCGTGGGGGGAGGCTAGTTGCCCTCCAATCACTTTCGACTTTATATAAGGGCACTAGTCTTTTGAATTTCCAATCGAATGAGCCTGTTTTGAAGTTTCTACGACAACGCCTTCTATAAAAAACCTTATATGCCCCCAGGGCATAACTTAAAACCCTTGCCCTGAGGGTTGTGGGGGAGTGTCCTCCTCAAAAACATATTTCTATCTGGAAATCAACTACGCTGAACAAAATGGGTATCTCAAAATTTTGATTGGATGTGCTTGGGGGAATGATGTGTGTGCAGGGGGGGGGGGCTAGTTGCCCTCCAACCACTTTTTACTATTAATAAGGGCACTAGAACTCTCGATTTCTAATCGAATAATCCCCATTTGAAGTTGCTACGACGACCCCTTCCATATGAAGTGTCCTGCTCTAAAGGAAAAAATAATAAATGATACATTGTGTCAACATCGTTCTTGTATGCCCTCAGGGCATAACTTAAAACCCTTGCCCCGAGGGTTTTGGGGGAGTGTCCTCCTCAAAAAGATATTTCTATCTGGAAATCAAGCACGCTGAACAAAATGGGTATCTCAAAATTTTGATTGGATGTGTTTGGGGGAATGATGGGCGTAGGGGGGGGGGGGGGGGGGGGGTGGGGGTAGTGGCCCTCCAATCACTTTCGACTATTAAAAAGGGCACTAGCTACTCCAATTTCCAATCGAATGAGTTCTTCTCGAAGTTTCTACGACAACTCCTTCGATACGAAGTTCCCGGGTATGGAGGAAAAATAATGATACATTGTGCCCACATCGTTCTTAACTTAGGCAGCGCGATTGCGCTGCCTATGATTATTTCATTAGCATGGATTCAGAACCAAGAAAAGTTAAGATGGACAGAACTCTTTATTTCAAATAAGCAAGCAAATTCATTTCTTTGACCTTTATCTTACCCTGCTATGATAAATGAACCTTTATATTAAGCAACCTAAACATATTTGCACTATAAACTGCTATAGGACTTAGAATCTATTCACGGCCAAGCACCAAGGCAAGTCAAAAGACCGTATGTGCTGCCAAGTTGTCAAGTAGCTTATCTTTACTATCTTGGGAGTGGCTTTTGAGATCAATCCAAAATTTTCAAGTTGTTTTTGGGGGCGGGGGAATCTATTCACGGTGAAGTTGTAATGAAAATTAAAAGATACTATGTTTACCAAGGTTAAAAAAATAGGGTATCTGCTATTTTTTGAGGAAACAGCTTAAGAAATCGAATTTAAGATTTTGGGAGGTGCTGCAGGGTCAAAGGGGCCTTGGATCGTGACTTGGGGCCGAGGACAGAGGTAAATCTAAGTACATCATACGCATCAAAGTTATCAATATAGCATATCAACAACATCTTTTTAACGGCTTTGGGGATTCAGTGCAAACATTCAGGTAGTGTGTTTTGGAAGGGATTTAAACCTCCCCCACCCCTTAAAAATTCTCTGGATTTATCTGTGTGCCGGGCCACCAAGAAGACAGCAAGGGGGCAAAAAACGGGAGCCTGGGATGAAACCATGTAGATTTTTTTTTTTTTATTTGATAGATTTATGGGCTAGCTGATTCGTCATTACATGATCTTTTAGCAAAAAAAGCAATCGAAAACTGCAATCAAATCCAGATTGAGAACAAGGCTGTACCCAGAGGGTGGGTTTGAACCCCACCCCCCGTCCGATGTGTTTTTCTGACTCATAATAACGTAACAATAATGGATATAAACAAATTTGCATGCGTTTTTGTGTAACCCCCCCCCAGATTTTTTTTTATAGTAAAACCCCCTCCGAAAAAAAATCCTGGGTACGGCCTTGATTGAGAATCTCCCATCTGTGACAGCAGAGTAAAGTCGCAGCCTTAGTTTTGCTACTAATATTAGAAACAAAATTCTAACAATTGACACGGAGTCGATCAGGTCAGGTATGTAAGATAGGGGAGATATTTGGATCCATCACCCTCCCAAAGATATCTTTAATTTTTTGAATTTTTTATATTGTTTCTCGTACTTTTTGCATAATTTACCTAATATTTTCTTCTAATCAAAGATTTTTCTTCCCCAATGTTGCCTCTCCCTCAAAAGCGTAGTTATTCTTAAAACCTTGTTTTCTTTCCCGAAATCTTGATAAACATCATCATTTTCTTTCTTTTTATCTTTGGAGTTTCGGCAAAAAGACTGTTCGAAATACATATTGGTATCAGTAAGAGCACAAGGCATTTAGAGGGATTAGGAGGCGGTAGCTCCATGAGTCTTAGGTGATCGGAAAAAAAGTTTCGGACCAATTCACGGGCGAAAACGTTTATTTCTGTCCATAAACATTTCATTTGTCCAATAGCTTATGGATATAAGTTTCCAGTTTTCAAGAAAAATTGTTGGGCCTTTTTCGGACGAACAAAAAGGAGACGAAATCTTTTTGTACCCTTATCCCTTTCCCCAAAACATAGTTTTCTGAGTTCCCTTACTCCCAAAATTATCCCTTAAAGCTTTAAATTGATCCCCTAGTCGTTCCCGAGATGTCATTAATAACCTACATCATTAAATTTAGTTTTAGTAACCAAATTTCCACTTAGTCTGATAATTCAAAAACTTTTGGGTGGGTTGGAAACATACAGTTCCCTCCCCCCCACATCTCCTCCCTCTAAACACAAAACACGAAGACCACAAAATCCTCGCATGACTGAATTCAACGGAAGCGTAACATGGCCACCTTTATATTGAAATGCATATAACACCAGTGTTAAATGGGCGTTTTAGATAATTTGAAATCCTTTTCCTTGGTTCTACATGGATGATGTCAACCCTGGTTGCATATTTCTTAGACATTTCGACAGATCTCGATTAAAATGACCATCTTAGAAATATTATTCAATGCCCTGTGGGGCTGCAGATTGCCCAAGGGCAAAAGGACTGAAAGGGGGGTTCTCTACTCCGGGTCAATATTGTCCCTTGATTAGCACTAGAACTTAATTTGTGTTAAGCTCTCGCTCCAACTTCCTACAGGCATATGTCCTGTATGAAGATACCAGGAAGCAAACATAATGGTTTTGAGACACATCAAACAGTTCGTGGTAACGAACTAAAGTACGGAATTTTGATACCATCTAAACATCAAAAGAATCACATAAACATCAGAGATCACATAAAGAATCATGATAAACATCAAAAGAATCAGATTTTCATGCTGATTTCAAATATATAAGTTAATGAAAATCAGACCATCAGATCCAGTGTATCAGAAAACCCTACTGTAGAGGTTTCAAGCTCCTATCTGCAAAAATGTGGAATTTTGTATTTTTGCCAGAAGAAAAATCACGGAAATATGTCTTTGAGGATGACTTAATCCCCACAGTCCCCGGGGGAAGGGCTGTAAATTATGAACTTTGCCCATTGTTTACATATAGTATTGGTTATTGGGAAGTATACAGACGTTGTTTTTTTTTTGGGGGGGGGGGGGGGGTGTTGAGGAGGGGGTTAAGTGGGAGGATCTTTCCACGGAGGATGTTTTCATGGGGGAAGGGACATTTCTATGAAGGGGTGCCGGATTTCCAAGCATTATTTAAAAAACGATCAGAAATTAAATAAAAAAACAAGTTTTTTCAACTGAAAGTAAGGAGCAACATTGAAACTTAAAACGGACAGAAGTTATTAGGTCTGTTTGGGGGTTCGCCCCCTAGTCAGTACCTCGCTCTTTACGCTAAAGTTTTTTTTTTAGTAATTTCAAAAGAGCTATCTATTCTAATTAAACGGCCTTTGTGATTCAGGGGTCATTCTTAAAGAATTGCAACAAAATTCGAACTTTAGCGTAAAGAGTATGGTATTGACTAGGGGGCGAATCCCCTCATATACGTAATAATTTCTGTTCGTTTTAAGTTTTAATGTTGCTCCTTACTTTCAGTTGAAAAAACTTGTTTTTTATTTAATCTTTACTGAGACAATACTATTACGTTGACGATGATTAATGTAGCAATATCTTAGCGGGTGTTATAGATCAGTATGTATTAACAGAATCAAAATGGCACTTGAACCAGTGGCGGATCCAGAGGGGGGAGGGGGCGCCCCGCCCCCTAACGTAGTCTAAATTAGTGTAATTTACTTAATTAACGTAAGTTTGTGTTATTTAAACTTGCTCCTGACGCAAGTTTATCGGATCAACCTATTTTGCCGCCCCCCCCCTTGACTTGAAGAGAATGCAAAAAGTCGCCAAGGAATATAACTATAGCCTACATTATGGAGGAACGTCATTTTGGGGGACGAATTAAAAAAAAAATAAGTGAATTGTATGAAAGCATAATTTGTGGGGGAATCTTAAAACGCTGTGATCCTGGTCTTGATCCCGCCCCTTCCTCGGTATGTGCCTATTATCTGAGAATTGGTTTTCCAGGTATGGATGTCTAACATGCCAAGAAACTATATTTCGGATCGTAATGTTTCCTGGGAGGTGTTGCTCTTTAGAGCATGCATTGGAGGTTTACACCCCTTCCTCGATGTGCAAGTATGATCATCCTATTCAAAAGCCAGCGTGACAACAAGCAAGCTATTTAGATAATTAGATAAATAGTCTGGCGTAATGGGCACAGTGGTTCTATACCTAATTATTTATCTGCCCTAGTCTTATCGCACTGAAGATATACAAACTTGACAACGGCTTTCAATCTAAGGCACACATACTGTGATGTAACGTTATATTTTGTTAACATGACTATAAAACAGGTCCTATCCCCTCGTTTCTTCATTTTGTCGATCCCCATTGCCATTTACCTTTGTGTGTATGTGTATAAGAAAACAAAAAACACAAGAAAATGTCCTACTACGTTTTCGCAAAAAAAGAAATATATATGTAATTCTAACAGTGATGGGAAGGACTAATAACCAGAGGATTTCTTAAGCTCGTTTCAAGTGTTCTAATCCACTATTCACTGTTCATCATAAAAAAGGGGGACAGGTTTTTTTTTTTTGTCTTCCGAAAGAGGTTTAGGAATTTCTAGGCTTAGTTGTAGGATTTACTTCAAAAATCGTACAACCGGCGACAATTTGATTTAATATCTCTACGGACATTCACGCACATTCGCCGAATTTTTCAAAGATTCGGACAAACTATTACAGTAAGTCAATAACTATGTCTCTGTTGCGCTGTAAGTGTGTTTGCTTGCATGACCACGAACACTGAGAAATAATACATGAAAAACAAACAAAAGTTATACATGTTTTGCAGTGCCCTTTGCTCACGCCGGTGTTTACCCCCACCCCCCGGGAAATTCCCCCTCGGAAAATATTCCCCCCTGCAGGTGGCTGGTCTCCAATCACTTTTGACTTATAAAAAGAAAGCACTAGAACTCTCAATTTCTAATCTAATGACTACCCTCTGAAGTTTCTGCGACCATGAAGACAGAGCAGTCCCCCTCCTATACGGAATTAATTCTGCTCATTTTGGTGTTTGATGTTACTCTTTCCTATCATAATAACCCCATAGACCAGAAATATTCACAGAAATCATTAGGGAGTAGATATCAATTTTACGTTTTGGATGCGTTTTTTAAAGTTTCTTTCGTACTCCCCCCCCCCCCCCCCCGAAAAAATACTCCTCCTCCAAAAAAATTCCTGTTTATGACCTTGGGGATTATACATTAATTTCTACCCTCCCCTCGTCTCTCCTTAGAACCAATTCTGTATATATCTGATGGCGAATTGTGCATCCAAAGAGGAAGAAAGACAAATAAAAAGAATTCCGTAGAAGAATTGACGGTAATTCTTCCCAAAATTGTCTCCCCAGACAATTCCCCTCCCCCCTGGAGAAAACTCTTCCCTGAAAAATGTCCAAATATTTCCCAATAACAAATACTATCTGTAAGCAATGGACAGATTACAAAACTTAAAAAGGCACTTAAAAAGTCGAAAGTGATTGGAGACCAGCTAGCCGAAAAGAGTATTCTCCGGGGGGGGGGGGGGTAAATGCCTAGAACCGTTCACGCCTTATTACAGATACCTACGTAGATTTGAAATCTCGATAATTTTATGTTTTTCCTATAACTTCTAAAATTCCGCTGTAGGTCACCTCTACTTGCTCATTTCTGAATCTTTCACTTCCTCCCCCCAGAAATATTTCGTTGTTATATATGGGGCTTATTGTTCTATTTTCCTTTGACTTTTCTTTTCATTTCATGTTTAAAATTTATGTTTTGCGCCCTTCCGCAAAAGCTTGGTTTTCAGAGCAAATTGGCCATTGTGTAATTTTATGTAAAAAAAAAAAAAAGCAGATAAGACTTATTATTGAGCGAGCTGAATTTTATATTAATTTTGGAATAAATTTTGAAAGGTATGGATTTGCATTTTTAAAATGCATGTTTTCAACTCGTGCGCTTCTGGAAAATGTGTCAGATTATAATCATCCTGTTTTAACCGGAAATTTCATCGGATTTGGTATTCAACCCCATTTTAAAGAAAGTTATCTGTTAATAGTTTCCTTCTTAATTTCGTATCATGGTCTGAAATAAAGGTACTTGTCTAGAATCCGATAAACATGCGAGAAAGACTGCATCGAATTCCAAAGATGCTACATGAAAAACAGGTTTTCTCTGCCTTGTGAGGTATTACTCACTTCGTGAGAAATGTTTAAACTTCAGTTTTTTGGGGTTGAAGGGGCAAAAAAAGGTGCCTAGGTTAGGTTACGTATTTAAGATATGCTATGCTTTATAAGACACCCCCCCCCACCCCCAATGTGAAAATATATAGTCCAAATTTGTTTCTAAAGTATTATAATTTCATTCTATTTTGTTTTACTTCATTAGCATTAACGAAACATTACTTCTCGCGTGTTTATCAGATTCTAGATAAGTACCGAAATAAATTCGCTCCTTGTTGATCAGTTCGTATATTTCGTGTGTTGAATAAATATTTGGCGGTCCATTCGTAAGTTGGATAGCCAGGAGCAGGGGTGTCGTCTCAGGGGGAGGGGGGTTCAGTTGCCCCGCCAATAATTTGGAAAAAAATATTACATAGCCCTTGCCCCTTGACTATCAGGATATGGAGTTCTTCTGTCCCCTCCCCTATAAAAATGCTAGAGCTACGCCCCAGGCCAGGTGGGAAGGGGGATGAAACTTTACTTCTCCGGTGTTTATCAGATTCTAGATAAGTACCGAAATAAATTTGCTCCTTGTTGATCAGTTCGTATATTTCGTGTGTTGAATAAATATTTGGCGGTCCATTCGTAAGTTAGATAGCCAGGAGCAGGGGTGTCGTCTCAGGGGGAGGGAGGTTCAGTTTCCCCGCCAATAATTTGGAAAAAAATATTACATAGCCCTTGCCCCTTGACTATCAGGATATGGAGTTCTTCTGTCCCCTCCCCTATAAAAATGCTAGAGCTACGCCCCAAGCCAGGTGGGAAGGGGGATTCCTCAAACATCTGTCTGAATTTGCGGCGACAGCCTACTTTATCATCTCTTCTGGATAACGCTATAATGATAAAATCCTTACTTCATTACATTCAGAGAATTTAAATTTATTGGATTATCAGAGTCACTTCCAGCTTAACTGCGTTCTAGTCCCCATCTTAATGCATGCATATCACCCCAGGCTAAATACAAAAGCCGTCGTAACCAAGTGGTTGACACACCGGACTTCCAATCCTATATTCTTCGAGGTGTTTCAGTTCTAGTGTCACTGATGATTTGGCGCGGGACAGGGTCAGCTGTGTGTCTATGTAAGCTTAGCCAGGGGCTTCGCTTGGGGGGTAGTTCTCCCAAGAATATGAAGAAAAAATATTATATAGCCCATGCCCCTGACTATCCTGATATGAACCCCTCTTGCCCCCCCCCCCTACACAAATTCTGGAGATTCACCCTTGAGCTCAGCTACAGTTAACCCAGCTCCAAATGGGTACCTGAAGACACGTGGGGGGGGGGGGGCAAGGGAAGCGTTATATGACTTGCTTCCAACCACGTATAGTTCTCGCACCCAAAGGCAGGGAATCAGGAGGTCGGTGGAGCTTTGATCTGCATGCAAATAAAAATTAAAAAAAAAGTAAACGCAAAATTTGCTGATTTTGTTGGTTTGTATTATTATATGTTGTGTACTTATCAATGGCTGGCTCACAATGCTATTTTGAAAAAAAAAGTTAAGAATCTGATAATAATGTTAAATCCTAAATAATAATGTGTTATTATAGTTTTCAGTTCAGAAGAGGGCAGGGGTATCGTGGGGTGGCAGCTGCCCCCTCACCAATTATGTGGAGAAAAATATTATATATTCCGTGCCCCTGGACTATCCGGATATGGACCCCTCTTGCCTCCAACCCGATACAAATGCTGGCGGTTCGACCCTGGAGGAGGGGTAAACTAGAATGTTAACGAATTTACAGCTTTGGTGTAAATTAATTTTTAGTTTACTTTCATTTAGGCTGTTTCAGCTAAAAATGTAGCTGGACAACCTTTAAGTTGGAACTGCCTTAATTTGATTAAATAATTACCTCAGGAAACAAACTTCTATCTGAAGTGGCTATAACAAGCATTTATAGTCAGAACAACCTTAATGCTAACAAGCCAGATGCTTGTTTAATTTAAACTCTAAGTTAAACAAGGGAGAGATAAGTACTGTAAATGTTTCCATCGTGTTCAGGAGGTTTTTTAATTACTAATGATTTGTAAATGTTAACTATTAGTTGTTTTGTTAATTTAACTTTGCCACTATAAGTAGAAATCCACTATAAACTAATCGGTAATATGAAAGAAAAATCCTGAACTTAACCTGTCAGTAGAATGGCCCCTATTGATCCCACGCGAACCACGTGGTTTATGGTTTTTGTCAGTGAGAATGGAAAAACAGTATTTTTCTCACTTGAAAAAACAGGAATTTTCTCACTTTGATGGATGTTTTCTTGGATTGTTATGGGTGTTGGTCAATTTATTTGATGTTTTTCATGGATGTCAACAGCAATTCATGTCTGTTTTATGGTTCGTTGTCAGTGAGAATGAAAAAACAGGAACTTTCTCACATTTATGGATTTCAACAGCAATTTATGTCTGTTTTATGTATGTTCGTTGTCAGTGAGAATGGAAAAACAGGAACTTTCTCACTTTAATGGATGTCAACAGCAATTTATGTCTGTTTTATGGTTTTTGTCAGTGAGAATGAAAAAACAGGAAATTTTCTCACTTAAAAAACATGAATTTTCTCACTTTGATGGTTGTTTTCTTGGGTGGTTATGGGTGTTGGTCAATTTATTTGATGTTTTTCATGGATGTCAACAGCAATTCATGTCTGTTTTATGGTTCGTTGTCAGTGAGAATGAAAAAACAGGAACTTTCTCACTCTTATGGATGTCAACAGCAATTTATGTTCCTGTTTTATGATTCATTGTCAGTGAGAATGTACATGCTCAACACGAATGTTATGAGATTGTTTGGCTAACCTAACCTGAGAAATTGATTTACATAATCGGTGGGGGAGAATGTATTGATTTACGAAAGGGGGAATTAAGAAACAATCATGGCTTCTTTGATCTTTAGGCTAACCTAACCTGAGAACTTGATTTACATAATCGGCGGGGAAATTATTGATTCACGAAGGGGGAATTAAGAAACATTATGGTTTCTTCGATCTTTAGGCGAACCTAACCTGAGAACTTGATTTACATAATCGGCGGGGGAATTATTGATTCACGAAGGGGGAATTAAGAAACATTATGGTTTCTTTAATCTTTAGGCCTGAGGGATTTATTTATTATTGTTGTTTTGGACAAGCGCATGCTAGGAATGAATGTCAAGGTGTCCTTGAATAGGAAACCGGAAGTACATGTATCCTTCTCAGCCAATCAGCGAGTCGGATACATCCTCCTTCTCAGCCAATCAGAGAGCTGGTTACGTATGGTTTTCCCCCAGTTACATAACAATTCGCCCATTGAGATTTCGTATATAACGGACATGCATTGTGATTAAATTATCTGAAAGTATTGTGACACAATGGAAACAACAATGAATGTTTTTGATGAGCTTGAAGCCTTGGCAGCCACAATTAGCAATGTGAGTACATTTTCATTTTTTATTTTCAAAATAAAATCATTTTCATTGGTCACCCTCTACTATATTTAGGTAAGTACCTCCTCCCCCCCCCCCCACAAACCAAACCACCGTGCAATCTTTATACTCACTAGAAAACATAAATATGTTCATTTTATTACATAAACCTAACACCCCTCCCAGCCCCACTCTGATTTTACAGGTATAATTCTTGCTAATAGAAATATTTCTCTTTTTTCGATAAATTTATTCTTTCTGTAAGCCTATCAAAAAGTGAAATTCAACTTCTGTCTATTCCCATAGCTATTAATAAACTGTTTCCATTTAAGCCAACCATCGCCGCTTACTTGACTTAAAAACATTTTCCGCAATGATTTAAACAGGTGACACCCCACAATTGCACTTCCTGCTTGTTAATCCTCTACGTTAGTAACTTAACCAAAAGGTTTCAACGATAAAAAGGATTTGTTTTTCTCTTTCTCAAATTAAAACGGTTTTAAGCAAAAGAGATTACTGTTTATTAAGCTTGTGGATTCGTAACCTGTATTTGCCGGAGAACCGGTGAAACAGGGTTATTTCCAAAAATAATTACCAACAATATATTTAGGACATTGGTGAAAGGGGGTTGGGCATGCCTCAATTCTATCACCATTATTGTAAAATGAAAACAAAGTGTTTGCATGAAAAGTAAGGTTAGGTTGGGATGTTTATGAATAAGCCTTTTTTTTAATTAATTAAAATAGCATTTGATTTCTGAGTTTAGTATATTTTTATTTTTTGCTTTACTGAAAATGCTGGCGTAGGGGACTTTCTTAGTGATAAATTCTTTTCTAGACAAAATTATGGTTCGTGTGGATGGTGATACTAATTTTCCTTCTTTTAAAAAAAGGGGAAATTATTTCAATACTAACTTTTTTCTCTTCTTTAAGGCAAATTGTGAAGAATGCCCGTCGCCACCACCCAGTAAGAGAGCAAGGGCTAATAATGCGGCCCCTGTGAAGGCGACAGTCATACAATATGGTCGCTGGTCGAAGCCTCCTAAACAAGTGATGCCTACCCAAGCCGTATTGGAATGTGACATCGCTAGCACATCCGCTCTCCTTGGACCTCTAATAGCTGCCCCATCAACGCTAGGTCAGGAGGTTACCCACCAGCATGCTATGTCAGATCCATCCGACACCCAAGCCCAGACGGATTTTGCAAATGTAAGCATTTTTTCCTACCTATCATATAGAAATATCTACCAATTCCTTCCAACTTTTTTAGGCCTTTTCTACATGCACCATTTTGGAACACTGTGTAAAAGTATATCTCAGCGGGATATTGAAAGATTTCTTCTCTTCCAAAGGAAATATAATGTTCTCCCCTTTTTGAATCATGTCAAGTGCATGCATTCACCCTTTGCCAAATTAGATTAGTGAAGCCAAAAAAAATGCACTATATCCCGCTCGTAATAAGTAGCAAAATCCATTGCATTATAAATTGCTTTATTAGCGAAAGGTTCACATTGCCTCTACAATAAAAAAAACAAAAAACTGTCTATCTGAATGAGTTGTGTATCATGAGAGGAGATGTCCATCCATTTCAAATCATGTTTTTGTTGTTTTTTTTTCCCAGAGCAGATAAAGAGTATTAATATGAAATTTTATTTGGAGGGATTGTTTGAACAATATCAAATTGCCGCCTTCTATGTCATGTGGTGTTTTAGACTGTAAATATCTTATACTAATATAAGATATGCTATGGGCCCGAGAAGCGCCGCAGGAAGCGCTATGGGCCCGAGAAGCGCCGCAGGAAGTGCTGCGGACCGGGAAGCGCTGCGGGCCCGAGAAGCGTCGCGGAAAGCGCTGCGAGAGGCGCTGCGGGGAAGCGCCGCGAAAAAAAAACAAAAACAAAAAAACAGTAGGACTGATTTGAACACTTTGAAAATAAGCTATTTTTTTTGAACAAAATCAAATTGCAGCCTTCTATGTAAAGCGGCGTTTTAGATTGTAAATATCTTATATTAAGTTGGATTTTCTTTAAGTTGAATTAACCAAATGCTACTATGCGCATACTGCTACTACTACTACTAAGCGCTGACTTTAAATAATAATCCAAATTTTAAAAGCAGTAGGGGTGATTTGAACACTTTGAAAATAAGCTATTTTTTCATTTATAGATTGGACGACCATTGGTCCCTTATTCTTTGTCTTCCCCCTCATCAGTTGGAGAAGGTGAGGAGCTCACCAACAACAACATTTCACCATGGAGCGATATCGCTAATTCCGATGAAATACCTGATAATATTGATGAGTATTTAAGTGATTTTTTAAATGTAGATAATAGCACAGTTGAGCTGGGGGACTTGAGTCCAAATACACTACAGCTTTTAAATGATTTCACAAACGAATTAACTGGGAACCATCCTCCTCCTCCAACCTCCGATACCCTAACGAGTCCACTTCGAACAATTGAAGTGGAGTATTCACCAGATATTGTTGAACAACTTGGGGGAGGGGATAATATACAAGAGGGGGAGGGGGGTACAACTTTTCCCGATTTTCAATTGACCAACACAATTTTAAATGCAATAGTTGTTTACACTGTGACTTTTGGAGACCCTTTTAATACACTTATGGGGGGGAAATTTGTTTTTGACCCCGTAGAAATTGTGCACAACTACTTAGATAAAATTCGTGCACTTCTGGAGAACCAAATTCAATTGTGGGGGAGGGATTCAATTAAGGTTTCTATTGTTTTAAAGGTATTCTATTTAAATGAGGGGAAAAGTGAAGTTTATTATCATTATGTACATTCCGAGATGCGCATAATTTATTCGAATTTAGAAAATTTTGAGGGTGCTTTCATGGATTGGGTAGATCAAATTATTGCGCATCTTGAGAACTTTAATGAAAACAGTAGTGGGTCTCTAGTTCTTTTTGTTGAAAATTTAAGTGTTAATATTTGTAAATTTAAGAAAGATTTTATTTTAAGAGGGGGGCAGGGTCTGAGAGGTCAGTAGTTTTAAATTATAATCCAGATCTAGTAGGTTGTCGTGGTGTCCAGCGGATCCGTTTTGAAACAGGTCAAATGTGTTTCAGATATGCTTTCCTCATATCAGCATTTCAGCCTCTAGCAGATGACGCTACCAAGACGAATTTAGATCACTGGGCTGTACAAGGGAAGGAAGGGTCCGATTTTCCCATTGTAGATTTTTCTTGTTTAGAGGGGAAATACCCAGTAACGCTTCGATCCATCGATATTTTTGAAAGGGCTAATGCCCATTTAAATATCGGCGTTACTGTGGTTCAGTATGAAACTGAATTTGAAGATGGGCCATGATTCCACATGGCTACCAGACAGTGGAAACGGTTTCAGGGGATAGGGCTATTTTACGATTCAAAAATTTCCAGAACACCCTTCTCCAGTGCAACAAAATATCTTTAGATTGTGAAGCTAAGCTGGTGGAGGTGAATGATCCCCAATTTCCAAACCGAGTCAAAGAACACCGGGCTATTGCAGTTTCCTATGCTCACGCGCAAAGAGACAGTTCTAACACCATGCGGTTGTTAGAAATAGTAGAAACGTTGGATGAGGGGGAGTGTATGGTCAAGGCACTGACTAAACTAATTGGCACGGCTAATGGTGCTATTTCTCGTTTGAGAAATACCCATTATCCAATGGTGTTGTCTGCAGAGGATCGTCTCGCGATTAAAAATCAAAAAATACGTTGGGTTTGTAAGGGGGAGTTTGCAGAGGGGGATAAGGGGACTAAAGGGAAAAGAGGCGGTGGGAGGGGGAAAGTCAGAGATCATAATCACTTGTGGCAGGAAATATCATCGGGGGGTAGTAATTTTAGGGGGGTTGCGCATCAATCGTGTAATTTAAATGTTAGCCAACAGTTTTTTATCCCTGTTTTTATCCACAACTCTAATTATGACTTAAAATTTATTTTACCGGCACTGGCACGTATGCATAGGGAGGGAGGGGGAGTAGATAGTCCATGGGTAAATAGTTCATTTACCTATAACATTATTCCCAAATCGGCCGAGAAGTTGTTGCTTCTCGAACTGAAATGGCAGGCAGTGGATAATGGGCATACGTGTTGGAATAAAATCAGGTTTTTAGATTCCTTTAGTTTTTTTCCCAAGGCATTGAGTCAATTGATTCAAGTGCAGAAAAGCGACAATTTTGATAGCTTTCCCTTGCTTAAACAGCACTTTCCAGACGGTGAAATGTATGATCTGTTGACCTGCAAAGGTATATACGCATACGATTATTACTGTTCTGGCGCTCGCTTAAGTGAGGTGAAACTACCTCCAATTGAAGCTTTTTACAATTCACTGACCAACAGTGAATGCACAGCCGAGGAGTATGAGTTTGCCAAGAAGGTGTGGTCTAAGGGGGATTGTAAAAATGGGTGGGATTATTGTAGACTGTACTTGGCCAGTGACGTTCTAACTCTGTTGGATATAGTCTGTAAGAACACAGACCAAATCTATTCAGAGTTCGGGTTAGATATAGGATATTATTTTTCCACACCCCATTTAGTGATGGATTTGATTTTAAAAATTAGTAGGGAGGAAATAGGCCTAATCACAGATGTAGATCAACACCTTTTTGTAGAGCGTTCAATGAGGGGAGGGTATTTTTTTCATGGGGACCGCGTCTTATCAACCGATCCGAGCGGACAAAGCACCGGTGTAAAGTCAAATGCAGTGTTCTTGGACATGAACTCATTGTACCCCTTGGCAATGTCTCACTACTCTTTTCCGTGTGGGAACTATCAATGGCTTGAGAATTCTTGTGAGTTCCCCGATATTACCACCGTCGAGGACAATGGGCCACAAGGATGGTTCTTTGAAGTTGAGGGTCACATTCCGCTGGCGCTTCACGACTCAGTCAAAGATTTTGTTTTTCCCTGTATCAATCGACCAGTGAGCAGGGACTCGCTGAGCCCCTACAATCGATCATTGGTTGAGGATATGGGGATGCACTGGACCCCCTCTAAACAAAAACTGATTGCTGATTTGGACCCTAAGGAGAATATCGTTGTTCACCACGTGCTTTTGCACTGGATGGTGAGCAATGGTTTCAAGATCCCCACTTACACAGGGTGCTGCAGTTCAATCAGCGACCATACTTGAAAACGTTTATCGATACTTTTGTCGATAAACGCTCTAGGGCAAACTCAAAGGTGGAGAAGGAAATGTACAAGCTCATTCTAAATTCAGCGTTTGGCAAAATGTGTGAAAGCGTACGTAATAGATCTCGCTGCGACGTCGTGGCTGACCCTCTAGAGTGTGCACGAATTATTGCCGACCCCAATTTTACATCGTTCACGAGCATAGAGACTGGCATGGTTCTTCTACACAGGCGAAAGCGAAATGTGGTACTGAACAAGAATATAGCAGGCGGCAGTTCAGTACTGGAAATTTCAAAAAAGCTCATGTTGTCGTTCTTTTACAATGTGTGCAAGGTGCAATGGCCACGGAGGGGGAGGTTCAAGTTTACTATGGGGATACAGATTCTCTGCTGTTAAAGGTAAATGGGACTGAAGATTTATTGTGTGATTTAGAAAAGGGGGAACACATCAGCTCGCGGATTGATTTCACCAACTGGAATCCATCTCTCTACCCCGAGTTGGTGAAACGTCAAGCCCCCAACCAACTATTAATGTTAAAATCAGAGACGGGGAGTGATTTGATATCCAGGGGGTGTTCCCGGGCCCCAAAGTTTATTGCGTTGAAACTGATAGTGGGGATGAAAAGAAGGCGTGTAAAGGGGTGCCTACGCATTTTGTAAAGAGCAATTTCAACATGAGCGTGTACAGAGACTGTGTAGAAAGTAGCCTAGTGCCGAGAGCACAAGTGCTTGCAATTCGCTCTCTACAGTATAGAAATTATACTGTGAGAGTGGAAAAGAATGCAATGTCATGTATATCCGACAAAGTCTATGTGCTCGAGAATGGTGTGAGTGTCCTGCCTCATGGACACTACCGTATTTCAGACCGAGTTGAATGCATAGACTATCGCAATCAACTTGGTCTGGATAAATTAACCTAACCTGAACTAACCCAACCACTAACCAACTAACCACCCAACCCGTTCATAAATTAAATGCTCCAACCTGTTCATAAATTAACTAACCCAATCTAACCACCTTAACTCAACCTCATCTAACCCAATCTAACCACCACTAACCCAACCTTAACCTAACCTGTAGCAGCAGCAGTGACCGGACAACTATTGTGTACTGTTTTTTCCACCGCTGCTCCCGGGGGGGGGGGGGTGGGGGGGGCCTTCCCGCGGCCGCCCAGGGGGGGGTCCCGCCCGCGGCCGGCCGGCCTTCGGCCCCGCGGCCCTGGGGGGGATCCCACCTTTAAATTCACTATAATGTTCAACTGTGCTATCCCGTGATTTTCAAGTGTTTTCTGTTTTTTTGTTGTATAGAAAAGTTTTTTTTTTGTACAGAAATGTGTTTCAAGACAATAAGTGCTGCTGATGTTGTTGTACAGAAAAGTTTTTTTTTTTAAAGACAATAAGTGTTGCTCTTCATGGACAAAAGTGTTATTTTTATTTATATTGTACATAAAGTGTTATCATTGCAGTTCATGTTGAACAAATAGAGTTTTCATGTTGACCATGAAATTTTGTCAACTGTTCTTGTTGAACAAGTGTTATTCTTATCGTTGCAGTTCACGTTGAACAAATATTTGTTTTCATATTGCCTCAAATAAATGCTGCCATGAAATATTGTTTTTTGTTGTTGTTCTTGAATAGATAGATCTATGGGGAAAATTATTGCTACTTATTCATTGGACACGTATGATTTACAGTTAGTTGTAGTCCGACTGTTGTCAACAACATGTATCAATTTAAAACACCCTTCAGATCGTTTCTGTGTGGTCCCTCAATGTCGGGAAAACAACACTTTTAGCTAAAATAATTCAAAATTGCGATAAAATGTTTTTGGAAAAGCCGAAAAAAATCTACTATTGCTATAGTATTTGGCAGGAGTCTTATGATAAAATAAAAGCTATTGCCACAACCATACCAATACAATTCATACGGGGACTTGATTTTTTCAATAGTATTGAATCGAACTCGTGGTTGATTATTGATGATTTGGCTGAATCCATTGAACAGTTCTCACAGGAAATGCTACAACTGTTCACCGTTCGCTCCCACCATGAACACATTTCCGTTACTCTGGTTCTACACAATCTGTTTCATCAGAGCAAATGTATGCGAACCCTTGCTTTGAATTGCACTATCTATATTATCTATCGAGTTGTTCGTGATTCTAGCTCGCTCATAACTCTCAATAAGCAGATATATCCCGGCGCTCCAAAATTTCTGTTGTCAGCGTACCCTCAGGCGACTAGCAAGCCCTACGGTTACATTTTGCTGGATCTTAATCAGGGCACACCTGAGGATCTACGTGTAGTCACCGACATTTTCAACAATGAAATTACAGTATATCTTCCGGTGAACAGTAGAAAAGGCTATTAGTTGCCATTATGACACTGAAGAAACTACATGAACAACGGCATTTATTTTCCGTTTTAAGCACTTCAAAACCCTTGCTTAGGAAGGCTATACTCAAACATGGTGTTGACAATGTTTCATTAATCTAATATCTGAACTTTGTTTAAATTTAACTGAGGGCAATGTTCAACTGCCAGAAGGTTTTAGACAACAGACAAAGCAACATCGTTCCACTGTACGCGCCTTGGCTTGTAAAAACAAGGGGAAAAAATTAAAAGAAAACGGCTCCTTCAAGCAGGCGGTAGCTTCTTCACACTTTTACTGCCAATAATTGCAGGACTTTTAAACAGTTTTCTCTAGAGAATGGCAAAACCCTATAAATTGACACCATTTGAACTTGTCCTCTCGCCCGTCGAACATTTTGAAGACAATCTAAGCAAATTCATTAATGATGAGAATATTGCCGATGACAAAAAACTGCTTTTACTTCAAGATGCATTGCGACGTGTGGACAAACATAAACCTTATCGTGAGAGACCCGTCGCTGTCGCCACTGATCCCTCTAGACAGGAAACATCTCCTCAAGATTCTGCACAATCAAAGGAGAAAGAATTGAATTCAATTGTATCAAAAATTGGAAACCTATTGCCACTCACCTATCGAGAACAGAGTAAAAGAGTATTATCTTATCTCATGTTGGAAACTGCTGATGAACATCAAGTTCAAGTCCATAGCACAGGGAAACGAATTATAATTCAGGGAAAAAGTTATAATCTAGTTGATTTAATTTGTGATATGGTGACGAATCGTAAAGGACTATTATCCTTTGACAATAATCTATACACCTTTCTAAGTGTATCAAACTTTCCCAAAAGTCTTATTGGCAATAAGCAAATTCTAAAGAAACTAAGAGAATATAGTCCTCCTACAACACCAACACCAACATCATTTAAAAAGAAGAAGAAGATTCAATATTTGAAAATACTAGCACCACTGATTTTACAACACCTGTGGCTGCTAGTCAAAAGCGAAGACGAATTGATTCACCTTCCAGTGTGCAAAAGGGGAGTGGACATTACACTACGTGTTTACGTTCAAAATGGATGAAGTTCTGAAAGGTGTATGTGAAAATATTGGTGAAGCGGGAAGCTTAAGTTCTCCCATAACGCTTTCTAAAGCTGTCTCCGGCACCACATTGAAAAAAGCAAAAGAGTATCTAGAGAATGAACCGAGTTACACACTGCATCGGAATCACAGGCTTCGCGGCAAACAATATCGACAAACTAAAGCCTTTTTCCCTCTGCATATAATGCAAACGGATCTTTTAACTTTAGACACAATTCAACAGCGTCACAATGCACCCTACAAATATATTCTGGTGGCAATCAGTGTCTTTAGTCGCTATGCCTATGCCATTCCACTGCGATCAAAGAGAGGTGTTGAAGTTGCTCGGGCCATTGAAAGTATTCTAGAACAGGATTCGTATAGAAAAATTCAATCGGATCGTGGCAGTGAATTTGTTAATCCCCATGTGCAAAAGGTTCTTTTGAAATATAATACAACACTTTATCATAGTCACAGTCCGATAAAGGCTGCATTGGCTGAACGATTAATAAGAACGATTCGTCTATTAATTTCAAGATATTGTACCCTGAAAAATACACCGGCTTTTATTCATGATTTAGATAAAATCATGCAGATATACAACCATCGACCTCATCGATCTCTGTCCAACTCAAGCCCTCGGGATGTTCACTACAATGAAAATACATTTGATGCTTTTCTAAAGCAATACTCCAATGGTGAAAAAGAAAAAAAAATGTGAAGAAGAAATTCAATGTTGGTGATACTGTTCGAATTAATAGAACCACCAATATTTTTGAAAAGGGGAATTATTTATGGAGCATCGGACTTTTTAAAGTGTCCAAAATCCTGGACACCGAGCCCACGACATATCGTCTGCGAGACACCAAAGATGATGAGATTCTCGGCGGTTTTTATGAATATGAACTGCAAAAAGTTAGAAACACTAGCGAAATTTATCAAATTGAAAAGATATTAAAGAGTCGTACTCGTAGGGGCAAGAGACAGTTGCTTGTTCGCTGGCTAGGATACAACTCAGATTTTGATTCTTGGGTCAGTACTGAAGACATTAACAATGCCCAATGATTTCTATGTGACTTTCATGTCCAATGTTTCCGATCCTCTCTACAATGACTTGAATAGAACAAGTGATTTTTGGACGAAACTCTCCCCCACCATCAAATTCGATGACAATAGAAAGTATGAAGTGGCTCTTGTCGACTGTATTCTCAAAAATACCTACGACATCCTGAGAAAAGATCGTAAATATGATATAAAAATTAGACCCTATGATTGGCCGCCGCCACCACCAGGTGATCAAGAACAAATTCAAAAAATCAATTGGATGGATTATCCATACATTGAATTACCCTACGAGGAACTCACCTGTATGAATGATTTATGTCGTTCTATTAATAAAAGAATTTCCGCTCTTAAAAAGGGAGCTTTTCATTTCAACTATTCAAAGGAGGAGGGTAAGATCTACATTAGTTCACCTATTGCCAGTGAAAAGGTTATTCTCAATGATAATCTAAGGGATGTTCTTGGCTTTAAGCTCAATATAATCAATGGTAAAAGTGCCGGAAACACTAATTTCATTTTTGCTGACTATCCGCCTGCCTTCTCCACGGACACCTGTATATTTCTCTACGCTTCATTTGTGGAAACATCTCGGGTTGGTAATTCAAATGTTCCCCTCCTACGAGTTCTTGAACGAAAAACCAATCAAGAACATATTCACCACTACAATATAAAGCATCTTCAGTATATTCCCGTAAACACTTCCTATTTGGAACTCTGTCAGTTAACACTAAGAACCGAATTGGGTGATCCCATAGCAATTTCAAAAGGTTTGGCTGTGATTACATGCCATTTTCGACCCATCGTTCAAAAGCAAGATGTCTAATAAAAAAGTGGTATTCACTTGTCCTGATATTGACTGCTATGTTAATACTCTTGGCCCAAGACAACAGGGCAATGGAATGGACTATTACAAAGGTCGCTCGTCAATGTCTGGCTACGGTCTTGGCAGTTGGTTTGCTAAGCTCTTTCGCTCTTCACTACCACTGGCTAGAAAATATCTTGTACCGGCTGCGACAGATTTTGCATCCTCTACACTATACGATTGGGGCTCTGGCAAGGATTTTAAAAAAAGTGCTTCGGAAAATCTTAGGTCCAGTGCGCGAACTCTTGGCGAGAGATTAAAACAAAATGGTAAAGGCTTAAAAAGGTCAAGAAACAATGCATCACTCATCAGTCTCCACTCAGGTCGGAAACGAAAGACATCATCCCTCTTGTCAAAGAAAAGAAGGAAAAAGCCGACACGTGCTGTAAACAGAAGAAGAAGTCCCAGGAAGAAAATTGTTAGATCGAAACTAGATTTCTTCTCCTAAAATGTCCTACCTACCGCATAAGGATTCTCAACCTTCAATCACCGCCTCATTGAATCTATTCAATGCTGAAAATGTTGATGTGAGTGTCAAGCATGGATACTATGAACAATTTTATCCACAACAACCCCTCTCCGATAATATCCACTTTCAAATTTATTCCAATGAAGACTACTTTATGGACATGTCTTCAGCATTTATAGATTTGCAAAGGAAAGTCCGGAAATCCGATAATACAATGCCAATTCGGGCCGATGGAATATCCTGTGAAAATTGTATATTACATAATTTATTTCGTCAAATTAGTGTCTACATCAATGGCACGCTGGTGAGCACAAGCAACAATCTCTCAAATTATACAAGCTATATGCAATTCATGCTGATGACACCCAAGTCATACAAGGAATTGAGAGGCACCTCCAATAGATATGAATATATTACTAATACTGATAGTACAGATGCACTTAAAAATGCTACAACTAGTGAATTACATCTAGTTGGAAAAATATATCATGAAATATTTAATATACCCCAATGGATGCCACCCAATGTTAAAGTGGATATAAAACTGACGCTTGCACCCTCCAATTTTATATTGAGAAAAGAACTTGCTGTCAATCCTGATGTAAGTCTCTCCCTCACCTCGGCAATACTTCATGTACGCAAACAACAGGTCATGAGTTCTGTTGCTTTGGCAGTGGAAAAACTGAGAGCCAATGGAAATAATATTAAACTACTTGTTCCTCATACAATCACCAATCAACGTCATATTGCAATGGGCTCACACACCTTCACCGATTCATCCTTTATCAATGGTGAAATTCCGTCAAAACTTGCTTTGGCATTTGTAAAAAGCGCCAGTTCAATAGGATCATGGACTGAATGCCCACATAAATTCGAGATGTTTGGACTTTCATCTCTTGTGTGCAAAGTAAACGGCATCCCACTCTACAATCTATCTTTTGATAAATCCTATAAAACATTGTACGAGTTGACCATGCAAACCCTAGATCATGATTCGCAACTATTTGAAAATGGTATAACCGAAGATATGTTTGCTAAAACACATGGTACCATTGTACTGGATTTGTCTGGTACACAGGATATGAGTATAGTACGTACGGGGAGTGTGCATTTAGAGTGTACATTTTCCGACCCATTGGCTGAGAGTATTGCACTAATCTCACTAAATCAATATGAAACCTATTGGGAAATCACTCCCGAAGGCAGTGTTCTACTAGACTTAGCGCCATGAACACCAGTCAAATAATCTATGTATTTAATATGGACCCCTACATGTCCCAGTACAAATCCTATTGTCTGCCCTCGGACTTTCTTGGAAAAATTCAAAGTGTCAACAATACCTTGATTATTGTTAATAGCAGTCCGTCGACTGTGCTGACGGGTCATTGGCTGTGCATCTTTCAAACAATGAAGACGATTGAATTTTTTGATCGTCTTGGTCTACCCTATACATTCTACACGCCTCACATCAGCAACTATATTGAGAGCAGTGGGAAAACTATTATTCAAAATCGGAAGAGGGTTCAGGATCTGACGACTAAAAGCTACGGCTTCCATGCACTACTATATTTTGTGTTCCGATGTCGTGGCTATACTTACAAGCAGTTTCTCCACATTTATAGTGACAATCCACGTCTGAACGACTTTCTAGTGGAAAATATCCTCTCAGACCTATACAGTATTGATTTCAGTGCCCTAAGAGTAAAGTGCTTAAAAAATGTTTTGAATTTGTTTATTAATAAAATGCATATATATACAACAATGTCTTTAAATCTTCACTTTTAGATTTCTTCTTCTTCGATGTATAGGCAACTGTCGTGAACCACTAATGCAGGTAAATCATTTGGATTCACTGTATATTGATCTTGATTGACTGCAATGTCAGGGTCACATTTTCTACAGTACAGTGTAACTTCACTCTTGTCATATCTCTTTGTATAGTCAATGATACTATTTGCATTCATATTATGAAATTCACGAGTTTCAATCTGTCTATTTGAAGCAATATCACATACAGTGTTTTCAAATGGTGAATCACATTCGGTAACTGCCAAATAAAAATCACTTGGTTTATAGTCATAGTAGGCAGTGTCATCACAACGATGACGTAGAAACCAAATTGTCTTGTTACCCCAACAGTTGAATCGTAGACCAGATTCCTCTTTCCAGAATAATTTAAATCCGCGACGATACCAATCTCGTAGAAATAAACTAAAATCACGTTTGGGATTCTTTCCAATCATAGCGGGGTAAGTATTCTCCCACTGATCACATTTATCATAGTGACAATTGGAGCATAGGTGCCCTCTAGGATGAGAGTCACACACCTCTTCAAGACATGAATTACATCCTTTAATTTGTACTGCATAGCCTCTATGTAATTTACAAGGATTACATAATTTACACTTTTCACTATAGTCATCTATAATTGTACAATTCTCACACTGAGTCCAACTGCCAAGAGTGTACAAGCCCAATGGACATATATAGAACATTTTTCGGTTTCCGATGTCAACTCTCTCACAGCTAAAACGAAACTGATCGTCCTCGCTCCATAAATTCAGTGAGGGGAAATGTGGGGAGAGGAGTAGCTCTGTAACGTTACCTCTTTCGAATGACGGAGGAGCCATCTACATTGAATCCAATGGCAATGTTTTCAAAAGTATATCCACAATATGATTCTGCTTTGTTCCAATTAATATATCAATAAATTGAGTATAGGCACTTGAGTCACATTTTAAAAGTTTCATACAATAGTCCAATGGGGGAGAATCACTCCTCATTATATTGTCAAGTGTTCCCTGACAAGAGAATATCCTGCGTTTAAGAGATAACTCGAGAAAATCGTCATCCAAATCAAATGTTTTTCCATAAACACTAGATTTGATCTAATTCTCTCTTTCTCAAATTTATTCATTTTTCAATCCTTTCACTCCGACTGCTGACTCTAGACTGACCCTGATTCGTTAGCCTAACCTGACCAGAAAAGAAAGAAAACATTTTCGATTTCGAAACAATTTTATTGAATAATTACAACAACATCAATAATACAGAGCATGTACAATTAGCGATACTGTTTATTGTCTTCAATATGTTTCACCAATGCACTTAAAGCACATTGAAGTCTATTCACATGTGCTATATCAACTTTAGCGGCAAAACATAATTGATCCTCCATTTTAAATTTGCTCAAGGATATCACATATCTTGCATATACTGCATCCCATTCCAGACAAAGACGTGATCCTTTCGTGATTTCCACCGCAATGTTTGGTGCTCTTGTATTATTATCATCAACTCCACTATCAACTTCTAATAGGGTAAACATTCCACTCATCGCCATCAACACAAATATATATCCAAATGAGTAAAGTCAAACTGTTCTTCTTCTCACTCCTTTGAATTCTATTCACAGACTAATAAAACTTTAGCAAAAAACCCTTTCCTTATATTCCCTCCGCCGCTAATATGTAACCAACCCTCTGATTGGCTGAGAAGGGGGATGTAACCGACTCGCTGATTGGCTGAGAAGGAAACACGTGATCTAACTGTTTCCTGGAAACTCATAACATTCGCGTCGAGCATGTGCATTCTCACTGACAATGAATCATAAAACAGACATGAATTGCTGTTGACATCCATAAATGTGAGAAAGTTCCTGTTTTTTCATTCTCACTGACAACGAACATACATAAAACAGACATAAATTGCTGTTGACATCCATAAATGTGAGAAAGTTCCTGTTTTTTCATTCTCACTGACAAAAACCATAAAACAGACATAAATTGCTGTTGACATCCATTAAAGTGAGAAAGTTCCTGTTTTTCCATTCTCACTGACAACGAACATACATAAAACAGACATAAATTGCTGTTGACATTCATAAATGTGAGAAAGTTCCTGTTTTTTCATTCTCACTGACAACGAACATACATAAAACAGACATGCATTGCTGTTGACATCCATGAAAAACATCAAATAAATTGACCAACACCCATAACCATCCAAGAAAACCTCCATCAAAGTGAGAAAATTCCTGTTTTTTCAAGTGAGAAAAATACTGTTTTTCCATTCTCACTGACAAAAACCATAAACCACGTGGTTCGCTTGGGATCAATAGGGGCCATTCTACTCCTGTCGCCAATGGTTTTTCATATATTCAAAGAAAACTAAAAGTCTATCTTTTTTTGGCCCAAATCATAAAAAAAGAAAACACACACGATTTTTAATACTCAACAACGTTATTTAAATATCAAATTCGGAGCTTATCTGAATAAAAGGGATGCTCTTAACCTCTTTGAGGCTCAATTCTTTAAAATAAAATTTAACTTTTCTATAACAATATTTTGAGAAGAAGGACTTATTTAGTTTAGTTTTTTCTATTTAAAATGAGTCCTTAAAAAGAGGGAGTTAAATCCCATTCTTTTCTTTTAGGTCAACGTTTTATCATATTCCTTTGATACTTCAAAATATACGATTCTTGTTGAAAACTATTGTTTCCACAATGAGAGGGAGAGAAGGGAGCGATCACCCACGTAGCATCCGTATTGCAGGCATAGTTCAATATATTTCTTCATATAAATTAGGTCAAAGGTCAAATTCTTTGAAATATTTGAAAATATTAGCCTAAAAACTTATTTTTTACAATCATAAGATGCAAAGTAGCGAAGCAGCCGAGTCCATGGTGTAGACCAGAGCACAGTAGAAAGAAGATTTCTAGTATGTGAAAAATGTGGTTGGTTTACTTGTGATTGATCGCCTAAGATTGAAAGCATCTGTGATAACTTATACTAGAAGCGGCCGAGAGGTAGAGAAAGCTGTGATTCACACCAAGATGCAAGGATATGTGAATTACGGTTGAAATCTCCCATTAAGATAAGCTCACATGGACGAATTCTTATTGTCTCCAAAAGCTCATCAAGGATCTGCAAAACTGAAGGGATGGATCCACCTGGAAATCGGCACACATTTTCATTAATAAGATCCTTCCTAGAGATTGAATTCTTTTGAAATTTGATAAGCAGGCACCTACATCTAAAGAGACTTTCTCCAAGAAATGTTGAAAATCTTCACAGTCCAGGCGCTAGCAGGCTTTTTTCATGTTTTGGGGAGTTCCTGACTTGAAATTTTCTAGTAGCTCCCAATGTTTTCAACGCTTTGAAACAAACTGTACCAGTTTTCTGAATAAGATTGTACCGTGAGAGGGTAATTTGTACCATATGAATACCAGGATGAAAATCTGCCAAAACAAGAAGAAAAATTTGGATAAACTAAAGCTTGAACAGATATCCGAGTGAAAAAGGAGCAAGTAAAACCAAAATATACAGGAAAACTTGTATTGTATCAAAGAATTTCTAAATTTTCCGCATTGTACCTGGAGCTCTAAATTGTACCAAAAACGGTACAATTGCACTGTGTTGGCAACGCTGGTAGCTCCTCTAGTAGGAAAACCAGTGGTCTAAAATTTCTGGGGGAAGTCTGCTTAACCATAGCTAGGTGTTTATTAAATTTGGGGTGGATATTTCCTCCGACAAGATAAGAACCCTTTTCTGCGGAAAGTAGAAGGAACATGGAAGCTGCCTACGCCTCCTAAAATCCTTCACCTTTGTCTTCTTGTCCCAGAAGTTTCAAGCAGAACTTCAGTAAAAATGTACAACGACTCTTTAAGTAATCATCTTTATGTCCCACAGGCCTAAAGTAGTGGCCAGTCAGTTTACATCTGATTGAAGAGAGAAAATCTGCTTATATGCATGTGGAAAAGTTTGCTGTGAAAGTAGTATCGGAGGGGTCATAGGCCCACTGCGGGCCTCGAATATTGCAGGTTTAAAAATATTTTATCATTCTGGTTCTAACAAGGGGCACTATGACTACCTTGCAGCTAAAATTTAGCGTGGGTGGGCGGGGTGTGTTGGTGTTGGCGGGCTAGTGGGCCCCTTTGGTTTTTCCAATCATGCAGATTGATAGCTCTTGCATGATTCCAGCTCAAATAAGGTGGCATCTGTACTTTACTGCTAGAAATTTGACTAGGGAGGGCTTGGAGCTCTGTCTCTGGCTTGCCACTGGCTCACTTTGTTTGTCAAGTAATACAGATTGGAAATCCTTGCTTGATTTCACTTCAAAAAACTGTAGTACGCATACCTTTCTGTTAAAAATTTGGTGGTGGGATTGGTGGTTGATGCTGTTGGAGTAGGCAATAGCTTGCTTAGGTTCTCCAATCTTGACTTACTTGACTTATGTCCCATCAGTCCTCGAAGGTCGTTTTGGGGCCTCTTCTTTAACCAGTTCATTGATATGCCTCCTGTAGGTGCTTCTGTTTTCGGCCAGGCGGAGGAGTTGTGGCAGGTTGTAGGGTGGGAAATTTTCTTTCCATCTCTTCGGAGGGCGACCTCTGAGGCGAGAACCGTGTACTCGTCAATCGAAGGCAATCTTCGGGAGACGAGTTCTAGCTATGCGTAGGGTATGTCCAATCCATTTGAGTTGTTGTAGGTTTATTTAGTCCAGTATTGTGAATTTGAGTTTCAGATTATGGAGAAGCTTGGAGTTGGAGATTCTGTCGTGGTAGGTAACCAGCTTTGCGTCGTAGGGATTTGGTTTCAAAGGCAGCTAGGCGACATTGATCGTCTGTTTTAAGCGTCCAGGATTCACAGGCATATATGGCGATCGGAATGATGAGGGAGTAGAACAGTCTCGCTCTGAGAATTGTTGTTAAGTTCTTATTCCTCCAGATGGGCATCAGAGCTTTAAAACTGGAGTTCGCAAGTGTCAGGTGTCTCTTGATGTCTTTGAGTTGGTTATTATCCGAAGTAAGTAAGCTCCCAAGGTAGGTGAAGTCTTCCACCCACTCAATGGTATCTCCACCAAGCTGAAGGCTGAGATTTACCTGTGAATCGACCTTGCGTGAGCAGCGCATGGCTTTCGTTTTCGAGGTGTTGATGGCCATCCCGAAGAGGTTGGTAGACGAGTGAACACTATTAGCCTGGGATTGTAGATCTTGAAGGGACTTGGCTATTAGGTCTGTGTCATCGGTATATGCTAGTTTGTCTATCCCCACTCCTCCGACAAGGACGCCGGGTGGGTTGTCTGTGAGGGAAAGGGCTGCAGATAGGAAGAGATTGAACAGCTCCCGTGATAGCAGGCAACCTTGAAGCACTCCGGTAGAGGTTTTGAAGCTCTCGGTAAGTCCTTCTCCAGTCATGATGCGGCTCCTGAACTTCTTATACATTATACAGATTAAAATATATGCACGATTCCAGTCAAATAAGTCCATATTTCTGGTGCCCACTGATTCAGTCAGGACCTTGGACTTGGCTCGTTTTTTCAATGGGTTGGAACTTAAACCGTTTTTGAATCATATCATCTAAATTTTACTGTTTGGACTTAAGTCTTTAAAGCCCAGAGTGGGTCAGAGCTCGAAAGCCATATGGTGGGTTTTTTTTCTTTACCAAAAAAGATGAATAAAAAACTTTTTTGTTTTCTAATAAACGAAAAAAGTTAATTTTTGCTAGTTAATAAGTATCTTTTCTTGCCCAGCGAGTGTATTTTTTATCTCTTGTAAATGTCTTTTCAGTAATGAGCTCTAAATTGTTTTGGGATTGAGTGGTAAGCCTAAATAAGAAATGTTTTTTACTATTTGGAAAATCAAATAACTAAACAACAATTGAATTACTTTTTGGTGAAAGTTTTTGAAATTACAGCTCTACCTGGAAAATTCTCTCCTAACCCTAGAGCGTTCAAACTCACATTATTTTGGTAGGGGACGTAGGAATGGGAAAACACTCTGGGGTTATAATTTAAAGAAATAACGTTTTTAGACACCGTATCCCTAGTATAAATGATATACTAGGAATATTCGTAATCCTAGTATATATGATTGGACAAATTTTTTAGGATGTAATAGACCTTATTATCACTAGTTGAATGATTCTTTCTAGAAGCCTAAGATGCGACTGGTTTTTATTTTAGTGTGAATTTGTTGTTTACACATTTACCCAGTTTCAGGAGGGTTTAATCTGGAAACAACGCTGGTACCTAAGTAATATGCACTCCTTACTTTTTCTTCTAATTAATTAAAAAAAACTTTTTCCACAAAATAAGTTTTTCAAACAAAAGTAAAGAACTCCATTAAACAAAAAATGAGCAAAAATAAAATCAAATAATCTACCAAGCGTGAAACTACCACAAATCAGCATCGATAAATAAACGAAACCCAAAACGAACAGAAATTACAATAAATAACCGAGTCAAACTCAAAACGAGCAGAAATTAACATAAGTTGGACTCAAAACCCCTATGCCTTCCCAAGGCCTGAACACATTCATTTGTATTTTTTCAGTAAAGTGCAAATTATGTTCTGGCCTTGGGAAGGCATAGGGATTTGAGCCAAACTTATGTCAATTTCTGCTCGTTTTGAGTCTGACTCGGTTATTTATTGTAATTTCTGTTCGTTTTGGGTTTCATTTATTTATCAATGCTGATTTGTGGTAGTTTCACGCTTGGTAGATTATTTGATTTTATTTTTGCTCATTTTTTGTTTAATGGAGTTCTTTACTTTTCTTTGAAAAACTTATTTTGTAGAAAAATTTTTTTAATTAATTTCTTTTCGTTTTATATAGACATAGTCTTTTCAGGGAAAAAGAAAATAATAATTTAAATCTTTTCGTCTTTTTTAAGACTTTATAGTTTGGCCTGCTATTTGTATGCTGGAGAAAAATTTTCAGCAATTTTTAACAGCATACACCCTTTTAAAAATCTGGACACAAATAGTAGTGTTTAATTTAGTTTCATACCTCCTCTAGTTGACCTGAAATGGAAAATTTGATACCATTCGCAAAAAAATATGTTTACTTTCTTTGATAGCTTGGATACACTTACGCTATTTTGATTTTGTTAAATTTTAAGAGCAGAAGTAGCCCCGAAAGTTTGAACATAATACCCTCAGTCGTTCTTGGGATACTGCTGAGATTATTGGGAATTAACATTAACACGGTGGATTTTGATTTAATCTTAAGGCAACATTTAGTTTTTAAATATAATGGGTAAATGGGAGGTTGGGCGTGGGAGGCGAATTAGTTTCCCTCAAATAGAAAGGGCATCAGCACAACTCCTTCGATATGGAGTGCCCTGGTCTAACCTGGTCTCCACATTATACCCACATCGATCTTTCAGAGGCAACGGCTCCTATAGTAGAGGCCATACGGCTCCAATCTTTTATTATTATTATTATTTTTTTTCCAGAGGCACTTCATACGGAAGGGGTCGTCGTAGAAACTTCAAAGGGGGCTCATTCGATTGGAAATCGAAAGTTCTAGTGCCCTTTTTAATAGTCGAAAATGATTGGAGGGCAACTAGCCCCCCCCACGCCCATCATTCCCCCAAACACATCCAATCAAAATTTTGAGATACCCATTTTGTTCAGCGTAGTTGATTTTCAGATAGAAAATATATTTTTGAGGAGGAAACTCCCCCACAACCCTCAGGGCAAGGGTTTTAAGTTATGCCCTGGGGGCATATAAGGTTTCTATAGAAGGCGTTGTCGTAGAAACTTCAAAACAGGCTCAATCGATTGGAAATTAAAGGGCTAGTGCCCTTTTTAATAGTCGAAAGTTATTGGAGTGTAACTAGCCCAAATCACCCCCTCCCCACGCCCATCATTTCCCCAAACATATCCAATCAAAATTTTGAGATAGCCATTTTGTTCAGCGTAGTTGATTTCCAGATAGAAAATATATTTTTGAGGAGGATACTCCCCCACAACCCTCAGGGCAAGGGTTTTAAGTTATGCCCTGGGGGCATATAAGGTTTTTATAGAAGGCGTTGTCGTAGAAAATTCAAAACAGGCTCATTCGATTGGAAATTAAAGGGCTAGTGCCCTTTTTAATAGTCGAAAATGATTGGAGGGTAACTAGCCCCCCCCCCACGCCCATCATTCCCCCAAACACATCCAATCAAAATTTTGAGATAGCCATTTTGTTCAGCGTAGTTGATTTCCAGATAGAAAATATATTTTTGAGGCGGATACTCCCCCACAACCCTCAGGGCAAGGGTTTTAAGTTATGCCCTGGGGGCATATAAGGTTTTTTATAGAAGGTGTTGCCGTAGAAACTTCAAAAAAGGCTCATTCGATTGGAAATTCAAAAAGATAGTGCCCTTTTTAATAGTCGAAAGTGATTGGAGGGCAACTAGCCCCCCCCCCATGCCCATTATTCCCCCAAACACATCCAATCAAAATTTTGAGATAGCCATTTTGTTCAGCGTAGTTGATTTCTAGATAGAAAATATATTTTTGAGGAGGATACTCCCCCACAACCCTCAGGGCAAGGGTTTTAAGTTATGTCCTGGGGGCATATAAGGTTTTTATAGAAGGCGTTGTCGTAGAAACTTCAAAGCAGGCTCATTCGATTGGAAATTAAAAGGCTAGTGCCCTTTTTAATTGTCAAGAGTGATTGGAGTGCAACTAGACCCCCCTGCCCACGCCCATCATTTCCCCAAACACATCCAATCAAAATTTTGAGATAGCCATTTTGTTCAGCGTAGTTGATTTCCAGATAGAAAATATATTTTTGAGGAGGATACTCCCCCAAAACCCTCAGGGCAAGGGTTTTAAGTTATGCCCTGGGGGGCATATAAGGTTTTTATAGAAGGCGTTGTCGTAGAAACTTCAAAACAGGCTCATTCGATTGGAAATTAAAGGGCTTGTGCCCTTTTTAATAGTTGAAAATGATTGGAGGGCAACTAGCCCCCCCCCGCCCATCATTCCCCCAAACACATCCAATCAAAATTTTGAGATAGCCATTTTGTTCAGCGTTGTTGATTTCCAGATAGAAAATATATTTTTGAGGAGGATACTCTCCCACAACCCTCAGGGCAAGGGTTTTAAGTTATGCCCTTGGGGCATATAACGTTTTTAAAGGCGTTGTCGTAGAAACTTCAAAACAGGCTCATTCGATTGGAAATTAAAGGGCTAGTGCCCTTTTTAATAGTCGAAAGTGATTGGAGTGCAACTAGCACCCCCCCCCCTCCACGCCCATCATTTCCCCAAACACATCCAATCAAAATTTTGAAATAGCCATTTTGTTCAGCGTAGTTGATTTCCACATAGAAAATATTTTTTTGAGGAGGACACTCCCCCAGAACCTTCAGGGCAAGGGTTTTAAGATATGCCCTGGGGCCATATAAGGTTTTTATAGAAGGCTTTGTCGTAGAAACTTCAAAAAAGGCTCATTCGATTAGAAATTCAAAGGGATAGTGCCCTTTTTAATAGTCGAAAGTGATTGGAGGGCAACTAGCCCCCCCCCCTTCATGCCCATCACTCCCCCAAACACATACAATCAAAATTTTGAGATAGCCATTTTGTTCGGCGTAGTTGATTTTCAGATAGAAAACAATTAAGAGGGAAATTAAGAGGGCTAGTGCTCTTTTTAATGGTCGAAAGTGATTGGAGGGTAACTAACCCCCTTCTCACGCCCATCATTCCCCCAAACACATCCAATCAAAATTTTCAGATAGCGATTTTGTTCAACATAGTAGAAAGTTCTGGAAATTAGGTCTATAAGGATGACAACCCCCCCCCCCTGCCCTCAGGGAAAGGGTTGTGAGTTATGCCCTGGGGGCATATAAGGTTTTTATTGAAAGTGTTGTCGTAGAAACTTCAAAAGGACTCATTTAATTGGAAATTGAAAGGGCTAGTGCCTTTTTTGATAGTTGAAAGTGATTGGAGAGCGACTAACGCCCCTCTCACGCCGACCATTTCCCCAAACACATCCAATCAAAATTTTGAGATACCGCAGCCATTTTGTTTAACGTAGTTGAAAGTTTTTATAGCCATTTTTGTTCAGCGTAGTTGATTTCCAGATTGAAAATATATTTTTGAGGAGGACACTCCACCACAACCCTCAGGGCAAGAGTTTTAAGTTATGCCCTGGGGGCATATAAGGTTTTTATAGAAGGCGTTGTCGTAGAAACTTCAAAACAGGCTCATTCAATTGGAAATTCAAAGGGCTAGTGCCCTTTTTAATAGTCGAAAGTGATTGGAGGGCAATCAGCCCCCCCCACGCCCATCATTCCCCCAAACACATCCAATCAAAATTTTGAGATAGCCATTTTGCTCAACGTAGTTGATTTCCCGATAGAAAATATGTTTTTAAGGAGGACAATCCCCCACAACCCTCAGGGCAAGGGTTTTAAGTTATGCCCTTGGGGCATATAAGGTTTTTATAGAAGGCGGTGTCGTAGAAACTTCAAAAAAGGCTCATTCGATTGGAAATTCCGAGAGCTAGTGCCCTTTTAATAGTCGAAAGTTATTTGAGGGCAACTAAACCCCCTGTCACGCCCACCTTTTTCCCAAACACATCCAATCAAAATTTTAAGACAGCCATTTTATTAAACGTAGTTTTAAGTACTGGAAATTAGGTCTTTGAGGAATAAAACTCCCCCAAAGCCCTCAGGGCAAGGGTTGTAATTTAAGGATTCTCCGAATCCTTCATATTATTTCTTATGGAAGGGATGCTCGTATAAACTTTAGAGGGCTCATTTGATTGAAAATTGAAAGTTCTTGTTCACTTTTTAAGAGTCAAAAGAGCTTGAAGGGCAACTAGCCCTTCTCCCTCCTCCATGCCCTAAATGCATCAGATAAAAATTTTGAGATAGACATTTTGTTAAAATAGTTCAAAGTTCTGATAAAAAAACTTCGGTGTCGACACAGCCCACCAGGACCCAGGGGTAGGCGTTGTAAGTAATGCCCTGGGGCATAACTTATTAATTGGGACTTATAACTTATGGGAAGGGGTTTTGAATGGGAAGAACACATAGGAATTCTATTATAATTATCCAATTATAAGGATAAAATACATACTCTGTGATAGATGCAAAATTGCTTTGGCACACAAATTCCTATTAAGGTCAATTCCAAACAGTCGTGATCCCTTTGTGTCAGCAAGTGAAATGGTCTAAACCCCCTTATTGGAGCTATTTTTTCAATCCATTCGTTGTTGTCAATCGCTGTCCACAAGTTATGCAAGCTGTCTATTGTTCATATATAAGGTTTTTATCAAAGAGGTAATCGTATAGACTTTGAAAAAAGCCTCATTCGATTTAAATTGAAAGTTCTAGATCCGTTTTTTGAAGTCAAGAATCATCGGACAGTAAGCACCCCCCCCCCCCATGCCATAAAAACTTGAAACTTTTTGCAATCAAAAACGAACAAAAATTAATAAAAAAAAAAACTATCCGAAAAATAAGTTTTTCAAAGAAAAGTAAAGGCCATTTTAAACTTAAGCTCAGGAGATACAAATACCTGTTAAAATTCAAACTCAAAACGACCAGAAATTACTATTAAGAATAAATGAAACCCAAAACGAACAGAAATTAAATAAACAATCATAGCAAAAAACATACAACAAGTAATAATATAAATGAATAAATAGATCTTAAAGCGGGTAATGCTTAGATTGAATATGAAAATCAAGCTTAAAACGAAAACAAATTTGCTATTAAAGTATAAATGAAACTTAAAACGAACAGAAATTGAATAAAAATCAATGCGAACAAACATACAATATATATTAATGTAAACGAATAAATAAATCTTAAAACGAGTGAAACTTAAATTGAATATAAAAATCAAGTTTGAATCGAATAAAAATAACTACAAACAAGAGTTTGGATATCGTCTCACTGCAGAAGCCTAAAACCTACTGCGTCATTGGCGCTTTACTGAAAACGAATCATATTACAAATGTTTTCTTTTGTACTTAATGTTGAAAATAAATATTAAAATTACAGTAAAATTTTGAACTGATGAGCTTTTAGCAATTAATATCATTATGCATCAAATATTCAGTTTAATTTATTAGTTCTTTTCAAGATTGGTCAAGACAAATATAGTTTCACTACAAGCAAAATTTGGATACTGCCCCCTTCTTTAACTGTAAAAACCTAAACCCTTCTGCGTCAATGGTGCTTCACTGAAATGAATTACTCGTATATTATAAATTTATTATTTTCCAGTTCTTACAGCATTGAAAATGAAAATAAAAATTACAGTGAAAAAAAATCTTGAACTGATGGATCTGTCAACAATTAATATCATTATATATTTAATATTCAATTTGATTTTGTTTATACTTTCCAAGACTGTTCAAGACTCATATAGTTTTGCCATTTTTTTTAACTCTGCCATTTTTTGTAACTAATCGTGTTAGTTTGTTATGAAAACATTCTATGGCTTCTAGGTATTTCTATTTGAGCGGAAAACTGCACCTCAAACTTTGTGGAACATGCATTTTCTTGCATGAAACACCAAAATATAATAAAACATCAAGTTTCGGAGTGTTCCACCACTCGCAAGCAAGTGCCATTGGTATTTTTGAATCCGCATGGTCAATTTAGGGGGTGGAGGGTAGGCTAATTCTCGTAGCAGCCCCATTCCGTCGTGGTATGGTTCACATTTTCAACACCTGGCGTCCGGACTATCATATAATCTACCAAGCATACAACTACCCCAGATCAGTATCAATAAATAAATGAAACCCAAAACGAACAAAAATTAAAATAAATATTAGAGTCAAACTCGAAACGAGCATAAATTAATGTGAGTAGAGTTCAAAACCCCTATGCTTTCTAAAAGCCAGAATATAATTTGTACTTTACTGAAAAAAAAATTCAAATGAGTTTACTGAAAAAAAATGTGCATTGTCAATTTAATATACATATGCTGATATTTATTCCCTAAAATCTTAATTAATTTTTGATTTCTTAAAGTTACAAAAGTGAAAATATTTCAAAGAATTGTTTTCAGTAAAGCGCTAATGACGCAGTAGGTCTTAGGCTTCTGCAGTGAGACGATACCCAAACTCTTGTTTGTAGTTATTTTTATTCGATTCAAACTTGATTTGCATATTCAATTTAAGTTTCACTCGTTTTAAGATTTATTTATTCATTTACATTAATATATATTGTATGTTTGTTTGCATTTATTGTTGTTTAATTTCTGTTCGTTTTAAGTTTCATTTATACTTTAATAGCAAAAAATTTGTTTTCGTTTTAAGCTTGATTTTCATATTCAATCTAAGCATTACTCGCTTTAAGATATATTTATTCATTTATATTATTACTTGTTGTATGTTTTTTGCTATGATTGTTTATTTAATTTCTGTTCATTTTGGGTTTCATTTATTCTTTAATAGTAATTTCTGGTTGTTTTGAGTTTTAATTTCAACAGGTATTTGTATCTCCTGAGCTTAAGTTTAAAATGGCCTTTACTTTTCTTCGAAAAACTTATTTTTCGGAAAGTTTTTTTTAATTAATACTATAAAAATGTCAAGCCTTCCAATCACTTTCGACTATTAAAAAGGGCACTAGGCCTTTCGATTTCCAATCAAATGAGCCCTTTTTGAGTTTCTACGACAACGCTTTCTATAAACACCTTATAAGCCCCCAGGGCATAAATTACAACCCTTACCCTAAGGGCTGTTAGGGTGGTTGTCATCCTCTAAGACCTAATTTCCAGAACTTTCATCTACATTAAACAAAATGGCTGTGGTATCTCAAAATTTTGATTGGTGGGCGTGAGAGGGGCGTTAGTCGCTCTCCAATCACTTTCAACAATTAAAAAAGGCACTAGGCCTTTCGATTTCCAATCAAATGAGCCCTTTTTGAGTTTCTACGACAACGCTTTCAATAAAAACCTTATATGCCCCCAGGGCATAACTTACAACCCTTGCCCTGAGGGCTGGGGGGAGGGTTGTCATCCTCAAAGACCTAATTTCCAGAACTTTCTACTATGTTGAACAAAATGGCTATCTGAAAATTTTGATTGGATGTGTTTGGGGGAATGACGGGCGTGAGAGGGGGGTTAGTTACCGTCCAATCACTTTCGACCATTAAAAAGAGCACTAGCCCTCTTAATTTCCAATTGAATGAGCCCCTTTTGAAATTTTTACGACAACTCTATCTATAATTAAATAAAAAAAAAAAGTTTTTTAAACTGAAAGTAAGGAGCGACATTAAAACTTAAAACGAACAGAAATTATTCCGTATATGGAAGGGGCTTTCCCCTCCTCAACGCCTCACTCTTTACGCTAAAGTTTTTTATTGTTTTAAAAGATAAAGTTTTGAGACAGAGTCAAACTTTAGCGTAAAGAGCGAGGCGTTGAGGAGGGGAAAGCCCCTTCCACATACGGAATAATTTCTGTTCGTTTTAAGTTTTAATGTCGCTCCTTACTTTCAGTTTAAAAAACTTGTTTTTTTATTTAATTTTTGAACGTTTTTGAATAAATGCAGGTTTTGATCTTGGCTCACCGTACATGAATAATTAAAACAAAATTTGCATATTAAATTAATTTTATTTGGTTAAATGGCTTTCTCGAAACTTGTTTAATTTTATTTACGAACGTTTTTATTAGTAATAAATATATGTAACTTACGAAATAACTTACGTAACGAACTTCTATATTCATATATTTTTAATACGTATATTAGGGGGTTCGCCCCCTAATCAATGTTTGCTCTTTAAGCTAAAGTTCGAATTTTGTTCCAATTCTTTAAAAATGACCGCTTAATCAAAAAGGCCGTTAATTAGAATAAATAGCTCTTATGAAAGTACTAAAAAATCTTTGGCTTAAAGAACGAGGTATTGACTTTGGGGAGAACCCCCTCATATACGTAATAATTTCTGTTCATTTTAAGTTCTAATGTTGCTTCTTACTTTCAGTTGAAAAAACTTTTTTTTTTTAATTTAATTTCTGATCGTATTTTAAATAATGCTTGGAAATCCGGCGCCCCCTTCATAGAAATGTCCCTTACCCCAAAGAAACATCCTCCATGGAAAGATTCTCCCGAGTAACCCCCTATTTCAGCCCCCCCCCCTACCAGAAAAAAATTCTTCCTGAAAATGTCTGTATACTTCCCAATAACCAATACAAAATGTAAGCAATGGGCAAAGTTCATAACTTGCAGCCCTTCCCCTGGGAAATGTGGGGGATTAAGTCATCGTAAAAGACATATTTATTAGATTTTCGACTATGCTGAACAAAATGGCTATCTCAAAATTTTGATCGGGTGACTTTGGGAAAAAATGAGCGTGGGAGGGGGCCTAGTTGCCCTCCATTTTTTGGTCTCTTAAAAAGGGCACTAGAACTTTTAGTTTCCGTTCCAATGAGCCCTCCTACAATGTTCTAGGACCACTGGATCAATACGATCACCCCTGGGAAAAAGAAAAAAAAAAATAAAAAAAAATAAACACGCACCCGTGATCTTTCTTCTGGCAAAAAATGCAAAATTCCACATTTTTGTAGATAGGAGCTTGAAACCTCTACAGTAGGGTTCTCTGATACACTGAATATGATGGTGTGATTTTCATTAAGTTTCTATAACTTTTAGGGGGTCTTTCCCCCTTTTCTCGGAAATCAGCCAAATTTTCTCAGGCGCCTAACTTTTGATGGGTAAGATTAAACTTGATGAAACTTATATATTGGAAATCAGAATTAAAATCTGATTCTTTTGATGTATCTATTGGTATCAAAATTCCGTTTTTTAGAGTTTCGGTTACCATTGAGCCGGGTCGCTCCTTACTTACAGTTCGTTACCACGAACTGTTTGAAAACCTTATTTGCCCCCAGGGCATGACTTACAACCTTTGCCCTGGGGGCTCTAAGGGGTTTGTCATCCGTAAATACATTTCCAGAACTTTCAACTGCGTTGAACAAAATGGCTATCTCTAAACTTTGATTAAATGTTTTTGGGGAAATGGTGCGCGTGAGAGGGGGCTTAATTACTCTCCACTCACTTTCGACTATTAATAAGGGCAATTTCAATTTCCAATCAAATGAGCCCTTTTTGAAGTTTCTACAACAACTTTCTATATAAACCTTATATGCCCCCAGGGCATAACTTACAACCCTTGCACTGAGGGCTTTGAGGGGTTATCATCCTATAAGACCTAATTTCCAGAACTTTCAACTGCGTTGAACAAAATGAATATCTCAAAATTTTGATTGGATGTGTTTGGGAAAATGGTGGGCATGAGAGGAGGGCTAGTTGCCCTTCAATCACTTTCGACCATAAAAAAGGGCACTAGCCCTTTCAATTTCCAATTGAATGAGCCCTTTTTGGAGTGTCTACAACATCGCTTTCTATAAAAAACCTTATGTGCCCCCAGGGCATAACTTACAACCCTTGCCCTGAGGGCTGGGGGGAGGGTTGTCATCCTCAAAGACCTAATTTCCAGAACTTTCTACTATTTTGAACAAAATGGCTATCTGAAAATTTTGATTGGATGTGTTTGGGGGAATGACGGGCGTGAGAGGGGGGTTAGTTACCGTCCAATCACTTTCGACCATTAAAAAGAGCACTAGCCCTCTTAATTTCCAATTGAATGAGCCCCTTTTGAAATTTTTACGACAACTGTATCTATAATTAAATAAAAAAAAAAGTTTTTTAAACTGAAAGTAAGGAGCGACATTAAAACTTAAAACGAACAGAAATTATTCCGTATATGGAAGGGGCTTTCCCCTCCTCAACGCCTCACTCTTTACGCTAAAGTTTTTTATTGTTTTAAAAAATAAAGTTTTGAGACAGAGTCAAACTTTAGCGTAAAGAGCGAGGCGTTGAGGAGGGGAAAGCCCCTTCCACATACGGAATAATTTCTGTTCGTTTTAAGTTTTAATGTCGCTCCTTACTTTCAGTTTAAAAAACTTGTTTTTTTATTTAATTTTTGAACGTTTTTGAATAAATGCAGGTTTTGATCTTGGCTCACCGTACATGAATAATTAAAACAAAATTTGCATATTAAATTAATTTTATTTGGTTAAATGGCTTTCTCGAAACTTGTTTAATTTTATTTACGAACGTTTTTATTAGTAATAAATATACGTAACTTACGAAATAACTTACGTAACGAACTTCTATATTCATATATTTTTAATACGTATATTAGGGGGTTCGCCCCCTAATCAATGTTTGCTCTTTAAGCTAAAGTTCGAATTTTGTTCCAATTCTTTAAAAATGACCGCTTAATCAAAAAGGCCGTTAATTAGAATAAATAGCTCTTATGAAAGTACTAAAAAATCTTTGGCTTAAAGAACGAGGTATTGACTTTGGGGAGAACCCCCTCATATACGTAATAATTTCTGTTCATTTTAAGTTCTAATGTTGCTTCTTACTTTCAGTTGAAAAAACTTGTTTTTTTTTTAATTTAATTTCTGATCGTATTTTAAATAATGCTTGGAAATCCGGCGCCCCCTTCATAGAAGTGTCCCTTACCCCAAAGAAACATCCTCCATGGAAAGATTCTCCCGAGTAACCCCCTATTTCAGCCCCCCCCCCTACCAGAAAAAAATTCTTCCTGAAAATGTCTGTATACTTCCCAATAACCAATACAAAATGTAAGCAATGGGCAAAGTTCATAACTTGCAGCCCTTCCCCTGGGAAATGTGGGGGATTAAGTCATCGTAAAAGACATATTTATTAGATTTTCGACTATGCTGAACAAAATGGCTATCTCAAAATTTTGATCGGGTGACTTTGGGAAAAAATGAGCGTGGGAGGGGGCCTAGTTGCCCTCCATTTTTTGGTCTCTTAAAAAGGGCACTAGAACTTTTAGTTTCCGTTCCAATGAGCCCTCCTACAATGTTCTAGGACCACTGGATCAATACGATCACCCCTGGGAAAAAGAAAAAAAAAATAAAAAAAAATAAACACGCACCCGTGATCTTTCTTCTGGCAAAAAATGCAAAATTCCACATTTTTGTAGATAGGAGCTTGAAACCTCTACAGTAGGGTTCTCTGATACACTGAATATGATGGTGTGATTTTCATTAAGTTTCTATAACTTTTAGGGGGTCTTTCCCCCTTTTCTCGAAAATCAGCCAAATTTTCTCAGGCGCCTAACTTTTGATGGGTAAGATTAAACTTGATGAAACTTATATATTGGAAATCAGAATTAAAATCTGATTCTTTTGATGTATCTATTGGTATCAAAATTCCGTTTTTTAGAGTTTCGGTTACCATTGAGCCGGGTCGCTCCTTACTTACAGTTCGTTACCACGAACTGTTTGAAAACCTTATTTGCCCCCAGGGCATGACTTACAACCTTTGCCCTGGGGGCTCTAAGGGGTTTGTCATCCGTAAATACATTTCCAGAACTTTCAACTGCGTTGAACAAAATGGCTATCTCTAAACTTTGATTAAATGTTTTTGGGGAAATGGTGCGCGTGAGAGGGGGCTTAATTACTCTCCACTCACTTTCGACTATTAATAAGGGCAATTTCAATTTCCAATCAAATGAGCCCTTTTTGAAGTTTCTACAACAACTTTCTATATAAACCTTATATGCCCCCAGGGCATAACTTACAACCCTTGCACTGAGGGCTTTGAGGGGTTATCATCCTATAAGACCTAATTTCCAGAACTTTCAACTGCGTTGAACAAAATGAATATCTCAAAATTTTGATTGGATGTGTTTGGGAAAATGGTGGGCATGAGAGGAGGGCTAGTTGCCCTTCAATCACTTTCGACCATAAAAAAGGGCACTAGCCCTTTCAATTTCCAATTGAATGAGCCCTTTTTGGAGTGTCTACAACATCGCTTTCTATAAAAAACCTTATGTGCCCCCAGGGCATAACTTACAACCCTTGCCCTGAGGGCTGTGGGGGGAGGGGTTGTCATCCATAAAGACCTAATTTCCAAAGCTTTCAACTACGTTGGATAAAATGGCTATCTAAAAATTTTGATTGTATGTGTTTGGAGAAAATGTGGGCAGGAGAGGGGGGTTAGTTGCCCTCAAATCACTTTCAAATATTAAAAGGGGCACGAGCCCTTTGAATTTCAAGTTTCTACGACGAAGATTTCAATAAAAACCTTATATGCCCCCAGGGCATAACATATAACCCTTGCCCTGAAGACTATAGGGGGAGTGTCCTACTCAAAGGTATAATTTCCTGAACTTAAACTACGTGGAACAAAATGGCTTTCTCAAAATTTTGATTGGATGTGTTTGGGGAAATAGTGGGAGTGGAAGGGGTGTTAGTTGCCTTTCAATGACTTTCGACTATTAAAAAGGGCACTGGCCATTTCAATTTCCAATCGAATGGGCCCTTTTTGAAGTTTCTACGACAACGTGTTCTATAAGAACTTTATATGCCCCCAGGGCATAACTTACAACCCTTGCCTTGAGGGCTGTGGGGGGGGGGGGTGTCATTCTCAAAGACCTAATTTCCAGAACTTTCAACTGCGTTGAACAAAATGGCTATCTTAAAATTTTGATTGGATGTGTTTTGGGAAAATGCGGGCGTGAGAGGGGGGTTAGTTGCCCTCCGATCACTTTCGACTATCAAAAAGGGCACTAGCCCTCTGAATTTCCAATCGAATGAGCCTTTTTTGAAGTTTCTACGACAACGCTTTCTATAAAACCGTATATGCCCCCAGGGCACAACTTACAACCCTTGCCCTGAGGGCTGTAGGGTAGTGTCCTTCCCAAAAACATAGTTTCTATCTGGAAATCAACTACGCTGAACAAAATGGCTATCTCATAATTTTGATTGGATGTGTTTCGGGAACTGGTGGGCGTGGAAGGGGTGTTAGTTGCCTTCCAATCACTTTCGACTATTAAAAAGGGCACAAGCCACTCCAATTTCCAATTGAATGAGCCCTTCTCGAAGTTTCTACGACAACTTCTTCGATACAAAGTGCCCTGGTCTAAAGGCAAAAAATAATAAATAATGCATTGTGCTAACATCGTTCTTATGGTTCCATTGTAACTGAAACCCCGTGTAACTGAACCCCAAGCAACTGAACCCCTGTATCTGAACCCCCGTATAACTGAACCCCCGTGCAACTGAACCCCCGTATAACCGAACCCCCGTGCAACTGAACCCCCGTATAACCGAACCCCGTGCAACTGAACCCCAGTGCAACTGAACCCCCGTGCAACTGAACCCTCATGCAACTGAACCCCCTTTAACTGAACCCTCGTGCAACTCAACCCCATTTAACTAAACCCCTGTGTAACCGAACCCCCATGTAACTGAACCCCCGTGCGACTGAACCCCCGTATAACCGAACCTCCGTGCAACTGAACCCCCGTGCAACTGAACCCTCGGGCTACTGAACCCTCATGCGACTGAACCCCCTTTAACTGAACCCCTATGTAACTGTGTGTAACCATGTAACTGTGTGTTAACAGAACACAACTGATGAGCGAAAAGTGATGAAAGAGAGGGGTAATACCGAACTCTCAACTACCATTCTTGGGAGACATCTGACAGTTTATAAGTGACCATGGAATTCCTGTGTTGTTTTAAAGTCACTTTTCTGTGAATAGTCAGCGTGGCGGCAGAGTGCACCTGGCGACGATAAATCACATCAGTCCAGTTTTTGTCAGGAAAAAATTACTCAGTGATAATTTATTGCTCCCGCTAGCATTATGCGCTTCTAGGTCCGGGCCTAGGGACCTAGTGGTAAATCCAGACCTGAGCGTGCACATATTTCCTTTTGGTGAATTGACTTTCCCTTTAAGCACTCTCTGAAAGTTCCAACTTAATACACAAATCCCTTTTTGAGATATGCCATTTTGAAAATCTGCATGCACTTGGTGTCTTTTGCATTAGTTCAAATTCCACCTCAAATACCTCATTCTGTCAAATTTTCAACTTGATATGCGTAGCCTTAATAGTGCTAGTTTAATAGTAGCAGAGGTCGCAGAAGGAGTAGTAGAAGTAATAAGTGTTGAATTAGTAGTAGTAGTAGCAGTATTAATAGCAGTAGTAACAGCTAGATGCCCCAGAAGTTTCATCTTGATACGCTAAGCTGTTCCGAAAAAAAATGCTGATACACCTGTATCAGCACTCTGTATGTTATTGCAAGTTACCAATTGTTAAAATTTAAGGTTTTTATAGAAGGGATGATCGTAAAAACTTTTAAGGAGGCTCATTCGATTGGAAATTGAAAGTTCAAGTTCAGTTTGGAAGAATCAAAGGTAATCACAGGACAATCAGCCTTTCCCTCTTAACCGACATCCACCCCCCCCCCAAATACATCCGATCAAAATGAAAATAAACATTTTGTTCAAAATAGTCTGAAGATCAAATAAACATGCCTTTGGGGTTAACAACCCCACCAGCAGCATCTGGGGCAAGGGCTGTAAGTTAAGCTAGTTGCTCATTGCTAACACATAAGGTTTTTGTAGAAAAAATTTTGTATGAACTTTAGGGGGCGGGGACTCATTCGATTGGAAATCAAAATTTCCAGTGCACTTTTTCAGAGTTAAAAGTGATCGGAGGGCTTCCACCCCACCCTATTTTTCCCCCAAATACATCCGATCTAAGTTTCGGGACGGCCATTTTGTTTAAAACAGTCTAAAGGTTAAATAACTATACCATAGTTAAATAACTATGGTTCATAACCCTATTGTGTTTTACCCAATGTAAGTACGATGGTTGAGTTTCACGAGGGTTCAGTAGCACGAGGGTTCAGTTGCACGGGGGTTCGGTTATACGGGGGTTCAGTTGCACGGGGGTTCAGTTACATGGGGGTTCAGTTACATAGGGGTTCAGTTACACGGCGGTTTAGTTAAATGGGGTTGAGTTGCACGGAGGTTGAGTTGCACGAAGGTTCAGTTAAAGGGGGTTCAGTTGCATGAGGGTTCAGTAGCTCGAGGGTTCAGTTGCACGGGGGTTTGGTTATACGGGGTTTCAGTTGCACGGTGGTTCGGTTATACGGGGGTTCAGTTACACGGTGGTTCAGTTACAGGGGTTCAGTCGCTTGGGGTTCAGTTACACGCACACTTGTTCTTATATGCCCCCAGGGCATAATTTAAAACCCATGCCCTGAGGGTTGTGGGGGAGTATCCTCCTCAAAAACATATTTTCTATCTGGAAATTAACTACGCTGAACAAAATGGCGATCTCAAAATTTTGATTGGATGTGTTTGGGGAAATAGTGAGCGTGGAGGGGGTGTTAGTTGCCTTCCAGTCACTTTCGACTATTAAAAAGGGCACAAGCCACTCCAATTTCCAATCTAATTAGCCCTTTTCGAAGTTTCTTCGACACCTCCTTCGATACAAAGTGCCCTGGTATGTAAGAAGAAGAAAAAAAAATTATATTGTGCAAACATCGTTCTTTACATAGGCAGCGTGATTGCGCTGCCTATGATGGGTAGGAGGTTTCAATTCGAGCCACTGGTGGGTCTTCTACTTGCTTGGGCAACCATCTTGGCCTTCTGCTCTTGACGATAGTGGATAGTGGATGCATCTGACTGTACATTTGCATTAGGTGCTCGTTAATTATTCTTTGACTAAGCTTGAGGCCGCAAATGGCTCGAATCTGTGGAACTTCCACAAGAGCAACGAGGTTTTTATTACGACATCCAATGAGCTTTTCGTTTTTTCTTTCTTTTTTTTAATACAAAAATTTGTTAAGATAATTATTTTTCTTAGATTTAACCTGCTTTTTTACTTATGCTTATTTTAAAGGGAATCCTTGTTTCAGGTCCGAGAAGGATCCAATTCACTGTCTTCCCAGGATGACAGCGTTTCAATTAGTAGCCAACTGGCGGTTCCGGCTATTGATCTACCTCAAACTGAAGGGTTTATTTGCCCCACTTGTATGAATTCATATTCAACTCCTGAGGATTTGCAAGAGCATTACCAAAGTCAACATGTCGGTAAGATTTGAACAGTCAATAATCTTTTAAACAAAACTTTAAAATATAATTTCTGTTATATATTTGATAGTGCAGACAAGTGTCCATATTATTTGTTTTATCATGTAATTGGTCTATTTTCCCCCTAATGTTGCCCCCAAATCCACCCAAAATAAATCTGCGTTAAAGGTGTTCGTACATATGGTCATCAGCATTCTGTTTTGGGTGACCAAAATGTGTTGATGTTGATGACCGAAATTGATGTCATCAACCTGTGATGGTCATCAACATTCTTAGTACACATACTCTGTTTGCTACAAAAATAAAACTAAAAATTTAACTTATGTTGATTCTGGTCCTTGAAATAAAAGGGAAACAAGGGATCTGATATGAAATAAAAGGGAAACAAAATTACAAACGTCTCAGAACAGGGGACAGTCATACTCCCTTGGCCTCACTAGATTATGAATATGTTGCTATAGTAACCTGATGTGTTCTACAGTATAATTCTTACGTTCATAAGCAACAAATATTTGATCTGGTGAAGCTTTCATTCCATAGATTGATGAGCTATTACGCCCGGAAAATTGTGTTCAGAGGCATGATTGCCAGAAAATGTTTTAATGAGTAATGACAAATTTAAAAGTTCAGTGCAAAATTAGATAATCGATGATTCAGTTTATATGGCACTTATATCAACGTTACTAGATGGGACGCATTTGTGCCGTTTGGCTGCTTGTTCAATGTGAATAAAATTTAATTTTTCAAATCGGCACATTTTCAAAGTAAGTCTAATTGGAAACTTGCACCCTTGACGCATTTTCACATGAAAAATGGTGATTTTTGTGTATTTTCACTTTTATGGGTGTGCTATCTTATACGAGGTATCTGGCAACACTGCCGTGCACTTCTGCAAATATTCAATCTTTCGGTCAAGGAATTTATCATACTAAAAGTGAATAGATAGATAGATATATAGGTACATATATAGATACAGATAGATAGATATATAGGTATAGATAGATAGATATAGATAGATAGATATGGATAGATAGATATAGATAGATATAGGTAGGTAGAGAGAGATAGAGAGAGAGAGAGCGAGAGAGAGAGAGAGAGAGAGTCAGTGTGAGTGTGAGTGTGAGAGAGAGAGAAAGAGACAGAAGAGAAAGACGTAAATAGAAGGATATTGAAAAATAGAAGGTAACACAAAAGCAGGAGAAAGTGCAAACTAGTCGAGAGACAGAGACTATATTTCAACGGGAAGACATTAAAATGCAAGAATAGGGGGAGAGAGCCTCATGAATAGAGTTTAGAGTTTCTTTAATAACAGCAATAAAAGGACAAGTTAGTTTAAAACTGGCTAGGGTGGGTCCAAAGTGAAACAGAGGGCACCATAGGTACTAGAAGGAAATATATAAATGTTAGAAGGTAGTTGTTGTGACAATATTATAGTTCTGGGTAAAAAAAATATATATATTTGCTTTTCTTTTGATCTTTTTAGACATAAACTTTTTCTATATACTTTTTTTCTGCACTTTCTTTATCTATTTACTTTATATTTACTTTTAATTTATTCTTTATAAAAAGATCTTTCTTTTCATTTCCTCCGGGATTTAATTTCATTAAGACATTTGCTCAGGGAATTATTTATTTGTAAATTTATCAAAATATTCTATTTATTTTTAATCTAGCTTTCCATTCTTTTATTGTTAATTTTCATCAAATTTTCGTTAAATTCACCACTAAGCCTTTAGAATAACTAAATACAATATAAAATTGAATTAAAAAATTAGCACCAAATTTACCCTAATAAAAAGCTGGGTAATTGAAAAAGTAAAAGGAAAAAAAGAAAATTGTTTCGTTTACCAAAATCATAACACGGCTGCACTTTGACTCCATTTTATCTGTGAAACTTTTGATTCCATTTTATCTGTGATTAATTTACAAGCACAAAGCTATAACTTGCACCGAAACGACAGAATATTAAATCATTGGATTGATTCATTTCAGATCTATTTGTTCACTTAACACTTGGCAAAAACAACTCCCTAATATCCTACCCTTGGGTTAGACGTTCAATGCACTCTGGACGCTGGGTATTCAGGCAGTCAAGTGCCCAACTTTTCTGGTCGATCCCTCACTGATTACCTCCAAAACACTGACCTTAAATATTTGACTTCAAAATAAACTCTTTTTTCTGTTTTGATTTGAAACTGAAAAAATATTGAGATTTTCTAATAGTGAAAAAGTGCTTTAGTCTTGATCCAGCAATGAAAGAAACATTCCCAAATGGAGACGCAGTTTAACCTGCATTTACATTGTGCAGAATGGATTACGACTTTGAATAATTCTTGAAGAAAATACAGATTGTTACTAACAGAGAAATTTAAGCTATAAAGCTTCGCCTTGATTAACATAATTCGCTTTACCAGCAGCATTTTTGGAGGTGGATCATTTTTTGGACAGCCTGCGAAGGCTAGGATTGGCTGTTCAATCAAAGCCGGTCCTGCTGTTAGCAGGGTAAGTGATGTCAATCAAGACGAGGCTTGATACTATGAAATCGAACATTAATTGTATCAATTAATGCCGTATCCAGGGGTGGGTAGGGGTATCGAGTTCAAACCCTCCCCTACCCATCCGAATTTTTTGTTTGACTCGCAAAAAAGTAACAAAAATCCGTACAAACAATTGTTATATGTTTTTTAAAGTTATTTTTGCAAAACCCCCTTCGAACAAAAATCTTGGATTTTGTTCGAACAAATATTGGCCAGCTATGAATGAAACAAAGGTTGTCTCACTAAAACTCTTGATATGCCATAATTTTTTTGAAGCTATGCAATATTTGGTGGAAAATAAAACACTAAAACCAACCACCCATCACCAAAATACCGATAAAACATCAGTAAATCAAGTTTTCAGCAGGTTATAGGGGTTTCACTAGTCTGTAGTGGTTGTACCCCTTTTTACCCACAAAATATTTTATGTACCTGTATCAGCTACTGGTACTAAGTAAACTATAGCAAAAATATAAATAGAATTACAAGTTCTAGAGTTAAAGGGTTGTTTTATATTTTTGTAGGCCGGCCGCGTACCCCCTAAAAATTATTGCGTACCCCCAAGTGGTACGCGTACCACAGTTTTAGAACCACTGGTATAGAGGATTACACCAGCTCTCAAGAACAGTAGGATCGGACCCCGATCGTGATGCGTGCCCCAAGAGAGTTGTGAGAAGAAATAAATTCCCAAGAGATAAAATTCATCAACTCTCGTATTAGCTTCATCCTTGAAAATGAAGTCGGGATGTTGACGCGGTTATCACACTTTTTTTGCTACGTTTCGTGTAGTTATGCTTTTTCTTACATATTCGATAGATGCCACTGTGTAGCGATGGAAGAATTTTATATTGTGGTAATGGAAAGATTCGCTACTGTGGTGATAGAAATTCCTCCGATAGCGCCGCTTATAGCGCTGGAGATTGTGTCAACTAGGCTAGCGCCGCTCTCAATTAATGAGAGAAAATTGAATATGTAGACACACAAATGTGGCTTCTTCTTTCTTGAGCTATCTGGAGATCGGATTCCTTTGGGAGCGTTTACCTTGGAGACCTGCGAACTAATTACCCACTATCGGACTAGACTCAGACATATAAGAGAAACAAACACATATAAAAAGACAATAGATTTATTGAACTTACATGCTTAGTTGTACAGCAACGGGTCACTTCAATGACAATAATGGTGACCGAGATTATTTGCGGTACGAACCGTTTTAGATCTGACTTAAGATTAAAATTAAAAAACACATTTACCCCACTCCCAAACGCAGTTCTTTTCGTCCTGCGCTGTAGGGACTGCCTGCCATTGGACCAAGTGACCCAAGGACGAAAATCTTCGTCCAATAATCTCTTTAAGATTTTTCAGATGATTCAGGAGTTCACACAGTTTTTTTGCCTTTTAAACTTCCTTAGAAATGTTGTGCATTGCATTTTTTTTGCTACAATTATCTTAGCGAAATTCGAACGACTACGTCGTTGTTTGACTGAAGATAGAACGCAGTTTCTCTTTTTGCTGATTAAGAATTTAGACTCTTGGAATCATCTTGCCCGAATCATCTTTAGAAGGAAAGAATCTTGTATTTTAAATATATGGTATTCTACTGCTGGTGCACATCACCCTTCCCATGAAATAATGACGTCCCGTCATTAGTAACTGCTCATTAGGAGTGCTTAAAATTTTTTTCAATTATTTTTCTTATTTTATTCTACATCCCTATCTAAAATTCATCTACCGGACTAGGATTATTTATGGTTCTAGGTTAGCTACCATACTAAAGATTTTTTTTTCTATATCTAACTCTGATTACTTTTACATTTCCAATAAGGTTGGGACTATTCTACTTTTACATTAGTTTTTTTTTTGATTTTGCTGTCTATATGACGTATTACATACTATCTACACAACGTTAAATGAATAACATAATAATATTACACCTAATTCTACTTGTGGTACATACATGAATGATTTATAACATACAATATTTGGTTCAACATATTCACTGATGACATTAAAACACTTTCACTATTGAGATTTTTGCATTGTCAAAGCTATTAGGAAGTAACACATGTAGCTTCACATCTATTCATCACCTTTCGTGTCCTTAGTGTACTACACCCTTCTGTTGTAAATTACTGTCCTTCACTCCTTTTGTCCTGGCAAAAATTTCGAAGCACTTACGTTATGGTTTCTTCATGGAACAGTTCGAGTCTAGTTGTCTTTACACGGTAAGTTTTCCCTAATAGTCAACTGGGAAATGACCGTTAAATATCGTTCTAATAGTCAACTGGGAAATGATTCTTCCCACTACAGGTGTTGGTGTTTTTCTTCTCAGCATATCATTTTTAGGATTTTTGAGGCACATAGAGAATGTATTCTCGCATAAAATTGTTCATTTGTGCCTTTTGAAACGGGTTGTCGTCATATTATAGTGACTCTCTTAATATATTGTCTTTAAATTCAACTTCGAATATCTTCAACTATCATTTAACTTCAAATATCGTTAAATATCGTTTATCTTGTACTGCTCGATGGTGTTCTCAGAGTTAAAGTTCAAATTGTCTTTAATTTCTGCTTCAAATATCTTCAAATGTCTTTAAGTGTCATTTAACTTCAAATATCGTTTATCGTGTGCTGATCGATGGAGTTCTCAGAATTAAACTTCAAATTGTCTTTAATTTCGTCTTCAAATATCTTCAAATGTCTTTAAGTATCTTTCAACTTCAAATATCGTTAAATATCGTCTATCTTGTTCTGATCGATGGGGTTCTCAGAATTAAAATTCAAATTGTCTCTAACTTCAGTTTCAAATATCTTCAAATGTCTTTAAGTATCTCTTAACTTCAAATATCGTTAAATAGCGTTTATCTTGTTCTGATCGATGGGGTTCTCAGCATTTATGTGATTGTATAGTTCGTTAAAGCACTTTATACTGAGGTTCAAATATAGTGTTACCTGATACATAATATGGTTCATAGTCTAAGAAACGACGATCGAAGGCAACTGTTGTTTTCGTAGACGAAGCTGGGATGAAGTTGCCTGGAGTCATGGTGAGTACTCTTCGTTGGTTGAGATATGATGAAACTAGATGTTACTGGGTCGTATCTGTACTGGGCAGCTTATTGTAATACTCAATGACCAAAGTGTTCATTTACTTTCCTGTAATAAAAACAACGCGGCAGAATCACATGTTCTTTGAAGTAAATACACATACAATAATTCACGCATTAATTGGGTTATAATTTCTTAGCTATGAGACAGAATTAAATAAATACACTAATATTAGTACTCACAATGAAAATTTAAAAATTTAAAACAGAGATGTTTTCAAATTTGTTTTGAGAACGGAGACATCGATAAAGGGCTTATATACTTCTTCAATACTTATTAAATAAACGTTATTTACCCTACATTATTAAGTTTGAGGTCTAATTTTACAATATTTTTCATGCCTGCATTGTTCACGCACGTCCGTGCTGTTTAAGAAACGCATGTGTAGCGTCATAACCACACGGTTTTACGCAAACGATACTACAATGAGGGAACAAGACATAACAAGGACGAGTGGAGACCTCTATACCCACTCGTTTTCTGATGTCTTCCCTATTTCTTGGCTTAGACGTTCTCATGGGGCTCCGGGTTTAACGGCTGAAATGCAGAGGTTCTTAGTCTCAGGATTTTTCCGTAATTGCAAGTCAACATTGGTGTCTCATATTCGTCTTTCGAATAAGGTAATTAGATGCAGGATTTCCAAGCTTGTTCGCGTAGATTCCAGTTGATGCTTGGTAAACAATATAAGCGTAATGAAGAACTGACATCAATATCTTTTTAGAAGGCTATTGTTTGAGCAAATCCTTCAGCACTAAATAAATAAATATTATATTAAAGTCTTATTAGAATCCGTTAAGCGAGAAACACCTTCACATTAATAGGGAATTCCTTGTGGGTTTTACTTAGTCGCCATTGGACATACACAGGGTTTCAATCCATACATCTTAACTGATTAAATGGTTTTAAAATTTTACATATTATTATTGAGATATAATTTCACATCCGTCGTGAAATTCTACATATAAACGTACCAATAGGTTGTTTGGTTATAGTTACCAATAGTTTGCTATTAGTACATATATTACTCGAGTAAGAAACACATGAATGAGCAATATGTAGACACACAAATGTGGCTTCTTCTTTCTTGAGCTATCTGGAGATCGGATTCCTTTGGGAGCGTTTACCTTGGAGACCTGCGAACTAATTACCCACTATCGGACTAGACTCAGACATATAAGAGAAACAAACACATATAAAAAGACAATAGATTTATTGAACTTACATGCTTAGTTGTACAGCAACGGGTCACTTCAATGACAATAATGGTGACCGAGATTATTTGCGGTACGAACCGTTTTAGATCTGACTTAAGATTAAAATTAAAAAACACATTTACCCCACTCCCAAACGCAGTTCTTTCGTCCTGCGCTGTAGGGACTGCCTGCCATTGGACCAAGTGACCCAAGGACGAAAATCTTCGTCCAATAATCTCTTTAAGATTTTTCAGATGATTCAGGAGTTCACATAGTTTTTTTGCCTTTTAAACTTCCTTAGAAATGTTGTGCATTGCATTTTTTTTGCTACAATTATCTTAGCGAAATTCGAACGACTACGTCGTTGTTTGACTGAAGATAGAACGCAGTTTCTCTTTTTGCTGATTAAGAATTTAGACTCTTGGAATCATCTTGCCCGAATCATCTTTAGAAGGAAAGAATCTTGTATTTTAAATATATGGTATTCTACTGCTGGTGCAACTGTAGAACGCAAAAACTAGGATTTTCAAACATCATTTCCTAGAACAGAGAATTACACCAGCTCTCTAGAATAGGAAGATTGAACCCTATCGAGATGTTTACCCCAAAAGAGGTGTGAGAGAAAAATAAATTTCCAAGAGACAAAATTTGCCAACTCTCTTATTAGCTTCGTTTTTCAAGATAAATTCGGGATTTTGACGCGGTCATTATGCTTATTTGCCACATTTGGCCTAGTGATGATTTTTCTACACGCTCACTAGGTGCCACTGTAGATAACAAAACTGTGGTTTTTAAACTTCAATCCTCTCAAAATTTCTGTTTAGAAGCAATTCTGCTATCTATATGGTGACACTGTAGGATGTACAAACCATGACTTTTAAACCACGGGCTGCTCACCAAATGGCACGTTCTGTATTATGCTTTATATTATCGTTTATTCAGTTTACCTGAAAGAACGTTTAACCTTTACAGTTATTTTTGGTTGTTAGTTCAACAGGTCACTGCAACATCAAAAAATTTCCAGTTTATGTTGATTCCAAATTTGTAAAATATTAAATAAACACCTTAAAACCTGTGAGCTTGATCAAACTTTAATAATTACAGAAAAAAAGGGAGATGCCTCCTAAAAGGGGTCTTATCCCCATAAAAAAGGTACCATCAAATTCAGGATGCCCAAGAATCAGCCAACAGAATTTTCAAGTTGCTAACAATGAAAGTACGAATTTTGTATTTTTATATCAGAAGTGTGTGTTTATTTATGTATTCGTTTTTTTTGTAAGATTTTTTCACCAGTGACGAACGTACAAAATCGTTAGCCGTGGAATTTCGAAATTATTTAGCTCTAATAAAAATGGAAAGCTCTTATAGTTTTGCTACAATTTCTTATATTTTTCTTATAATTCACCCGTTCTGTTTTTTTTAAAATCCCCCCCCCCCCTTGAAATTTCGATTCTATCCCAAATTCTTTCATTCGTAATATATTTTTTTTATTTCGTAGCTGCACAGTTACAGCCCTTAAATGGACTCTAGCCTATATATGTGACTTTATCTAGTGTACACTAATGTGTCATTTTCTTTTTCAGTTACGAGTTATTTATGTCCTGTCTGTAAAGAAAGTTTTGACAGTGCTGTCATCTTGGACAAACATTTTGAGAGTGAGCATGCAGTAAAAAAGTCCAAGTCACAAGATACCAAAGATTTCCAAATTCTTCAAAATGAATTGGCAGATTTAAACGAAAGTTTGAGGGTAAGCTTAATTATTTAACGCGCATAGCTGGGGGAAATTTTTTATTTATCTTGTGTCTTTTTTTATTGCCTAAAAATCTTGTAGTGAATTTTCTCCGGGGAGATGGGTGGGTGGGGGGAGGGCGCAGCACCTATGCGGCGAGGTCTTTGGGTCTGGGTTTCCCCACTTCAAATCTAAGGAATGTTATTATATTACTCATAATCCACTTGTATAATTGATTATGTTGGTAATTTTTAGCCATTCACTAATGAAAACTATTTAAATTTTGAAAACAATTGTACCCCGTCTTACGACAGGTACTTGATGCACGGTGCCAAGGGAGCATTTTCTCTTTATGCAGTCAGTTTTTTTAATCAAAATGGTGAATTTTAAGTGTAGTTTATGAGTCTAACCTATACTGTCTCACGCTGGGGGATCGAGTGAAAACTTTCTGGAATTTTCTTTGTGTGTGTGGAGAGGGGGAGAAAAGGTGAAATTGGGGTAAGTAGACTTTAAAATTTAAGTTGGACGGGGAGAAGAAGAAATTTATTTCTTTGATCCTCAGAAAAGAGTATACGCTGCGTTTTTCTTCTCTTTTGTGCTTGTCGTCAGACTGGCTCTACTGCAAGTTTCCTATATTTTCTATAAACTAGCGAAGACAGTGGAAATGAAATCGAGTTGTTTAAGTTGGCTATTGGAAACTCGCACAAACATCTATATCCTTAAAAAAAATGAGAAAATCAGAAATGCAATTTTTAGCAAAAAAAGACCTTCATATGCAGTAATGAAGTTTTTGGTAGTAGCGGCCGCTAAATTTAGTAAATGGAAGTGTAGGTGAAGAATCATCAACAAACATATGGTACCAAACAGCTTAAGATGGTGTAGCTCATCTTAGATTAACTGATTTTTTGCTGATTTATTTTCACGGTGCAACGTGGCAACACTGGTGAAAATGTGGTACTGTATAGGAACTTTATAATTTTAGCGACTAAAAGAAAAGTCTTAAGAACATATATCTTTATATATTTATATAAACAAACATATATATCTTTAAAAAATAAGAAAATTGGAAATGCAATTATTAGTGAAAAAGACCTTCATATGCAGTAATGAAGTTTTTGGTAGTAGCGGCCGCTAAATTTAGTAAATGGAAGTGTAGGTGAAGAATCATCAACAAACATATGGTGCCAAACAGCTTAAGATGGTGTAGCTCATCTTAGATTAACTGATTTTTTGCTGATTTATTCTCACGGTGCAACGTGGCAACACTGACGAAAATGTGGCACTGCCTAAGAACTTCATAATTTTTTAACGACTAAAAGAAAAGTCTTAAAAAATCGTGTTTGTTAACAGACCTAAGATGGAACAAGCGGGCAATTATTTTTTGATGCCCTTGGTATTATGATATACTCGTAGATTGCCCATTTTTGATTATTTTTTTTTCTTGTCTCTTCCCTCCAGATACATTTGTGTGTAAGTGCCTGATCTGATACTTCGAAAAAGCGAGTTTCCAGCCGGATAAACATCCGACATTAGCACATTTATGCCAGAACGTAAACAGGCAGCTTTATTTATTTTATATGCCATTTTACAGACTGGCGAAACAAATTCATTAACTTTGATCCGAAAAAGAAAAGAATCGAATATTCTCTTGCTTAAAAACACTTATCCTCAATCTTCATAGCTGGAAAGCTGAGGAAGGATATCCAGATAAAGCGGATCTCTTATCCTCTGTATTGAGCAGGCTTGAATTCCAAAGAATATTTCTTAGTTTAAAACGATCCTAAAAGCGGTGACTGAGAAAGTTTGATGCGTATCGTTGTTTTATTGTAGAAAGGATGCAGTTTACCGAATAACATGCCAAAACTTTGGCTACCTCCTTTTCTTCGGCTCTTGTTTTTATTTTCTTTTTTTACATAGGAAGAGAAATGGTATTCTGAAGAACAAGGACGGGAAATCGAACGCCTCCAAAGCCTTTTAAAAACAAATGGAGTTGACGACTCTGATCCATTAAGCGGTCAATTATCTTCTATGGAAGCAGCCAAAAATTCGCGTAAGTTTTTAAAAGCCTATGTTTAGCCGTGGTTTTAAATGAAGCAACAACGCTGGTTGTAAAATCAAATGTTTCTGTGAAACTAACAAAAAACTAAGTGGATTTAATATTAGCAAACTATTCAAAAGTTAAAATTTGGAACGAAGATGGAGATTCAAGATCGGACGATGGTCTTGTGGTTATTGCGGCAGGTTTTGTGGTGAAAAGACTGCGCAAAGGATTTTCTAGGACAAATTTATTAATTTGTCTTCAAAATCTATTAATTACCCGTCCAGCCAGTCCAACTTGTTGCTACTGTGCCGACTGTTCCGTAGTGTAACACAAGCTTTCGTTATGTAAAATTTAGTGTAGAGCTCGATTCTAATTGCCAATGTTTGCTTTACGTACAAAATTTTCTGTAATATTATGTAACGTAACGTAAGGTCATAAGTTATGCTTGTGTCAAAGGCTCTACGGGGTACTGTCAAAGCACCATTACTCTTCAATATGTTAACACTATTCTCTTGTTTAGAAGTTTCATCAAATATAATTATTCTCTGTGGCACAATTTTCGTCTTTTCATAGTTAATCTGAAAACGACTTCTCGAAACTTTTTCTTGAAGGCCAGTCTCACTTTCAAGTACGAATTGGAGTTTATGGAAACTTTAGCGTATACCCACACTCATTAATTGTTAGTATTATTAAGGCTACCACATTTACCGCAGAATGAACTTTTTTTAGTTTAGTTATTTTATGACAGATATTGTTTTATGTCAGATATCCTGAAATAATCATCAAAACACTCCAGATAGCTAGAGTTTACAGCAAGTTGTGCTTATCATGCACAATTTCTTTGACTGTTAATCAAGGCATTTTTCTTGTGTTGTACTTCAAGGTGTATCGAATAGTGCCACGTAAAAACAAAAGAATATGGAAGATTTTGCTGCAAAGACAAAAAACTACAGCATGAACGCTGCCAGGGAGAGGCCAAACGAGAGGTGCCACCAAAAAACAAAAAGAATTTGGAAGATTTTGCTGCAAAAACTACAGCATGAACGCTGCCAGGGAGAGGCCAAATGAGAGTTGCCACCAAAAACAGAAAGAATTTGGAAGATTTTGCTGCAAAGACAAAAACTGCAGCATGAATGCTGCCAGGGAAAGGCTAAATGAGAGCTGCCACCTAAACACAAAAAGAACTTGGAAGATTATGCTCCAAAGACAAAAATTACAGCATGAAAGCTGCCAGGGAAAGGCCGAATGAGAGCTGCCAACTAAAAACAAAAGAATTGGGAATATTTTGCTGCAAAGACAAAAACTACAGCATGAACGCTGCCAGAGAGAGGCCAAATGAGAGGTGCCACCTAAAAACAAAAAGAAGTTGGAAGATTTTGCTGCAAAAACTACAGCATGAACGCTGCCAGGGAGAGGCCAAACGAGAGTTGTCACCAAAAAACAGAAAGAATTTGGAACATTTTGCCACAAAGGCAAAAACTGCAGCATGAATGCTGCCAGGGAAAGGCTAAATGAGAGCTGCCACCTAAAAACAAAAAGAATTTGGATGATTTTGCTCCAAAGACAAAAATTACAGCGTGAACGCTGCCAGGGAAAGGCCAAATGAGAGCTGCCACCTAACCACAAAAAAAAATTGGAAGATTTTGCTGCAAAGACAAAAATTACAGCATGAATGCTGCCAGGGAAAGGCCAAATGAGAGCTGCCACCTAAAAACAAAAAGAATTTTAAAGATTTTGCTGCAAAAACTAAAGCTACAGCATGAACGCTGTCAGGAAGAAGCCCCTGGCAAATGAGAGTTTTAGTGAACCCTCTCAAAAAAAGAAAGAAAATAAAAACTTTACTTTGTGAACCAGACTCCTGTGTATTTAATCTCATTTGTCCTCGAATCAATTCATAGTCACTCTTATTTCATTTTAATGAAGCTTTCAATACCTGCTAACATTTTTAAAGTGTCTTGATTTATTTCCATTACAAGCTATTCATTGGAAAATCACCTCGTCTCCTTCTCCCTGGAAAAATTCTCTCTTGGTTTTCTTCACATCTGAAGAATATTTTTATGTGCTGTGTAGTGTTCACTACTAATCCGTATGTTGTTTTATAGCAAAATTTATACTAAAGTATTTGCAATATATTTTATTCATATTTACCTGCAACAGAGGCAGTGCTTGAATTTGTATTTTTTGTTTACTGGAAATTTGAAATTTTACAAAAAAAAAAACTTTACCGGAAAGGGGGTTTACAAAATGTTTTCAAAAACGTATCAAAATTTGTTGATATGCGTTTTTGTTACCCCCCCTCCCCCCCTCCCTGAATACGGCCTTGACAGCCACGCTTACTACCAGAGCTGCTACCACAGCTACTGTCGAGCTGTACCCTCCAATTATCCAACAGATATAGTTCGACCATTTTCATTTTAACTTATTTTTTTCATGTAACTATTTTACAGACGCCAAACTGCTGTTTTTTTTTTAATATACATGTCATTTAGAAAGTCTTAATAGAATTTCCCTGTGGGAGGAATTTCTCAAAAAGTGCCAAATTATGTGAAATCGTGTATTTTCTATAGGACATGAATTTTCCTTAACGGGGGTCCGATAGATAACAGAACGTGGGGTAGCAGCTCCGTCGAACTCCTAACTATTCCGTCAATGTCTGTAGTTTAAACTGTGACAGGGACTTTAATGTTCTACCAAACTTTGAATAATCCCAATTTTTGCCACATTTTTCCATGAAAAGTATTGAGAAAAGAAAATAACTTTCTCATCGCTTTTATTTAAGTTTTCTGGTTTTCTTGAATCCAAATATTCAAATATCTTAACTTTTATACAATGCCCAGTGAATGGTGGTGGAGGCCGGGACATTTTTTATAACCACAGATTCATACGGATGTTAACAAAGGACCGATTTATGTTTGGCAAGGCAATTTATCTGCCAACTTTATCAATTTTATTTGCTTTGGCAAAAAATTAATGAGTTTAAGAATTCAAATTTTATCGAAAAAACTGAGCAACTTGTTCCAGTTACAGCTGTTGTTATGGAAGATACGAATGTTTATTAGTTGAAAAGCTTAAGATTTCTGTAAAAGCTGGACTTCGTTTATTTTGCTGTAAAGGTGTCATATTTTCCATCAAATGCTATAAACATTTTCACTCTTTTGTCCCTTTATGGTGGGGGGGGGGGTGTCCTGTCCCCATCGCATTACCTAATACTACTAAAGTCTTAATGCTTATATAAATTTAACTTAAATTTTTTCTCAAATCATGGCAAAGTTTTAGCCCAGCGGGTTCGCCAGATGACTGTCCTCTTGGTTCTTTGGAAAAGAATGTTTATCACAGATAGAGGGCAACACTGCTTGTCATAATACAACTGTGACCTGATAAAGAGGGAACCACAGTCCTTACTAACCAAAAATGAAAACAAAATCGTTTTTTAAATAAATTATAAAATGTAAGAGAATCGCCATTTGACTCAGTTCATGAATTATTTGCTCTTATGCATGTTAAAGTTAAAATCAAGAATTATTGACGAAAATAAACTTATGGCTATTCAGAAGAGGAGCTGGGAAACCATTGAGAACGGTGGCAGTTCGAGATAAAAAGTATTCTGGTGGAATACTCATTTCCAAAAAATCTCAATTCTCAACCTGAGTGAATCCTCAAACCCTCGAAAACTCAGTAGTGGTTTATGTGGTTAAATCCTTGGAAAGTCGATATTTATCGTCATTAAATCCCCCCCAAAATTAATCTTCTGAAACCCTCTCATTCCCAATAGACCCCAACATCCAGTGTGTGGGACAATTTTTTCCTATAATTTGTCATCCTATGCACGCTCCAGGCAATACTACTCAACCGTACATCGGTCTTCTACCTCCAGGTCTTGCCCTCCAAATAGCATTGAACTTTGACGAACTTCGAAGAACATTGGGTTTTCATGTATTTTCGACTGCCATGAGCTCTTTATTTTTATTATAACGTTTGTGTACAAGCGATTCTATGCAGAGCCAGCTTCAGAAAATAAATAAAACTTTAAAGCACAAAAGTCGTTCCAATTTTTCCTCAGATGAAGAAACTTGCAAGGCTAATTTTATTCTTCAAACTTATTGGATTTCGCACTCAAAATCCATCATATTTTTTTCCAATTATGTTTCGAATTATTGCAGGCTTTCACTATCAATTGCGATTAATGAGTTTTCTTTATATCTTGAAAACAAAATTGTTGGTAAAATTGTTGCAAACACTTCTTTGCTGGGACGGTGGGAACATGTCTTTAGGCTAGTTACATTCCTCTGACGAGCCGTATTTAATATAATTTAGTCATTTATTAGGTATCTTCTTCTTTTATTAATTTATTTATAGCTTACTTATACTTTCATTAATTAAAATATTCTCTTTTTTCGTGTTCTAAATTACTGGTTTTTAGTTCAATAGTTACACTTATTAATTACATGACCTACTTCCTCGGCAAATTAGCAGATATTAGGTTGAATTTTGCCTGTTTTTCCTTGATATAAACAAACAACATCGATTAATGATTCGATTAACAGGAAAAAATGGAGTTCAACCGACTAATGCTATGCTATCTGTGGCTCCGGGCCTTTTTCTCCTATTATACCTATATTTAAGAGCTAAGGATACAATTCTGTTCAGTGTGAAGCCGTTGAAGCTGCTAATTCAATGTCTTATAGTAGACTGACTAGGTTGAAGCAGTTGTATCGTTGTATCCACCATTCAAACGTTGAAGCTGCCATTTCGATGTCTTGTGGTAGATGCCATTGTCTGCGCAGTTGTATCCAACATTTAACCAAATCCCTTACTAAAAATTTACTTATTTTCCATTAATCGACTTCTTAATTTAGCAAATTTAACAAAAAAAAAGTAATGATTTAATTAACCTCAAAAAAACAATTCAGCTGATTAAGAGTAACAATGGGTTTATTTAAAAAAAAAAAATATATACATCATTGATTCCCTGAAGCAATGCTTGTGCGGGAGAAAACCCACCTAATAAATCAAAAAACCAAGAAACCAAAAAAAAAAAAAAAAAAAAAAAAAAAAAAAAAAAAAAAAAAAAAAAAAAAAAAAAAAAACATAATTAGAGCTCAACTTACCGGACCCGAAAACCAACGAACCTCCAAACAACACCCAAAAAAATTATAATGATTATAATCATATTCAGCTGCAACTAAACCCTCCTCAAAAACAAAACTTAAGCGGCGTGGAATAATCCATTCAAAATATACACATCAAAACAATGGTTCTTTAGCGACTTACGAAAACACCATTTGATTGATGCTACACCATTTATCGTGCTGGCAGTTTGACTCACTTTATCAATGCTCTTGTAGCACACTGAACTGATACTCTGCTTGGCAATATGGACCCTGGGGTTCGATCCCATCCCCCACAGCATGGTTGGGTGACAAGCTTGCTACTTATCCCTGTAAAAAGGCCCCAGCAACTGAAACGTCGATTCGACGCCCCATGCGTCAGCAATACATGTGGAGGATCTTTGTCCTTTATTAATGCTAAAGAGCTAAGGATCCGATTCTATGTAGTGTCAAGTGGTTGAACCTGCTAATTCCCTGTATTATAGTAGATTGGCCATTTCAGCGTAGTTGCGTCCACCCTTCAACCAAATGTCTTAGCTATAACCACAGTAAAGGTAATATACAGTAGCGAAAAGTCATATACTCTCCATTGAAATTTTTTTACACATATCTAAAACCACACAAGGTTCATGGCCCGCCTTCGTCACGCGTAATGACAAATGCTCCGATGGAAAACCATGTAGCAACTGAAACTATGACTCTGACGTATATTCTCAGAGCATAGTTATGCGCTATGAAATGTGTGTCATGTTTGGAAAAAGATTTTGCTTTTGGTATATACTTATACTGTGGCTGTCTGTGGCCATAACATTAAAATTTAACTCAGTTATTTATAAGTCGATATTTTAATTTAAGAAATTCAGCGAAAATGATTTGTGTTTCAATTATAAAAGGAAAAAATGTTTCATTGAATATCGTTGCACTAAATGGTGTAAATTGTAGAATATTTTGTATTATGTTTGATTAAACACTTTAATAACGGGTCGCTTTTATGACGGTTCAAAGGAGTTTAAGAGAACAGGAAATGTAAAAAAGGAAACAGAAAAAAGCATACAACTGTTTTCTTTTTCAGTGGTTTCAGAAGTGGTGCTACTTAAAAGACAGCTTACGGAAGCATTGGATAATATGGCAACCCTTAAAAGGGAGAAAGAAAAAGCAGAAGAAGATGCCAAATCCTACACACTTGAAAGGTTAGTTAAGTGAGGAGTGTTTTCCTCAAAATGGAGATTCGGCAAGATCAGTTGGTGTTTTAATTGAAAAAAAGTGTCCTTTTTTACCCAATTGAACGTGATTCAGTTCTAGAAACAATAAACTGCAAAAGTTGGTAAATTTTCCTTATTTGCTAATATTACAGCCCATACAGGAGTGTTGATTTAGTAACAAGTGACATGTGTCACATAAATTAGAATATTTTTCTCCTTTTTTTCGGGGGTTATAAATCTTATAATAGAGAACGGTAGATCGTAAAAAGTTAGGAAGAAGCTCTTTCAATCATAATTTCTGATTTCTAGTGTTCTTTGTAAGAGCTAAAAGTCATAGGGAGGTAGCCTGACGTCCCCTCAACGCTCCACATGTCCTGGGTCCCCTCTTAGCCTCACATTACGCTGGGTCAAAATTTCAAGGTAGTCATTTTAACCTTAACTAAAATGATCAAAAATCTAAAAATGTGTGCTTGGGGGACCAGCACAGAAACTGTAGTCCCAGGCTACAATTATACGAACGCCCATTCATCATAGGTTACCTGATGCAACGTTGGGGGGTAGGGTGCTCCCTCACACCCACTAAATGCTAGGGAGGCATTTGCGCTTAACTGAAAACGAAATATCTCTTAGGCAGATTTTTTAATCATACGACTTAAAAAAATGTGAAAATAATGATCAAGTTGCCGGAATACCAACCTGTTATTGGGGTTCCTTTTTAAGTTTGACTTTACTATTCATTTTAATTTCTGTTCGTTTCAAGTTTTACCTATTTTGTCACTTTATTTCTGTTTTTTTTTTTTGCTTTAATATCTTCCTTTGCTTTCTTTGGAAACCCTGTTTTTACGACATTCCCAGGGGCTCCCATAAGCTGATTTCCAGGGGGGGGGGGGTGGTAAACCTGGTCTAATTGACACTTTTAATGCTATATAATAGAAATCTCAGAACAAAAATATAAAAATAAGACAGCATCATTCAGCCAGGAGGGGGCTGCCCCCCCCCCCCTTTAAGGGTGCCCATGGACATTCCTTTTTATAATTTAATCACTGTTATAATTTAGTCAAAAAAGTGAAATGGACATGTGCTAACATCAACGCCATCTAAAGAAACGAAATATTTAAGTACCCAAATTGTCAATCCCAGTGAAAGGCGATTAAACATTGACTTTGTATATTTACTACTTGCTTGTGTCAAAGAATTTTTGTTAACTCAAAGATTTGTATAATAGAATACAGCCTAGACTAGTCTTTCATAAAAAAAAAAAACATTAATAGAGTTATATCATAGGCAATGGAATGACGCTGTTTAAGTAAAGAGCTAAGTGGGCTCAATGTATTGTTTATTTATTTATGTTTTTTTTCACGAAGGCACTTTTTATGGAAGAAGTTGTGGCAAAACTTTGGAAGGAGCTCATTCAGTTGACAATTGAAAGTTTTAGTACCCTTATTACGAGTCAAAAGTGACTAGAGGGCAGCTAGCACGTCTCCCACCACCCACCTTTTTTCCTCAAAGACATCTGGCCAAATTTTGAAATAGCCGTATTGTTCAACATAGCTGTAAAGTAAATTAACCGTATCTCTGGGGATTTCATCCCTCCCCCCACTGCCCTCTGGGCAAAGGCTGTAAGTTATGCAATTCACCCATTGTTTATATGCAGCATTTGGTATCGGATAAGGGGGCTTGTTTGACCCTCGGTGTCTAAAAAGGCCAAGGGTATTCTGGTAGAGCTTTTAGAGAATTTTTAACGGAGTGTTGAACTATATCAAAACGCACTATATGCATGCAAGTTGTCAAAAGGCCATGTCTTAGGAATGGCTTAGAGTATTGAGCCGGAACTTTCGGGGGATCAGTTGATCAAAAGGAAACATGCGCAAGCTACTACTCCTACTACTACTGCCACCACTACTACTACTGCTACTACAAGTACTGCTTCTGTGGCGAATACCACTAAGGCTGAGGATATTATGGTGGAAATTTCAGGAAATATTGAGAGGACGGCTGAACTAAATCAAAACACACTATGTGCATGCAGATTGTTAAGAGGGCTTATCTCTGGAATGTTTTAGGATATAAAGTTTAAAATTTCAGGGAATGATTAAGGAGATGATCAATTGAACAAAAAACAATAAATGCAGCTACTACTACCAATACTAAGAGTTTTAAGGTAAAATTTCAGGGAATGCTGTGGGGGAAGTTGGACTAAATTAGAACACACTAAGGGCGTACAGGTTGTCAGAAAGGTATATCAGTAATATCTCAGGAATGGCTTAAAGTATTAACTTGAAACTTCCAATGCATGATGGGGGGGATGTCCTATTGACGAAAAGGTAATATATGCATATTGCTGCTACTACTAGTACTACTACTGCTAATGTTGCTACTGCTACCTCTATGACTACTACTACTGCTGCTAAGGCTAAGGATGTCAAAGGGAAAATTTCAGGGAATTTTGAGGGGGATGTTGAACTAAATCAAACCACACTGTGTGCATTCAGGTTGTCAAACGGGCGTATCAGCAGTATTATTAGGAATGGCTTGGAGCAACGACTGCTACTAATTTTACTATTAAAGCTGATATTTTTAAGGTAAAAATTTCAGAAAATGTTGAGACATTATTGAAATAAATCAAAACACACTATGTTCATGCAGGTTTTCAAAAGGACGCATCTGCAATATCGCAGGAACTGCTAAGGGTATTAAGTTGAAGCTTCCCGGGTATGTTGAAAAAGCCATAGAGTACTATGTGCATACTGATATTAATGCTGTTACTACTACTACAACTATTGCTATCACTGTATCTAATGGTTTTAAGGTAGAACTTTCAGGGAGTATTTAGAGATTTTCAACTAAATCGAAATGCACTAAATGCACGTACATTGTCAAAAGGGTGTATTAGCAATGTCTCAGAAACGGGTTAGAGCGTTAAGTTGAAACTTCTAGGGCATGTTGAAGGGGGATTTGAACTAACCAAAAAGTCTAAACCTAAAAGTACTTTTTGGGGGCTGCTTTCAATCAAAAATACCTTTTTGACGATTTTTCATAAAAAAAAAAAAATTAAAAATGTATTTTGCTCTCCCCAAATTTTTGTGAATTGATGGCAAGGCCTAAATGTTTATTTTTTTTGAATTTATTTTCTTTGGAAAGTTTTATAGAATATAAAACAGATTCCGTAGCGAAATTTTCTACCTTTTTGTTTTAAATTACAGAAAAAATGTCATCATTTCTTGCTTCTTTTTGATTTTCAGTCTCAATCTGAATGTGTCCAAAGGATTTTAGGGATCTCATGGCCATTTAAGATCACCAGCGCCAGAGATAGGACAGTGTTACGCTGGCTAATTGAAAATTAAAAAGCCCTAGTGACTAGAGTGAAATCTACAGAGCATAACTAAATGTAATAAACAGCTTTAAATATTCTAAAGTGATAGATGGCGTTGTTTTTCTTCTTTGCATATATTTCAGAGACCAACTTAATTTTCTTGTCTTATCATTTTTCCAATAGTTTAAATTAAAAAATGTTTTTATAGCACTTATTAAGAAAGAAATTGCAACATCAACTATTTCAGAATTTGAAAAATTCCAATAGCTTTTAAGTTCAACAGCAAATTTGGATTTCTTCAACTGCTGTTGAACCTTCTGTTTGTTGCTGAATTTCCATTTTGTTGAAAATTAAACAAGCTGGAATTGCCGTTCATAGATTTCCCTTTGGTGGAAGAACAAGTGGATTTTCTCTATTCTTGGTAAATCTCCTAAGCATGGTCAGATGAATTTCCAAGACATTCCGTTCTCTTGCTTTTTTATGAACTTCGATAAATACTTCATAAACCCTCCATTTATACTTTTTCATTCCAAAATTTGTGGCGCTAGGTATAATCAAATATCTGATTTGCCGCTAGTCTTTTATTGAGGTTTCTAGATGACTATTACATGTATGGAAAATTTCGAATTTTCGATCGAAGACAAAAGGTATATAATACATATGCTTGCCTGAATTTGTTTTCTTCCAAAAACTTTTCCTGAATGTTGCCTGTTAAAAACAAGCTTAGTTGGAAATATTTGATCTTTACGAAGAATTCAAGAGACTTAAATATAACATATGAAATAATCAGGAATTCCCCGTGATTAGTTCTACCTTTTAACCCTATGATCATTTAATAAATGTTGATTAACAAGCATAAATTGATCATCTGAATAAATCAACTACTAAATGAATATAGTAAAGCTGTCCTTCAAGATACACCAGCCTTATCACAAGTAGCTTTAAGGCATAATTATTCACCCGGCCCCTTTTTTAACATTTTAGCATATGCCAGTTGGACATGTGTATTCAAGGTTGCCACCGCCATGGATTTATCCATGTTTACATGGATTTTTCGACCTGTTACATGGATATTGAAATGCCATGGATTCTCATGGATTTTACTAAAAAAACCTGAATTTTTACCTGAAAAAAATTTTTTTTTCAAAGAAAAAATCACGAGTTTAAACTTTTTAAGCCAGAATTTTCAATACCAGATAAATTTAACTTCAAAAATAGCTCAAATAGCCAAAAAATATCAAAATTACTGTCTGGGCTCTATTGCTGAAATGGGTGCACATGGAATTAATTTTTGTAAAGTTTTTGGTCCTTTTGACAATGCACTTGCTTGCCATGGATTTTTTTTCTAGAGCTGGTGGCAACCCTGTCTGTATTCTATACACCTTTTGTCGGTGCTTTTAACTTAACAGTATAATTCCAACATTTTTTATGTAAAAGATATAAACTAATAGAAGAAATGTTATCTCAAATGCAACTTATGTTACTTGTTTAGGTTGAATGTTGAGTTCGCGTAACTACGTCCAGTGGGCATCATTCTGGCTCAACTCAGCTCTTTTTTTAATGGGAAACCTGTTTTGCTCCAAATATATGGCTTGAAGTACAAAGGCAGTTAGTCCCTATGACAAATAATGCTAGCTGTTTCAACTAACGAACCAGTTTGTGCATGCCAAAATAAGTTCATTAAAAAGTGTTGGTGAAAATTGGCGACAAAAAGTAGCATTGTTGATCAGTTTTATCTTGTGTAGTTTGAGGGTTAAAAATATTCAAAATAAAATAGGCATGTATGCTTCCTTATTTAATAAATAGTTCCAGGCTACTTTTCTGTTCTGTGTTTTGGTCATTTATGTGTTTTTTTTCTTTCTAACTTTACTTCTATCATGTTACCTTCTATTCAGATGTCAAGGTATGTGTTAACAATTATTAGTAAAAAAAAAAAGTAGCCCAAATGTGAAAAAAATTGCACTGCGCTAGGAATCCAACTACGGATGATGGTGACGATTTCAAAGGAATTCTGGCTACGAACTAGGAATCCAGAGCATATTTTGCTGAGAAAAGTGTTTGGCCGGGAAACTCAGTTTACAAGACTGGTAATAATAATGGAACTTCTTGGGAGAATTGGAATTCTTCTTGGAACTTCTTAATGGAACTTCTTGGGAGAATTGGAATTCTTCTTGGAACTTCTTAATGGAACTTCTTGGGAGGGTGTAAAGAGGGAGGCTTTGAGTAGATTGGTGATAGATGAGGGGCGTGTGTAGCTGTGTCGGCCTCAAGCAGCTTGGTGCTTCAGTGACTTGTTAGCAGTAATAATAATATAATAATAATGTAGTAATATTAATGATTTTACAACTTGACAGTTGATGAGAAATTAAGAAAAATTACTTGTAATATACAGGCCAGGATATGCTAATGGACCCACTAGGCTCGGGCCTAGGGGCGCACAATGCCAGGGAATATATGATCATTGAGTGATTTCTTTCTTAACAAAAACTAGACTCATGTGATTTATCGGCAAAATGCAAAGTGCACTCTGTCGCCGCGCTGCCTATTCACAGGAAAGTGATTTTAGAACAACACAGGAATTCCGTGGCCACTTACAAACTGTCAGATGTGTCCTTAGAATGGCAACTGAGAGTTCGGTATCACCTCTCTCTCCTTTATTTCTTTTGGCTTATCAGTTGCTTTTTGTTCCATGCACTATCCCGGAATTTTCGAATATTTCCCCTGAAATTGCGCAAAAACGGAGTGGCAAAAATGCTAGGGCCTAGAAGCGTCAAAGTTTTAAATCCGACCCTGGTAATATAGCCTGTATTTTTTTTTACTATTCATATAGTCGCTACGCCAAGTATTTTTAGATACCTGATATACCGCTATTATTTCACCTTGTCTTACCACGATTCTGTAAATTTCTGTTAAATCCTTTTTTGAAGAAATGGGCAGTGGCGACTGGGCTTCGCTTGGCCTTCTTCCCTGTTAATAAGATTTTCACTTAGGATCTTTTTTTGTTTGCTGCTCGTCTTTTTATTAATTTTAATTTATATTTTGACTTTTGTTCCTATCGGGTTTGGCCAGGTTTATCTTTCAAGCCTTTTAATCTCACCGTAAAAATTCAGCTTGCTAATTAGGTTCAACAAACCATAGGTAGGCTAGTCATTAATTTCTTTTCTATATTTTATGTTTTTTTAATTTTGAGGAAATCATATTAAACTTGTTTCAGTAAGGATAGTGAAGACTCTACACAAATCGTTAAGAAAATTATGGAAGAAAACGAAGAATTGCGTAGTAAATATGAAAATTTAAAGATAGACCATACAAACCAAATCTCAATCCTGAATGATCAACTAACCATATGTGGAAGGCAGAATGAAACAGACAAAGCCAGGGTAGAAAACCTCTCAGCAGAAATAGACAAATTAAAAATGGAAATTAAAGAGCAGAGTGAAGAAATACAATCCAAGGAGCAAAAAGAAATTGAATTTATGCAGCTAAATGAGGAATTGTCTTTAAAGGTAGGCTAGTAAGCACAAAACAGTTCAAGTAAGTGCAAAAATTTACACATATTATCCATATATTTTAAAATAATATATGATTGGTCATTTGAGGGCATTTCACCAATCACAATCAAGTTTGTATTCAGACGGAACCCAAGTAAATCACTGCGATAGCCTTACTTGACCGATGTGAAAACACTGTAACGCAGGACCTTTTAACAGCCGGGTTATTTATTGGGTCCCCCCTCCATCAATAAAAAATACAAAATTTTCTGGAATTTCTGGACACTTCTTATTCAAATTATGAAACTTTTTTTTCTCTCTCTCTTAATCAACTTGTGCTGCTTTTCTCTGTTGTTGTTTCAGCAGTTTAATGGGTATCACGACAGAGCAGAAAGAAAGTAAGGACAAATTTGAACGCTTAAATGAACACAATTAAATTATCTACATCTCTAATCCTCATGTAAAGAAGCTCAGTTTACTAAGGTTTAATATTTTTAATTTCCTAAATCAAAGGACAGAGGTACATTTTTACAAACTTTTAACAAAATCTCCAAAAATTTGTCGGAAAAAAGAAAATTAAATTTCTCAGGAAAAATTTTTCGCCATTATTCAGTGAGAAATTTTTGCTGATGTCAAAAAATGTCTTTTAAATTGCAAATACAAAATGGGCTAAGACCAATATTGCCTCTGGATTCTTGTATTTATTTGGTATAACCTCGTCAAATAGATGGCAGTCGGGTCATGTAAATTTTTCAGCTTTTCCTTTTGTTATCTTAAGAAATGCCACGCTCAGCCTCCTCAGTCGAGTCCTTTATTGGTGAAATAACTACAATAGCAGGCGATGGAAGGGGTGAAGGGAGCACTTTCCTTCCATGGTAAAGAAAATAAAGGTAAAGACTGCGGCATTGGACTTTACAGTCCCCACCAGAGGTGCTGGTCTCCGTTTCAAGGCCCTTCGTCCAGGAAGTGCAATGGGGGGGGGGGAGGTCGGAGGCCAGCCATCCCGTGCTTTCACCCACACTTACTATTTACCCTCCCGATATTTCTCCAGGTACCCATTTAGAGCTGAGTCGACGCTGGCTGATCTTACAGAGTCACGCCACTGACACCAGTTCACAACCAAATAACCTTCGACAGTAGGATTCCAACCCCGTTCTTCCATGGAATGTAAAAAATGTGTAAAAAACTAAAACTTTGTAATGTTTTCGGGAAAAATAGCAATTTTTGTGGGAGAAAAGCTTTTTATAAACTTCCTTAAGGGAAATTTGTATTTCCTCTATAAGAGAATATTTTTACTGAACCTGAGGGAATAGAAGTTCTTTGTAGGATGACTGCAGCTCAATCTGGAAAACTTAAGAAACCTCAAATATTTATAATTTTTCTAATTATCACAATTGTTATCATAATAGCAATCAGAATCAAGATTCTTGAAGGAAATGTACATTTCTATATTATTTTAACGGGGGTGAGCTAAACGCTCAAATAGTTTAATTTTGACCTTATTTAATTCGAATGAAAAAAAAAGTTAATTTGCAATAGACAAATAAAAATTAACTATTAATTTTTAATTTAATAATTAGATAATATAATTAAACTAATTTAATATTTGTAAGTTCCACGCATAATTTTAATAGAAAAATGAGATGAAGTAAATGTGGCAAGGTTAATTAACGGTTAAAATACTTTAAGAGTAAACATTCTTTATCAAAAGATTAAGAGAAACAATAAAAGTCTCATATGAATTCAGATCCATGCTTTTAGAGGTTTGAAATAAGATATTTGATTAATGAGCAGTTCCAGAAGATTTTCAGAATGCACTCATTGTGCGTTCCCTGGAATTCGTGTGGTCGACCTACAGAGGAATAAATTTGTCTAAAATGGACGCAAACTGCTAGGCATGTCAGTTTTAACTAGAATCCATTATGCTTTACATAAGGTATTGTCAGGTGGATAGAGTAGTTCTGAAAAAGATGGAGGAATTTTACACAAGAAAAGAATAATATTTAGATTCATAGTTTCCGTTTGTGACTAATACTACCATGATTCACCACACTGACAAGGATTTCTCGAAGTCATTCTCATGTATGTTAAAAAAAAAATTCTGGCTCCTTGAAAATGGTAAAACACCATGTTAATCAAGGTAACGAGCTTAGAGGTGGGTTTCAAGTAGAGCCTGGCGTGAAACAGGGTTGTGTCCTTTTTCATTAATGTTATTCTGATGGATTTGTTTTATATATATCCTCAAAGAGAGTTAGTGACATAGGATTACGATGTTTGTTTTAGTTTTGTATATAGTTTTATTTATATTATTTTAGTTTTAGATTCTAATCATTTTTTTCTATGCTGAAGACACCTTGTTATATACAGGCAAAATATTCGTTTGATTCTTGTTCTCTTCGTTTCCTTCTACTGGCCATAGACCCGTTTGCCGTTTCTCGATTCATTTCTTTGTCTCTGAGCTCCATACGCAATTTCCTGCGCTCATGTTAAAGTGCTCATTAATTTAAAACTAAAAAGAACCTTTTTTTTGTTTTTTTTATGGTAATTCATAAATTTGCAAAATAAAAGTATTCTAACAATATTTTCCCTTCTAAATGAGGCAATTCAATAGGTATTTTTAGTAGGTCTAATTTGGTTAGTGTTGAATTTATCCCATAGAATTTTGCCGGATTGGCCCTTCTTGGACTGGATTATTGGGGCTTCGGCATGTACAGAATTATATTGAAAGCAGTTGGTAAAAATAATTTGACCTCACTTAAGACAATGGAACAGTTTATGGTAATTTAGTCCAAGCTGGGTGCTAAATTGTTTGTGAATCATTATTAAATTAAACGGTTGTTCAATTTATTGAATGTAAAATTATCTCGTTTAGTAGAAATAAGAGGCTATAGAACTAAGGGCTATGAAAATTTTTTAGCCCAGTCCTTTTCTTTGGCTACCTAGCCTATATACGTTGATTAAATATTGAAGAAAATATTGTCTGAGAAGCAATTCTTTACCCTAGGCAAGTGCACGGTTTTTAAAAATGTATTGTCATAGCCTATAATGTTGAAACAAAATTCTTAGTAAAAAGTTACTAAGGTCTTGGTAAGTTTTAAGGCTAGGTGGTCGAAACTTTGAGGGATGGTTCAATTGCTCTACCTCCACCCAACTCTATATACAGAGTGCTGACTGTGGAATTCGACTTTTTCGGCTAAATTGGGGTTTAGTATCTTTTTTATAACTGGTGAAGTTCTTGAGTTAGGTGAACGGTGAGAAGATTACCATGGCCCCCACGCCAGTATGATGCACAAAATTGTGAAGCGTTCCACATTCTTTTTTTTTTTTTTTGAAGCCAATAGGGGAAAGTGTAAAGTGTTGGCTTCGCGAAGCTTTATTATACTTCTCTGATCATTCAGTTCTTTAGCTCTCTGACCTTTACCCAATTTTTAAGAAAAACGATACCTTCGATATTCTTATCTCTGTTATTCTAAATTTGATCTTTATCTTCCTCTTTGGTATGGGAATAAAAAAAATAGTGGACAAGTTTCATTTGCTAAATATCAAACAGTTCGTGCTAACGAAATGTAAGTAAGGAACGACCCGGCTCAGTAGTAACGGAAACTCTAAAAAACGCAATTCTGATACCAATAGATATATCAAAAGAATTGAATTTTTATGCTGATTTGAAATATATAAATTTCACTGAGTTTAGTTTTACCGATCAAAGGTTACGAGCCTGCAAAAATTTGCCTGATTTTTGAAAAAAAGGAGGAAACACCCCCTAAAACTCGACTGAACTTAATGAAAATCACATCATCAGACTCAACGTATCAGGGAACCCTACTATACTGGTTTCAAGCTCCTATCTTCAAAAATGTCGAATTTTCTATTTTTTTTCCCAGAAGAAAGATCACGGATGCGTGTTTATTTGTTTGTTGTTTTTTTTTTTTTGTTTTTATTTTTTCCCAGGGGTGAACGTGCCGACCCAATGGTCCTAAAATATCGGGAGAGGACTCATTCAAACAGAAATTAAAAGTTCTAGCGCCCTTTTTGAGTAACCCAAAAAATTGGAGGGCAACTAGGCCCCTCTCCTGCCCCTTTTTTCCTAAAATTGTCCGGTCAAAATTTTGAGATAGCCATTTTATTCATCATAGTTGAAAGGCCTAATTACTATACTTTTGGGTATAATATGACCCCCCCCCCCCCCACAGCCCCCGGGGATAGGTCTTTAAGTTATAAGATTTTCCCATTGTTTACGCATAGTATTTTTTATTAGAATGTATGCATACATTTTCGGGTGGGGGAGGGGACAAGTTTTCTGCTGAGTATTTTTCCACGGAGGAATTTTCCATGGAGAGGGAAGTTTTCAGGGAGTGAACTTGTCAGGGGAAATTATGCACCGCGGGAATTTGCCAGAATTCTTATACAAATTCTTTTTATATGTATTGCTTTCTCTTTTCCGTCTCAATTTCACGCGCGGAGTTGTTAAGAGTAGTTGTCCTGTGTAAATTTTCAACGGGATTGAATTGTCTAAAGGATATTCTCGTGGGGAGGGGGTTTCTCCGTGGATGTGGGGCCAGATTTCCTGGTATTATTTAAAAAACGATCAGAAATTAAAAAAAAACAAGTTTTTCAACAGAAAGTAAGGAGCAACATTAAAACTTAAAACGAACAGAAATTATTACGTGTATGAAGGGTTTGCCCCCTCCTCAACACCTCGCTCTTTACGCTAAAATTTGAATTTTGTCCCAATTCTTTAAGAATGACTCCTGAGACACAAGGGCCGTTAAATAGGACAATAAGACGCTTTTTCAAAAGTACTAAAAAACTTAAGCGTAACGAGTGAGGTGTTGAGGAGGGTGCAACCCCCTTCATACACGTAATAATTTTTGTTCGTTTTAAGTTTCAATGTTGCTCCTCACTTTCAGTTGAAAAAAAATTGTTTTTTTTTTATTTAATTATTGAAAAACCGACTGATTAACACTATAGGCAGTGGCGTATCGGCGCTTGTCGCCTTATCATGGTATGATCTGTTTCTTTTATGATGGTCTTTTGTTGAGATTTTCGGTTGATTTTTCTTGTCGTTATTTTTGTTTTATTCTACTCCACTATGTATCTTTTTGGTGTGTGTCGGTTATTAATTATTATTATTTTATTATTAATATGTGAGGTTGTAGTTTAATCTCCTCAATGTAAGTATTCAAAGGATTTATGATATGTCAACAGAGATGGATCCAGGGCTGGATTTTATGGTGTGTGCATCACCCCCTACCACCAGAAGGTCGAAAGTTGCACTAATGACAGGTGTAGATAAGTGTAAAATACCAACAGGGGAGTCGAAGTTTCATTGGTACGTAGCCCCACCCCTGAACCATAGTTTTATACCTGCCCTTGTTTGTCAGCCAATAATAATCCACCAATTGGAAACCAGCGTACATTCTATGGACCTTGCGTAAATTGTGACTATTGTGACGAGTCTGCTTGGGAAGAAAAAGTCCCTCTTGTCAAGTGTTTCCTTCAAATAGATCTGAATCTGGCTGTTAATTTGCAAACTTCTTCTAAAGAAATACTTTTAAAGTGTCTTGAATTTAACAATAAATAATCCTTCACATAAAAACCAGCTTTATACAACCATTGATCTTCTATTTCTGAATGCTGCTGATGTCCAATTCTTAAGTCTGACGTCTTTGGCAAAGCTGCATTATTATTAAAATGTATTGCAGGTGACAATCAGGTCTTTGAATGGTAAAGCTACGATGTGTCGAGGCTTTATTCTCAAAATGGTTCTCACATGCAAGCATTGCCAAACTTGTGTTTTTCGTTCGAAAAAATAAATTCAATGTAAGAAAATATTACATAAGACACAAAACCCTTGGCAAGCTAATACAAATCAAAATATACCACAATTGCCTAAAGATGAAAAAAAGACCTGGAGTCCTATTGCAGTAAAATAGCTGAAAATGGAGTGAATCAATTTAAAACGTAGTTAAACATAAGAATTAAAAAGAAAAAAAACATTATACTCTTATACCTATCTATTTTATAATTAATCAGAGTGCGATTGGCAAACATTTGATCTTCCTGTCTTGGAAAGTGACTCCTTACCGAGTTTTTGGATGGGTTATAGGGACGCAATTTGCTATGGATCAGGAGGGGGGGGGCAACTGCCCCTCTCAGAACTCGGTTTGACCCCCTCCCCTCCCCCAGCTGAAACTTAGTTTTTTTTTTAAATCTTGTCTAAAACAAGATAAACCTACATAATTCAAGCATCCACAGAAACAGGTCAGTATTCTTTTGTGTGTCTTTGCCTTTGTGGTACTATATGGATTATTTTTCACTGTCATTTCACTTGATTTGGGAAAATTGGCTACAACTTTGGGTAACGGCTTATCGTAACTCCTTGAAGCCGCTCAATTGCTTTTACAATCCAGTCTATTACAAAGTTAAATAAGGTTGGGGATTGAAAGTATCCTGGTCTTACCCCCGCTCATTGTCAAAAATGAGGACAGACTTCCATCACCTCTAGCTTGAGGTTTTGTACCTGCATAGTACGCCTGGATTAGGTGGATCAGCTTGTCAGGTGCGCCGTGTTCCCTCATGAGGGCCCATGTGCGTCACCGAGTCAAAAGCAGTAATGAAGTTAATGTGCACCTGGATCGTTTCTTTCTGATGCTTAAATCTGTGCTCCAAAATCTGTATAAAGCTAACTATCTGGTCAGAGCCGCCCATTTCAAACCTGAAGCCTCCCTGGTTAGATTTAGTTCGTCTATTGCGAGGGTATCAGAACTTATTTACTAATTTAGTTCCAAAGATTTTTGTATTGCTTCTCGGTTATTTATTGTTCTTTAGGAGTCGTATGACCGCGCTTATCTCTCCGATCGTTGGAGGATCCACATTCACTCCCTCATATCCTGAAAGGTTCGGGTGGTTAGGAAAAGGAACGGTGGTAGTAGGTGATAGGAGAGGTTCGAAATGATCTGCTTGGGGGGTTTGCAGACTCAGCAAAGACTTAAAATGGGTTCGCCATCGTTCAATCCTCAACGCCTTATCAGTAACGAGTTTCATGTCTGTATCTTCATTTCAGAGCGGGGTACTGTTCTTGCTTTTCCCCAGTGGATTCAGGAATTAGTTCTTGCAGCTTACGAGTATTATTTTTCATTGGGCCCTTTTTCATTTTCGTTGCCGCCCAATCCCAAATTTTTCGTTAATCATTTTCGCCGATAGGTGGCATTCTTTGCGCAGTTATATGTAGGCTGACTATTTCTTCTCGGTCACGGACGTTTTTTGATACTGAGGTTGTTGGATTCTGGAGAAATCCGATAGAAAAACGGTTTATTGAGGCCACGGGGAACGACGTGGCAACATCCTTGGAAACAAGTGTTCAAATGTTAATTGGAGGGGGGGGGGTGGCTTTGACAGGGCTGTGATCTAGAGGCGAATTTCTATGGAAATTTTAATGAAGTTGTGGTTGGATTGGGATTTAGAGCCTGTGTCTGCACCTCTGAAAACAGAGGAGTGTGATATCATTGGTCTCCATTGTTTCGATATCAGGAGGTAATCTAACTGGGCTTTCGGTCGTCGATTCCTTGAACTCTATGTTACTTTATGGATGGCTTTGTGCTTGAAGTAAGTCTTTGCTACTGCAAGGTTGTTCTCTATAACGAAAGCAAGCAGTGCTGTACCACCAGTGCATCGGTTGCTATACCCATAGGCTCCAAAAGAGAACTCGGAATTATCCAACTTGTGACCAATTCTGGTATTGAAGTCACCGTTTATAACGACAATGTCTTTCCGGGGTATTCTTTGTGGTATTTGCCGTGTGACGATCTGCAACGAAGCGTAGAAATCCGCTTTGGCTTCCTCATGTTCTTCTCTTCTTTGGGCATAGACTGACTTCTTGCGCCATAGTGTCATAGACTGACACTGGTATTTGTAAACTGGCCTCTAAAGCTGGCAAGAGCAATTTGCTCGGATATGGGTTCATAGTCAATTCTGCAATCAACCGCTTTGGGTGATAAGACGAATCCGACACCCGCACGGCCAGAGCTGTCGATAGGACCTCAGTTATATGGATGGGTCCCTCTTGCCCTCAAGGATTTCAATCCGCGCAGTGTTTCGGCCAATCAGTTGTATCTCAACGACACACAGGATATACAAATTATGTTTATAATTATCTTCAGCAACGAAAGCTTGTGTTAATGGACATTCTACTGAAAAAATATTCCAACATCCAATCTCTTATGTGCAAATTCTTATATTTAGCCATAACAACATACCCCACAGACTGTATTTGCGTGACTAAGATGCACATATCTTTTGCGAATATTTAAGGGATGTCAGAAGTGAAACCTTCATTTAATGTCCTTTGAAAAAAATCACGTTGACTTCTTTATTTTCACGCCCATGTGTAACAAATATGTTTTTGTAAGGTTTTCTCTGTACATTTAAAAAAAGACCAAAATTAATTTAAAAAAATGATTTTCTTATTGAAGTAAAGAGCGAATTTGAAACTAAATGATCAAAAATTATTACTTCATTGATTGTGCAAAATATATCAACTGAACTAGTTTAAATACTCGCTCTTTGCAGAATTTTTTTGTTTTCTGATACAAATGATCTAAAATAACCCTTTCTCAGAACTCTTGTCTCGTTGGCATTTATTCATATTCATTTATATGCTCAAGCTTAATGTAATCAAAGCAAAGCAATGCTTTCGCCAAAAAAGCAGCTATCCACTTTCTGAAAATGTACCAAATAACTACTCAGTTCATATTAAAAATGAAAATAAATTTACTAGAAAAGGAAAGAAGGGGAAAATCCAATAGAGGAAGAAGAAGAATTATTTTATGCGACTAAGAATGTATTCACATTATTTTTTTATTTTTTTTGGCTGCTAGGGTACGGTACTTGATTTGACTACAGTGTAAGTCAGCTGTAGTTTATGACTAGCTACTTGGACCTCTTATATTCCTTTCAAAAAATTTGAAAAAATGGAGACAAAATTTTATCTAAACATTTGATGAAGTCAACTGTAGTTTAGTTAAAGATACAAGCAATCAAAATTAACACATGCAAATTTCTAGCGGAGCATTAACTTTTAGATATAAAAACAACGATAAATGTTATCTAATTCATTATTTAGAGGTTGATTTATACAAGGAGTTTTCCTGACTTTATTTTAAATGCATTTGACAAATTTAAAGGAAATGTGGGTACTAATGTATTATACCAAACACACCCAAGACGTGAAGTTAGGTTAGTCCTAATGAATCAATTCTTACTTCATAATATGAAGAATAATTGTAGCTAACACATTTTGCATACAGGCCCGCTTCACTTTACTCAAACCCCCTCACCCCACCCAACCCCGCTAATGTGCAAATATATAGCCCGAATGATATATTTCCAATGCATTTCTGCCACCATCACTTGTTTTTCCAGTTTTTGTTTCGTCACAGTTGATTCGATTCTCTACACGGGTTGAAACAAGAGAGAAGCATTGCGAGTATAGCTGGAAAATATATAATTTGGGCTATATATTTGCATATTAAGGGGGGAGGGGTTTGGGGTCATGTATAGCGGGTCTGCATGAAAAAAATGTGTTAGATACAATTGTTCTGCATATTATCAAGTAAGAATTGTTTCATCAGGATTAACCTAACTTCACTTCTTGAGTGTGTTTGTGTTTGGTATAATTCGTAAGTACCGAAATGTGTTTAATGATCGCAGGATAACTTATAATTATTTTAAAATGACATAAGAGTGGTCAGAACAGTTAGAGGGGCTGCGGATTTGCACACTTTTTTAGTAAAAATATTTCTTTTTTCGCCTTGACTTGCACTCTTCTTACACGCCACCAGTTGACAACCCTGAGCTTCAGTGCACCCACCGTCTTTACTAATAAACACTTTCAGAAGGATTACAGACCTAATCCACAAGCTAGTCTATCTTTAAGGAAATGCTGGGCAAAATTCGGTGCAACCACGACAACAGGGTCTTGTTCCCTTCCCCCCTCCTTACAAAACATCACCCTTTTGGACACTGCAAAAGAAATAGCATAAAATAAGGCTAGAGAATCCTTAGCCCTATGAAAAAAGGCCCGAGACGATCTACCACATCATATTATCCTTATTTCCTTATTACAAAAAAAAGAGAAAAAAGTGCAAAAGAAAATAAATGACGTCTTTACTGACATGTATTAACATACACTATTGATCTACTTCTGCATGTGGTTTCATGTCACGTTGTACAATTGATCCTTGTTTAAAATTGGAATGTCAAAGCTTCAATCTCTTATCAATGGGGAAGTATTGGATAATGCTTTTTTATTGTTTTCTCTTTTTTTTGAATATAACCTCTTGGACTTCAAACAATTCGCTTTAGAATTCAGCAAAGAGAAGTGATTTTTTATTCTTTTCATTTGACATTTGTAGGTATAGCAAGAGGAGAGCCACGGTTACAGGAAGGTGGCGTTGACTTGACACCCCTCTCCAAAATCTCGTTACTTCTACTATAATTGTTCACAACCTACATGTAATTAGTCTATCTTTGTGTTTTTGAAACCTTGACCTCATCGTTCCTGCGAGGGGAAGAGAGAGATAGGAAAGAAGAGAGTAAGTGGGTGAGAAATAAGGTACTGTCAAACAGAGGCACTCTTGAAATCCTGAATGAGGGCTAAGCCCAAGGGTGCTTTTGTAACCTTTTTCATCAAAGGAAGCAAACCTATTACGTTCTTCCAGGGAATGGAAGGCATCAGTTTTATTTTACCTTTTTTCTGCCTTTAAAGTGCAATAATTAATCTTGAATGTAAAAACTATGTGCAGTATTATTGTATTTTGTGTCATCCAGGGGGCGGGCCTGAAATCTCCCTTCTCTTTCCTATGATTACCATTGGCTGAAACGTTCTTAAATATCTATGTATATTTTTCTAAACATCAGGGGGGGCAGTTTTGCTGTTCTTTTTTTTTTTACTGAAAAATACCAAAAAAGGGATTTCAAAATCTAAGGTATTTTTCAGAGCTAGAAGGGAATCTCGGGAAAATACTCCCCACTGCAACTCTCCCAAATGAAGCAAGAGTCCTGCTTAATAGAAGGACTCGAGCTATGATGTGGCGGTGATGTGGACGACGTTTGAACATCTTTTTTAATCTGCGAAATCGCAGTAGATGTATCTCTGCTTGGCATTATAGGGCCCGGGGTCGATCCTGCTGCTGCAAGGTTGAGCGAAAGGCTTGCTAAAGGTCCATGTAAAAAAAAAGTACCTGAAACTGGAACATCAATAATCATCGACCCCCTTTGCACCATCACTGGATCAGGAGGATCTTTATCCTTTTTTCTTTATTAGTACCAGGTTACCGAGCTTCGCTTGGTGAAAAGAAGGACAGTATTTAATCTCTTTCAACTTTAATTTTATTTTATTTTATTCACACTTATGTTCAGTAGCATTTATCTTAACTATCCCAAGTATTTTTGACGTCATTCATATGAAAAATGCTTTTTCCAAAATTAAGACCCTAAATGAATGCTCCTAAAGTCGTGACCTATCAAGATCGTTTTTAAACGGTAGTATTGCAATTTTCAGAAACAAATAATGATGTTGAAAATATAATACTATAGTTTATGTAATAATATAATTTGGGCTATATATTTGCACATTAGGGGGGGGGGTGAAGTAACCTAATCCTACCCCAACCCCCTAATGTGCAAATATATAGCCCATATTATACATATCCAATGCATTTTGTCACCCGTCATTTGTCTTTGTGGCTATGAAACCGGTTTTTTTTTTACATCTTACATTCAGTAAACTTCTTGAATGTGTACTGGCTAATATGGAAGTATCAGTTCTTTTTTGGTATATTTCCGTTGTTTAAATTGCTGCGGTAAGATTCATTGGGGCAGTAATTCTCGGTAGATGTACGTGCCATTGTATATTAATTTACCAAACCACAAGATTCAGTATATGGGTGGCATGGTGGCTTCAGAGTATAGGGTGACAAAAGACCAAGCGCTATTTTTAAGTGAAAATTTTACTGTGGCATCAATAACAGCTTTCTACCAGGGTCGCCAACTTTTTGGTCCATGAATTTGTCCCCTAGGCATCCAAAAATGTGTCATTTTTAGCTAAAATGTTTTTATCCAGAAATCTCAAAAACTAGAGGTTATTTTTTCACCAGTTGTATTATTGATTAGAAGACGGTTAGTAAACCTCCTTCAAAGAGGCCAGTTAACGTCAAATATAATTAAAACGAACAAAATCCATATTAAACATCTAAACAAAGTGACTAAGTGTGAAAGCACGAAACTCGTGTAAACATATAAATCCCTTACTTTAGATTCTTTACTTACCACATCTGTGGCAAAAACTGGACGCTCAAAAAAAGAGAAAAAGTAAACGTATATAAACGAAATATATATCCAGTTCGGAAATATTTCGTTTCCTGTCATAAATTTACAAAATGTGTCCCTTTTTTGCCCTTTTTATTTCCCAAATCTCTAAAATGTGTTACTTTTTTGCTCTTTTATGTCATTGTGTTCCCGGACATAGGAATGTGTCCTTTTGATATAAAATGCATCCAGTTGGCAGCCCTGCTTTATACAGGTGCGTCCACTCATTTCATCTAAAGAACTTGTCCTCCTGAGGGGTTCTACCGTTAAACCCATTTGCTGATTCTTTCAAACAAAAGATTCAACGCATATTCAGAATTGAGATGGAACTAGGAAATAGATCACTGGCATCATGTGAATTGTGCTATAAAGGGGTCACTACCCGTTCTTATTAACATGTACTATGGTATCATAGTGTATACTATGCTTATGTATAAAAACTATTGGAGTGAATTAGTGGGGAATAAAAGTAAATTAAGAAGATATAATAATAAATACAGTTTTTTTATTAAGTTTTCGATATTATATGTTGTCACCTGTAATTGAATAGCTTAAGAACATGTGCTTTTTCGTTGTTTTGATGTAATAATACTATATTGGTGAATATAGTCAGTTTTAAATGCCAGTGGCCCAAGGAGAGAAAATTTTCGCCCAAAAGCTTAACAACTTATTATTTTGATTTCCCAAAAGGTTAGAAAATGCTTTTGACTGTGCTAAGACAAAACCTACAGCTGGACTTTCAGAATTATGATTGGAAATAATTTATCACCACTGGAAATAATCTTCTGTCACATATTTTATTGGAAGCTTTAAATTCATGTTTTAAGTAGTTATAAAATCGGTATTTCAGGCTAAGAATTCCACAATTTTGATACAAAGTCTACAAGAAGACGTAGACAAAAAGAAAACTGAGCTAGGCCGCTTAGAGCAGCTGTATTTGGAGTCTAAGAGGTCAATAGAGGAGAAAAGCATAGCTTTTGAGACTCTCAACTCAAAGTTTCGGGAGGCAAAAAGATCTCTTATCAAGGAAAGTGAAGAAAAGGACAACTTGTAAGTTTCTACTGAATGTTTCTTTTCCGAATCTTCATTTCTACCGAAAAAGAAAAAAAGGATCTTTTCTCCGACCCTGTTTTCTAAGTAAATTTGCAGTTTATAAAACAATTGAGCTAGGACTAAATTTGTTATATCGCTTGATGCCCTTTTTTACGCTCTTTCTAATTCAGTAAATGTTTCTGGGGGAAATTCCAATTTGAGCCCTTAAAGGGCTAAAAGGGCTCAAAACAGCCTATAGTAACCAAAAGTTAAAAATATATTTATACAAAACTAGCTAGTGAGAAAAAGATTGTCATTTGTACCCGATTCAGGAGTGGTAATTTTATATTATTTATTTTTAATAGTAAAATGTTATTTTGAAATCAAATTTTCAGGAACTCTTAAAAAGAGCTATAGACCCCTCAAAAATGACGTCAGTTTTGCTGTGACGTCAGTTTTGCTGTGACGTCATTTTTCAGGGGTTTCAGGCTCTTTTACAAATTCCTAAGAATTTGTTTTCAAAATTACATTTTACTATTAAGACTAAGGAAAAATAATAATTACCATTCCTATATCAGCTGCAGAGGGCACTTTTTCCCACTAGCCAGTTTTTTCTAGAAAAATGTTTTTAACTTTTGGTTATTACGGACTGTTTTATCTTTTGGGGCACCATTAAGGGCTCGAAAACGGAATCCCCCCCCCCCCAGAAAAGATTATTGACCTATGAAAGAGCATGAGAAAAGGCATCATGTAATGTATTCACTTTCATTCCAGCTGAATTATGTTGAAAACTGCAAATTTACCGTTTTCTGAACCTGCATTCCTTCGTTCAGCTATACGTTTATACCATATAATGTTCATCTAAACACTGGTGTCAATTTCTGAAAATTTAGGGGGGGGGTCTATTGTTCAATATCTAGAGGGGGCAATTTTTTGTTTTAATGAAAATACCAAAAAAGGCGTTTTTCGATGAAAATGTCTCCCAAAAAAGAAAATGTAGGGGAATAGACACCCCATCACCCTTTCTATTCAGAATCAGACTCAACCCGGTGAACAGAAACAATCTTCGTGCCAAGAGACTGAAACAGAGTAAGATTATGTTGAGGTGGGATTCAAAATAGAAATAATTCTATCAAAGTAATAGGAAACAATAAGTCATCATAGCTTCGTTGTCATCATAAGTTATTAGAGGGTATGGAAAATCAGGCGCGTGCACAATGGGAGTTTCGACCCCTGACATGACCTTGATATTTTTATGATTTGTCCGATATTCTCCCTCATTTTCGTATACATGAAATTCACTTATTCTTTGTGTTGTTGTTTTTTCTTGTAGAAACTGTGCCTCCGTCACAGTGGCGGTTGTGGCCTCTTTTGCGCACGGGGCAAAATCTTGATTAGCGCCCCCCTTGTCCTAAAAAATTGTATGCCAAATTTCAACAAAATTTCTATTTAGTAACGAAACTACTTTCAATTTATTAATTGATTAATAATTTTTTAATTAATTATTTAATTGTTATTAATTATTTCATTTTAATTATTTTAGTTGTTATTATTTAGTTATTTCCAATTTATTTTACTAATTAATTAATAATTTATTAATTATTTTTATTTATTGACTGAATCTTCTTCTTTATTTTAATAAAGGTAATATTTCAAAATTACAAAATGATTATAACCGTAAGATTATTTATTTGAAATTTTTCGCCCCGAAAATTTCTGTCACGGGGCAAGTGCCCTCTCTGTTCCACACCCAAAACTGCCTCTACTCCATTAAAACAGTTTCCTGTATTTGTGCCTTAGGAGGGTTTTTTTTATTAATAAACCTCAAACAATCAAGCAGCTAACTAACTCCAATGTATGCAATGGTTTGTTATTCCAATGATCGTTTTTTAATGTAATGTTGTTCAAGCCAAGGAATGGTAAGTTTCCTATATAGGGATTTCAGACAAGGCGGTTTTAATGGTTACTTCTTCTTATGATCTGACTCTTTTTGTAGGAGCTATGGGTTATTATACTTCTTAGTATTGGACGTGATCGTCTCTTACTAGGTTCCTAGCTACCGCTGCAACCCGGGTCAGGCAGCTAACTAAGTCCAATGTATGCAATGGTTTGTTCTTCTAATGCTCGTCTTTTAAAATAATACTAAACTACAGTTTTTCGTAAAAGTTTTATTTTATATTAGACATTATTTTTTTTAATTACAAAAGGTTTCTATATGCAGCAATTTCCTTTAAAATGATTCGTTAAATAGCTCTTTATTATGATGATTAAATACATGTGTTTATGACGGCATTCATCAATCTTGAACATGAAAGGGCAGTTTTTTCGTAAAAAATGATTTTATATTAAAAATAACTTTTTTTATTACAAAAGGTTTTTAACCCCATCAATTTCCTTTAAAATGAGCCATTAAACAACTCTCTACGATGTTCCCCATGCCCCCCTATCTGAGGAAAAAAAAGAAAGGAAAAAAATATGCCGTAGCCTGTATGCAGAACATCGTGGTTTCAGCCACTTTTCTCGGTTTTCAACTCCAAATATTTCCCTCTTTGTTCAAGCCAAGGGACAACAAATTTCCTCTATAGGGTTTTCGGACAAGGCGGCTCTAACAGTGTACTTCGTGTTTTGATCTGACTCTATTTTTAGGAGTTATGGGTTATTATATTTCTTAGTATTGGACGTGATTGTCTCTTACTAGGTTGCTAAGCTACCGCTGCAACCCGGATTATTACATAATGTTTGTTGGCAGACTTTTACCTTAGCCTATCAAACCGCTCATGGTAACGAGCACATTTCAAAATATGATGTAAAATTTTAATTTAAAGTCTTTCAAGGTAACAGTTAATGATCAGTAAAATCCACATTGCATTAGATTTGTATCGCATTTATATTTCGCAACATATCCATACTGCCAAAAGGTATGTTCCGCCGTCCTGAAAAAAAAAGGTACTTATGTTATGTAAACGTACTTAGTGGCAACAATTAAAAAGTGAAGTTAGGTTAATCCTAATGAAAAATACCAAAACGTTATGACAATATAATACTTTAGAAACAAATTTGGGCTATATATTTGCACATGGGTGGGGGGGTAAAGTATAGCGGTTCTGCATGTAAAATGTGTTAGCTACAGTTATTCTGCATATTATGAAGTAAGAATTGTTTTCTAACTTCACGATGACCAAGTACTTTACCAACACACACCACCCCCCCCCCTAATGTGCATATATATGGCCCAAATTACATAATTCCAATGTATTTTATCACCCGCCACTTGTTTTCCACTGAGCATAAGCTAGTTTTCTCTTAATACAGACAGATAAAACTGGGTTGTTCTCGAGTTTTACACAGCGTAAACTTGAGTGTTGCCGCAATCATAAATAAGTACCAAAAAAAAATATTAAGTACAATTTTACTGTTTCCCCGAGCCAAAAGAAAACTGTTACGAACAGTTGTTAGTAAAATTATCTTACAATTCCAAATTCATTACGAAAATCGTTTATGTATTTTTAACTTGAAATTCAAAAATTTCAAAAAACGAATAAAATTGCAAATTTCATCGATATTTGGTTTCACACTCAAGGAGTGAAGTACGGTTAATCCTAATGAAATATACCAAAATATGATGAAAATATAATACTTTAGAAACAAAAATATGGAAACTACGACAAAGAATTATGGAGAGCAGGCCAAGCAGAACGTATTATATTAAATTCGTAACCCCTAACCACCTCTATATATTAATTATTTAATTAAAATATACCTACACCATAGTTTTTCTCACTCAAATTAAGCAAATCGTAACCGATTGCTGAGACTGAGAGGTAAACCGGTTCTCTCAGATCTTGCAGAGCAAAATTCTTGAGTGTGTTCCGAATAATTAGCAATGCCATTTCATCGTTTAAGAAATTAATTTAAAAAAACAAAGTTTTTCCGAGGGAAGTAAAGAGCGAAGTTGAAACTTAAAACGAACAAAATTATTACTTCACAACCTACCTAACATATATTAATAAAACTAGCACAAATAAACCAACTAATTATGTTTCCCTATGCTTTTAGAATTATGCAAAACTAGCGCTTTACTGAAAACATAAAATAATATAGGAGTTTTGGTACAGTAAAAGCAAACCAATTAAGGACACTTTTTACAGAATAAAAATATTATCAATCCCTTTTAGGATCAATCCCTTTTAAGATGAAGTAACAATCCATTTTAGGATTTTGCTTTATTTGTACGTTTAATTTGGTATTACTTCTGCACAATGGCTCAGTTCAATGACTGGCTCTCGTTTTGGTTCTGAAAAGGACATGTCATGATTAGTTTGTACACAAGTTCGAAGTAAAGCCATCTTGATAGTATTAAGACTATAGACTAGCTTTAGAATTTCTATCATAGCTTTGAAATTCACTGTTGTATAGAGAGAAATAATCGGATTTCCAGAGTTCATATTATGTCTTATTTGATCTTCATTTTAAGTAATAGTAAAGCATATTTCTTACAATTTAAGACTGTATGTTACCCAATATTGGTATTATAGCTAGCGAGACCAAAATGATGCTTGATAAATCAATCCAATATTTCTGATTGCTGTTCAATTACTTCGCGGTTATTAAAAATATTTAGTTTTACGCTTATGGTTTTAAGATAATTTCAATTGTATACTGAAAGCTACTGATGTCACAACTGGTGTAAGACTATGAAAAGCCTTATCGATTCGTTTAGTGTTGTCAGGCTAAATACTCTCTTTTGACTCTTAAATCAATAATCCTGTTTTTTATACTTGACTTTTGTGTTTTCAGTAAAGCACTAATTTTGTATAATCCTAAAAGCATAGGGAAACATAATTAGTTGGTTTATTTCTACTAGTTTTATTGGTATATGTTAGATAGGTTGTGAAGCAATAATTTTTGTTTGTTTTAAGTTTCAACTTCGCTCTTTACTTCCCTCGGAAAAACTTTGTTTTTTAAAATTAATCTTTGTTAGTTTTTTATTAAAAGTTAATGTAGAAACAACGTTGCCATGATCTTTTTTATTTATACGGAATAATGTATGTTCATTTTAAGTTTTAATGGCACTCCTTAGTTTCAATTGAAAACTTGTTTTTAATGTAGTTTCTAATTATCACCGATCTAGGGGAGATAAGACACCTATAGAAAATACTGCAAACAACCTTGACAGCTACGAAAAACTTTCAGTTTATTACATGAAGTTCATCATCCATACTTCACAAAGCAATACATGTTTTTCAGGATTGTTTGTTTTTCGCGAGGGATTAACAACTGGGCATTTTGAGGGACACCTGGAGGCATGAGGCAAATATTTTAGGCCAAAACAATTTGCCAAAGTTCCGAAAAAGCGTGTCTACGCATCCACGTTTCATCTTTATTTGAATTTCCCGCCCAAGAATTGACGTCAAGCTTCGCAGCCCTATTCAATTTGGCTAGGCCAGTGGTAAAAGTTGCCTTTTATCACGTCTTCACACGTCCCTTTCCCTTTTATCATACCTGCTTTTCTGTTTAGTGGCTGTGCCAAGACGCACCCTTGGATCTCGGATTCTTAATTGTACTAAAAAAAAAAAAAAGGAATCTGCTGCTTTGACACGAAATAATCCGGAAGAAACACAGATCCCTTTTTCCCGAATGTACTTAGAATCCAACTTTCTTGGTATTAAACCCAGGCCTTTGGGTATTTAAAGAGAAAACCGTAAAGCAACAGTCAGAAAAACTGTTACTACCGAGTTATTAGTAAAAAGCGCTAAGTAAAGCAACCAACTAAAAAAATAACTAGTTTCTCAGATATTTATGGGTACGTTTCAGTAATCATCTCGATAATCACAACTCAAATGACAACCCTAAGAAACTGGACAAATGAGCTTCAGTAAATCAAACTAAGCTCGGTTAGCACAATTATAAACACTAAGTCTTCTACTGAGCATAACAAGTTTTCCGATGGTATTCATCGCTTCCGCTGCCCTAGATCTCGGAATGCATTCGAGACTCATAAAATTATATCAAGAACTCAAGTGAATGGGGGACGAGGGGCACACACACTTGAGCTGGAAGGACCAGCCCCGCCGTGGGTGGCCTCCTCGTCCGTTGGAGACATGGTTCAAGATTCTGTTCAGTTCTGTGCCCTCATGCACGTCGGTATTAAGGTTATTTTTGGTTTTTTGTTGATGGGTTGGTTGTATTTTGTTTTTTTTGTTGATTAAGGTTGGTCGTAAAAAGGGCTGAAAAAAAAGAAAAAAAAGAAGGAAAAAAGTGCCACCGCAAGAATGGGTTTCTTGTGGACGGAGGACGCCCAGTCTACGGGAGAGCAAATAGTTTTTTTTTGTGTTAAAAAATTTTAAAGTTGTAAGAGTAAGCCTTTTGGAAGACCACCTTTAAAATTCGAATTCGTACTAGTGAAAATTGAAGGATATGAATTTTAAGAAATTGAAGTAAAAATGCCACCGGAAAAGCGTCTCCTAGAGGGGGAAGGACACCCTGGAACGGGGGGAGCGATAGATATTTAGCAAGAAAAAAATTAAATGGTAGTGGCCTTCATGTCCACTAATACATTGACTGGTATATAATAATTTTTTTTTTTTTGAAGTTTAGGTGATATGATAATGTATAAAGTTGTAAGATTTATATGTTTTTGTATTAAAATATCACCGAGTGGAGAGGAGGAGGGGAAGGAAAAAAAAATAACAACTACCTCTGAAAAATGTTAAGCAAAATTCCTTCTGTTGACACACAGAACATGGCGATGGTGGTGGTTATGGTCTTGAGGTCAGTTTTGGGTTTACGTGCCATTTTTAACATGATGATTGCGATGCTGACGAGACATCAAAAAAGTGGAACCCTTTCTTCTGGATAAATGAATTCAGCTTTGTGAAGACGTCTAAGTCAAAGCCAAAGACAATGTTGATGTCGATTTCCATAGAAACGGGTTCTGCTGAATGCATGATATACAGGCTGGCGTCACAGTAACCCTGGTCTACCAATGCGGCAGTTAATGTGAGATCAGCATTCAGCCGGAACCACTAGCACAGAATTCCTATGTCGTCAGGGAACGGCATCGCCATATTCTGCGTGTCAACAGAGTGGCATCTTCGCCCAGACAAGTAGCCAAACTGTATGACCCGCCCAACTAATACTCTCTTTCCCCTGCCAACCGGTCTGTAAACGCACCATTCACCGATACGCAATTCTGATTTCACACCGACCTCTGCATTGGTTTGTGGCGACTCACGTAGTCCTACTCGTCGGCCCTGGACCATCACCCGTTTTAATCGGTCACTACTCAGCTTCTCAGAGCTTTCCCTCAGAAGCCACAACAGCTTGGATTTTTTTTTATTGGTGCTATGGAGCCGTCAGAAGTCTTGACAAGACAAAACCTAGAATTCTTCATGTTCGTCACAGGCTCACTAACCCAATTTTTCGCAACTTGGTGTTTCACACAGTGAGCAATCACTGGCAAATCTTCAAAGATGCCGTCACTTTCCGAGCCCGATTCAGTGTCAGTCGCGGAAGCCTTTTCCTGCTTATCGGACAGAGTATTTTCCTCTGAGTTATCGTCTGAGTCACTGTCGTGAAGTACAGAAAGACGAACATTCGGTACTTGGTGACCGAAAGCAGAAAGTACGTCGTCGGATATCAAGGCTTTCATTATTCGCTGGCTTACAATACGAGCTCGCCCTAGCTCGAGCTTGATTTCATCGTCCCCGGGCAAAGAAAAATCGGAACTGACAGACACAACACCAATGGATCTAACTCGCTTGGCCTTGGGCAAGGACAACTGTTCATTAGAATATTGAGCTTCAAAATCTGTTATACTTTCATATCGACGAATTCGATGTAGAAGTTGGAGGAACGAAAAGTTTATTACAGTACTGTAAGTGCTGGTTTGAGACCGCATCTTCCTAAAAAAAATCTTCACACGGTTGGCTATTCATGTCGGAGAGTTTGAAAAGACGTTCGAGCCCAAGCCGTTTGAATCGACGAATGAGAAGCACTAGGGAATGCGTATTTGTCTCTAGGCAATGGTAAAGGTTTGTGGTAATAAAATTCTCGTTCAAAGCATAATGTCCACTTTTTAGGACCCAGGATCTCCAATGTCGAACGCAGTAAACAACACGACCAAGTAAAGATAACCTCTCAAGAGGAGAAAGTTTGCCGTCGTAAAAAACGCGCCGTACGCTTTCCATAAGCCAAAGATAAAACTGTGTTCCTTCGCTTCCAGGAACACGCTGTTTCAGGTGTGCCGGAGGCACGGAGGCACAGCCGGAGGCACGAAGGAAGGGACACCTGCGACGGTCAGTTATTAGCCCCTCGGTTTTTCGATGAGCAAAATGCTGTTTTTGCTCGGCCGACTTCCCCTGAAAAAGTCATAATGAAGACAGGGCTTTATGAATCACCTACTGAGTAGCAGAAACTAGAAGGCTACTGTAACAAAAGAGAGCTGTTCAAGGGCTCATTTAAAAGCTTATATTTATACATAATCGCTTTTTATTAATTTGACTTGTTAGCACATTCCCATGAAGTGCACTTTCGGTTGTTTCCCCATTTTTTTTTTTTTTTTTTTTTTTTAAATGAAAAAAGTATCTTTTCCAATGAAATGACCAAAAAAAGATGTTTTTCAAAACCTAGGCAGGAGCAAAAAACTAAGGGGGCAAGAACGTCCTTTCCCTTAATTACCGTCGTTAGAACTAGCACACAGGCTTCATCGGAGAGTGAAGTTTAAAGGTTCAGTTCAAAACTTTTGATCATTCAAGTTTAATTTTTGGTAGATTTTCAGTTGAAAATTTTTTAGTTTTAGTTAATCTTTTTCGCAATAATCTTTTACTTTTAAGATGAGTAGGCGATTTAGGAAACTTTCTAAGAGGGTCTGGAAGGGGAGTATATGTGAAGAGTATAATAAACCTCTGTTAGGGGCTTTGGACCATAATTATTGCAATGGTACCGTTTTATGCTTTCAAACTCTTCCGATTAAGAAGTGGTACCAAAAGTGTCGTTTTTAGTGCTATATGGCACTTTTGGATGGTAAAATTGATAAAAAGCACGTAGATATGAGTAATAGATTTAAAATGAGCCTTCCCAGGATATGATTTTAAAAATGAGCGCATCATATTTGCAAAAATAGTGGATTATCTGAAAAGTAATCATAAGAAGGGACAAACCATGATTGAAAAAAAAAAATCCATGCTGGAATCAAACGCATGATAATCTAATTTGAAGTCCAGCGCTGTACTAACTGAACCACGCCTCTAATAATGTAATTTAATAGATTGGTGTTTGTAGGACTTTAATTGCGTAGCTTATTAAGGGGACCTGGAGGAGGAATTTGCGGGAGGTGTTCTTTCAAACCTTCAGTTAAGTGTTTTGGACCATAAATCATAATTATTACAATGAGACCGTTTTATGCTTCCAAGATTTTCTACTTAAGAAGTGGCACCAAAAGTGTTGTTTTCAGTGCTATATCTGACTTACGAATGGTAGGATTGATAAAAAGCACGTAGATATGAGGAAAAGTTTTCAAATGAGCCATTAAACATCACTCTAAAAAGTTCTGATAGCCCACTAGCCCCAGCTTTACCACTTGAGACATGACACCAAAAGCGCTGTTTTTAGTGTCATTTGAAACTTACAGATGGTAGAAGTTATAGGAAGAACGTAAATATGAGCAACATTTTTTATTTGAGCTCAAAAATCTATCTAAGATGTTCTGGTAGCCCGCTAACCCCACCCCTCGAGAAACGGTATAAAAAGTGCCTTTTTTCGTGCCATATGGCACTTGCACACAGTGAAATTTATATAAACCACGTACATATGAGAAATAGCTTTTGAATGACCTCTTAGGCATCTCTCTATGATGTTCTAGTAGCCCGCTAGGCCCGGAATAAAGAAGAAAAAGCGACCGTTTTAACGTTTTTTAACTTTTAGTTACTATGCGCTGTGGTTCGCTCTTTACTAGGTTGTAGCTAATGCTTCAACCATGAAAAAGAGTTCATTGCAAATTCTCCTCAGAAACCAGTTAACATTAAAATCTGTGAAATCTAATAGATGGTAGAATTTTTAAAAAACCCAGTAAATATAAGCAATAGCTTATAATTGAGCCATCAAATATCTATCTACAACGGTGTGGTAGCCTGCTAATGTTTCAGTAGCTTACTGATGAGCAGACGATTTATGAAACTTACTAAGGGGGCTGGGAGGGGAGTGTACAGGAGGGGTTCTTGTGTACCTCCAGTTAACGGTTCTGGAACATAACTATTACAATGATACCTGTTTTGTACTTCGGAGCTTTTTCACTTAAGATGTGGCACCATAAGTTTTGTTTTCAGTGCTATATCGCACTTACGAATATAAAATTGAAAAAAAAGTACGTATATAAGAGCAATAGCTTTCAAATGAGTCCTTAAACATCACTTTTATAAGTTCTGCTACCCCAATAGCCCCAGCTTTTCCACTTGAGACACGACACCAAAAGTGCGGTTATTAGTGCCATTTGGAACTTGATGATGATGGAATTTGTATGAAAGACTTAGATATGCGCAATATCTTTTATATGAGCTATAAAAGATCTGTCAACTATGTTCTGGTAGCCTGCTAGTGCCACCCCTTGAGAGATAGCACAAAAAGTGCCATTTAGTGTCATATGGCACTTGCAGATGGCAGAATTTATAAAAAGCACGTGTATGAGAAATAGCTTTTCAATGAGCCATTAAGAATCTCTCTATGATGTTCTGGTAGCCCGCTAGGCCTGTTGAAAAAAAAGGAAGAAAGAAAAAAAAAAAAAAAACGTGAGACAGATCAGTGCTACCGATGCAAAAATTGATTTTCCTTGTTGTTCAGGGAGTGGACTGTAACTTCCCTGTACAAGGTTTTCGACCATGTTGATTCCAATGGTACACTTTTCATTTTGATCTGACGCCATTTTCGAGGGTTTGAGGCTTTTTTTAAATCACCATAAATTTCCCTTCCCAATAAAACTTTTACTTTTAAGATGAACCGAAATAATTGTTAACATTCATGAGTCAGTGTTAGATGGGAATTTTTTTTTTCACTAGGCAGCTTTTTCAAGGCGCGTTTTATAACTTTTGGTTACTATGGGCTCTGGTTCGCTCTTTACCAGGTTAATCAACCATGATACCTTGCCGGAACATGCTCTAAAAAATGAGCTTAGAAAATGAATGAAAAAAAAACAATAACGGATATCGATACTGATATTCCCGATATGATACACGCGATACCAATACACCCGATACCGATACGCCCGATACCACATACCGCCCTTCTCCAGGGACTATGGAGGGCCATATCATCATCAAAACCATATAAATGATTGATTCCAATGTTGATTGCAATGGTACACTTTTCATTTTGATCTGACGCCATTTTCGAGGGTTTGAGGCTTTTTTGAAATCATCATTAATTTCCCTTCGCAATAAAACATTTACTCTTAAGATGAACCGAAATAATAGTTAACATTCCTGAGTCAGTGTTAGATGGGAATTTTTTTGCACTAGACAGCTTTTTCAAGGCGCGTTTTATAACTTTTGGTTACTATGGGCTCTGGTTCGCTCTTTACCAGGTTAATCAACCATGATACCTTGCCGGAACATGCTCTAAAAAATGAGCCTAGAAAATGAATGAAAAAAAAACAATAACGGATATCGATACTGATATTCCTGATATGATACATGCGATACCAATACACCCGATACCGATACGCCCGATACCACATACAGCCCTTCCCCAGGGACTATGGAGGGCCATATCATCATCAAAACCATATAAATGGAACCTTTGAACTAAGTTAAACAAAATGGCTATCTCGAAATTTTGATTGGATGACTTTGGGGGGAAGGGAGCTAGTTGCCCCCCCCCCCCAATATTTTTGGTCACTTAAAAAGGGAACTTACAAATTTAATTTCCTTTCAATTTAGCTATTACACATCTCTCTATGATGTTCTGGTCATTCGCTAGCCCTGGTAAAAAAAAAAAGAAAAAAAGGGAAACAGATCAGTGCTACCGATGCAAAAAAAAAACGATTTTCTTTGTTGTTCAAGTTAATTTCCCTTTTCAAGGTTTTGATCATAATGAGTCCAATGGTACATTTTTCATTTTGATCTGACGCCATTTTGTGCCACTCTGTGCAAAAATGGCACAGAATGTGTCATTTTTGTGCCATATGCCACTTGCAGATGGTGGAATTTATAATAAGCACGTAGATGTGTGAAACAGCTTTTGAATGAGCCATTAAGCATCTCTCTATGATGTTCTGGTAAACCGCTAGCCATGGAAAAAAACGGAAAAAAGGGAGACAGATCAGTGCTACCCATACAAAAAAGTTATTTCCCTGAATAAGGTTTCATATATCAGTCTTACATCTAACGTATATCAATCTAAATAAAAAATCTAACATATATCAATAAAACCTAACGCAAATAAATCAACTGGTGATATTTCCCTATGTTTGTACGATTATAGAAAACTAGCGCTTTACTGAAAACATAAAAGCCAAGTATAAAACAAGAATATTGATTTAGGAGTCAAAAGTAAATACGCAGCCTCACAACAACGAACAAATCTATAATGCTTTTCATAGTCCTACAGGAGATGTGATCTCAGTAACTTTCATTATACAATTAAAATTGTCTTAAAAACTTAGGCATAAAAATAATAAGTTTAAAGTCATTACACAGTATATAAAATAATGGATTTATTCATCAGGTAGCATCTTGTTCTCACCTAGTTTACTGGGAATAAAGAACATACTAATCGTAATATGAACTCTGGAAATCCGTTATTTCTCTCTATAAAACGGAGGATTTTGAGTTGTGATACAAATTTTAAAGTGAGTTTGTAGTCCTATTACTAATAGGGTTCCTTCAATTTTAACTAGTCTACAAAATAATCATGAAATGTCCTTTTTCGGGTTCAAAACGACAGTCAATCATTGAACTGAGCTCATTGTGCAGAAGTGATGCTAAATTAAACGAAAAAATAAATAAAACAACAATTTAAAAGTACTTTACTTTTATACTGTTAAAAGTGTCCTTAAAAGGTTTACTTTTACCGTACCAAAACTCCTATATTGTTCTGTGTTTTCAGTAAAGCGCTAGTTTTCTGTAATCCTACAAACATAGGGAAATATCACCAGTTGATTTATTTGCATTGGTTTTATTGATGTATGTTAGATAGGCTGTGAAGTAATAATTTTTGTTCGTTTTAAGTTTCAACTTCGCTCTCTACTTCCCTCCCTGGGAATGTACCTGGGTTAGGTTATGTATCTAATATATGCTATGCTTTATCCCCACCCTCCTAATGTGTAAATATACAGCCCAAATTTGTTTCTAAACTATTATATTTTCATCCTATTTTATTTTATTTCATTAGCATTAACCAAACTTGACTTCTTTCGTGTGTAGGATATAATGCACAAGTACCCTCGTTCTTTACTAGGTTGGAGCTGGTGCTGCAACCATGATGAAAGTAGGGAAAATTCATTGCAGCTGTTTAAAGTACACATTCATCTAGTTTCCAAATAAATTCAAGTAACGTAAACAACTCATTTATCCTTTGTTACTTGTTAACATACTCTCTGCCAAGACAGAGTTACCTATGACACAGACGAAAGTATTGATCTGTTTATATGAGAAAAACTTGGCAAGGTTCTCTTGGCAACATGTTTAATCAGGTTTTTCGTTTTAACGAAATAGAAACCTTTGGTTATACGAATGACTTAATTGTGTAATTTTTGGTTAGCTTTGTTTTTTGCTCTTAGATTAAATTTTGGGTTTTAAGATAATTTAATTTTTTTTTGGGTACTTTTTTGTTAAACAGAACATCCTCCAGAAGTGAATTTACGTTAATCCTAATGAAATATACAAAAATATAATGATAATATAATACTTAAGAAACAAAATTATGGAATCTATGTCAAAGAACTATGGAAAGCAGGCTGCACAGAACGCATTATATTAAATACCTAGTCTAACCCATAACCACCTCTAAATATTAAATATTTAATTAAAATATACCTACATCGTAGTTTTCTCACTCAAAATAAGCAAATCCTAACTGACTCAAACCGGTTTTGTCAGATCTTACACAGCGTAATTCTTTAGGATGTTCTGTTTAACAGACAAGTACCTTTAATACTTGTGTAGAATCTGGGTACACATGCGAGAACCGAGAAGTGAAGTTTGTAAATAAAACAACTAATGTGGAAATAAAACAACTAATGTGGAAATAAAACAAAATAGGATGAAAATATAATTGTTTAGAAATGAATTTGGACTATAAATTTGCACGCTAGAGGGGGTGGGGGTAAAGCATAGCATATATTAAATACGTAACAGTACCGTACCTTTTTTTATTTTGTAGTTTTTGCATTGAGAAAATGAGCCTTTCAGAAGCGAATTTTGCTTCACTTTTTTTTAGATTTAAGTTTACACAACAATAGACTGAATTAGCTTTTTGCGTTCGGAATAATTTTCTCTTAAAATTGTTTAATATGAATAAATAACAAAAACAAATTTGCTAATATGAAATATTATTTAATATTCTATCAGAACACAGCTTGCTAAAATACTAATTGATTAACTTTTTAGAACAGAGTCTTACTTAGTCCGTCTTAAAATGTAATTTTGAGTTTCCATGACCAAGCGCATAAGCGTACACAAAACAGCTGAAAGTTTTATCCACCGGGTGATTTGTGGGTAATAATCTACATTAATTTAAAACAACAAAGTTCTTACTCTGCTATTCTTTAAAGATCACTATATTTCTTCTAATAAGATTCAATTGAATTAAATACAATATCAATTACAATTTTCCAAGTATTTCCTATCTCAATCCCTCGCGATTTACGATTCTTCTTGAAAATGAAGGCTAAATCGAGATTTCTGAAAAGGTCTATTGTTACCTAGATTCATAAACCGAAAATTGGTAGCATTTATGTATTTAAACAAATAACATGTTCAAACATGTTTTAATCTAATAAATGAATGAAGGAATTTATGTTCAAATAGAAAATTCCTATCAATCGTACAAGTGCCAACTTTGTAGAGGATGGGGAGGGGGGGATTGAGTCACCCCAAAACACTCTTATGGAAGCTGAGCCTCCAGAGAAAACATTTGAAAGGATTCAGCAGCATTCATAAGTATTCGCTTTTAGTATACTGGAATTGGGTTAAAATAAAGTGACGCACCCTACCCCCCCCATCTAACCTCATAAGAAATAAATGAAAAATTTTGCATTCCTTATCAGGAGACTGTGGGTAATTATCAATATTTGACACCATTGAATAGTTATATAATATTTATAAAAAGGAAGGCTCGTGGCGTAATTACAGTAATCTTCCAATATTGTCTAAATTCCAAATGCTAAAAGAAAGAAAATAATTGGTGACCTATTTACGTCTCTGAAAAGTATTCGTTTATCTAACGGATGTTCTATCAACTAAAAAAACGAAGAAAGGAATTATGCGTTTTGAATTTTCATGACATTTCTCTATATCTGTAAAATTTGAAGAAACTGGCACTTTACTGAAAACTAAGTTTGCGTGAGTTTTTTAGATAATTAAGATTTTATGGTAAAATTTATTGATTACATGGCCGTTCAAAGACTATGTGGGCCTTATAAATTAGTCTTTCATATTCTAGTCGCAAGCATTTTATCTGTTCCTAATTCTGTTTTGTTGTGTCGGATTTGTGTTTTCAGTAAAGCGCTAATTTTTTGTAGAATTTTACAAATGTTGAAAAATGTGACTATCCAGTTCATTTGTAACAGTGTTTCGAAGATATGTTCGTAAACTGCGAAGCAGTAATTTTGTTCGTTTCAAGTTTCAACTTCGCTCTTTCCTTTCATCTGAAAAAAAAAAACAAATTGTTTTTAACTTTAATGGTTCAGAAAATTTATGTGGAACGGAAAACCAAAAATAGTATCAAAACCTGTTGTTCAGAACGTTGCATAATATTTTTATCACTATATAAGTTAAACACGTGACTTACATAATCATGGCCAGAAGAATGCATTACGTAATTGAAATCGTGAGGCCAGTTATAAATAAATGTCTGAGAAATTGCAAAAAATACATTATTGATAAGTAACAGGGGACCTGTTACTTATCAATAGTAACAGCTGGTAAGCTCCGTTGGTGAAGCGAATTTTAGACATTAAAATGGTGTTCGGCGTAATCCCCTTTTAGTACCAGATAGTAGAGCTGGTAAAGATATTTCGACCCGGATATCAAAGGCTTAGGGAGTCGGTACTTCTGTCTTATAGCCACCACACTCAAGATCTTGTATCGCGAACTTGAGACAATAACCGATCTTCATGGTCTTTATACCAGATAATATTAGCTTCGGCTCGGTGGGAAACAGCATTGTAGCTATATTTTAATCAAAAATTTCGTTGGCATTTTGGTTAGGTTAGCTTCGGTTACGTATTGAATGTAATGCGGTGAATCCATGCGAGTTGTATTACTGTACGCCTGCGAGACATAAGTAGTGTGGCTAATATAGAACCCAGGGATACATCATTATTTGGCCACTAAGGCTAGCCTATACCACAGGCAGCACACCTTATTTAGGCTCTAAAGATTGCTTACATTTTGGTTATTGACCTACTTACATAATCATACTGCAAAGGATATATCTCTTTTGTATACTTCCACGAGATTCTCATTTGCATATAGCTATGGGGCTCTAGCTATCAGCCATAGTAACCAGATGCAATATAAGCCTGGGTTTTTTAACGTAATTTATATTAGTAAGAGAGTAGAATTCAGAGAGAGAACAGTTTGAATATACTCTTTATTATCAATTTTTTATTTGAATATATGTATATTAGCAAAAATGAGTGGTTTGTTTACACTATTAGAAGTTAATAGTGGAGTTGGCAGTAGCAATGATACAAAGACAAAAGTACCAAATGTAGCAGTAGAAGTTGCAAGAGGATTTCGACTAGGCCTTAAATGGGAACATCTGTATGCAAGATATATTGTTGTAATTATGTAATAAAAATGTTACTAAATCGAAAATGTTTTTTTGTTAGATATTTTTTCAGTAGGTTACTGTTGCTCTAGGAATATTCTTGAAGTAGAAATAATCTTGGTTAGTCTGCAGTCAGCTGTGATAGTATTAAGATTTAAAAATGGATGGATTTGAGATATGAAAAATCATGCAGAATCTTGTGATTTTGGAAAAAAATTTGATTCTAGATGTTGATTTTCTAGAGTTATATCTTCAAAGGAAAATATTTTCTGAAACAATGCTTAACGATATTATGAGAAATGATTCTCCGTCTTTGGACTATTGTATAAAACTTTTACGTCGTGGCCCAAACGTATTTACTCAATTTACTGACATATTAAATAAAATGAAACTAAATAATATTGTGGATTTGCTTTTGAACACTACCTTGGAAATTTATTACAACCCAAATGTTTTTTTTTCATGATAACAATACATAAACCGAGAATGTAGAAGATCATGTCCAAACAAGTTTTGTGATGTTACTCGATATCACTCTCTAAAACTAGAAAAGAGCTCTCTTTATCATTCGTAAGTCAGTTTCATCTTGGCGGTGAGATTTTCAACACTGGAAAAATTTCTGTACATGTCCACTATGCATGTATACGCTGGGCAGTTGGTCATCATGTGAGAATTGTACAATTGTTGATGAGTATGTTGAAAAGTGTAAATTATGCAATCCGTGTAAATTGATAGAAGATATGCCGTACAAATTAAAGACTGTAATTCCTGTCTTGATGAGATTTGTGACTCACACTAGAGGATTCCTATCCTCCAATTGTCACTATGATAAATGTGATCAGTGGGAGAATACCTATCTTGGTATGATTGGAAAACACCCTAAACGAGGTTTTAGTTCATTTCTAAGAGACTGGTATCTTCGTGGTTTTAAATTGTTTTGGGAAGAAGAATCAGGTCTACGCTTCAACTGTTGGAATAATAAGAGAATTTTGTTTCTACGTAATCGGTGTGAAGACAATGACATCTAAGATTATAAACCTACTAATCTTGATTTGGCTGTTACAGAAATTGATTATCCATTTGAAAACACTGTATGTAATATGGCTTAAATTAAGCTATTTGAAAAACGTGAATTTTAAGCTATTTGAAAAACGTGAATTAAAATAGTATCATTGACTTCACAAAGAGATACAATAAGAGTGAAGCTACATTGTACAGTAGAAAATGTGACCCTGCCGTCCACATCACGATCAATATACAGTGAATTCAGATGCCACCATTAATTGTTTTCGATGGTTACCTATACGTAGGAGAAGAAATCTAAAGAGGAGAAAAAAGTCATTTTTTATGTATATATACATTTTTTTATTAATAAACAAATTTTCAAACATTTATAGAATATTTTTTTCGTAGGGCACTGAAATCATTATTATGCAGGTATGAAAGTATATTTCCCATTTGGAAGTCATTCAGGCGAGGATTGTCTACGTAAATGTTGAGAAATTCATTGGAAGTATAGCCACGACATCGAAAAACGAAATATAGTAGTGCATGAAAACCAAAGCTTTTAGTCATTAAATCCTGCACTCTCTTCTGGTTTTGAATAATAGTTTTCTCACTGCTTCCAGTAAAGTTGTTGATGTGTGGATTGTAGAATGCATATGTTAGGCCCGAGAGGATAAAAAATTCTATTTTTTTTCGCTTCTTGAAAGATGCATAGCCAATGACGTGTCTTTACACTCGATGGACTGCTGTTAACAATGGTAAGGGTATCGTTAACACATTGAATTTTTTCAAGGAAATTCTATGGTATACAATAGGATTTGTATTTGGACATGCACGGATCCATATTAAACACGCCGATTATTTGATTTGTGTTCATGGTGCAAGGTCTAGTAGAACACTGCCTTCGGGAGCGATTTCCCAGCATTTCTCAAATTGATTTAATGAGATTAACGCAATACTCTTAGCTAATGGTTCGGTAAAGGTGCACTCTAAGCGTACTCTCCCCGTTCGTACAATACTCATATCTTGAGTGCCAGAAAAGTCCAATACAATAATACCATGAGTTTTTGCAAACATTATATCATGGTACAAAAACCATGAGTTTTTGCAAACATTGTATCAGTTGTACCATTTTCAAATTGCTGTGAATCTTGATCTAGGGATTGCATTGCCAACTCATACAGTGTCCTATAGGATATATCAAGGGATGAATTGTAGAGTGAGATTCCATTTACTTTACACACAAGATAGTAAAGTCCAAACTTTTCAAAATTGTGTGGGCAACTTGTCAACGATCCAATAGCATTAGCACTTTTTTACCACTGCCAATGCCGGTTTGAAGGAATTTCACCATTGATAAATGAAGAGTCGGTAAAGGTGCATGAACCCTTGACAATATGACGCTGATTGGTTATTGTATGAGGAACAGGTAGTTTGATATTATTTCCATTAGCTCTCAGTTTTTCCACTACCAAAGCAACATAACTCATAAGGTGTTGCTTCCGTACATGAAGTATTGCCAGGATAAGAGAGACTGTTAAATCGGGTGATATAGGAACTTCCTTTCGTAAAATGAAATTTAATGGAGCAAGCCTTAATTTTATGTCCACTTTAAAATTCGGTGGTAACCATTGGGGTCTATTAAATATCTCGTGATTTATTTTTCCAACCAACTGTAATTCACTAGTTGTCGACTTTTGAAGTGCTTCTGTTGTGTCAATGTCTGTCTTATATTCATATTTATTGGCCAAACCCATGATTCCTTTATATGACGTTGGTGTCATCAGCATGAATTGCATGTAGCTCGTATGATTTAAGAGATTGTTGCTAGTGCTCACCAATGTTCCATTTATGTAGACACTGATTTGTCGAAATAAATTGTGCCACCCACAATTTTCATAGGATATTCCATCAGTAAGACTTGGTATTTCATTGTCAGATTTCTTGAATACCGCATGTAAATCTAGAAATGTGGAAGACATATCTACGAAATAATCTTCATTGGAATATATTTGAAAGTGGATATTTTCAGAGATTGGTTGTTGTGGATAGAATTGTTCACAGTAACCATGTTTTACACTCAAATCAACATTTTCAGCATTGAGTAGATTTAAAGATGAACTGATTGATGGATGAGAATCCTTGTGTGGTAGATGTGCTATTTCAGTCTAGGAAAACAAATCTCTTTTTGATCTAACTATTCTATTTTTTGATCTAAATCTCTTTTTGATCTAACTATTCTATTTTTTGATCTAAATCTCTTTTTGATCTAACTATTTTCTTCTTCTTCTTCTTTGATAAGAGTGATGTTTTCGTTTCTGACCTGAGTAGAGACTGTTGAGTGATGCAGTGTTTCTCGGCCTTTATAAGCTTTTTCTGTTTTGTCGAGATTTTAATCGCTCGCCAAGGATCGTGCACCGGACCTGAGATTTTTTTAAACATTTTTTTAATCCTTGCCAGAGCCCTAATCGTATAGTGTAGAGTTTGCGAAATCCGCGGCAGCTGGTACAATATATTTTTAGCTAAGGGTAGTGCAGAGCGAAATAGCTTAGCAACTAACAGCCAAGACCATAGCCTGAAACTGATGAACAACCTTTGTAATAGTCCATTCCATGACCCATTTGTTTTGGACCAAGTGTAGCAACATAGCAATCAATATTAGGACAAACGAATGCCATTTTTATTTTAGAAATCTTGCTATTGAAATGGTCGAAAATGACATGCAATCAAGGCCAAACCTTCTGTTACTGCTAAAGGATCACCTAATTCGATTCTTCATGTTAACTGGAAGAGTTCCAAATAGGAAGTATTTACAGTGATATAATGAAGATGCTTTATATTGTAATGATGAATGTTATCTTGACTGGTTTTTTGTTTAAGAACACGTAGGGGGAGAACGTTGATATTACAAACTCTCGATGTTTCAATGATTGAAGCGTACAGAAATATAAAACTGTCCGAGGAGAAGCCAGGTGGATAGTCAGCGGAAATGACACGATGCATGTCATTAGTGCTTCCAGCACTTCTACCATTGGTTATATTCTGTTTAAAACCAAAAACATTTCTCAGATTATCATTGAGAATAATCTTCTTACTGTCAACGGATGAACTAATGTAGATCTTGCCCTGTTCCATTGACTAGTTGAATTGAAAGGCGTCATCTTTACGAGCGGAGATACTTCTATCGATAGCACGACACAAATCATTTTACCAAATTCCTTGTATGTTGATGTGACAAAGGGGTATTCACCCGAGTTCATTGTTTCTATCCTAAGCTCGCTAACGAGTTATCATTGTAGAGTGGATCAGAGACATTGGGCATGAATCTCACATAGAAATCATTGGGTATTGGTTACTTCAACTTCTACCGAAGAGTTAAAATCAGAGTTATTTCCTAGCCCATGCACAAGCATCTGTCTCACATCCTTGTTTGTACGACTCTTTAATATCTTTTCAATTTGATATATTTCATTATTATTTATTATATTATATTTCAATATTATATTTCAATATTATTTCACGATGCATGCCATTAGTGCTTCCAGGACTTCTACCATTGGTTATATTCTGTTTAAAACCAAAAACATTTCTCAGATTATCATTGAGAATAATCTTCTTACTGTCAACGGATGAACTAATGTAGATCTTGCCCTGTTCCATTGACTAGTTGAATTGAAAGGTATCATCTTTACGAGCGGAGATACTTCTATTGATAGCACGACACAAATCATTTTACCAAATTCCTTGTATGTTGATGTGACAAAGGGGTATTCACCCGAGTTCATTGGTTCTATCCTAAGCTCGCTAGCGAGTTATCATTGTAGAGTGGATCAGAGACATTGGACATGAATCTCACATAGAAATCATTGGGTATTGGTTACTTCAACTTCTACCGAAGAATTAAAATCAGAGTTATTTCCTAGCCCATGCATAAGCATCTGTCTCACCTCCTTGTTTGTACGACTCTTTAATATCTTTTCAATTTGATATATTTCACTATTATTTTCAACTTTTTGAATTTCATAGTAATAAAAACCACTGAGAATCTCTTCATCATTGGTGTCGTAGACGATATGTTATGGGTTGAGTTTCTAGGATTTTTGACACTTTAAAAAGTTCTGTGGAACATAAGTAATTTCTCTTTTCAAAAATATTAGTAGTTCTATTAATTCGAATAGTATCACTGACATTGAAGTTTTTCTTCTAAGAAAATTTTCAAGTGTATCATGATCTCCTTGATGAACTTCCTTATGGCTAACGTTAGACAGAGATCGACGGGGGCGTTGATTATAAATTTGCATGAGTTTATCTAAATCTTCAATAAAAGCAGAAGTATTTGTCTATGTACAATATCTTGAAATTAAAAGTCGAATAGTTGCCAATGCAGCCTTTATAAGACTATGACAGTGATATAGCATTGTATTATGTTTCAACAATACCTTCTCTACATTTGGATTAACAAATTCACTACCTCGATCCTTTTGGATTTTTCTATAATAGTCTTGCTCAAGAACACTTTCTATAGGTCTAGCAGCTTCAACACCTCTCTTTGTCCGCAATGGGACAGCATGTGCATAGTGACTAAAGACACTGATTATATATTTGTAGGGTATATTGTATCGCCTTTTAATCTTATCTAGAGTTAAATGATCTGCTTGCGTTATTCTACAGTGGTAAAAAGGATTTAGTTTTTCGATAATGATTACCACGAACCCTATGATTTCGATCTAGAGTGTAACTTGGTTCATTTGTAAATACTCTCTCGCTAATGCTTTTTTAAGTCCAGTGACTTTAGAAAGTGTGGTGGAGGAACCTAGACTTCCTACTTCACCAATATTTTCATAAACACGTTTCAAAACTTCAACCATTTTGCATGCAAACACGTAGTGTAATTTCCGCTACCCTTTTGCCTTCAGCGGGTGATGGTGGTGATGAGTTGATATCAACGTGTCTCCGCTTTTGTCTCGCCACCACTACTACTGGTGTCACCAAATCATTTTTTCTATTACTAGGACTAGTATTAGCGGAAGGTATTCTAGTATTTTCCAATATTGATTTAAAATCTTCTTCTTCTTTTGATTTTAGACTGCTAAGTTTCTTTATTTTTTTTTAGAATTTTCTTATTGGTAATATAACTTTTTGGGAAGGTTAATGTATTAAAAAAGTTACACAGATGATAGTCAAATAATAAGTCCTTTACGATTTGTAACCATATCATATATTAAATCAAGTAGATTATAACTTTTCCCCTGAATTATAATTCGTTTACCTCTATTATCAACTTGAATGTATTCACTTTTAATGAGATATGTTAAGACTCTTTTACTTTGTTCACGATATGAGTGTGGCAGTAGTCCTCCTGCACTTGATGCTATTAAGTCTTCCTCCTTTGATTGTGCTGTTGTTGCTCCAGATTCTTGAACAGACGTTTTTTTTATCAATGACACTTACACTGACCGGTCTCACGTGATAGGGCTTATGTTTGTCCACTCGTCAAAGTAAATCTTGAAGAAAAAAAGTTTTTATCACACGGCAACATTATCATTATTAATGAAGTTACTTAAATTGTCCTCAAACTGTTCCATTGTTTGGAACACATTGGTTGGAAAGGACGTCAATTTGTAGGGTTTAGCCATTTTTTTTAGTGAAAACTGCTTGCAAGTCCTGCAGTGTAAAAAGGCTTCCACCGCTTGGAGAAAACGTTTTCTTTTAAAATATTTTGCTTTGTTTTGGTAGCCAGGGCACGCACAATGGAGCGATTTTGCTTTGTCTGTTGCTTAACTACTTCTGACAATTGAAAATTTCCCTCGGTTAAATTTAAACAAAGTTCAAATATGAGATTAATGAATTCTCTTTCAATACCATGTTTGAGTATGGCTTTTCTAAGTGCCGGTTTTGAACTGCTTAGAACGGAAAATAAATATATATTTTATGTAGTTTCTTCAGTGCCTTGATGGCAACTAATGACCTTTTTTCTGTTCTATGGAAGATATACGGTAATTTTACTGTCAAAAGTATCTGTGACTAGTCGCAAATCTTCGGGTGTATTCTGATTGAGGTTCAATATAATGTAACCATAGGGTTTTTTTTGTTGCTTGACTATATGCTGAAAGTAGAAATTTTGGATCACCGGGATATATTTGTCTATTGAGAGTTATTAGAAAACTTGAATCACGAACAACCCTGTAAATGATACAGTTGATACAATTTAAAGCATTTGTTATCATGCATTTGTTCTGATGAAAGAGATTGTGTAGAACTATGATTGCGGAAATCTGTTCATGTTGTTAGCGGACAGTAAACAATTGTAGCATTTCCGGAAACCATTGTTCAATGGACTCAGCTAAATCATCAATAATCTACCAAGAGTTCGGTTCAATAATGTTGAACACATCAAGTCCTAGTATGAATTTTGTGTCTGGTGCAATAGCCTTTATTTTATCATATAACTCTTGCCAAACACTGTAGCAACAATGGATGTTTTCGGGTTTTCCAAAAACATTTCATCACGATTTTTGATTAATTATTCTTAAAAGTATTGTTTTGCCCGACATTGATGGACCACAAAGAAACGATCTTAATGGTGTTTTAAATTGATACGTATTGTTGTCGTCAGCAGCTGGACTACAAATAACTGTAAACTATAGTTGTCCAATGAAAAAATAATAATTTCCCTATCAGTCCAAGTACGATGATTGAGAACACCAACAACAACAACAACAAATTTAACATAAGACATGTTTTCTTTTATTTTTACTATAAATACAAAATATTTTTTATCAACACAATAAAATCACAATTTAAAAAATGCCTGTTTTATTTTACAATAAATATGCAACATTTTTAATCAACATAATAATGCCACAGTTTAAAAAAACATCTGTTTTTATTGTCACAACAAATACTCAAAATTTTTAATAATAAAATATCCCAAATACACTTAGAAAAGGGTCCCCAGCCCCAGGAACGGCTTGGCGGCCGCTTGTGGTGGCCAGCCGAAGGAAGGATCCCCGGGCCGGCAGCGGATGCGCAGCCAAAACAATTTTAAAACACATTTTTTATTTTAAAGATACGTAAAAATACATTGAAAATACAGTAACCCTGCCTTGCAAACACACGGAACATATTGATAAGAAAAAATCTTCCCACCTATTAATAATGAATGTAAGTGAGTTTCTCAAGACCGAGATGTTTTCTATCCTGTAAACAATCATTCTCGATCTGAAATGGGGTAGTGCCCATGGGGTAGTATCTTCACACCAACCTCAAGTTCATAGACTTTGTCCGATATGGCTGACATGAACTTTTTCTCTAATCTAACTGTGTTTTTTTTAAATTTTAAAGAACGAATCGTCATTATTTTCACTCTTGGAACTTATCTAATTTCCACAGAGTTTCTGTAAATACTCATATCGAAATTATTTTAACATTTTAACATAGGCATCCTTGCAGACTTGTTTGATTTCTTCATTGTGTGTTTTTACACAGTACAATTTTGGACCTACGAGTACACCATGGGATATCAAGTCGCTCCCCGTTTCGGATTGTAGCATTAATAGATGGTTTGGGGCTTGCTGCTTTACTAAATCCGGATAAATGAACTCATGTCAATTGGTAAAGTACATTCGAGAACTAATGTGCTTACCATTTTCTAAATCATTTAACAAATTATGAGTTTTAATTTTTAACAGGAGTGAATCAGTGTCTCCATAACACACTTGAACTTCCCCTTCTCTCGGCCATTGCAGCTTACACGCATTGTAAAAGAATGACAATATGAGCTTCTTGGAGATTTCTGTAGTTTAGCTACCAGCAGCTATATTTTTATTTAAATTGACATATCTTTTTTTCCAATTTAGGAGGACCTTATTAGAGTCTATGATAGTAAATGATATGAAATTGGGATCTACTATTCGAGCACATTATTTTGGATTGGTTTCTACCTCATATCGACTCCTACTGCGTACACTCTTGCACATTTTACCGAATTCTGAATTCAAAATGAGTTTACAGATTTCTTTTTCAACCTTCGTTTTCGCTTCTGAACGTTAACTGACAAAAGTGTCAATAAACGTTTTCATGTGTGGCTTTTGATCAAATTAGAGGGTTTTATGAAACTTTGTGACCCTGAAAACGTTGGCTACTATTCATCGCAAAAGAACATGATGAACAACAATATTCTGTTTCGAATCAAGGTCGATAATAAGTTTTGTTTTGAAGGTGTCCAGTGCATACCCCCATCCTCTACCAAAGATAAATTGAATGGACTCAAAAACTACTTAGTCACCACCATGTTTATGCACAAAAAACAAAATCCTTTGCCAAGTCATGGAGTTTCAACGGTATTTCACCATCAATCAAAAAAACATCCTTGAGGTCCATGTTCCTCAACTTTGGCAAAGTCGACGAAATTTGAAGCACAAGGATTGTCAAGCCATTGATAATTACCACATGACAAAGAATCGTGGGACATTGACGAAGGATAAAGGGAATTCATATCCAGTAAAACTGCATCCGACTTTTCACCGTTGCGTTGTCCAGTCGGATCAGTTTCTAAGATACTTCCCCGTGAAGAATATACCCTCCCCTCATATATCTCTCTACAAACAGATGCTGATCCATGTCGATAATCAGACCAATGTTTTCATTGCTGATTTTTAGAATGAAATCCATCGCCAGATGAGCAGTTGAAAAATAATAACCCAAATCCAACCCAAATTCTTGATATATTTTATTCGTGTTTTTACAGGCAATATCCAATAACGTCAATACATCACTTGCCAAGTACATTTTAAAGTAATCATCCCTATTTTTACACTCTCCATTTGCCCAAACTTTTTAGCAAATTCATATTCGGCAGTGGTGCATTGTTGATCGTGAAGTGAATCATAAAACGCTTCGATGGGCCGTAATTTTTTCTCACGTAGTTTCGAGGAGTAGTTGTAGCCTTCATACGGTTATATGCCCTTAAACGTTAATAAATCATACATTTCATCATCTGGAAAGGGTTGTTTAAGGTGAGGGAAACTACTAAAATCGTCGCTTTGTACTTGACTTAACTGACTTAGGGATTTGGTGAAATAACTATAGGAATCTAAAAAATGGATATTTTTCAAGCACGTATGACCACTATCTATGGTTTTCCATAGGACACCTAAGACTAACAGCTTCTCTGGTGGTTGGGTATAATGTTATAAGAAAAAGAACCCATGCGTCATCTACAACTTCACCTTTCTGCAAACGTCCCAACGCTGGTAAAATGAATTTAAAATTATAATTGGAATTTTTGTGTATAAACAGGTAGAAAATTATTTTTTCTAACATTTAAATTACATGATTTATGGGCCACCCCTGAAAGTTACTCCTTCCCATTAAAATTAGATTGCTTAAATAAACATGTTCGCGGACTGACATCCCTCCCCCACTACTGCCAAGAAATTTCTTCTTCCAAACCTAACACATATCTTTATTTTTAATGGCCAATATGTCCTCTGGTGATAGAGTCGTTGGATAATTTACATTGCACAACCTTGAAATTGGCTTATTTGCTGTTTTAATAAGTGAAGTCATGGTTGTGCGCATTCAATTTTCTCCACCCAATGTCTCAACTGCTTCTACCAATTGAATAACATTACACGAGTCTCTTTGGTCTTGGGCGTCAGAGACCGCAATGAGTTCATGTTCTTTGACACGATTTAAATATGAGAGGTCATACACATCTGTGAGTTGTTTGGCTTCGCAGTCCAAGGCGATCCTGCCACTTTGTAGGAGGGAATTTTGAAAATTCTTGAACTGCTAGATTGCCTTGTCACCCTTGATGCCTACAGTTTCTGATATAATTGCATAGCTTAAATTCAGTAAGGAATCTAGAAAGACACGTTGGACAATAATAGTATACATCACGCCACTTTTTCCCCTGACCCAGAACCCGACTAATATATGTTATTGGATTAAAATGTCCAATTGAATCAGTTTTTGTAGTAGACATTTAAAGAAGCCATACCCAGTTCTTGACTGATTCAAAGGACGGAGCCCTCACTGGATATACCGCCCCCTTTTTACTACTGCGCTCATCCTCCTCAAATTCTGTTTTGCATTGTAAAACACTAACACCAATCTTTATATCTACTGTAGGAAACCTTAGCCCCTCCCCCCCCCCCCCAAATTAATTGCCAATTTGTCCAACATTGTTTTAGTAGCATCATCTTTCAGGGGTCTGTAGGCTGCTATAAGAAATGCATACTTGAAACACTGAAGTTCTGTACCGAAACGAATTTGTTGTACACCTTTACATCCCTCTAAAATTGAATTATATTTTAAAACTATAGCCCTCTTCCCCGCCCCGCCTCTTTTTTTTAATTCACAAATATTTACATTTTAATTTTCAATAAATAAAACTACTGCCCCACTCCCCTTTTCATTATAGTTATCCAGTTTTATGACAATACTGTCTACCCACTCCTTAAGAATACCCTCAAAATTTTACAATTGCTGGTGGATTGTTAGTATTTCAATTTGCACATAATGCGAGTATACATCATCTGATTTTTTATTTAAATATAAAAAATTGTGCGATGGAAGCTTTTATGCTGTCTCTTCCTCCCAATTCCCGAATCTGTCGTTCAATTTGACTACCATTTGAATTGGATCTGTGATAATATCCCCCGCTATCAGTGCATTAAACCTATCCCCAAATGCAGCCATATAAACATATATATTGTGCAAGGCAGAGTCTTACAAATAAAATTCTGGCAATAAAGTGGGCGTTGCAGAGGTTTCTTCTACCACACCACTACCACTCTTTTTTTCGATTTGAATGTCTATAATTGGGTTGGATTTCGGGGTGAAATCACCTATTTCACTCAGCATATCTTCGAGAGTATCTGGACTGAGGCGGTCAGCCCTAGAAAAATTATTCTATTGTACACTTTGCTCTTTAAAGGTACTTGGCTGAGCTTGGGTAATGTCCTTTGATATAGTGGGGGAGTTACAATCATCTCTCTAGAGCAATCCCCAAAAGTTTTACATGTATTTGGACTTAGCTGGTCAATCCAACCAAAATCATCCTCTGATACACCCTGCTCTTCAAAGGCCACCGGTTGAGCAACACTGACAACCAAACCATGTTCAAAGGCACTTGGCTAAGCAGAACTATCATCCAACCTCTCAGTTGAAATATTAGTGGAGTTTCATTCACCTCTCTATATACGTTTTTCAATGGTCTATTAGTATTGGGACTGAGCTGGTCAATCCAAGCATAATCATTCCCTGGTATACCTTGTTCTTCAAAGGCACTTGGTTGAGCGGGGGGAATGTCCAGTGATAGTGTGGGGAGAGTCACATTCGCATCTCCAAAACATTCTTTCAATAATTTATCAATCCACTCTAGATCGTCGTCATTGATATTATCAGAGGGCAAGTAATTAAGGGCTTGTCTCCACTCACCTCCCCAAAACAATCTTTTAATAGTTTGTCGTACCATTCTAGCTCGTTGTTAACGGAGGTCGAATCAATAAAGTGATCATCCTGAAATTCTAGTGGTGGTGACAAAATAGGGGTCTCCATACCCTCAAGTAGATTGCACGTCCCCTGTGTTGGTGGTGACAACTCGACTAGTATAACCTAGAATAATAATAGAATTTATTTTCATTATGAAATTCGTACAATTTTGTAAAGTCGATAAAGGGAATATTAACGGGCAAATTTTTAACATCATTTTAAACATATGTTTAATAAATAGAAAAAAAGGAAAAAAATTAACATACGCGCACACTCACACAGACACACACACAGACACACACACTCACACACAAACACACGATAACTCGGCTAGGTTAACCTAGAATAATAATAGAATTTATGTTCTTTGTGAAATTGGTAGGATTTTATAAAGTCGAAAATATGAATATTAACGAGCTATATTTTCATATCATTTAAAACATATGAATAATAAATAAAAAATATTTTTTTTAATGCACAAACCCACATGGTGGGGAGAGGAGATAAATTCGAATTTTTTCTCATGTTTTCAATGGGTGAACTGACCTACTCCTGAGGATTTTGGATGGTCTCAACAAAATTCAAAAGATAGTCTAGTATTTCGCAATCAACATAACTAGGAGATTCTATGGCTTCTCCATTAAAAAACTCTTCAAAAGTATATTCAACATCTCTCCTGGGTCTTTTTGGCGTTGTTGAGGAACCTGCATTAGTCTAAAATAGTAAATATAGTTTTAATAGTCATTTATGTTCTCCTGTTGTCTATATATATAAATGAAAGAAAATAGAATGCATTGAAAGAAAACACTATTTGTCAATATTAAATAAACAAGGCTCGGCACGCGGTGCATGGTGGAAACTGTACTGAGTCTGGTGAAGTCTGCAGTGCACATGACGTTCTGCGGTTACCTCAGGTGGTGGAGAGTGGGCACCCTCTCTATTCTGTGAATTGTATTATCGAAGGGTGAATTGTATTATCGTCAGCAACATACTATAGGATTTAAGCCTACTGAAGGCTTACTCTAAATCCGAATTACCTTCTAGCTATTAGTCACTGCGTGGATCATTTAGAAAAAAACATATTAGAAATACATTTTTAATATACATGTTAATTTAAGATATTATCCCTTCTTCGGTCTTTAGGGATTAGTATAAGAAAGTCGATTCGACGGAACGTGAATTTCATATTCAGCAATTTTTCAAAGCAAGAAATATCTAAGAGAAGTGTGTACTCCAAGGATTTATGCCTTTGTTTATTATTTCACTATGGGATATAAGGGTTGATTATAAGGTATTCAAGTTCTAATAAGTGCCAAGGACCTCAAATAAAAACAGGACCTATTTTAGGTGTATTTACAACTGAAAACTGTACTTTTTTAAGATTTTTCTTTTGATTGTTTCAAGATTATGAAGATTATTGAGGCATTACTTCATTTTAGCTAATGTTGCCGCATTGAACCACAAGAGTAAATAAAAATAATTAATACCTTAAACTTGAAAACTCTTTTTTGTCCGTAAGAAATCACACATTAACAATCTGTTGATTTCCAAAGACAACAACAACTTCAAATGAAATCTACAGCTTTATAAGCTCTTCGGGTAAATGTAAACATAGCCGCTCAAGGTTGAAGAGGCTAGAGCGCTGGATGCGTTCGATCACTGCTGTCTTCGCTTTATACTTCGAATCAACAGATGGTCTAGAATTCCAAATAGCGAAGTAAGAAGCCGCTATGGCCAGTCTGAAGAGCTATCCTTCACCTTCAAAAGACGTCGCCTCAAACTCATCGGTCACACCATGCGTCGCTCCAAAGTTAGGATATGTCGAAACGCCTCATCTGCGAGCCAGCACCATCATGGAGACGATATCGAGGAGGAAAGAAAAAAAATCTTTGCAAAAATTCAAAGAGGACTGTGAACTATGGGCAGGCTTTCGGAGGCATGGTAAAAGATGGGAAAAAGACTGGCTGAAGATCGCCGGTGAAGCTGCTGCAGACAGATGTATTTGTCGAAAGTCATTCCAAAGTCCATTGGTGCATGTCAGGACAGTTCTTCACCTCGTATTCCAAAGTACAGGCTGTATGTATGGTATAGAATATCGCATAGGATTTATTGTTAAATTATATATATTTTTTAATTATCCTTTTTTTGTGTTTTAGCGGCTGAAATTGAGTTTCCATAGTAGGGTAAAACAAAGGCTATAAAAGTTAGTTGGCTTTTTGTTTGTGTTTTTTAAGAACTTTAATTCCACTTGTTTTTTTTCTGGCACACCTTTTGGCATATTGTACCTATAATCGACAATCAAATGAAATTGCAATATATCTTTAAAAATATTTAGCATGGACGCTCATCTTCAGCAAAATTTATTATAACTATTCCAAGTACTCGTGATGCCATTCATGTGAAAAGCTACGGAAAAATTCCGGTTCAGTAAAAGTCGATTACATTCATATTAAAATTTTTTTTCTAAAACTAGGTATCTAAACGAATTCCTATTATGCTATAGAAAAATTTGGGTTGTTATCTATCTTTGAAATACCCGTCCCGCCTGCCAAACTGAGTTTAACAAAAACTCAAGAATAAAATTCTGTCTTTACCCTTGCTTCTCATACCCTGGCATTAACTGAGTTCATTTAGTTTTTGCAGCCTTTTCGTGATACGGAAAATTAATAATAGCTGATTTCCCTATTAGGGGGGGGGGATGATTTGAGGAAATTTTGGACCCTAATGTCTGAAATTTTACTGTGCTTAGTCTTCCGCCAGTGCTATTTTAATATTATTTGTTGTAAAACCGGTTAAATAGTAAAAACCTAATTATTATATCATATGTATGATCCTTTCTTGGATATCATTTGTATTTTTAAGAAAACAATCTACAAGAGTAACTTCATACCTTCCCTCGAATTTAATCGCCGGGGAGAGTTTTGTCCAAAAATCACTCCTTTTATTCAAATCGTCATAAATAAGATCGGAAACATTGGATATAAATGTCACGTAAAAACCTTCAGACATTATGAACATCTTCAACGGGTATCGTCGAATCAAAATCAGAGTTTTATCCTAGCCAGCGAACAAGCAACTCGCTTACCCTTGTGAGTATGACTCTTTAATACTTTTTCAGTTTGTTAGATTCCAGTATTTCCAACTTTTTGCAGTTCATAGTCATAACAACCCCCAAGAATCTCTATCTTTCATATCACGAAGCCGATACGCAGCTGTATTTCTTAAAGTACAGCACTTTGAAATTAAAAGTCAAATTGCTCGTATCAAACATCCGGCCAATGCTGCCTTCATAGAACTATGACTATGATAGATTATTGTATTATAATTCAATTAAACCCTTTTTAATTGTGGATTAAAAAAATTCACTTCCACTGTCTGTTTGAATTTTTTTATACGAAGCTTGTTCACAGATGGATTCAAGGGCTTTAGCAGCTTCATTGCCTCTCTTTGACTGCAATGGAACTGCAGATGCATACCGACTAAAAACACTTATTGTAAGTAAAATATATTTTTAGTGTTTATTATGACGTCTTTGAATTGCGTCTAGGGTCAAAAGACCTGCTTGTAATATGTGCAGAGGGTAAAAGGCTTTAGTTTTTCGATATTCACGACCTCTATGATTTTCCTATGATTTCGATGAAGAGTATAACTGGGTTCCTTTTTTAAATACTTTTTTGCTAGCTTCTTCTTAATTCCGGTAAACTGAGCAAGTGTATTGGGAGAACTTAAATTTCCTACTTCACCGATATTTTCATAAACATCTTTCAAAACTTGATCCATTTTGAACGCAAACGAGGTGTGGATCGTCGGCTACCCTTTTCCGTACTACTAGGTGAGTCAATACGTCTTCACTTTTGTCTAGCTACCACCGGTATCATCAAATCAATGTTTCTACTAGGTGTACTAGTATTTTCCAAGAAAGATTTAAAATCATTATCTTCTAGCTTTTTTGTTTTTGTTGATGGACTATGTTATATTAATTTCTTTGGAATTTGCTTATTGCTAATTAGACTTTTAGGAGAATTCTACGACTTTAAAAAATTGTATAGGTGACTGTCAATGAATTAGACTGTTTTATGACTTGCAATCAGATCCGATAACCAATCAATTAAATTGTAACTCTTGCCCTGGATTATAACTTCATTCTTTTTCTCGGCAATTTGTTCATTTTCAGCGAGGTAGGCCAAGATTCATTTACCTTGTTCACGATAGTATGGAGGCAAGAAGTCTACAACACTTGTTAATAAATCTTCTTTTTTCAGTGTTTTTAAAATTTCAATACTTTCACTATTTTCAGAAGGTTGATCAATGATATTTACTTTGAGCGGTTTTTCACGATAAGGTTTATGTTTGTCGACACGTCGAAGGGCATTTTGAAGTAAAATTAATTTTTCATCATCGGTAATTGTTTCATTGTTAATAAATATATCAAGATTATCTTCAAAGTTCTCTTTGGGTGAGAGAGCAAGTTCTGTTGGCGTCATTTTATAGAGTTTAGCCATTTCTAGAGAATGGTATTTACAAGTCCAGCGATTATCGGTAGTAACAATGAAAAGAAATTACCACCAGCTTGAACAAGGCGTTCTCTTTTACAGTTTGCTTTCTTTTTGTAAGATAGAGCACGTACAAATGATTGATGTTGCTTGGTCTATTGTCTAACACCATCTGACAGTTGAACATTAGCTTCCTTTAAATTTAAACAAAGTTTCGACAAGAGATTAACAGATTCCTTGTAAATACCATGTTTCAGTATTGCTTTCCTAAGCCGCGGTTTTGAATTGGCTAGCACGGAAAATAAATGTCGGTATTCATGTAGCTTCTTCAACGTCATGATAGCAACTAATGACCTTTTTTACTATTTACGGATAGATATATAGTAATTTCATTATCAAAAATATCATTGACTACACGCAACTTTTCGGACGTGTTTTGATTCAGATCCAATAAAATTTAACCATAAGGTTTATTAGTAGCTTGATTTTACGTCGAAAGTAAAAATTTAGGTTTGCCAGGGTAGATTTGTTTGTTTAGAGTTATAAGAGAACTTGAATGGCGAACAACTCTATAGATGATATAGTAGGTATAATTAAAAGCAAGTGTTATCATACATTTATTCTGATGAAAAAGATTATGGAGGATAACATTTACAGAAATTTTTTCGTGATGGGACCGGACCGAGAATAATTGTAACATTTCCTTCGAGTATTCTTCAATAGATTCAGAAAAATTGCCAATAATCAACCACGAGTTTTACCGCAATAATAGTAAATACGTCAAGTCCTTGTGTGAATTTTATGCAGGGATCAATACTCTTTATTTTGTCATAAAATTCTTGCCATACACTATAGCAATAATATATATTTTTCGGGTTCTCTAAAAACAATTTATCGCGGTTTTGAATTATTTCGTTAAAAGTTGTTTTGCCGGACATGGATGGTCCCTAAATAAAAGATCTGATTTTTTTTTTAATTGATACATACTCCTCTAAGTTCAAAATGCAACTAAGCAACCCTAACCTCAATCTGTTGAAGAAATATTCAAAGGAAATAGAATACATGGTTTCTTTAACTAACAAACTGCACTACAAAATTTTTAAATGTATTTACAATGAAAGCTTAAAAGAAATAAGCACTCTAACAGGAACATTTACTGCACATTATTATGGTAGGGATGATGCCCCCACAGCGGCCAGCGGACGCAGCGCCCGGTCCGGCACCCGTGGCCGCCAGTGAACGTAACGGCCGGGCTAGCACCCGTAGCGGACGGAGGCCCGCTGGTGGGCTATTAATAAACACTTTACTGAATACAAATAAATAAACACTACGCAACGATTATAAAAATAAACATTCGAAAATTGCCGCTTTGCGCAACAAAAAAATTATAAATATAGAACACCAGGGAAAAAATAACTAGAAAAAAGGCAGTGCTGAGCTGGTGACGGAAAAACGGCCCATCTCCTCCCACAGACGGCCCTCCTCTCCTCAACTATAAAGCTTTCTCCAGACGGAGTCATTTTCTAAAATTTACAAATTCACATCGATCTGAAGTAAGGTAGTGGCCATTTGGTAGTACCTTCTTACCACCCGTGCGTACATGGACTTTGTCCAATATGGTGCACATGACATTTTTCTCAACCCGAACAGTATAGTTTCTATATTTTAAAGGACGAATGGCCATGACATTCGCTCTTGGAACTAAATTAGTTTCTATAGAGCTCTTATAAACGCTCATGGTCAAATTTTTCTTTACATAGTATGACGGCAACCCCTTGAAGACTATTTTGGTAGTCTCAATGTGCGTTTCCACGTAGTACACCTTCGGACCAGGAAAGACACCATGGGATACCAAGTCGCTCCCCGTCTCGAATTTTAATCTAAGCAACTAATTTGGGGCCTGGTGTTTCACCAGCTCTGGATAGGCGGTCTCATCCCTGTTAGTGCAATACATCCGGGAACTAGTGTACTCTCCGTTTTCCAAATCATGTAAAAGATTATCTATTATAATTTTCAACAGGAGTGAATCAGTGTCTCCATAACACACCTGAGCTTTTGTCATCCGCGGCTATTGGCGCTTACACACATTGTAATAAAAATCCAACATGAGTTTTTCGAAATTTCTAAAATGGCACTTCCAGCGGTAATGTTTTTATTTAATACTACATTTCATTTCTTTCTAAGTAAAAGGACTATATTGGAGTCTATGATCGTGAACGGTGTGAATTTTGGATCCGCAATGATTGGGGCACATTCTTTTGGGTCGGCTACTACGTCACAACGACTCCTGTTGCGCATACTCCCACACATTTTACCAACTGCCAAATTTAAAATGAGTTTAAAGATTTCTATTTCGACCTTTGTTTTTTCTTGAGAGCGTTTATTTACAAATGTGTCAACAAACGTATTCATATAAGGTTTCTGGCCGAACCGGAGGGCTCTATGATTCTTTGTAACATTGAAACCGTTAGGCAGCATCCACCGCACAAGAACGTAGTGTACAACAATATTCTGTTTTGGCTCAAGGTGGGCAATAAGCTTTTGTTTGGAAGGTGTCATTGTATACCTTTATTGTCTACTAAGGGTAAATTGTAGGAACTCAAAGAGTACCTAGGCACCGGTCTATTAATGCAGGAGGAAATAAAGTCCTTTGCCGAGTCATGATGTTCCAGAGGTATTTCACCGTCAGTTTCGAAAAACCACCTTTGTGGTCCATTCTCCTCAACAGTGTGAATGTTGGGGAAATCTGGAGTAGAAGGTTCGTCAAGCCATTGGTAATTCCCACACGGCAAATAAAAGTGAGACATTGCCGAAGGATAAAGGGAATTCGTATCCAAGAAATCGGCGTCCGACTGTTCACTGGTGCGTTGTCCAATCGGGTCGGTTTCAAGGATACGATCCCCGTGGAAAACATACCCTGCCCTCACGGATCTCTCTACAAACAGGTGCTGATCCACGTCGGTGGTCAGACATGTTTCAGATTCACTAATTTTAAGAATTAAATCCATCACCAGATGAGGAGTGAAAAATGATACTCCTAAATCCAACCCAAATTCTTCATGAATTTCGTCCGTTGTTTTACAGACAATATCGAACAACGTCAAAACATCACTTGCCAGGTATATTTTACAATAATCCCACCCATTTTTAAACCCTCCCTGTACCCAAACTCTCTTGGTAGATTCATAATCGGCAGTGGTGCATTGATGATCGTGAAGTGAATCATAAAACTCTGCAATGTTCGGTAATTTTCCCTCACTTACCCTTGAGGTGGAGCTGTAGTACTTGTACAGGTACACGCCTTTACACGTTAATAAATCATACAGTTCCTCATCTGGAAAGTGCTGTTTGGGGGGGGGGAGAAAACTATTAAAATCGTTGATTTTTTGTACTGGATTGAGTTGACTTAGAGATTTGGGGAAGAAATTAAAGGAATCTAGGAAACGGATTTTATTCAAGTGCACTTTACCATTAACAATTGCTTGTCATTTAAATTGTAAGACTAGCAACTTTTCAGATGCTTTTGGTATGATGTTATATTAAAAAGAACCATGTACCCATGCGCCATGTACAACTTCAACTTTCTCTAATCGTGCCAACGCTGGTAAAATGAATTTCAAATCGCAGTTGGAATTTAGCTTGTAAACCGGTAAAAAGTAATGCTGTCTATAATTTACATTACACGATTTATGCGGAACCCCCCGAAAGATACTTCCTCTTTATGAAATTTCTTACCATAAATGATCATGGTTCATTAAAAAATTATTTTAAGCAATATGGATGCTTTAATGCTGTCCAGAACCACCCGCCTCCCGCACATGGTTTTTAAGAAGTGTCCCAATCATGATTACATAGGAGTGTGCTGTTTCTATAGGATCCGTATGAATACTAACACTTTTTGGGGAGTTGAACGGGTCACCGAACTCAGCATACACGTGAATGTTGTGCGAAGCGATATCTGCTAAATACAAATTAGGCAATACCTTAGGTGATTCGACACCACTTTGCTCCCCTAAATCACTGTCCATGGCGGGCGTTATCTCGACCTCACTTGATGGTAACTGCTCTACCCATTCATAGTCTATATCAAGGCCGAGACCCCGCACAAAACTGTCTAAATTAAACTTAGTGGGAGCTGCACTATCCGGACTCACCTCCGCACTTAAACCCCCCTCGTGTTCACTAGTCCCCGGGACCTCCTGCATGTTCATAAGCGACTCTATATCCTCGTAGAGGTTGTAGGTCCCTGGTGTAGGTGTTGTGTTAACCTAGAAGAATATTGAGAGTATATTAGATCACCAGAACAGATTACCCTATAGAAAAAAGAGAATGACTATAGAAGTCACACTCGTCACTAGAATGTATCATTGTGTTATGAAAGGGTACCATGACCTCTTGAACTCAGTGAACCCCCACTACTCGTTGGAATGCATCATAGTATTATGAAAGGGTACCATGACCTCTTGAAGTCGTAGAGCCCCCCACTACTCGTTGGAATGCATCATTTTAGCATGAGGCATTGAATGGTACCTTCGGTACTGTAACCCCCTATGCCCACAGTACTGATAAACCCTTTTGAATGTATTAAAATAATAATGGAAAACTTACCGTGGGGGGATTAACCTCTGGCCAGTTGGTAAGAAAGATATCGGCCCAGGCCATTAATTCCTCGGAGGCTCCCTCTGGGCCATTAGGCGTTCGATCTTGGCCTAGAAAAAAGAAAAAACATAAATTTTAGGTATGAATGAAACTAACAGGTGGGGGGTCATATTTCCCTAAACTCTTCGAGTCATGTTCTTAGCTATTTCCTGAAAATGAATGTCCCCATTTCCCCAAAGTGGGGCCTCGTATATCTTCCCACCGCCCCCCCCCCCCATTATTAGGAACCCTGAAATAACCTTCTTAGCGACAATAAAAGTTTTAGGTATTTTTTAGATATTCAAACTAAGGAGGGATGGGGATATAACTTGATCCTTCAATATTCCTACTGCGTGGAAAAAAAGCGAATAGGTAAAACTAAAGAAACTTAAATGAATAAAAGGATTCATAAAGGAGTGAGAAGTTGAAAAAGGAGCTTATGTTAGTTATTTCTGAGGGGATTGAGTCTTTTAAAACTAGGGGGGAGGGAGCATTGAATCTGAAAGGTTAAAGGTAGGCACTTAATGGAGTGCAAAAGACAAAACTAGAGAATAAAAAGTCCCTTCAAGACCTGAGAAGACTCTCTGATTGTAGACTAGGGAAGCGAAAAGAATGGAAAACCTTTTATTGTCTCGGACAGGTAAAAAATTAGCTTTATTAGGTTCAAAATTCCCTTTGCAGCCTGAAAAATGGTGAAAAAACAACTTTACTGTAGTTATTTCTTAGGGGACTGAGTTTTTTAAAACTAAGGGAAAGGGGAACATATAACTTGGACCTTTAATATTCTAGTATGAATAGAAATTAGTGATAAAAATTATAAAAAATGCTGGAAAAGTTCTTAATGTCCTTGAAAAGCAACAATTAGCTTTATTAGGTTGAAAATTCCCTTCAAAGCCTGAAAATTTGAGAAAAAACAACCTTGTTTTACTTATTTCTGAGGGGACTGAGCCTTTTAAAACTAAGGGGAAGGGGGGCATATAACTTGGACCTTTAATATTCTATTGAGTACAAATTAGTGATAAAAATTATCGAAAAGGCTGGAAACCCTTTTAATGTCTTCGACAAGCAGAAATTAGCGAAAAGATAACATTATTAGTTTGGAAAAATAAGGAAAAAGTGTCTTTAGTAGGCAGAGAATAAAAAAGACATCATTAATAAATTGAAAAATTAGCGAAAAGATGGTTTTATTAGGTTGAAAAAAAAATGCTTACATCTTCAAATTCTGTCAGCACTTGGACATGGGATCTAGATGGTCCTGGCAGCGCATGATGCTAGGAGACATCACGGGCTTGCACATCCGGGACTTGTGCAGTCATGCCAGTAACGTAGCGGGTTTGTGCAGCCGGGGCAGCAAGTTGACCCGGCAGCGTAGCAGCTCGATGGCTGGGAGTTTGGACCGGCAGCGTGGCAGCTCGATGGCGGGGAGCTTTTGCAGGCAGCGTGGCAGATCGATGGGTGGGAGATTGAGCCGGCAGCGTGGCAGCTCGATGGCTGGGAGCTTGGGCTGGCAGCGTGGCAGCTCGATGGCTGGGAGCTTGGGATGGCAGTGTGGCAGCTCGTTGGCTTGGAGCTTGGGCAAAACAATAGGGGGAAATAAAACACCTGGATTCCAGGAAAGCCGTCTAGACATGTATAGGGGGAGTCTAGAAACAGGGGGCATGTTTAGACAAGATTTTCCTATAAAATGGATGTCTATGGTTTTTAATAGAGAAAAATCACGGGGGAAATAAAAACACCTGGAAATTTCGTGTAGAAACGGGCCTCTCATGGGAATCCTGCCTGGGCATGCCCTGAATCTTGTCAGCCGACTGCGCTGCACAGGTGCGAGGAACTCCATTAAGAATTCCTTATTATTTGAACTTGTGTATTATCCCAACCACATTCCAATTAATTGAAACATCCAGGACTCTTGCCTAGAAACAAACTTGCGGCACCTGGTCGCCAAAAGAGGGTTGCGCTGTTAAATATTTTTCTTGCACCGTTGAACCATTGGAAGAAAGAAGTAGTCCCTAGGGATGTCACAGAATCAATAGAGGCCCCACGACTCCTGGCGTGTATTTTGAAGTATACCGAAGACCTAAACAAGCAATTTCAGGCAGAAGATACCCAGATTCATTTTGTCTATAATCGTTTTTCTGAAGTGTACAAGACAAAGAGCATCCCACTTTGTGTTGGCTAGTTATACCAAAGAAAGTGATTCTCGTATCATAAACCCACATGACACAGACTACTACGTCGATGTCAAGAACGTGGATTGTGTGGGCAGAGTGGAAGTGATTTTTACCAAAGAAAAGGTATCTCTATCTGCTCCAGTTGAGTTTAAAAAAGAGTTTAGGAGGTTTTTGATCGTGCTCTGTGATGAGATGAGAAAGAGTTTTTTCAACTAGAAAAATTACTAACTAGCACAAATGTTCCTCTTTTATTCAATGTTACATTTTTATTATCTTTGTACTGATTAACCTGATTTCTTGTGCAATATAGTTGAAATACTTCTTTTAAATTAATTTAGTTCTGATTATTAGTATCGACCAAGAACTTATGTAGGGTGACGAGTGAACTGTGTGGTCAACACGTAACTCGCCGGTGGGTAGCCTAGTCCGTGGACCCATGGGACTCTGTGGTGTTAGCCTCTTTCATGGCGTGATTGCTGATATGTTTTGTTTGTGGCTTCTGTTGCTCGCTGCTCGTCCTTCAGGTGGATTATAAGTTCTTGAGACTACGTTATTGGCCTTCTTACTTTATACATTACTCGCCCTAATGCCCAAAATTTCGAAAGAAAGGATTAACCCCAACTATCAGCTTCGAGAACGCTTTCAGAAAATTTTGCTGAAACCTTCTTCTAAAATGCTTTTAGCGTTTTGGGACTGTTATTTTGTTAAGCTAAGAAAGTCTATAGAAGCATTCTTCATATTTTAAGCTATAAGGTTGCTACTGCCTTGGGTTTATTTTTTCTGCTCTTGCCCTAGAGCTTTTTCTCAGTTTTCAGCGAAATCAATAAAACATAACTGCCGGCGAGCGTCAGAAAGCGACGCAAGCGGCAAATTTTTAACCTACTCTTCATATGGTACAAATTAATCTCTTGTGGTACAACTTAGGTCGGAAAACTGGTACAGTCTATCTCAAAGCGTTGGCAACGCTGGTCCTTGGTGTCTAATACTCTTAACCTCCAACTATTCATGGATTTCAGGACAGGTGAGGGATTTAAGAAATTTTAAGAGAGATGTGGTCAGGATTTGACTGATATGGGATGGAACTGAGCTGGTGGGAGGTCGCATTTGGTTGGAAAGCTCATTTTTATATCTCACGAATGATGAATGTTTTTACAACAACAAATAAATCGTTTTTATCCTGTATTTGGCCAATTTTACTGAAAGCCTTCAAATAGTGGCTGAAAAAACAAAATGCATTTAAAAGCAATTGAGATTTGTAAATATTATTATTTCTCCTCCCCCAAAAACGCATAGATGGAAAGTTTATAGATGAAAATCACATATCTCTGTTGGTTATAGCCCTCCAAAGTATATTCTGATAGCTATTGCTCTTGTCTGTTTCTTTTTCAAGAAGTCAGTAATCCCCTTTCTGACTTCTTGAAAACTTGGGAGCTATGGCTCCACCCTCAAATACCACCTCTTTTCAAGTTGCTGAATTTAAAATTCTTTGTTTTTTACTTTCAGTGAAGAGAAAGCTCAACACATATCTCAAGACCTAATAAAAGCTAGAGACACTATAATGCGCTTAGAAAGCGAACGGAAGGAGCTTCTGAGTCAAATTCAGGATGGTGAAGGAGCATCAACTGCTATCCAACAGCTTCAACAGGAATCCGTGAGCTCCTCTTTTTTGCTCAAAATTACCCACTAAAGTATTCTTATCTAATTGCCAACAGTTGCTGATACAGTGTCTAATTACCGACAAAGTTAGCTGCATAAGAATATCTAGTTCTCGCTTCATTACAATGAAACTTCTTCGTAGTCTAAATTTAATGATAATATGTTTGCTAATAAACTGTTCAATGATTATTACTCACTTAAGACTAACTTAATTTTTTCTATCTTTTTAATAGAATCTCTAACTTCTTCTTACTAAATAAATGCTCCTTTAGAACTAAATCACTAGATATTAAGGAAGTTTCTGAAATACCGTTATGCGGTATAGCGCTCTCCTTATTATTTTACGCTAACCTTAAATGATGATAGTGATGTAAAATAAGGTAAAAATCTTCCTTCTATATTTTTATGTTATCTCTGATCTTTGATCTGAATCTAATTAACAAACAAAACAAGGAAGACCTATCATGTACAGCTTCACCGAAAACTAGCTTAAGTTACCAAACTAGGTCACTAATTGATAGTAACTTTCTTTCTACTTAAATATACCAAGTCGATTAGATCTTATCTAAATTTATTCTGGTATTTATAATGAACAAAATAATAATAAAAGGATCAAGATAACAATCAGGGAAATAGAACTTTGTTATTAGCTTTTAAAGTTGCTGCGTTATTTAGAGTAAGCGGGAGTTTAGCACAAAATAAATTCAGAAACCTCAACTTTTATACGCCATTTTTGGAAGTTCTATTGGATTTTTTTTTTGAAGTTCACTCCAGACTAGGAATGCTGCTTTCTAATATAGCATGTGTATACCTGATCTGATTTATTTCCTGGCTTAGAGGGCTATAGTTTCTATTTGACTCGGCCTTTTCAGGTTGTACATGAATGATGTTTTTCACATATATTCAGAGAGAATGCTTGTGAGATATTTACGTACACGCGTAGCCCCCCAGTACGAGAGGAAATTTGCAAGTTTTTTAAAATATAAAAAGGAGTTAAAACCACGTTTTAGACTTACATCCCAAGCCTATCAACAATTTGACTTATTCGTCTCATGCACTGGGTTTTGTTGGATGTTTTGCTTTAGTTGACGAAGACAGCATCCTTGACCCACAGAACAAAGGTGCCTTGTTGTAAAAAATCAGTATAATCCGTATCCGTACAACCTATCCTGGATGGACGAAATTGTCTCCTAAAAGGTAAGGTACCATAAAACTTACGAAAAAGCGTTGTTTTTCCATTGTATTTTTTTCCACTTTTCATTTAAGCTTTTATAAACCAAATCTAATTGAAGGTGACAAATGGCCTATGCAATAAAATTCAGGTAAGTGATTAGGTTTTTTTTATTTTAATCTGATATGGGGCCTTGATGGGGTGTAGGCTACTTTTCAATATCAGTGGGAGATTTGGTCATTTCTTCAATGGAAATAAACCTCAAAAGGGTATTTTTTAAAATCTATGGGGGGAGTATAGGGGATACAGAACAACACCTGCCCCCCTTCCCCCAATTGACGCCACTAAGTGTGAGCTTACACCAGAGAAGGTTTCACTCTAGTTTTTACTGTTTTTTTCTTTTTTTTACCGTAATGTCGACAGAACTTTTAAGAAACTAGCGAAATTTCTAAAGAAGTCTTATTTTACCCGGTATAAATGTTTCCCATTCTTGTTGTGGATTTTCCTTCTAGCTTTGCAAACAATAAAATTATTTCTGTTTGACACATTTAGTGTGATGGTAGTAGAGGGCGCCCTTAACATTTGAACGGGACAAGACCACAGGCCAATTTCTAGGCCAATCAGAGAGCTACAATACGAACGGGAATGACATCAGACTTGACTTCCAGGGATTTTAGTATGGAGTTGCGTATAACCTGTATAAGTTGATTATACTTCATGCTTAATATAACAGTTCTTTTTAAGCTATTGAAGAATAAACACAAAAAATGGAGAATATTGATGTTATTGCTTCGCAATTATATATCGTAAGTTTTATTTTATAAATAATTACTTGAAATATTTCGATACTGTTGTATTATATAAGACAAGTTTACCTAATAAAATCATGAACGGGATGAATAATAGTTTAGAAACAAATTTGGGGTATATATATATTTGCACATTGTGGGGGGTGGTTGTGTAAAGAATAGCATATATTAAATGTAACACTGGTAGCTTTTTTTCTTTGAACACTTTAATGTATTTGGGGTCTAGGCTAGCTATCTAGCAGTGAAAATGTTGCTTGATGTAAATTTTAAGTCTATGAGCTGTATGTGTGTTAACAAACTTTTTTATCTAATTATAAGACTATATACAGGGAGCGTGTTATGAACTCTTTTTTAGCTATATAGTCTTTGTTTCTAGAGTTTATAGCATTTCGAAGGTTTTATAATGAGGTCTCTAGTGTAGCCTAGATTAACAATGAAATTTATCCCCACTTAATTCTGTGTTTAGAAACATAATTTCTTTAATGGTTCTTGACTATCACATAATGGTTAAGGGCTGCTAAAAAAAGAAAATCTTTATTTCAACTAATTTCAGTTTTAGGTTAATATCCGACAGTATATGAATGGCTTCTTTCAGCTTTGGTAAACTTGTTATTATCCAAAAACAAGAAAAAATTGTATTGCACATAATCATGGAATTTTTAAAAACCTCACCGAATCTTAATAACAAAGTGTCTATGCTTGAAATGTGCAAGATGGTAAAATATTTTTACACCCCATAATCTAAGAATAGATATCTTCAGTAGAAATGACCCTAAAGGTCGTGTCAGCACACCATATATGGGCATAGAGTCCCTAGGGAGAACGCGTGGTAGAGAATGATTGCGTAATCGAAGTGGGTCAATGACCTAAATTTCCAAAGGTCGATTTATTGTTGTTGATGTTTTGGCCAAGTGCACGCTAGGGGCGAATGTTATGAATCGAAGTGGGTCAGTGATCTCAATTCCCCTTTCGTGAATCAATAATTCCCCTTAGAAACAACAAATTAATTCCCCTTTCTTGACAAATCAATCAACCATGACATCATCTGTCAGACATTAAAAAACTTCGCCCAGAAACAATTCTCCAGGATGAACTCCAAAGATATTAATAAACTTCGCCCCGGAAACAATTCTCCAAGAAACTCCGTCGAATGTTTTAGTCTTAGAGATGAAGAGACGCGGGAAAGGGTTTCTTAGTAATCTGAAATGTGACAGCGCAGGGATGCCAAAAACAAAAGGAACACGCTGAAATTACGTTTAGGGGTTATTTGAGCGAAACCGTTTTAGACATTTTAGGGAATTATTTCGGCGAAACAGTTAGAGACATTTTAAAAGATGATTTTAGAAGATGTTTTAGAAGAGGATTTGAGGGTGAAACTCTGTGGTCGTTATAATACACAAGTTGTATTTGAACAGTGTTGTGAGGTCCTCTACCCCAGCCCCAAGGGCTCTGATCCCCATACCCCAACCCCAAAGGGCTCCGATCTCCCCTGCCCCAACCCCGAAGGATGCCCCCGGTCCCCAAAGGTCCCCCGGGCTCCCAAAGGACCCCCGGCGTCCCAAAGGCCCCTGAGCCCCCATTTTGAATACTTTTTAAGGCTTTATTATATCTTTTCAGAACAACTTATTTTCTTAATGTCCATCCTAAACCCATTTTACAAGTTGAAGTACTCAGCTCTTCCCCCACAACTTTACTATAAGGCTTTTCGAATACCCCAATATCAAGCAATACTTTTCAAAGGCATTTCAGAACAAGTTCTTTACGTAATTTTCTTCCTAAACCCATTTTACAAGTTGAAGTACCCATCATTTACACCCACAACTTTACTTTACGACTTTTTTGCACGCCCAAACATCAAGCAATACTTTTCAAAGGGCATTTCAGAACAATTTCTTTTCTTAATGTCCTTCCTAAACCCATTTTACAAGTTGAAGTACCCATCCTTTTCACACACAACTTTACTTTACGACTTTTTTGCATACCCCAACATCAAGCAATACTTTTCAAAAGGCATTTCAGAATAAGTTCTTTTCTTAATGTCCTTCCTAAACCCATTTTACAAATTGAAGTACCCATCCTTTTCACCCACAACTTAGTTATAGGTAAGACTTTGAAGTTTAACCTTAGAGACTTAGCTTAGAGTTTTAGTTTGGTTTAGTTTTAGTTAAAAGTTTAGGTTTTTTAGCTTAGAGTCTTAGCTTAGAGTTTTTGTTAGAGTTCTAGTTTAGTTTAGTTTTAGTTAAGAGTTTAGAGTTTTTAGCTTAGAGTCTTAGCTTAGAGTTTTATTTAGAGTTCTAGTTTAGTTTAGTTACAGTTAAGAATTTAGAGTTTTAGCTTAGAGTCATAGCTTAGAATTTTACATAAAGTTGTAGTTTGGTTAAGTTTTAGTTAAGAGTTTCGAGTTTTAGCTTAGAGTCTTAGCTTAGAGTTTTTGTTAGAGTTTTAGTTTAGTTTTAGTTAATAGTTTAGAGTTTTACCTTAGAGTCTTAGCTTAGAGTTTTAGTTAGAGTTGAAGTTTAGTGTAGTTACAGTTAAGAATTTAGAGTTTTAGCTTAGAGTCATACCTTAGAGTTTTACTTAAAGTTTTAGTTTGGCTAAGTTTTAGTTAAGAGTTTCGAGTTTTAGCTTAGAGTCTTAGCTTAGAGTTTTTTTTTGTTAGAGTTCTAGTTTAATTTAGTTTTAGTTAAGAGTTTGGTGTTTTACCTTAGAGTCTTAGCTTAGAGTTTTAGTTAGAGTTCTAGTTTAGTTTAGTTTTAGTTAAGAGTTTAGAATTTTAGCTTAGAGTCTTAGCTTAGAGTTTTTGTTAGTGTTCTAGTTTATTTTAGTTTTAGTTAAGAGTTTAGAGTTTTTAGCTTAGAGTCTTAGCTTAGAGTTTTTGTTGAAGTTCTAGTTTAGTTCTAGTTTATATCTGCCAAAACGGAAATAAAGCTAATGCAGAAACAAGCTAACCCCGGTCCGGGTTTTTATAATGGGTGAGATAGAGAATGATCATACTGCTAATTATATAAACTGTGGTTTTAGCTTAGAGTCTTATCTTAAAGTTTTTGTTAGAGTTCTAGTTTAGTTTAGTTTTAGTTAAGAGTTTAGAGTTTTAGCTTAGAGTCTTAGCTTAGAGTTTTTGTTAGAGTTCTAGTTTAGTTTAGTTTTAGTTAAGAGTTTAGAGTCTTAGCTTAGAGTTTTTGTTAGAGTTCTAGTTTAGTTTAGTTATAGTTAAGAGTTTGGAGTTTTACCTTAGAGACTTAGCTTAGAGTTTTAGTTTAGTTTAGTTTTACTTAAGAGTTTAGAGTTTTAGCTTAGAGTCTCAGCTTAGAGTTTTTGTTAGAGTTCTAGTTTAGTTTAGTTTTAGTTAAGAGTTTAGTGTTTTTAGCTTAGAGTCTTAGTTTAGAGTTTTCTTGAAGTTCTAGTTTAGTTTAGTTTTAGTTTAGAGTTTTAGCTTAGACTTAGAGTTTTAATTTGAGTTCTAGTTTAGTTTATTTTTAGTTAAGAGTTTAGAGTTTTTAGCTTAGAGTCTTAGCTTAGTTTTACTTAGAGCTCTAGTTTAATTTAGTTTTAGTTAAGAGTTTAGAGTTTTACCATAGAGTCTTAGCTTAGAGTTTTAGTTAGAGTTAAAGTTTAGTTTAGTTACAGTTAAGAATTTAGAGTTTTAGCTTAGAGTCATAGCTTAGAGTTTTACTTAAAGTTATAGTTTGGTTAAGTTTTAGTCAAGAGTTTCGAGTTTTAGCTGAGTCTTAGCTTAGAGTTTTTGTTAGAGTTCTAGTTTAGTTTTAGTTAAGAGTTTAGAGTTTTACCTTAGAGTCTTAGCTTAGAGTTTTTGTTAGAGTTCTAGTTTAGTTTAATTTTAGTTAAGAATTTGATGTTTTACCTTTGAGTTTCAGCTAGAGTTCTAGTTTAGTTTACTTTTAGTTAAGAGTTTAGTGTTTTACCTTAGAGTCTTAGCTTAGAGTTTTAGTTAGAGTTCTAGTTTAGTTTAGTTATAGTTAAGAATTTAGAGTTTTAGCTTAGAGTCATAGCTTAGAGTTTTAGTTAAAGTTATAATTTAGTAAAGTTATAGTTAAGAGTTTAGAGTTTTACCTTAAAGTAATAGCTTAGAGTTTTAGTTAGAGTTCTAGTTCAGTTTAGTTTTAGTTAAGAGTTTAGAGTTTTAGCTTAGAGTCTTAGCTTATAGTTTGTGTTAGAGTTCTAGTTTAGTTTACTTATAGTTAAGAGTCTCGAGTTTTTAGCTTAGAGTTTCTGTTAGAGTTCTAGTTTAGAATACTTCTAGTTAAGAGTTTAGAGTTTTAGCTTAGAGTCTTAGCTTATAGTTTGTGTTAGAGTTCTAGTTTAGTTTAGTAATAGTTAAGAGTTTAGAGTTTTAGCTTAGAGTCTTAGCTTAGAGTTTTTGTTAGAGTTCTAATTTAGTTTAGTTATAGTTAAGAGTTTGGTGTTATACCTTAGAGACTTAGCTTAGAGTTTTAGTTTAGTTTAGTTTTAGTTAAGAGTTTAGAGTTTTAGCTTAGAGTCTTATCTTAAAGTTTTTGTTAGAGTTCTAGTTTAGTTTAGTTTTAGTTAAGAGTTTAGAGTTTTTAGCTTAGAGTCTTAGTTTAGAGTTTTTTGTTGAAGTTCTAGTTTAGTTTAGAGTTTTAGCTTAGACTTGGAGTTTTAATTAGAGTTCTAGTTTAGTTTAGTTTTAGTTAAGAGTTTAGAGTTTTAGCTTAGAGTCTTAGCTTAGAGTTTTTGTTAGAGTTCTAGTTTAGTTTAGTTTTAGTTAAGAGTTTAGAGTTTTAGCTTAGAGTCTTAGCTTAGAGTTTTTGTTAGAGTTCTAGTTTAGTTTAGTTATAGTTAAGAGTTTGGAGTTTTACCTTAGAGACTTAGCTTAGAGTTTTAGTTTAGTTTAGTTTTACTTAAGAGTTTAGAGTTTTAGCTTAGAGTCTCAGCTTAGAGTTTTTGTTAGATTTCTAGTTTAGTTTAGTTTTAGTTAAGAGTTTAGTGTTTTTAGCTTAGAGTCTTAGTTTAGAGTTTTTGTTGAAGTTCTAGTTTAGTTTAGTTTTAGTTTAGAGTTTTAGCTTAGACTTAGAGTTTTAATTAGAGTTCTAGTTTAGTTTATTTTTAGTTAAGAGTTTAGAGTTTTTAGCTTAGAGTCTTAGCTTAGTTTTATTTAGAGTTCTAGTTTAATTTAGTTTTAGTTAAGGGTTTAGAGTTTTACCATAGAGTCTTAGCTTAGAGTTTTAGTTAGAGTTAAAGTTTAGTTTAGTTACAGTTAAGAATTTAGAGTTTTAGCTTAGAGTCATAGCTTAGAGTTTTACTTAAAGTTGTAGTTTGGTTAAGTTTTATTTAAGAGTTTCGAGTTTTAGCTGAGTCTTAGCTTAGAGTTTTTGTTAGAGTTCTAGTTTAGTTTTAGTTAAGAGTTTAGAGTTTTACGTTAGAGTCTTAGCTTAGAGTTTTTGTTAAAGTTCTAGTTTAGTTTAATTTTAGTTAAGAATTTGATGTTTTACCTTTGAGTTTCAGCTAGAATTCTAGTTTAGTTTACTTTTAGTTAAGTTTAGTGTTTTACCTTAGAGTCTTAGCTTAGAGTTTTAGTTAGAGTTCTAGTTTAGTTTAGTTATAGTTAAGAGTTTAGAATTTTAGCTTAGAGTTTTTGTTAGAGTTCTAGTTTATTTTAGTTCTAGTTAAGAGTTTAGAGTTTTTAGCTTAGAGTCTTAGCTTAGGGTTTTTGTTGAAGTTCTAGTTTAGTTTAGTTTTATTTAATAGTTTAGAGTTTTAGCTTAGAGTCTTAGCTTAGAGTTTTTGTTAGAGTTGAAGTTTAGTTTAGTAATAGTTAAGAGTTTAGAGTTTTAGCTTAGAGTCTTAGCTTAGAGTTTTTGTTAGAGTTCTAGTTTAGTTTATATATAGTTAAGCGTTTGGAGTTTTACCTTCGAGACTTAGCTTAGAATTTTAGTTTAGTTTAGTAATAGTTAAGAGTTTAGAGTTTTAGCTTAGAGTCTTAGCTTAGAGTTTTTGTTAGAGTTCTAGTTTAGTTTAGTTTTAGTTAAGAGTTTGGTGTTTTACCTTAGAGTCATAACTTAGAGTTTTACTTAAAGTTATAGTTTGGTTAAGTTTTAGTTAAGAGTTTAGAATTTTAGCTTAGAGTCTTAGCTTAGAGTTTTTGTTAGAGTTCTAGTTTAGTTTGGTTTTAGTTAAGAGTTTAGAGTTTTTAGCTTAGAGTCTTAGCTTATAGTTTTTGTTGAAGCTCTAGTTTAGTTTAGTTTTAGTTAAGAGTTTATAGTTTTAGCTTAGAGTCTTAGCTTAGAGTTTTAGTTTAGTTTAGTTTTAGTTAAGAGTTTAGAGTTTTAGCTTAGAGTCTTGGCTTAGAGTTGAAGTTTAGTTTAGTTATAGTTAAGAATTTAGTTTTTAGCTTAGAGTCGTAGTTTAGAGTTTTTGTTAGAGTTCTAGTTTAGTTTAGTTAAGAGTTTAGAGTTTTATCATAGAGTCATAGCTTAGAGTTTTTGTTGAAGTTTGAGTTTAGTTTAGTCATAGTTAAGAATTTAGAGTTTTTAGCTTAGAGTCTTAGCTTAGAGTTTTACTTAGAGTTCTAATTTAGTCTAGTTTTAGTTAAGAGTTTAGAGTTTTATCTTAGAGTCTTAGCTTAGAGTTTTTGTTGAAGTTCTAGTTTAATTTAGTTAAGAGTTTTGAGTTCTACCGTAGAGTCTTAGCTTAGAGCTTTACTTAGAGTTGAAGTTTAGTTTAGTTATAGTTAAGGGTTTAGAGTTTTAGCTTGGAGTCTTAGCTTAGAGTTTTAGTTAGAGTTCTAGCTTAGTTTAGTTTTAGTTAAAAGTTTAGAGTTTTACCTTAAAGTCTTAGCTTAAAGTTTTATTTAGAGTTCTAGTTTAGTTTAGTTTTAGTTAAGAGTTTTGAGTTTTACCTTAAAGTCTTAGATTAGAGTTTTAGTTATGGTTGAGGTTTCGTTTAGTTTAGTTATAGTTAAGAGTTTATAGTTTTAGCTTAGAGTCTTAGCTTAGAGTTCTAGTTAGATTTATTGTTTAGTTTAGTTTTAGTTAAGATTTATAGCTTAGAGGTTTAGCCTAGAATCTTAGCTTAGAGATTTAGTTAGAGTTGAAGTTTAGTCTAAACTAGCATAACCACAAAATGACACAATATTGCATAGAAATACCAAAACCATAACTAAACTAAACTAGAACTCTATCAAAAACTCTAAGCTAAGACTCTAAGCTAAAACTCTAAACTCTTAACTATTACTAAACTAAACTAGAACTCTAACACAAACTATAAGCTAAGACTCTAAGCTAAAACTCTAAACTCTTAACTAGAAGTAAACTAAACTAGAACTCTAACAGAAACTGTAAGCTAAGACTCTAAGCTAAAAACTCGAGACTCTTAACTATAAGTAAACTAAACCAGAACTCTAACACAAACTATAAGCTAAGACTCTAAGCTAAAACTCTAAACTCTTAACTAAAACTAAACTGAACTAGAACTCCAACTAAAACTCTAAGCTATGACTTTAAGGTAAAACTCTAAACTCTTAACTATAACTTTACTAAACTATAACTTTAACTAAAACTCTAAGCTATGACTCCAAGCTAAAACTCTAAATTCTTAACTATAACTAAACTAAACTAGAACTCTAACTAAAACTCTAAGCTAAGACTCTAAGCTAGAACTCTAAACTCTTAACTAAAACTAAACTAAACTAGAACTCTAACAAAAACTCTAAACTAAGACTCTAAGCTAAAACTCGAAACTCTTAACTAAAACTTAACTAAACTACAACTTTAAGTAAAACTCTAAGCTATGACTCTAAGCTAAAACTCTAAATTCTTAACTGTAACTAAACTAAACTTCAACTCTAACTAGAACTCTAAGCTAAGACTCTATGGTAAAACTCTAAACTCTTAACTAAAACTAAACTAAACTAGAACTCTAACAAAAACTCTAAGGTAAGACTCTAAGCTAAAAAATCTAAACTCTTAATTAAAACTAAACTAAATTAGAACTCTAACAAAAACTCTAAGCTAAGACTCTAAGCTAAAAAACTCTAAACTCTTAACTAAAACTAAACTAAACTAAAACTCTAAGCTAAGACTCTAAGCTAGAACTCTAAACTCTTAACTAAAACTAAACTAAACTAGAACTCTAACAAAAACTCTAAGCTAAGACTCTAAGCTAAAAACTCGAGACTCTTAACTATAACTAAACTAAACCAGAACTCTAACACAAACTATAAGCTAAGACTCTAAGCTAAAACTCTAAACTCTTAACTAAAACTAAACTGAACTAGAACTCCAACTAAAACTCTAAGCTATGACTTTAAGGTAAAACTCTAAACTCTTAACTATAACTTTACTAAACTATAACTTTAACTAAAACTCTAAGCTATGACTCCAAGCTAAAACTCTAAATTCTTAACTATAACTAAAATAACTAAACTAGAACTCTAACAACTAAGCTAAGACTCTAAGCTAAAATTCTAAACTCTTAACCAAAACTAAACTAAACTAGAACTCTAACTAAAACTCTAAGCTATGACTCTAAGGTAAAACACCAAACTCTTAACTAAAACTAAACTAAACTAGAACTCTAACAAAAACTCTAAGCTAAGACTCTAAGCTAAAAAACTCTAAACTCTTAACTAAAACTAAACTAAACTAGAACTCTAACAAAAACTCTAAGCTAAGACTCTAAGCTAAAACTCTAAACTCTTAACTATTACTAAACTAAACTTCAACTCTAACAAAAACTCTAAGCTAAGACTCTAAGCTAAAACTCTAAACTATTAACTAAAACTAAACTAGAACTTCAACAAAAACTCTAAGCTAAGACTCTAAGCTAAAAACTCTAAACTCTTAACTAAAACTAAAATAAACTAGAACTCTAACAAAAACTCTAAGCTAAGACTCTAAGCTAAAATTCTAAATTCTTAACTAAAACTAAACTAAACTAGAACTCTAACTAAAACTCTAAGCTAAGACTCTAAGGTAAAACACCTAACTCTTAACTAAAACTAAACTGAACTAGAACTCTAACAAAAACTCTAAGCTAAGACTCTAAGCTAAAAAACTCTAAACTCTTAACTAGAACTAAACTAAACTAAAACTCTAAGCTAAGTCTCTAAGGTAAAACTCCAAACTCTTAACTATATGTAAACTAAACTAGAACTCTAACAAAAACTCTAAGCTAAGACTCTAAGCTAAAACTCTAAACTCTTAACTATTACTAAACTAAACTTCAACTCTAACAAAAACTCTAAGCTAAGACTCTAAGCTAAAACTCTAAACTATTAACTAAAACTAAACTAAACTAGAACTTCAACAAAAACTCTAAGCTAAGACTCTTAAGCTAAAAACTCTAAACTCTTAACTAAAACTAAAATAAACTAGAACTCTAACTGAAACTCAAAGGTAAAAAATCAAACTCTTAACTAAAATTAAACTAAACTAGAACTCTAACAAAAAAACTCTAAGCTAAGACATTAAACTAAAACTCTAAATCTTAACTATTACTAAACTAAACTTCAACTCTAACAAAAACTCTAAGCTAAGACTCTAAGCTAAAACTCTAAACTATTAACTAAAACTAAACTAAACTAGAACTTCAACAAAAACTCTAAGCTAAGACTCTAAGCTAAAAACTCTAAACTCTTAACTAAAACTAAAATAAACTAGAATTCTAACAAAAACTCTAAGCTAAGACTCTAAGCTAAAACTCTAAACTATTAACTAAAACTAAACTAAACTAGAACTTCAACAAAAACTCTAAGCTAAGACTCTAAGCTAAAAGCTCTAAACTCTTAACTAAAACTAAAATAAACTAGAACTCTAACAAAAACTCTAAGCTAAGACTCTAAGCTAAAATTCTAAACTCTTAACTAAAACTAAACTAAACTAGAACTCTAACTAAAACTCTAAGCTAAGACTCTAAGGTAAAACACCAAACTCTTAACTAAAACTAAACTAAACTAGAACTCTAACTGAAACTCAAAGGTAAAACATCAAACTCTTAACTAAAATTAAACTAAACTAGAACTCTAACAAAAAAAAACTCTAAGCTAAGACTCTAAGCTAAAACTCGAAACTCTTAACTAAAACTTAGCCAAACTAAAACTTTAAGTAAAACTCTAAGGTATGACTCTAAGCTAAAACTCTAAATTCTTAACTGTAACTACATTAAACTTCAACTCTAACTAAAACTCTAAGCTAAGACTCTAAGCTAAAACTCTAAACTCTTAACTAAAACTAAACTAAACTAGAACTCTAACAAAAACTCTAAGCTAAGACTCTAAGCTAAAACTCGAAACTCTTAACTAAAACTTAACCGAACTACAACTTTATGTAAAATTCTAAGCTATGACTCTAAGCTAAAACTCTAAATTCTTAACTTTAACTAAACTAAACTAGAACTCTAAATAAAACTCTAAGCTAAGACTCTAAGCTAAAAACTCTAAACTCTTAACTAAAGCTAAACTAAACTAGAACTCTAACAAAAACTCTAAGCTAAGACTCTAAGCTAAAAAACTCTAAACTTTTAACTAAAACTAAACCAAACTAAAACTCTAAGCTAAGTCTCTAAGGTAAAACTTCAAACTCTTACCTATAACTAAGTTGTGGGTGAAAAGGATGGGTACTTCAATTTGTAAAATGGGTTTAGGAAGGACATTAAGAAAAGAACTTGTTCTGAAATGCCTTTTGAAAAGTATTGCTTGATGTTGGGGTATGCAAAAAAGTCGTAAAGTAAAGTTGTGTGTGAAAAGGATGGGTACTTCAACTTGTAAAATGGGTTTAGGACGGACATTAAGAAAAGAAATTGTTCTGAAATGCCCTTTGAAAAGTATTGCTTGATGTTTGGGCGTGCAAAAAAGCCGTAAAGTAAAGTTGTGGGTGTAAAGGATGGGTACTTCAACTTTTAAAATGGGTTTAGAAAGAAAATTACGTAAAGAACTTGTTCTGAAATGCCTTTGAAAAGTATTGCTTGATATTGGGGTATTCGAAAAGCCTTATAGTAAAGTTGTGGGGGAAAAGCTGAGTACTTCAACTTGTAAAATGGGTTTAGGATGGACATTAAGAAAATAAGTTGTTCTGAAAAGATATAATAAAGCCTTAAAAAAGTATTAAAAAATGGGGGCTCAGGGGCCTTTGGGACGCCGGGGGTCCTTTGGGAGCCCGGGGGACTTTTGGGGACCGGGGGCATCCTTCGGGGTTGGGGTAGGGGAGATCGGAGCCCTTTGGGGTTGGGGTATGGGGATCAGAGCCCTTGGGGGCTGGGGTAGAGGACCTCACAACACTGTTCAAATACAACTTGTGTATTATAACGACCATAGAGTTTCACCCTCAAATCCTCTTCTAAAACCTCTTCTAAAACATCTTCTAAAATCAGCTTTTAAAATGTCTCTAACTGTTTCGCCGAAATAATTCCCTAAAATGTCTAAAACGGTTTCGCTCAAATAACCCCTAAACGCAATTTCAGTGTCTTCCTTTTGTTTTTGGCATCCCTGCGCTGTCACATTTCAAATTACTAAGAAACCCTTTCCCGCGTCTCTTCATCTCTAAGATCAAAACATTTGCCGGAGTTTCTTGGAGAATTGTTTCCGGGGCGAAGTTTATTAATATCTTTGGAGTTTATCCTGGAGAATTGTTTCTGGGCGAAGTTTTTTAATGTCTGACAGATGATGTCATGGTTGATTGATTTGTCAAGAAAGGGGAGTTAATTTGTTGTTTCTAAGGGGAATTATTGATTCACGAAAGGGGAATTGAGATCATTGACCCACTTCGATTCATAACATTCGCCCCTAGCGTGCACTTGGCCAAAACATCAACAACAATAAATCGACCTTTGGAAATTTAGGTCATTGACCCACTTCGATTACGCAATCATTCTCTACCACGTGTTCTCCTTAGGGACTCTATGCCCATACATGGTGTGCTGACACGACCTTTAGGGTCATTTCTACTATCTTCGTTAAAGAGATTGACTTTTAAAACGAGTTCGCCCTTTTGAACTTCAATTGTGGTATTTACATTTTGTTTTCATTAAAGTAGAAAAAATCTTGCATTAATATAGAAGAGGGGGGAGGGGGTGGGGTTGGGTTGTGTAAAAGGGGACGAGTTTTTTCCACTATGCCTTTTACTCTACAAAAAAAAAATAAAAAAAAATTATGATTTAATTTCTTTTGTAAGGATAATTTTGACGAATGCCTCCCTCCCCCGAAAAGAAGACTCGGATTGCGGATGGAAACCATTTACGACCTTCTGTTATAGTATACGCCCAACGTTCAACCTTGGAGTGCGAGAATTTCTTCACCCCAAGTGAAGATCCTTGCATTCAGGAATGTGAAGTAGCAAAGACCTCACAAGAATCTATTAATATGAGGTTAAATTATTGATATTTCTCGAAAAATAAGCTCGCTAATGGTTTATTCTCCCAAAGGAAATAAATCCTTTTTTGGCACTAATAATACTTCAGTGATCTAATCTCCATCGATAAACAGGGTGTAATTACTGAATCCTTTGAAGTACCAAAAGTATTTGGTAAATTCTCTTGAATTAGATTAGCAATGACCCCGTTGAAAAGAAAATCTTTATATTCCGGACATAATTTCCCTATAAATCCGATGTATTGTGAGATGTGGAAATGGGGGAAGGTTTCGCAGAAAAAGAAATAATGCACATGCATTGAATTTAAGGACCATGATATAATTCCGAAGCAAAATGAAACTTTAATATATTATCAAAACCAACTGCTGTTTCTCAAGTAAAAACTGTTTTATTATCGAATGGTTGATCTTGCCTCTACGGACATCATAAAAACAACTTTCTATCAGAATGAGTTGTGTCCCATGACAGGAGATGGTTTGAAAGGAGTAGGATATCCCTTTAAGCATACAGATATGAGAAAAAAACTTTCTCTTCTTTCCATTTTCTTGTTTATTATTTTTTAGTTCTTTTTTCCTACAGAAAAAGAAACTTTCGCTTCTCTCCGTTCTCTTGATTATTATTAAACAACAACTATATATGTGTGTGTGTGCGTGTGGGGATGATATAACATCTACACCCCATTGAACATAGATCGTAAGTTATACAATTTGCCGTAGTTTAAAGAATATATTTTATTACGGTTGGAAAGGTGATGTGGTGGAAGGGACAAGTAAGATCCTGGGTTTTCCAAAACAGATAAAGAGTATTAAGATGAAACTTTCAGGGAATGTTGGACAAAATCAGAACTTACTATGTTCACTTAGGTTGTAAATATGATATAACAGTAATACGTAGGGGGTATTAAATTGAAACTCTCAGGATATATATAAGGTGTTTAAGGGGACAGTTAACTAACTAGAAGACACTATGCGCACTCAGATAGTGACATTGCTACTACTTCTGCTACTACTACTACTACTACTAAGCGCGTTTTTTTATTATAATACATATGTTTTAAATTATATGAAAATATAGTTCGCTAATAATCCATTTGTGGACTCTTTAAAAATAGGGCTATCTATACACTTTGAAAATAAGCCATTTTCTTTATAGGTTAGAACGGACGACATATCGTCACTACCTTCTCCCCCAGCCCAAGTATCAAGCCAAGAATTATATGACCTCATTGACGAGCCAGCTTTAATTGAACCGCCAGTGGAGTTTCGTGTCAATCAGGTCGCTGGAATACCGGCTATCGACGAACAAGATCTCGAACGATACGGTAAATTCTTGGGGACGTCTTTTGATGATGGTAGTGTTAATTTAGACGAAATACCTTCTGACATTATAAATGACTCTGAATGGTCTGATAACTTTTTAAGAAAATATTTCATTGAAGCTAATAATTCTTTTGTTGTAGACCCTAGCACAGTTGAACAAAGCAAAGAAGTTAGTTCAGATCAAGGTATGTTAGAGAGCGATTTAGCTTGGCTGAGTCCTAACACTTCACAAATTTTAAATACTTTTACCCGTGAATTAAATGAGATCCCTCCCCGCACAGATTTAATGGACATAACCACATTTCAACCGAATTTAATTGAAGAAGAAAATAAATTCGCTTGATCTGATTCACATAGTCCTAACTCGTTAGAGGCTATGTTAAGAAAACTAGGGGGATTTCACTCCACACATCAACCCTAATGTTGAGGTTGAACAGAGTGGAGGAGGAGGTAGTGGTGATGATGATATACAATTCTTACCAACACTACCCGAATTTCAGCTAACAAATTCAATCTTGAATACGATAGACGTTTTCACAGCGATATTCGGCGATCCTTTTAATACACTGATGGCGGGGAATGTTATAAGTCACCCAATAAATATTATCCATACGTATGTGGAGAAGATTCTAGTGCATCTTTAACATCAAATTCGAGCGTGGGGAGGGCGAGACAGCATAAAGGCCTCAGTAGTTTTAAAAATATTCTATTTAAATGAAAATCACGGTGAAGTCTACTATCATTATGTGCACACTGAAATGTTAGTGCTTCACCCCATTTGGGAAATTATGAGAATGTTTTCATGGAATGGGTAGACAATGTTGTCACTCATTTGGACAATTATAATGAGAAGAGTAGTGGTTCTGTGGTCTTATTTGTTGAAAATTTAAGTATAAATACATGTAAATTAAAAAAAGATTATATTTTAAGACGGGGGCATAGGGACAGGGGTATTGAATTAAAATATAACCCCTATTTAGAAGGGTTTCAGGGCGTCCAACGAATTTGTTTCGAAACAAGCCAAAAGTGTTTCATGTACGCATTTCTTATATCGGCTTTCCGACCTCTACAAAATAAAGCTACTAAGAAAAATTTGTCCAATTGGGCTATACATGGGAAAGAGGGGTCGGATTTCTCCCCCCCCCCCCGAGTAGATTTCAGTTGTTTAACAGATAAATTTGCTGTAACACTCAAAGGAACATATACTTTTGAACGGGTAAACGCGCATTTAAAGATTGGTGTTACACTGCTACAATACGAAACGGAATTTTAAGGGGGAGTGCGTACTCATAAAAAGGAGTAACATTTCCAGTAAGAGCCCCCTCGATTGAATCAGTGGGGAACTGGGTTAGGCTGTTGTACACACCAACTAGTGAACCTGATTCAATTGGTCATTTTAATCAAATTACGGATATTAGTAGGGTTCTGGGGGAGGGAAAAACACATGGGGTACGCTACTATTGCCCAATGTGTTTGTCTGGATTTTGGGCTGAATTAAATCTACATAATCACATGAAACACTACAAACGACATGGCTATCAATCTGTGGAGACAGTTGCTGGTGACCGGGCAATTTTACGATTTAGAAATTTCCAGAATACACTTGTGCAAAGTGATAAAATCACTGTAGATTTTGAGGCTAAACTCACAGATGTGAACGACCCCCAAAATCCAAATCGTATCAAAGAACATCAAGCTATTGCAGTCTCATATGCCCGCGCCCAAAGAGATGCCAGTAACATTACGTGCCTGTTAGAAATAGTTGAGACATTGGGGCAGAATGATTGTATGGTCACAGAATTGACAATCATTTGTCACAGCGAATAGGGCAATCTCCCGGCTGCGACATAAATATTATCTCATGATTCTATCAGCAGAGGATCGCCTGGCAATTAAAAATGGAAAATATGTTGTCTATGTAAGGGGGAATTTGAAGAGGGGACTAAGGGGAAAGGGACTAGGGGAAAAGGCTCAAGGGGGAAGGGGAAAGTCCGCGAACATAATCATTTATGGTAGGAAATATCATCAAGGGGTAGTAATTTTCGTGACATAGCACATCAATCGTGCAATGCAAATGTAAGTCAACAGTACTTTATACCGGTTTTCATTCACAATTCAAAATATGATTTGAAGTTTATTTTACCGGCTTTGGCATGTATGTACAGGGAGGTAGTCGCAGATAGCACCTGGGTAGATAACTCATTTACCTGTAATATTATACCCAAATCAGCTGAGAAGTTGTTGCTTTTAGAATTCAAGTGGCAAACACTGGATAATGGGCATACTTGTTGGAAAAATAATCTGTTTTTTAGATTCATATAGTTTTTTCCCCAAATCTCTCAGTCAACTCATTCAAGTGCAGAAAAGTGACAATTTTGATAGTTTCGCTCTGCTTAAGCAACGGTTTCCTGACAATGAAATATATGATTTACTAACTTGTAAAGGCATAAATGCATATGCTTATTACAACTCTAGCGCGAAGTTAAGTGAGGCAAAACTTCCCTCCATTGAAGCATTCTATAATTCACTTACTGATAGTCAGTGTACTGCCGAAGACTTTGAATTTGCCAAGAGGGTTTGGGCTAAGGGGGACTGTAAAAATGGTTGGGATTATTGCAGAATGTACTTGGCAAGTGATGTGTTAACTCTTTTAGATATTGTCTGCAAGAACATAGACCAAATCTATTCGGAGTTCGGTTTAGACACTGGCTATTATTTTTCAACACCGCACCTGGTGATGGATTTAATTCTAAAAATCAGTAGGGAAGAAATAGGTTTAATCACCGATGTGGATCAACACTTATTTGTAGAAAGATCTATGAGGGGGGATATGTTTTTCATGGGGACCGTGTCATGACAACTGATCCAACTGGACAGAACTCTGTTGACGGTGTAAAGTCCAATGCTGTTTTTCTAGACATGAATTCTCTCTACCCATCGGCAATGTCTCACTACAGTTTACCGTGTGGCAATTACAAATGGCTTGAAAATCCTTGCGCCATAGATTTCCCCGACATTCAAATTGTCAAGGAAAATGGTCGCCAAGGATGTTTTTTTTAAATTGACGGTCACATACCAATGGAGCTTCACGACTCAGTAAAAGATTTTGTTTTTCCGTGTGTAAATAGACCTGTGACCAAGGACTCTTTGAGTCCATACAATTTGTCTTTGGTCGAGGATATGGGCATGCATTGGACCCCCTCCAAGTAGAAACTAACTGCAGATCTGGAGCCAAAACAGAATAACGTTGTTCATTTGGTACTTCTGCGGTGGATGGTGACCAACGGTTTCAGGGTTACAAAGATATACAGAGCCCTGGAATTCGATCAGAAACCATATTTAAAAACGTTTATTGACACGTTTGTCAGTAAACATTCACAGGCAAAAAGTAAAGTTGAAAAAGAAATCTATAAACTTATTTTAAATTCAGCCGTTGGGAATATGTGTGAAAGCGTACCAAACAGATCTCGTTGTGACGTCGTAACATGCCCCCGAGAATGCGCTCGAATTGTTGCTGACCCCAATTTCACAACATTCACTGTCATAGACTTGAATATGGTTCTTCTACACAGAAAGAAGAGAAATGTCGTTCTGAATAAAAATGTCGCGGGGGGGGGGGAGTTCAGTACTGGAAATTTCCAAGAAACTCATGTTGTCATTCTTTTACAATGTGTGTAAGGTACAATGGCCAAGAGAGGGGGAAGTTCAAGTGTACTGTGGAGACACGGATTCACTCCTGTTAAAAGTTAAAATAGAGAATTTATTGGAAGATTTGGAAAATGGAGCGCACATCAGCTCTCGTATGGGTTTTACCAATTGGAATGAGAGCATTTATCCTGAGTTGGTGAAACGCCAGGTACCAAATAAATTGTTAATGTTAAAATCTGAGACGGGGAGCGATTTAATAACCAATGGGGTGTTCCCCGGTCGGAAAGTATACTCTGTGGAAACAAACAATAAGGATATAAAACAAGCGTGCAAAAGGGTGCCTAAACACTTTGTAAAAAATAATTGCGACATGAATGTCTACAAGAACTGTGTTGAAAGTAGTCTAGTGCCAAGAGAAAAAGCAGTGGCAATTCGTTCTCTACAATTTAAAAACTATACTGTTAGAGTGAAAAAATGCCATGTCTTGCATATCTGACAAGGTCTATGTACGTGAGGATGGTTTGAAGGAACTCCCCCATGGTCACTACTGTACTTCAGATCGAGTTGAATGTATGGAGTATAGAAAACAACTCAGTCTGGATAAATTAACTTAAATTAAAAAAAAAAATACTACTACTTGGTGGGTGTGTGGGCTGGTGGACAACGACTTCTCTATAATATAGATTCCATTTTGCCAATATCATCGTCATTATCATCATCATCATCATCATTTAACTTTTGCTATTGTATACAGTTTTTTTCTAGCCCGGCTCCGCGCTTTCCGGCCCGGCCCCCGGGGGCTTGGGGTCCCATCCTGACCTGGATGGCCCCCGGAGGATGGGGGATTGAGGACTGATCCCGGCCTGGCCTCCGGCCCCGGAGGAGTGATTCTTATCTTTAAATGTTGTAAATAATGCTTTCTATTTTTCCTATTCTCTTAGCCCACAAATATTCAACTGCGCTGTTGCTGATATTAAGTGTATGCTTTATTTAAAATCTTGTTGTTGTTGTAAAAGTGATGCTAATAAAGTTGGGGTCCGATCCCGGCCTCCGGCCCCGGGGGATTCTCATCTTTAAATATTGTAAATAGTGTTTTCTATTTTTGCTATTCTCTTAGCCTACAAATGTTCAACTGTGCTGTTGCTGATATTAAGTGTATGCTTTATTTAAAATAATTGTTGTTGTTGTAAAAGTTTTGTTAATAAAAGAAAAATGTGATTTTTAAATTGTTGTTCTGTTGTTGTTTTCAGTTCTGTTCTCTTGCTATTGTCTTTATTGAGTGTTGTACAAAAAGTGTTGCTAATAAAATAAAAATATGATTCTTAAATTGTTTTTGTTGTTGTTGTTGTTATTGCTCTTGAATATCGTACTAGGTAGACTACATATATCTAGGGGAAAATTATTATTTATTCATTAGACAAGTATGGTTTAGAGTTATTTGTAGTCCAACTGTATCAACAGCAGTATGTATCAATTTCAAACACCATTCAGATCGTTTCTCTTCGGTCCGTTAATGTCGGGGAAAATGACACTTTTATTTAAAATAATTATAAATTGTAATAAAATGTTTTTGGAAAAAACGAAAAAAATTTACTTTCCCTATAGTATTTGGCAGGAACTCTATGACAAAATAAAAGCTATTGCTGCTGCTACATCTATGCCAACACAATTCATGCGAGGACTTGATGTTTTCAATAGTATTGAACCAAACTCATGGTTGATTATTGATGATTTTGCTGATTCCATTGAACAATGGTCACAGGAAATGCTACAACTGTCTACTGTTCGCTCACATCATTAGCACATTTACATAACCCTAGTTCTAAACAATCAGTTTCATCAGAGCAAGTGTATGAGGACCCTTGCTTTGAACTGCGCCTATTATATTATCTACCGGGTTGTTCGTGATTCAAGTTCTCTAATAACTCTTCATAAACAAATATATCCCGGTGCTCCAAAATTTCTACGTTCAGCGTACAGTCAGACAAAAAATAAACCCTACGGCTATATTCTGTTGTATCTTAATCAGAATACACCCGAGGATTTGCGTGTTGTCACAGATATTTTCGACAATGAAATTACAGTATATCTTCCTTTGAACAGTAGAAAAGGCTATTAGTTGTCATCATGATACTGAAGAAACTATACGAAAATAGACACTTATTTTCCGTTCTAAGCACTTCAAAACCACCACTTAGGAAGGCCATACTAAAACATGGTGTTGACAAAGAATTTATTAATCTAATATCTGAACTTTGTTTAAATTTAACCGAGGGCAATGTACAGTTGCCAGAAGGTGTTAGACAACAGACAAAGCAACATCCTTCCACTATACGTGCCTTGGCTTGCAAAAACAAAGGAAAAGATTTTAAAAGAAAACGTCTTCTTCAAGCAGGTGGTAGCTTTTTCACACTTTTACTGCCTATAATCGCAGGACTTGTAAACAGTTTTCTCTAGATGGCTAAACCCTACACATTGTAAAAAGTAAATATAATTTGTTAATCCACATGTGGAAAAGGTTCTATTGAAATATAATACAAAGCTTTATCATAGTCATAGTCCGATAAAGGCTGCATTGCCTGAAGGATTGATAAGAACGATTCGTCTATTAATTTCGAGATATTGTACACTGAAAAATACTGCTGCTTTTATTCATGATTTAGATAAAAATCATGCAAATATATAACCATGGACCTCATCGATCTCTGTCCAATGTTAGCCTTCAGGAAGCTCATTGCATTGAAAGTACATTTGACACTTTTCTTAAAAAATATTCCAGTGTAAAAAAAAATGCGAAGAAAAAATTCAATGTTGGTGATACTGTTCGAATTAATAGAATTGCTAATATTTTCGAAAAGGGGAATTATTTATGGTCCACTGAACTTTTTAACGTGTCAAAAATCCTAGACAACGAACCCATGACATATCGTCTGCGATATACCAAAGATGATGAGATTCTCGGTGTTTTTTTATGATTAATTAAAAAAACTTTTTCCACAAAATAAGTTTTTCAAAGAAAAGTAAAGAACTCCATTAAACAAAAAATGAGCAAAACTAAAATCAAATAATCTACCAAGCGTGAAACTACCACAAATCAGTGTTGATAAATAAATGAAACCCAAAACGAACAGAAATTACAATAATTAACTGAGTCAAACTCAAAACGAGAAGAAATTAACATAAGTTGGCCTCAAAACTCCTATGCCTTCCCAAGGCGAGAACACATTCATTTATTTTTTTTTCAGTAAAGTGCAAATTATGTTCTGGCCTTGGGAAGGCATAGGGGTTTTGAGCCCAACTTACGTTAATTTCTGCTTGTTTTGAGTTTGACTCGATTATTTATTGTAATTTCTGTTCGTTTTGGGTTTAATTTATTTATCAATGAAAATAAACATTTTGTTCAAAGTAGACTGAAGATCAAATAACCATGTCTTTGGGGTTAACAACCCCATTCCATCAGCAACTGGGGCAAGGGCTGTAAGTTAAGCTAGTAAAGAACTCCATTAAACAAAAAATGAACAAAAATAAAATCAAATAATCTACGAAGCGTGAAACTACGGCAAATCAGCAATTATAAATAAATGAAACCCAAAACGAACAGAAATCACAATCAATAACCGAGTAAAACTCAAAACGAGCAGAAATTAACATAAGTGGGGCGCAAAACCCCTATGCCTTCCCAAGGCCAGAACAAAATTTGCACTTTACTGAAAAAATATAAATGTTTTTACTTTTATAAATCTAATAAATCAAATAATATTAACATTTTGATTACTAAATATCAAAATATGTATATTAAACTGACAATGCACATTCATTTGTATTTTTTCAGTAAAGTGCAAATTTTGTTCTGACCTTGGGAAGGCATAGGGGTTTTGCGCCCAACTTATGTTAATTTCAGCTCGTTCTGAGTTTGACTCGGTTATTTATTGTAATTTCTGTTCGCTTTGGGTTTCATTTATTTATCAATGCTGATTTGTGGTAGTTTCACGCTTGGTAGATTATTTAATTTTATTTTTGTTCATTTTTGGTTTAATGGAGTTCTTTACTTTTCTTTAAAAAACTTATTTTGTGAAAAAAGTTTGTTTAATTAATTTCTGTTCGTTTTATATTGACATAGTCTTTTCAGGGAAAAAGAAAAATAATAATTTAAATCTTTTCGTTTTTTTAAGACTTTATAGTTTGGCCTGCTATTTGTATGCTGGAGAAAAATTTTCAGCAATTTTTAACAGCATACACCCTTTTAAAAATCTGGACACAAATAGTAGTGTTTAATTTAGTTTCATACCTCCTCTAGTTGACCTGAAATGGAAAACCATACCATTTGCAAAAAAATCTGTTTACTTTCTTTGATAGCTTGGATACACTTACGCTATTTTGATTTGGTTAAATTTTAAGAGCAGAAGTAGCCCCGAAAGTTTGAACATAATACTCTCAGTCGGTCTTGGAATACTGTTGAGATTATTGGGAATTAACATTAACACGGTGGATTTTGATTTAATCTTAAGGCAACATTTATTTTTTAAACATATAAAAATTGGATTTGAGGAAGACTAAAATCTATTCTATAAATCATATACAACAACTTTCTATATAAACCTTATATGCCCCCAGGGCATAGCTTACAACCCTTACACTGAGGTCTCTGAGGGGGTTATCATCCTAAAAGACCTAATTTCCCAAACTTTCAACTACGTTGAACAAAATGGATATCTCAAAATTTTAATTGGACGTATTTGGGGGAATGATGGCCGTGGGGGCTAGTTGCCCTCCAATCACTTTCGACTATTAAAAAGGGCACTAGCCATTCCAATTTCCAATCGAATGAGCCCTTTTCGAAGTATCTACGACGACTCCTTCGATACGAAGTGCCCGGGTATGGAGAGAAAAAAAAACAACACATTGTGCCCACATCGTTCTTTACTTAGGCAGCGCTAGCGTGCTGCCTATGATTTTGAACTACAAAAAGTTAGAAACAGTAGTAAAATTTATCAAATTGAAAAAATATTAAAGAGTCGTACTCTCAGGGGCAAGAGATAGTTGCTTGTTCGTTGGCTAGGATACAACTCTGATTTTGATGTTTGGGTTGCAGTTGAATACATTAACAATGCCCAATGATTTCTATGTCACATTCATGTACAATGTATCTGATCCACTCTACAATGATTTGAATAAAACAAGTGATTTTTGGACGAAACTCTCTCCCACCATCAGATTCGATGGCGTGTATGAAGTGGCTCTTGTCGACTGTATTCTCAAAAATACATATGGTATCCTGAGAAAAGGTCGCATATATGATATAAAAATTAGACCCTATGATCGGCCACCACCCGTTAGCGATCAACATAAAATTCAAAAGATCAATTGGTTGGAATATCCATATGTTGAATTACCATACGAGGAACTCAGTTGCATGAATGATTTGTGTCGTACTATCAATAAAAGAATTTCCGCTCGTAAAAAAGGATCTTTTCATTTCAACTGTTCAAAGAAAGAGGGCAAGATCTACATTAGTTGAGCCATTGCCAATGAAAAGATTATTCTCAACGATAATCTAAAAGACGTTCTTGGCTTTAAACTTAATATAATCAATGGTAAAAGTGCCAGAAACACTAATGTTATTTTTGCTGACTACCCACCTGCCTTCCCCTCGGAAACTTGTATATTTTTCTATGCTTTATTTGTTGAAACATCCAGAGTTGGCAATAGCAATGTTCCCTTCCTACGAGTTCTTGAACGAAAAACCAGTCAAGATCATATTCACCATTATAATATAAACATCTTCACTATATCCCTGTAAACACTTCCTATTTGGAAATCTGTCAGTTAAAACTAAGAACTGAATTAGGTGATCCTCTAGCACAATCAAAACGTTTGGCTGTGATTACATGTCATTTTCGACCCATCGTTGTCGGTGTCCAAAAGCAAGATGTCTAATAGAAAAGTGGTATTCATTTGTCCTGATATTAACTGCTGTGTTGCTACTCTTGGCCCAAAACAACTTGGCAATGGAAAGGACTATTACAAAGGTCGTTCATCAATGTCTGGCTATGGTCTTGGTAGTTGGTTTGCTAAGTTTAGCTCTGCACTACCCCTGGATAAAAGATATATTGTACCGGCTGCGAAAGATTTTGCATCCTCTACACTAGACGATTGGGGCTCTGGCAAGGATTTAAAAAAGGGTGCTTTGGAAAATCTTAGGTCCAATGCGCGAACCCTCAGCGAGCAATTGAAATCTCGACAAAATGGAAAAGGTTGAGAAACAGTGCATCACTCATGAGTCTCTACTCAGGTCAAAAACCAAAGACATCACTCCTGTCAAAGAAAAGAAGAAAAACAACTACAATAAGCAGTAGAAGAAGAAGAAGCCCTAGGAAGATAATTTTTAGATCAAAACAGGATTTTTTTTCATAGACTGAACAACGGCATATCTACCACATAAGAATTCCCATCCTTCAATCACTTCATCTTTAAATCTATTCAATGCAGAAAATTTTGATGTAAGTGTAAAACATGGATACTATGAACAATTCTATCCACAACAACCGCTCTCCGATAATATCCACTTTCAAATTTATTCCAATGAAAAATACTTTATGGACATGTCTTTGACATTTATAGATTTACAAGTGATAGTCAAGAAATCCGACAGTGGAATGCCAATCCTTGCTGATGGAATATCCTATGAAAATTGTATATTACATAATTTACTTTGACAAACCAGTGTCTACATAAATGGAACGCTGGTGAGCACTAGCAACAATCTCTCAAATTATACAAGCTAAATGCAGTTGACACCAAAGTCATACAAGGAATTGACAGGCCCCTCCAATGGATATTAATATATTGAAGATAGTAATAGTGCAGGTGTACTTAAAAATGCTACAACTAGTGTATTACATCTAGTCGGGAAAATATATCATGAGATATTTAATATACCCCAATGGCTACCACCAAATATTAAAGGTGATATAAAATTGACGCTTGCTCCATCCAATTTCATTGTACGGAAGGAACTTTCTGCCAATCCTGATGTAACTCTCTCTCTCTCACCTCGGCAATACTACACGTACGAAAGCAGCAGGTTATAAGTTCTGTTGCTTTGGCAGTGGAAAAACTGAGCGCCAGTTGAAATAATATTAAACTACTTGTTCCTCTTACAATCACCAATCAACATCATATTGCCACAGGCTCGCACACCTTCACTGACTCATCCTTTATCAATGGCGAAATTCCATCAAAATTAGCATTGGCATTTGTAAAAAGTGCTAGTGTAATAAGGTTCGTGGACAGGTTACCCATATAAATTTGAGATGTTTGGGCTTTCATCTCTTGTATGTAAAGTAAATGGAATCCCACTCTACAATCTATCTTTTGATAAAGCCTATAGGACATTGTGTGAGCTTACAATGCAAACCCTAGATCATGATTCACAACTTTTTGAAAATGGTATAACTGAAGAAATGTTCGCTAAAACACATGGTATCATTGTACTAGACTTGTCTGGCACTCAAGATATGAGTATAGTACGAACGGGGAGTGTGCGTTTAGAGTGCACATTTGCCGACCCATTACCTCAGAGTATCGCACTAATCTCGTTAAACCAATTTGAAACCTATTGGGAAATCACTCCCGAAGGCAGTGTTCTACTAGACCTTGCACCATGAACACTAGTCAAATAATCAGTGTATTTAGTATGGACCCCTACATGTCGAAATACAGATCCTATTGTATACCATCGGACTTCCTTTGAAAAATTCAAAGTGCAAACAATACCATTATCATTGTTAGCAGCAGTCTGTCGAGTGTGAAGACCGGTCATTGGCTGTGGATCTTTCAAACAATGAAGACTATTTAATTTTTGATCCTCTCGGTCTACCCTATACATTCTACGCTCCACACATCAACAACTATATTGAAAGCAGTGGGAAAACTGTTATTCAAAACCGGAAGAGAGTGCAGGATCTAACGACTAAAAGTTGCGGTTTTCATGCGCTACTATATTTCGTCTTCAGATGTCGTGGTTATACCTACAAGCAGTTTCTCAACATTTACGTAGACAATTCACGTCTGAAGGACTTTATGGTGGAAAATATGGCCTCAGACCTGTATAATATTTATTTTAGTGCCATACGAGTAAAGTGTTTTAAAATGTATGTAAGTTTTTTTATTAATAAAAAAATGTATATATACACAACAAAAATGTCTTTATTCTTCACTTTAGAATTCTTCTTCTTCGGTGTATAGGCAACTGTCGAGAACCACTAATGTTGGTAGATCATTTAAATTCACTGTATATTGATCTTGATTGGCTGCAAAGTCAGGGTCACATTTTCTACAGTACAATATAACTTAGCTCTTATCATAGCTCTTTGTATAGTCAATGATACTATTTGCATTCATGTTGTGAAATTCACGTGTGTCAGTTTGTCTATTTGAAGCAGTATCACATACAGTATTTTCAAGTGGTGAATCACATTCTGTAACAGCCAAATAAAAAAACACTAGGTTTATAGTCATAATAGGCAGTGTCGTCACAACGATGACGTAGAAACCAAATTGTCTATCCCAAAATAATTTACAACAACGACGATACCAATCTCGTAGAAATAAACTAAAATCACGTTTAGGGTTCTTTCCAATCATACCAGGATAATTATTCTCCCACTGATCACATTTGTCATAGTAACAATTGGAGCATAGTTTCCCTCTAGGGCGAGAGTCACAAATCTCTTCAAGACATAAATTACAGCCTTTAATTTGTACTGCATATCCGCTATGTAATTTACATGGATTGCATAATTTGCACTTTTCATTATACTCATCAATAATTGTACAATTCTCACATGATGACCTACTGCCAAGAGTATACATACATAGTGGACATGTATAGAACATTTTTTGGTTTCCAGTGTCAACTCTCTCACAGTTAAAATGAAACTGATCTACGTTTGATAAATTCAGAGGAAGAGAGAGAGAGAGGAGTAACTTTGTGACGTTACATAACCTGTTTTGAAGGGGGGATTCATCAAGATAGAATCTATGACAATGTATTCAAAAGTATATCCACGATATTATTTTTCTTTGTTTCAATTAATATATCAATAAATTGAGTAAAAGTATTTGAGTCACATCGTAAAAGCTGCATACAATAGTCCGACGATGGAGAATCATTCTCCATTATATTGTCAAGTGTTCTCTGAGAAAATATTTTCCGTTGAAAAGATAACTCAAGAAAATCATCATCTAGAATCAAACGTTTTTCCATAATCACAAGATTCGATAAAATTCTCTCTTTCTCAAATTCATTCATTTGTTCAATCCTAACACTCTCACTGCTGACTCTAGACTAACCACAATTCGTTCTACTTCAAGAATATTCGACAACCTACTTAAATAAAAAGATCTAACAGAAAGAAAAAGAACATTTTTGATTTCGAAACAATTTTATTGCATGTGAACATAATTACAACAATAATATATTTCACATACAATTACGGATATAACTTATTGTTCTCAATATGCTTCACTATTGCGTTTAAAGCACTTTAACGTCTATGTGAATGTACTATATTGACTTTCGCAGCGATGCATAATTGGTCCTCCAATTTAAGTTTACTCAAAGATATCACGTATCTTGCATACACTTCATCCCATTCAAGACAAAGTCGAGATCCTCTTGTGATTTCTACTGCAATGTTTGGTACTCTTGTATCATTGCTGCTGCTACCAGCTCCACTATTAACTTCTAATAGTGTAAACATACCACTCATTATTGCAAATATATATCTTGACTAATAAATAAACGAGTATAGTCAAACTGTTCTCTCTCCTTGAATTCTATTCTCACACTGATAACAACTATACTAAAAATCCTTCCTTATATTAATTGTGGTGGCTATGAGCGGTTGCTAGGACCTCTTGGGCCTATTACGTAAATCCATGCCAAAATCCCTGGAAGTCAGGTCTGATGTCATTCCTGTTCGAATTGCAGCTCTCTGATTGGCCTAGACACAGGCGTATGGTCTTGTCCCGTTCAAATGTTAAGGGCGCCCTCTACTGATGATGATGAAGGGGATATTTACTACGACTTGGGGGTGCCTTTATTGATTTTACTTGGACAGTCTTGTATTGCTATGACTGATGAAGTGTGTAACATAACTAAACAATTTAAACGCTAATTTCATAGTTATTTCACTTTTTTCTGAGGATCAATAGTTTTTTTCTGCTTACCATGAGGTTGGCAGTTCAGCAGTTTTTTTTTGTGAAAATTTGTGTTATCTATATCTAACCCTGTGATGACCCCACCCCTGTTTCGGCTTAGGTGATTATAGGTACGGTTACTTCTTTTTTTTTAAGGCAGCTCTGAGGTAACCATGTCTGTTGCGGAAGACTTGTGATGAAGTCGTTCCTACGAAAGGTAATTCTAAAAAAGTTATATAAGATTGAAACAGATTTTAAATGAAAGCTTAATTTGTTACGAAGCATATGTTTATAGAACAAGGAATTCCAGGTTCGAAAAAAGCTAATATTTAATAAAACTGAATTTTTCGTTCCAAATGAGACCGAGGCAACAGCTGGAATGGTCTAAAATTAGCTTCGAATTAAATTTTCGTGAACATGGCTAAGTAGCATTTTTAGGGCACTAATTTCTACACAATCATAATCGAATTAGAAAAATGAAGAGAAATGACCAAACGTATGAGAATTAATGAGTATTAAGGCATTAACAATCATATTTTGCCCATTACCGATTAAAATTACTCATTTTAAAAAGCACTAAAATGTGTATTAAGGCATAAGCTAATAAACCGTTCCATATTCGCAGTTAATTCGCAATAAAATTGAAGTGAATACGAATTGAATTGCCATTTCTACTGGGAACAAACTTATATTCGTTTTTCTCTGAAAACGACTCTGTCGTCTTCTTTTTTCAGTAGGGGTTGACAGGCTCGCCGGTAATGTAGAATTAGGTCAGAAAATAACAGATAAGTCGATCTGGCAGGGTTTCATGAGACTAGATATCCATGTTTTGACTAGAATTTGAGGGATTGATATAATTGCTCCTACAAAAGCAGATTAGTATCAAACGTGTAAACATTTCTGTCTGAAAAAGAATCGAATCTAGTCCCGTAAAACCCCACCGATTGACTCCTATCATATGTCCTAATTTTGTGTTGCCCTATCAACTGAATATATGAAAAAAAAGTTAATTTGTAGGGCTGTTGAAAATAGTCATGTCAATGTGAGGGGGCACATGCTCCCCTTAGATTTAAAAATACATTTTCTGGAGTGTTTTCGTTGAAAAATGCCTCGTTTTGTATTTCCATTAGAAAAATAGAAAACACTAGTTTGCCCCCCCCCCATTTTGGAAAATGCATTTTCCCCCCTCCCTTCCTCCCAAGTTTTTGTGAATTGACACCACTGAGGTGAACAACGTTAAAAGACAATATGTGAACGATCTCTCACAAAATATAAATGGAAGAATCGACGTACTGGAGACCCGGTTGGAGCTGAGAAACCACAAAGAAAAAAAAAATGAAAAAATAATCTTGGAAGGACTCTCAAAAGCCTATCAATGTTCATTTGTGGGGCACTGAGGTCAGATCACATTCAAAATCTTCAACCATAAATAAATGGCAACAATAGATCCCCTGATCAATCGCTTTAATCCCCCTTCCTCCTTTAAAGCGTTTGAAAGGGTTCTAAAGGGTCAATGATTGTTCACATCTAATGCTTCATTGTTCGATTGTTCACAGCGATGCGGCTCAGTAGTAACCGAAACTCTAAGAAACAGATTCGTGATAACAGCAGATACATCAAAAGAATCGAATTTTGCTGCTTATTCCAATTATGTAAAATTTTTCAAATTTAATGGCTCCCATCAAACGTTACGAGCCTGAGAAAATTTGCGCAAATTTTGAAAAAAGAGGGGAAACACATCCAAAACCTTACACGATCTTAATGAAAATCACTGCATCCAATTCAGCATACCAGAGAATCCTACTGTAGAGATTTCAAGCAGTGGCGGATCTAGGGGGCGCCCCCCCCTAACGTAGTGTAATTTACTTAATTAACGCAAGTTTGTGTTAATGTATAGCCGAAGTTTGTTTCTAAGCTATTATATACTTATTACTATTATGTAAACTTATAAACATTTTTAGATGTTATGACGGTTTGTGGTTCTGACGGATTTTCCTTTTAGATGTTATGACGTTTAGTGCTTGTGACGGTTAGTCGAAATGGTAGCACCCCGTTTTTTTCCAGGGGTGATCATATTGAACCAGTGATCGTAAGAGATCGAGAGAGGACTCATTTGATTGGAAATCAAAGGTTCTAGTGCCCTTTTTAAGTGACCAAAAATATTGGATGGCAGATAGCCCCCCTACCACGCTTATTTTTCCCCAAAGTCACCCGATCAACATTGTTGAGATAGCCATTTTGTTCAGCATAGTCGAAAAATTTAGCAAAATTTTTAGCAAATATCCCCTACTCTTTCGTGGATTGGCGCCATTAATTCAGAGCTACTCTGTAAAAATAACGACTTATATGGTCATTTATTTAGCTCCCAAGAAAAAGTAACAATAAATTGGACTTGGACTAGAAAATTGGAAAGGATTTTTAAATAAATTGCTATAAAAACAAAAAGTCGCTATTTTGAAAATATGGTCACTAGATGACATAACAAACACTGTTCCATACAAAAATTAGAAATAATAAACATCCAAAAATTCTTGTTGCAATCATTGTTTGCTGTTTGCTATTGAAGTTTTGCAATATATGACGCAGAATACATAACCAATAGAAAGACAGAGAACATTCCAGAAATCCAATGAAAAAGGGTGTTACAAATACGTCAGAAGAATTTTCTCCCTATAAATATCGCCATTTTGAAAAACTGATCATTGTTTGAAAAACTGTTAGACTATTGAAACGTGTTGATAAAGAAATATCTTATAGCCTATTTGAGCTTCAAAGGTAATTATTTCCCTTTATCAAGATAGATTTATAAGTCAGTGAAGAATGCTTTTATTTTTCTGTAGACTGTGGGCTAGGCTCTGTTTGGTTTCCATTGAATTAGGCCTAGCCCAACTGAAAACAAATAAAAATTATTTTCCTTATAGGCTGTGCTAACCTAGGATTGTGGACGAGTAACATTCTAGTTATAGGAGCTTTTTCGCTATCTTGGAACGTGAATGGGCTATGAAAATGAGATTTTCAGACAGATCTACCGTCTAAAATAAGGCTATGCCTAGCCCATGTCCTGGTAAGGTATTTGGGTAAACAGTAAGCAGTTTATAGGCTATTATTGACGTTCAAAAAAAGTGAGAATAGGTCTAACAGTAGATGCTATTTTTATTTTTTTCTGAATGAAGTAATCACTTCCATCTAGAGGGAGAACTGGAGGAAGGTTGGCTACATCAAAAGTCCTCCTTGGGCATAATTATGCCTGTAGACCTATCCCTGAAAGTTTCATTTTTTTCAAACTAACCCCTTTCTAAGATAGCCAAAAGTAGCCTAGCTAAAGTAGAATTTCACACATAGGCCTACTTCAGCCTGAAGACTCATTTCTGAAAGTTTAATTTTTCCTAACCTAACCCCTTTCCAAGATAGAAAAAAGGGTAAATATTTACCTAATCATATTATTGAGTTAGGCCTACAACTAAAGTGAATATAGGCTACCACTCTTTTTATGCTTTTTCTGGTAAAATTCTACTTTAGCTGCTTTTGGCCATCTTGGAATTGGTTTAGGTTAGGAAAATGAAACTTTCAGGTATGGGTCTACAGGCCAAAGAATGTCCTGGGAAGGTATTTTGAAGTACCTACTTCCACTCCTTCTCCCTCTAGAGGGTCCTGAAATTTGCCTACATGAAAGGTCTATACCCATTGAAATTTTGACAAAACAACATTTTACCTTAATTTTCAGTTATCAGTTTCTTTCTCTATGGCTTTAGCTCTGAAAATGCAATTTTAGTTATTTGAGCAGAATTTTAAGCCATATCAATTTTTTGATTCCAAAATTTAGGAAAAGTGGTAAAATTCTACTTTAGCTACTTTTGGCTATCTTGGAAAGGGGTTAGGTTAGGAAAATGAAACTTAATGATGGGTCTACAGGCTAAAGTATGTCCTGGGAAGGTATTTTGAAGCACCTGCTTCTACCTCCACTTCTCTATCTAGAGGGTCCTGACTTTTGATGACCTTTAACAATCTGTGTGTTAGAAAAGTAAAACCTTGCAAAATAGATCTTCTTCTTAAAGTACAACAAAATTATTTTCAGTTTCACAACTTTGCTCAATCCAAATTTATAAAGTTTTAAAGATATGCAAATACATTTCTGAAATTTTGAAAAAAGACATTGATATGGCTTAAAATTCTACTCAAATAACATAAATTGCATTTTTCATAACTAAAGCCAGAGAAAAAGAAACTAATAAATGAAAATTAAGGTAAAATGTAGTTTTGTCAAAATTTCAATTGTTAGGATATGTCATGTAAGCAAATTCAGGACCCTCTAGAGGGAGAAGGAGTGGAGGTAGGTACTTCAAAAGGTAAATATATACCAAATCATATTATTGAGTTAGGTTTGAAGTGAATACACTGCTCGATGCCTTTTTTATGCTGATTACAAATATAATAATCATTTCTATTGGAAATGAATTTTAGCCCCCCCCCCCCCTATATATGCCAATTCAGGATATATATTTCTACATTAGGGGGGGGGGTAAAGTTTAAACTTACCTCCCATTTACATCAGAAACAAAATTTGCCCCCCCCCCTAATGTAGAAATATATACCCTGAATTGTCATATATAGGGGGGCTGAAATTCATTTCTGATAGAAATGATTATTATATTTGTAATCAGCATAAAAAAGGCATCAAATGGTGTATTCACTTTATTCCTAACTCAATAATATGATTTGGTATATATTTACCCTTCAAAATACCTTCCCAGGGCATACTTTAGGATGTAGACCCATCCCTGAAAGTTTCATTTTCTTAACATATCCCCTTTCCAAGTTAGCTAAAGTAGAATTTTACCAAAAAAGAAGTTTCAACTGAAAGCAAGGAGCAACATCAAAACTTAAACAGAAATTTGCCCCTCTTCAATACCTTGCTGTTCATGCTACAGTTTTTCAGCACTTCAAAAAAAAGTTCTTTATTGTTCCAATTAAACAACCCTTGTGTTCCAGTAGTTTTTAAATAATTTTGATAAAATTTGAACTTAAGCATAAAGAGTGGGGTGTTGAGGAGGGGGCAACCCCTCTCATAAGCAATAATTTCTGTTCGTTTTTAAGTCTTAATGTTGCTCCTTACTTTCAGTTGATTTTTTTTTATTTAATATCTGTTTGTTTCATAATAACACCAGGATACCTGGCTGTACCTCCAGAAAAATCCTCTCCACAGATGTATCCTCTGGATAATTCAATCCTGGCAAAAATTTAACCCATACAATTGCCATTAACATCTCCATGCCTAAAATTGAATCAGTAAAGAAAAAGGAGGAAACAAAGACCTCTTATATAGGAACTCTAGCAAATTCACCAAGTGTAAAATTTTTCCTGAAAAGCTCAGCCCCTGGAAACTTCCATCTCCCATGTAAAATTTTCTTAGTGTAAAATCCTTCTAGCAGAAAATTCTTCCTCCCCTCCTCACCCAAAAATATGTATATTCTCAATAACAAATAAAACTATATTGGTATAGTGGTATGTAACTTAAAAACCTTTCCGCAGGGGCTGTAGGGGATCTGTGTAGGGATCTCTAGACATGGTTATTGGACCTTTTAAAGTATGCTGAAGAAAAAAGCTCAAAATTTTATTTGGACAATTTTGGGGGAAAGGTGGCATGGGAGGGGGCCTAGGTGCACTCCAATTATTTTGGTCACTTAAAAAGGGCACTAGAACCTTTCATTTCCTTTACAATGAACCCTCTCGACAGTCTAGGCCCACTGGGTCAATACACTCATCCCTAGGCTGGGTCAATACACTCATCACTAGGGTGATGATTACAAAATTACACATTTTTGCAGATATGAGCTTGAAACCTCTACAGTAGGGTTCTTTGATACGCTGAATCCGATGGTGTGGTTTTCATAAAAATTCTATGACTGAGGGGCAAGTTTTGACAAAACAGCATTTTATCCTAATTTCCAGTTTCTTTTTCTCTGGCTTTAGTTCTGAAAATGCGATTCCTGTTATTTGAGTAAAAACTGTGTTTTTGAAATTGAATGTTGTGTTTGGATTCAGGATGAAATTCTTGTTCTGAAGATGGCTATCTCATTAGGAATATTTGCTAAGCTGTGTTGTCAACATACATGATACATGAGGATGTATCAGTGCTAGGCTACCCATGGAAAAATTTGGTTTTACTTAGGAAAAAATGTGATTTTTACACAATGGTGTAGGCTTGGTTATGTTTTGTTTCACCTTTTTTGAGGGGTTTCAGTCTCTAAAAATTAAAAAAAAAACATTCTGCTGTTAAGATTAATGAAAAGTAATGCTTAACATTCCTAAATCAGCTGCAAATGATAATTATTTCTCACTTCATCATTTTTAGAAACACATTTTTAAACATAGTTACTCTGAGCTGGGAGTTTTTTTGCAAATAATATTATTGACTTTTGAATAAAGTGAATGTACCACTTGATGCCTTTATGCTCTTTACGAATATAATAATCACTTCTATCGGAAATTCAAATTTAAGTCCTTTTTGAGCTCTTGAAAATGACAAAAATATAAAACCTAACCTAGGTACACTAAATATCGTATACGCTATTAAAACCCCTCTATACATTGTATTTCTCGACAGCGGTGTCTTGCATCATCCCTTCAAAACGGAATTTTTAATTTAGTTTTCAGTTTGTGGTGTATAAAAGAGTGGGTATATCAAAGGAATACCTGCAAAATTTATTGTTACAATTTTCATTTATCCAACTTAATTGTGGAAAGTCAGTGCTTGTGGATTAAAAAGAGGATTTATTATGAAACTGTACATTTAAAACAGATGTTTTAAGCCTTTTTACAGTCTACATATTTTTATATTTTTGTCATTTTCAAGAGCTCAAAAAAGCTTGAATTTGAATTTCCAATAGAAGTGATCATTATATTTGTAAAGATCATAAAAAAGGTATCAAGTGATGTATTCACTTCATAAGTCAATAATATGATTTGCGAAAACTTTACTGTTTTTTTCTCAGGGGGGGGGGGTAAATGTAGACTGCTGCCGTCTGCCACACCATCAATACCATAAACAATACAATTTAAGCTTTTTTGTTGCCTTGGGTTTTTTTCCCCTAGTTCCAGCCCTGCACTTACTATGGGCTGTTTTGAGCCCCTCTAAGGACCCAACTTTTTTCCTAGTTAAACAAGGTGAATATGTACAATTTCACCATAAACAGTACTTAGCCTTGTAAAATTATTAGGATCAAACTCATTTTACAAAAGCTTTGGGTGTTACAGATTTTCAAAATTAGTAACACTAAAGTTATGGCCTTTTCCTAGGGCTAAATCTGTGATTAGAGGGGTGCTATGCTTTATCAGAAAAATGATCATGACATTTGAAAATAGTACAGATAAGGAATCTAATGGTACTACTTAATTAGTCTAGTATATTTCATGGCCAATCTCTTTACATTTAGTCTACCCTGATTCCAAATGTCTTTATTGCTGCCCTTTTAAATATTCCTTGTCCTTTCTAATAGGGCCACAATATATCTGAAGACTACATATAAAACTGCTGGTGTTGTTGATTTTCTTTTTTTTTCAAATTATATAATCATTCCACTTGCAAATGGAAGTTTAATAATAAACATGTAGCACGTTTCTATTAATCCATGTTTACTTTAATTTTCATACCTAGTAAATTGTATGTTATATGTCAAGACCTGAAATTCTGAACAGTCGGGTGGTTATTATAGATAAAAAAGAACTTTACAAAGAAAACGGCATCATTGGATATTGGCCAAAATACTGCTACTTAAGATTCATTATTTGTTATTTGTTTAATTTGATCATATTTAATCAATGCCTGTTGGATATATGGCATAAACAGAATTTGATTTATAATTGTTTTGTCAATTTGCAAGATATATGCTTCTTGAAGATACTTAATTATCCTAGTTTTTTTCCGTTTTGTAAATCACTAGCAGTGTCAGCTTACAAATTTACAGTACCCCATGGAAGTAAGCATTGGCTAACCAAATTAACTATTATCTGAAATTTCTCAACTGGGTGAGGGATTTAGAAGCAGTGGGATCTTCAACAACTAGTTTGAAGATCCCATGGATTTTCTATTGATAGGTCTATTTTTTAGCTAGTCAATTTGCAATTCTGAACATCCATTAAATGTAAATTAATTTATTTAATTGCAAGAATTTTGTCATTGAAATAGTTCATCAGATAAGAGCCTATGGTTCAACTGTCTTGAAATTAACTGATTTTTTAAATAAAGAGGATGAGGAATACGAAAACCGTTTTCTATATTTTTTGAAATAGTATCTTGTTTATAACTGTTACTCCTTGAGCTGTAGCATCACACTGCAGGGCCTGGAATTTGATTCCAGTGATGACTATGTGAAAGCGCCTCTATTAGTCCAAATAACAAGATAGTGTAATATGTTTGATATTGCTATATTCTGCCATTACCTTAACTTTATATCCTCAAACTATGTTTTGTTCTGTACTTAAGGATTAGTTGGTGCCCACGCAATATACTGTATAGGGAGATGCTAAAGGAAACAAGTCAAATAGGTATCTGTCTATAGGGAATTGGATCGTATAGCGTGGTTTGTCATTGCGTTTATAAGATTTAAACTATTGTTTTTTGGGGTTTAGGGGGAAAAGTTACCTAGGTTAGGTTACATATTTAATATATGCTAAGCTTTTGGATTGCAGCTGATTTTTTTTTTTTTTTTATTCAACAAACTGGTCTTCAATTTGATTGAGTGGGTCTGTATTTAGTAGTTCTTGAACTCTAAAAGCTTGTAAATGATCTTGTTTGGGGCTTATATTCCCCTTTTGTTCATGGTCTCTTGGGAATTTTCATATATTTGGCCAACTTCCTATACCGTTTTTTTCTTCCTTTTTTTGACAAGATCCTGAAGTGTACGAGTAGCTTGGTGTTGTCCTTTTCTAGATGTCGTTATGCCTGACGGGGCGTTCTTGTCTCTAGTGAATGAGGGCAAGGAACCTGATCCAGTCTTCCCTCGTCTTGCTTCATTCTAGCAATGCTAGTTGCAGCTGGAGCCGTCACTAGCCAGTGTCTGGGGAGGGGGGGGTAGTGAATTTTACTGGCTGCTTTGGATGATACTGTTATTAAGATTACTTGATTATATATTTTTTTCCTGAAAGACTGGTCTTCCATATTGTTTTGGCATGAATTGAGAACCATCAAAATAGTTGTACTTTACACCAATTTTACCGTCTCGTTTTTTACATACTGGCTGAAAACATTGGGGGGGGGGGGTCCTCATATGTGATGCAACTGCAAAACCATTCTTACTGAAGACCCTCCAAGTACACACAATCAAGCTGCTGAAGGATATTAAATTTGTTGTGTATCTTTACCTAAAACTGCTTAGCCAGAACAGGCTCATGCTGAATGCAGTTGGTTTTAATTTTCCCAGTTGATGGTTACACCTTGTAGCATAAAGGCAAAGCCTGGTTTTGGCTGCAACCAAGCCAATGGTTGGTGTTCCTTAAGAGTTCTGCAGCTTCCAGCTTCTGCACAGCACTAATGACTGCCAACAATGGAATCTAGTAACTTCTTTGAAAAATTCAAATAGAACTCGAGGTTCTCAGCCAAAAGTTCTCAAATAATAGTGGGGAAGAGTTTTTGTTCTTAATTAAATGATGGATACTAAGCTATCAAAACTGTGGAGACATTTACAAAAGAAAATAGCAAATTTATAAGACCAAGAACAGTTCATCCTCTTGTCCTATCTTATGAAAAAAACAAGTTTTTCAACTGAAATTAAGGAGCAACATTAAAACTAAAAACGAACAGAAATTATTCTGCAAATGATGGAGCTGCCCCTTCCTCCACTCTTGCTATTGACGCAAAAATCGTAGAGCTTTTCTAAAAATACTTATCTTAAAATTCAATGGCCCTTGTGTTTGAGTTGTCTTAAAGATTCAAGACAGTCTTAAGTGTAATGAGGAAGGGTAGCGCCCCTCATACAATGATTTCTGTTTGATTAAATTTTTAATGTTGTTTCTTACTTTTGGTTGAAATACTTTTTTATTTAATTTCTTACTGTTTTTCAAATGATGCCATGAAATTACTTCCCCTCCCCATGTAGCGTTTCTCCTGGGAAATTACCCAGAAAATTTTGAATTAACTAATGAACTTCATACATACGTGGAATCAGCATAAAAAGCCAATTGTTTTGATGAATCTATGGTTATCAACATCTGGCTTTTTGAGTTTCGGTTACTGTTGGACCGAGTTGTTCACTTACAATTCATTACCAGAACTGGTTGAGTCATTGTTATTACTTATTTTCTCCGAAAAAGTTGGTACTATAACCTATAAATAATCTTAACAATCGCGTTTTGATGATGAAATATGTCAAATGGAATGACGTATACATCACGTCAAGGTGAAATACACCATAACTCAAATCTTGTGTCCCTTATAGTGCTTTCACAATTATTCTTTAAGCCTTTCACACCATGAAGTGATCACACAATGTTTTTTTGGGCACTTGAAACATGGTATTTTCTATGTAATATTGTATAAGAAGCTTGAAAATTTAAATACATTCAGCTTGTCATTACAATTTGTAAACAAAATTATGCTGAAAATGCTTTTTGGATAAAAAAAGACTAACCATTCATTTTATCAATAAGTACATTTTATGTTTTTTTTTTTTTTTTCTTTTTTTTTTTTTTTTTTTTTTTTTTTTTTCATCAGTCGGTCATTAATTAAGTCTAAATAGAATAAGCGATTCGATTTTTCAAGATAACATCTGGTAAATTCTGGGTTCGGGTGTTGAGTCCACTCATATTTTTTAACCGTTAGCTTCATAGAATTGATGAAACTAAAATAATTGTATCTAGACGGTGAGTAATTAAACGAAAAAGGAATGTTATTGGCTTCTTAAGTATGGCATTTTAAAAAGACAGTTTTCCTACATGTTGGCTTTTGTAGTGGATGTTTTAGGAGAAGTTCTAATATGTATCTACTGGGTGTCATACCTATATTTTGACCGTATTTGGAATGCTGTTTTTGAATGACCATAGCTGAGCTGATAAAATTAACCATTTAAAATACAAAGCGGAAAAATAGCAAAAATATAAGAATCTTTTTAATTCTGTATTATTATATGCAGATAAGAAGCCTTGTTTTATAACCATCTTACTCTCTTGCTAGACAGTTTCTTATGATTAAGTCTTGCTTAATTTTTTTTTTTTTTTTCAGGTTGAATTATGCAGATTTTCGTGAAAACGCTCACAGGAAAGACAATTACGCTTGAAGTCGAGCCTTCGGACACAATTGAAAATGTCAAAGCAAAGATTCAAGATAAAGAAGGCATTCCTCCTGATCAGCAGCGTCTGATTTTCGCTGGCAAGCAGCTTGAAGATGGCCGTACTCTGTCCGACTATAACATACAGAAGGAATCGACACTTCACCTGGTTCTTCGTTTGAGAGGGGGTATGCAGATTTTTGTTAAGACCTTGACAGGGAAGACAATTACTCTTGAAGTAGAACCATCGGATACTATTGAGAATGTCAAGGCCAAGATCCAAGACAAGGAGGGCATCCCTCCCGACCAGCAGCGTTTGATTTTTGCTGGCAAACAGCTAGAAGATGGCCGAACATTATCTGACTATAACATCCAGAAGGAATCGACACTCCACCTTGTCCTTCGATTGAGAGGTGGTATGCAAATTTTCGTCAAAACCCTCACGGGAAAAACCATAACTCTCGAAGTTGAGCCTTCAGATACTATCGAAAATGTCAAGGCCAAAATTCAAGATAAAGAAGGCATTCCCCCTGACCAGCAGCGTCTCATTTTTGCTGGCAAGCAACTTGAAGATGGTCGTACTCTCTCCGATTATAATATCCAAAAAGAGTCGACACTCCACCTTGTCCTTCGATTGAGAGGTGGGATGCAAATTTTCGTCAAAACCCTTACTGGAAAGACCATAACTCTCGAAGTTGAGCCTTCCGATACTATCGAAAATGTCAAGGCCAAAATTCAAGATAAAGAAGGCATTCCCCCTGACCAGCAGCGTCTCATTTTTGCTGGCAAGCAACTTGAAGATGGTCGTACTCTCTCCGATTATAATATCCAAAAAGAGTCGACACTCCACCTTGTCCTTCGATTGAGGGGTGGGATGCAAATTTTCGTCAAAACCCTTACTGGAAAGACCATAACTCTCGAAGTTGAGCCTTCCGATACTATCGAAAATGTCAAGGCCAAAATTCAAGATAAAGAAGGCATTCCCCCTGACCAGCAGCGTCTTATTTTTGCTGGTAAGCAGCTTGAAGACGGCCGTACTCTCTCTGACTATAACATACAAAAGGAATCAACCCTTCACCTTGTGCTTCGTTTGAGAGGCGGTATGCAAATTTTTGTCAAGACCTTGACTGGGAAGACCATTACTCTTGAAGTAGAACCATCGGATACTATTGAGAATGTCAAGGCTAAGATCCAAGACAAGGAAGGCATCCCTCCCGACCAGCAACGCCTCATTTTCGCTGGTAAACAGCTAGAAGATGGCCGCACACTATCTGACTATAACATCCAAAAGGAATCCACTCTTCATCTTGTTCTTCGTTTGAGAGGTGGTATGCAGATTTTTGTCAAGACCTTGACTGGGAAGACTATTACTCTTGAAGTAGAACCTTCTGATACCATTGAAAATGTTAAGGCCAAGATCCAAGACAAAGAGGGCATCCCTCCCGACCAGCAGCGTTTGATTTTTGCTGGCAAACAGCTAGAAGACGGCCGAACACTATCTGACTATAATATTCAGAAGGAATCCACCCTCCATCTTGTCCTTCGTCTAAGAGGCGGTATGCAGATTTTTGTTAAGACCTTGACTGGGAAGACCATTACTCTTGAAGTAGAACCTTCTGATACCATTGAAAATGTTAAGGCCAAGATCCAAGACAAAGAGGGCATCCCTCCCGATCAACAGCGTTTGATTTTTGCTGGCAAACAGCTAGAAGACGGCCGAACACTATCTGACTATAATATTCAGAAGGAATCCACCCTCCATCTTGTCCTTCGTTTAAGAGGTGGTATGCAAATTTTCGTCAAAACCCTTACGGGAAAAACCATAACTCTTGAAGTCGAACCATCAGATACTATTGAGAACGTCAAGGCAAAGATCCAAGACAAAGAAGGTATCCCTCCCGACCAGCAGCGTCTCATTTTTGCTGGCAAACAGCTAGAAGACGGCCGTACACTATCTGACTATAACATCCAGAAGGAATCCACCCTCCACCTTGTCCTTCGGTTAAGAGGTGGTAATCAAACCTCTGGCAAGATCTTTATGAGTAAACTTCTTTAAAGTGGCACCGTGAGGTACCGTTGATAACGTCAATTGTATCAACCATAAGTGTTATATTTTTGATTTTTTGGCTCCGGACATAAAAAAAAATTTGTTTGGATTCTTTCAATTTTTGTTTGTTATATTTCAATCGATAAATTAAAAGCTTGTGCATGGTATTGGTTTTTGTTTTTACTTAGGTCATCCAATGGTTGAAAAAGTTTATTGATAAGACAGTAGGACGAAGGGTTTGGTCCAATGAGATTCCAATTCTTAAGATGTATTGGATGGTTAGAGGTTTAGCTCTGCTGTAATATTCGTAGTATTGTAGTAGGTAGACTTTCTTATTGATCTTTGCCCTAAGTATTGCGGACTAAACCCATTAATTATTGCCAAAAAATATGTTTTATAGACGCTTGATCTTTACTGTTTTTCTTCAAGCATATATAGACTGTGTCTTCATGATGGATTTTTCAGCAGAAAAAGAGCAAGTACAGACCTATTGATTTTTGGGCCTACTTAAGGCTCACCAGGTAAGTTAAGCAAGGCGAAAGTTAATTTGTTTTGTTCTAAATTCAAAAATCGAATCTGGATTGAAAAGCTGTTTCAAATGACTTGACAGGACATTTGGGTGGCTGTGCCTGAAAAGTGTAAAATGAAGAAACGGTCTTACTGGTCCATCACCTAACCTGTAATTTTCAATCTTGCTTTTTTTTTAGCTTTTGAAATTGACAAGTCGAAAGTTTAAGTGGTAGTTCATTTGATGATCTGACGGTGATTGACTGGATAATCCGAGAAGGATTATACTTTGCATTGTTCAATAGACAAACGGGACGCATATTTCTGTAGGGAGTGAAGGTAGCTGTGAACCACATCATGTAGAATGAAAACAACCATTATTGTTTTTATTCGAACCCTGGCTTGCAGTGGTGGACATCCATCCTCCTTCACTAAGCTCTTGACGTCCTTCAGGTTCAGATATGACCGGTAAAGTGACGTAATAGGGATTTATAAAATAAAATCTGCTTTCAGCAAGCCAGTGTCTCAAACCTTCGGCATATTTGCAGCTCTAATATCAATAATGCCGAGTTCTTGTGAAAAAATTAATATATACCATTAAAATCAAAATATTTTTTCGATGTTTTCGTACATAGACTGAATAACTATAAACGATAAATCGACTATTCCTATTACAATATTACTAAAAGTTGTATTATAAATGATGTTTAATTAGAGCAATGAGAAGGGTGAAATTGTTCGCTCTCACATCACTGATCCTCATAATTTCTCTGATCGTTAATTTTATCTGAGATATCACCCAAGGCTGTTCATTGCACGGTGCATTCTCCTACTCCTGGAGGTACACTTACCACACTAAGAAATATTAGGCCCGTTCCTTTGCACTAAGATCTCACATCTGTTTTCAAAGACTTCCGTTCTTTTTACTCATCTTTGTTCAAGATCTTACAGCTCACTGATGTTAGCAAAAAGTGTGAAAGACGCCATCTTTCTGCCATATAGAACAATGATGAGAGAACTTCAAAGATATATTCATCATTGTTCTTAGACCGCTGATCAGAGCAGAATGATGAAAGACGTTTGCAAAAGAACGCTACTAGATGTAAGATTTTATTGCTAAGATTTCACTTTTAAGCGTTCTTCATCAAAAGATATAAGATCTTAGCACAAAGATGAGTAAAAGAAAGGCCCTATTGCCGTAAACGTTAGCGTGATTTTGAAATGGGTGGTTGAATAAAATTAAGCCCTAAACATCTCTCCATCCTTGCGTACGTCCATTGCCCATCCTCCAGGTAAATGGTTAGCTCTTGTCCTCTGTCTCTAAACAATAACCAGTGGAGCAGTGTTGCCAATGGGGCGGGGGACAATCCGCCACCTCCCCAAGAAGACGAACAAGTTCGAACATTTTTTACATTTGAAACAAATGCATGACGGTTTCTGGTAGGAATTCTTTTTTCACTCCCTCCCCCTGGAGGACTTCTGCAGCACCCCTCCCAGAGAAATTCCAAGGAGCACCATTGTATGCAAGTTACTTTGATTGTGAATGAGAAATTCCATTTCAACTGGAATTGTTTCTTTTTTCCATTGTATCAAATTAAAATTTGGTCAAGATCAGATTTGTTTTCAATCCAGGTTGTTTTTCAACGCCAATTGGCTGAGCTTCGAGATGCATCAACTCATCAGCTACAAGAAGTTCAGAAAAGGTTACAAGAAGCGCAGAAAATGTTATATGATTCTAAACATGAAGTAGAAGTTGTAGTCCAAGAAAAAAGTAGACAAGAACAGTTGCTGACAAAAGCTCATGAAGAAATCAAGCTTGAGAAACTTAAAAATGAAAATATTGTCAATGAGCTACAAAAACAGGTTTGTGTTGTTTTTATTCTTAACGCAGAGAAGTTGTTAGGGCAATCTGCGTGGCGGTTTTCAGAAGTAAGGTCCCACAAACAAAATGAAGGTGGGAAATAGAAAATAAGATATCGTCATATCCAAAACGAAGTTGTGTCCCATGAAAAATTTTTCTTAAGGAAGGATAGCAACATAATTTTGTAAAAATTATAACTTCGTTCTGAATAATTTGGCTTTAATTTGAGATAACAGTGATCATTAAAACTTATTTACATTGAAAGATTTTGCGGCTGAACTATTCAGTTTATGTTAAACGAGATATTTGTCCGTAGTGTTAGAAAAAAGGATAGAGGTCATGTTCTACAGTCTTGTTAAATTTGGAAATAATTATCGTAATTTAAGGGCTTTGTAAAATAATAACAAAATTGATAAATCCATTCTTTCAAAGACCGTATAAAAGTTGAGCAAACAACAGCATGAACTCTTGGAATTACGACCATGATTTTAATGTTTAAGAATTTAGCGTAACTGTAAAACTTGTAGATTTCGGCTTCTTTTTTTCTATCTATGTAAGCTCCATTGTGAGGTTAATCTGCATCGTTCTCTCGATTTCCCTATCAGCTTTAGCAACTTCCAGGTTTTGTTCACCTTAATTTTAAACAGTGCTGGATATACCAGTAGGCTGAAGCCTAGAGGGGCAAATTTTAGGGGGCGGCGGATTTTAATAAAAATTGCGAAAAAATGTTCAAATTGACCGAAGCTGAAATGACAGCGCTAGCGCCCTACGTTATGAACTTACTGGGGCCGTTCCTAGGCGTTGTGCAAGGAGCACACGTGGGTGGCAAAATTTGGGTATGGCTTAAATTCGGGTTGACCAAAAAAATTAACAACAATAAGTATTACATGAAAGAATAAACATCGAGATATGTTTTTGTTATTCTAATATTTGATTCTTTGGCGCGATCGCTTTATTGGCATTGCTTATATTTCAAATTTTTAAAATCCCTGAATAAGCTCTATCAAATTTATTTGATGTGTACAGTATATTTTGTTGGCAAATTTTACCGGCATTGTCGGTAGTATTTTGTCGGCAAATACAAAAAAACTGTATAGTTTTAAATTTATGAAGCATTATTCTATATGCATATATTACAGCGCTTACTTGTCATTATTGACTATGAGCGCACTTTCTTTTGAATTATAACAGTTTCAGTTTTTTCTTGCGAATAGAATAAAATTTGTTCTGGGTGTTTGCTGTAATTTTCTTTACAAGTTTTTCGTAAATTAGAAATTACATTAACGCAGTAACTTATAATAGGTAAGTTGTATATATGACAGTATTATCATTTTATTGAGAAATAAATCACTCATAATTACTTAGACATAATTAAATTTTTAACTAATGTAGACGAGAAATAAATCTATTATCTTTTCTATTTAAGTTTTGGATAAAAAATTATTAAAATGAGTGATGGAAGAAAGTGACTTAGTGGAGCTGAGTATAAAAGGAAGATCAAAATGAAAAAAAGAAGAACAAGAAGAAATCATCCGTAAAACGATGAAAATCGAAAGTTAAAAAAAAGAAAATATTGCTGCACCTAAAGAATAACAATCAATGGCTTTAGATTTACCATCTACTTTTGAAACAAACAGATATTCTCTTTGAAGAAGAAGCGGTGGTGGAATCATCAACTAATTCCAAAAGTCAAGATGTATCTCCAAATCTTACGTTAGAATCGAAGGTATAAAGTGTTATTAATCTCAATAAAGATCCAGCCTTATGGGAAATCAATGATTCTGTAAGAGAGATTATTGCTAGGAAAGGTTTCGATCAAAACAAGTCTTGTGACTTCTCAAAAGTGAAAACATATGCTGATCAGCGTTGTTTCTTGCCAATGAGTATTTTCCAAAGAAAAATGAAAAACAATGAAGTTAATGACCGAAATTGGCTGGTTTATTCTGAAACTAAAAATCAGTTTTTTATGGGCCTTGTTTGGCATTCGGTCCATTAGAAAATAAAACTCAGTTTGAGAACGAAGGGTTCAATGACTGGAAAAATGCAGAACACCGAGCATCTCAACATGAAAACTCTTCGCGCCACAAATCTAGTATTCTTAGTTTGAAACTAAGATCTAACATAGATGGCCGACTTGATCATTTGTTGCATTGATGAAGAAGATACGTTATTGGCGAAACGTGCTGAAGAGAGTTGTTGCCGTGGTGAAACGACTATGTTCAAGAGGCCTCGCTTTCCGAGGAAAAAATGAAAAGTTCGGTGATCAACACAACGGAAATCATTGTATGATTTTGGAACTGTTAGCTGAATTCGACCCTTTTTTAGACAGTCATATTAAATGATTTGGAAATCGAGGATCTGGAAGTGTACCAGTTACTTGTCTAAAACCATTTGCGATCAGCTTATTCTTTTGATGAGTCATAAAATCTTAGAACAAATTAAAGACGAGGTACAAAAAGCGAAATATTTTTCTTTAATCGTCGATTCTACACCAGACACACCATATGTGGACCAACTTCGTCATTAGATACGTTTTGGAAACAGGTGAACCGTGTGAAGGATTTGAAAAGTTTTTGCCCTCAGTAGGACATAAAGCTGAAAAAATGTTTTCCTGCATTATTTCCGAACTTAACACACTGGACATAAATATTGAAGATTGTTGTGGACAGTCATATGATAATGCTGCGAATATGGCTGGTCTATATAACGGCTTACAGGCTAAAATTCAAAGAAAAGCACCTTTTGCTTTTTTCGTTCCTTGCTCGGCCCACTCATTGAATTTAGTTGTAACTGCGGCTGCTGAGTCTTCCACAGAAGTTTGTCCCTTCTTCATGTTGCTTCAAGAAACCTACGTTTGGTTGTAAGTTCGACACAACACTGGCAAAAATTAATGTCTGAAATTATGAAAGTGAAAACATTTAAAAGAATAAATTTGACTCGTCGGTCAGCTAGAGCAGACGCTTGTAAGAGTTTAAGAGATTCTTGGTTCGAAGTCATTAAGAGTTTAGAATCCATCAAAGATGATTTTGGGAAAAGCCTGTAACGCGAAACGAAGCGACTGGAATACTTTTGGGCATAGAAAAACTTGAGACAGCGGTGATGGTTGTAATATGGATTATATTTTTGGAGAGGATTAACAAAGTGAGTAAAGAAATTCAAGCTTCTACAATAGACTTGATCACGGTTGCTAATATTTACGAACCTCTTTGCAAGTTTTTCGTATCTCAGCGAGATAATTTCGAGTATTTTGAATAAAGCAATTGAATTAAGTGGGTAGAGTATTCGAAAGATATGGTTAAAAGACAGCCAAAGATAAAAAAAACAATATGATGAAACACCCGATGAAGAGGATTAAAAAAAATGGCAGGAGGCTTACAATAGCTTTATCGAAAAATTTTCGTTTCTAACCAAAATGAGTGAATTACCATCATCAATCCTTAAGGAAAAGGTTCTATTGCTAGAAAAAAATGTATTCGAATGACTTATAGAATGATTTTGCTCAAGGGTGTTTACATTTTCAATGCCATATTACTTCCAAAAACATTTTAACAAAACCAGACTACGCATCTTTAAGAAGTATATTTTCATTTCTGCAACAACAAGGCTTGAATAATATTTATCCAGTTTGCATATGGCAGTTCGCATGGCTCTTTGTACACCAGCGACAAATTCTTCTGGCGAAATAAGTTTTTCTTGTTTAAAATGGGTGAAAAATTATCTATGATCAGAAAAGGTTATGTCAAGAAAAGCTAAATTCCCTAGCATTTTTATGTATAGAGTAAGAAATAACGAATAAACTGTCATACGAAGATATAATTGAAGATTCTGCGAGCAAAAAGGCGCGTAAAAGAGCATTGTAAGCATAATTTATTTGTATACAGATTATATCGAATAAAATAATAAATTGATATTTAATGTTGAATTATATTGTTTATATTGATTTTTTTCATAATAATTATCATACTCATATAATTTATTAAATCAATGAGTATTGATTAGAAAAAATAATTAGTACAACTAAACCTTCACCTTCACAAGGATTTCGTAATTGACAATCATGTTAATAACAGGCAGATGGTATAATTATTTATTACTTGTACTTACCTATTATTAACTCTACAAAGATATTTCACAAACCTTAAAGTTACTATTTCATTAATAAATAATTCTTTCAATATGTTCGTAGAAACGGGTTCGATTTGTAAGGGTAAGTAGGGCGGCAAAATTGAAATAGCCTACTGGCGGCAAATGCTTGAATCCGCCATTGATTTTAAACCCAGTAGAATGAATAGTAACAGAGTCTACTCTTCTAGGAATTACTTGGGCTCAGGATAAAGAAAAATAAGCTACTGGCTATTTTTGGCTATTCAAATCAGCAACATGGTAATATTTTCCCTTTAAAAAAATTGGTTTTCTTCAACTGTAAGTACGGAGCAACACTAAAATCTAAAAGAACAGAAATTGTTCCGTATGCGTGGAGGATAACTCTTCCTTAATACCTAGTTCTTCACACCAACATTTCTTTTTGTATTTTAAAAATCCTTGCTCTAATTAGAAGGCTCTTTTATTTCAGAAGTTGTTAAATAAAAGTTCAAATAGGGATAAAATACTTTTAATAGACAGTGATAGAAATTCACAAAAATACCAGATATTTCGGTCACACATGCAGTGACCGTCATCAGTAGTAAAACTCTGATGACGGTCACTGCATATGTGACCGAAATATCTGGTATTTTTGACCGAAATTTTTTTTTACAGAATCTTTGACGGTAAAGCATTGCAAATATTAAATACGTTTAATACGTATATTAAACCAGAGACAGATACCCGGTTATAATGGTTTATCCATTTTCATGGTGTGTCCATTTTCACACTCTTTTGTCTTGGGCAATAACCTCTTATCCTGTAAAAATTCAACTGCCTCTTTTTCTGTCTTTGTAGTAAAACTCTAAGTAGTAAAACTAAACAGTAAAACTCTGATGACGGTCACTGCATATGTGACCGAAATATCTGGTATTTTTGTGAATTTCTATCACTGTTATCATCATCACTGTTTATTAAAAGGATTTTATCCCTATTTGAACTTTTATTTATCGTCATGGAAAGGCAGTGTGGTTTCAGAAGTTGTTCTTAAATAATTAGGACAAAAAGTTATAATTAACGTAAAAAGCGAGGTATTGAGGAGGTGGATTTGCCCTCAAATACAAGATAATTTCTGTTCGTTTTTTTCAATATTGCTCCTTGCTTTTAGTTTAAAAAATCATCTTTTTTATATGATTTCTGATGATCTCTGACTCCGCCTAGAAAATTATTTTTAGCCTACTTTCGTTTTAATAAAGATTTGTTTTTCTTTTAATTTCTAATCGTTTGTCAAAACATGCCGGAAATCCTCCCTCCCTGGAAAATTTTCTCGGAAATTCACTTTTCTCAATGTCTCAATGGAAAGTCTCTCCTGTGTGAAATTCCCCCATGGAAAATCCCTCCCGTGGGAAATTCCCCAGTCAATCTCAATTCCTCTGAAAATTTTCCTTGGACAATTTTCCCGAAATATCTGAACATGTAAAATTGAATTGACAAAGAGAAAGTAAATCAAATAAAAAGAATTTTGTATAAGAATTCTGGTAAATTCCCACATGTTTAGTTTCCCTTTAAAGTTTCTTCCCAGAAACTTTCCTCCCAATGAAAAATTATCGTCTTGGAAAATCCCTCTCGCGCAAACTTCCCCCCACATAAGATTTACTCTCCCCCAAAATATCTGTTTACTTCCCAATAGCAAATACTATATGAAAAAATTAGACAAATTTCATAACTTACAGTTCTTTTCTCCAGGGACTTGCAGGGTCGTGTCATCCCCAGAGGCATGATACTTGACCTTTCTACTATGCTGATCAAAATGAATATCTCAAAATTTTGATCAGATGACTTTAGGAAAAAAGGAGCATGGGAGGGAGAGGGAATCTAGTTGCCCTCCAATAGTTTTGATCACGAAACGGGAACTGGAACTGTAATTTCCATTCGAGCGAGCCCTCTCCTGATCTTATACGACCATTGGTTCGATACGATCACCCTGGCAAAAAACAAAAATAGAACAAATGAATATGCATCCGTGATCTTTCTTAAAATTCCAAATTACAAAATTTCTCATTTTTGCAGATGGAAGCTAGAATCCTGTACAGTATGGTTCTCTGACGTGCAGAATCTGATGGTGTGATTTTTATTAAGATGCATTGCTTTTTAGGGTTGTTCCACCCTTTCTAAAAAACCATACAAATTTTCTCAGGCTCCTATCTTTTGATGGGTACATCGAACTTTATAAATTTTATATATCTCGAATCTGCATAAAAAGGCAATTCATTTGATGCATTAGTTATAAAAAAAATCCGTGTTTTAGTTTCGGTTTCTATTTGGCCGCGTTGCTCCTTATTGACAGTTTGTAACCACGAACGATTTCTTTAACTAATCAGGCTTGGAATCCACTCTCAGAAAAGGCATTGGTTTCGGGCATGGATATTAATTTTATGACGACTTCGTATAGGTGTTTCTGAGACCCATATTACATTATTTCCACGACTTGAGTGGATTTCTTGGAACAAAAGACTCCCTACTGAAAATTTAGTGAGTTGTGACAGATGGCGAAGCTTGCCTTGCATTGACTACTGAAACTTCGTCATGTGATCCCCACAACCTGGCTTGATTCTCTAGTGGCTGAATCACAGGGTCTGTCACAGTACTTGCATCTACTGGTACAGATTCCAGTAAGGCCCAATCCTTGTCTCTTGCTATTTTACTCTCAACTTGGAGAAGATCGTCAGGGGTAATATACAGTTTTTAGAAACACGGATTGAGGTATGTGGCAATCGTGACGAGTGTGATCTAAACAAGGCCTCTAAGCCTAGAAAACATTTTATCTAGCCAAGCCTTTTGGAAGTTCTTACCAACATTTGAGAGCCCACCCTCACTAAACTTAGTTTGAGAACGAGTTATGCCATCGTATGGATACAGCTGTGTATCAGCATATATGAGCCAGTATATTGAATAGATTATTCTTCTTCTCGGCCATTTGCGAAACAATTTTCTATGTTGGATCTTTTCTGCTGGATTTTCACCAGTAGATACAAGAAAAACCCCCAAAAACATCGTTTTCGGTATCGATATTTACATTTCGATATGGATCTTTGGTGCAATATATCGATATCAATTTCCAATATTGCCCAACACTAGTTGTAACCGAAACCCTAAAAAAAACGGAATTTTGATACCAATAGATATATCAAAAGAATCGGATTTTTACGCTGATTTCAAATATACAAGTTTAGTCTTAATTAAGTTTAGTCTTACCCATTAAAGGTTACCAGCCTGAGAAAACTTGTCTTATTTCGAAAGAAGGGGGAAATACCCCCTAAAAGTCATAGGATCTTAATGAAAATCACACCATCAGAGAACCCTACTGTAGAGGTTTCAAGCTCCTATCTGTAAAAATGTGGAATTTTGTATCGTGTCGACCCAATGGTCCTATAATATCGAGAGAGGGCTCATTCGAAGCTCTAGTGCCCTTTTTAAGTTACCAAAAAAATTGGAGGGCAACTAGGCCCCTCCCACAGCCTTTTTTTTCTCAAATCGTCCCATCAAAATTTTGTGATCGCCATTTTTTTCATCATAGCTGAAAGACCGAATAACTATGCCTTTGGAGATATCATGACCCCCCCCCCCACAGCCCCTTGGGAAAGGTCTTTAAGTTACAAAATTTGCTCATTGTTTACGTATAGTATTTGTTATTGGGAAGTATGCATACATTTTTCGGGTGGGGGGGGAGTCGAATTTTCTGCTGGTGTAACGTAAAGAACGAGAGTTGAGGGAGAGCAACCCCCCTCATATACGTAATAAATTTCTGATCGTTTTAAGTTTTAATGTTGCTCCTTACTTTTAGTTGAGAAAACTCGTTTTTTTATTTAATAAAAAATAAAGATTGCTTTTAAAACCGTGTAGAGGTGGGTAAGTGGGTTTAAGGAATCATGCTAAAGGTCATGCACAGGGATGATTATTTTAGATAAATCCGTAAGGAGGCACTGAGCTGAAATTTGTCTGATTGCAAATGTTTCTTTGAAAAAAATTATATATAAAGGATAGTGCTTATTTGGCTTAGTTTGAAAAGATAAACAGCTATTTTGCTGATTTTACTCAATTGTAGCATTCTGTTCACTTTCTTAAAAAAGAGTGTGTTTTCATAAAAAAACCTATTCCGTTATCCGTTTTAGCTTTCATTTTAAAGTGATGGCAGGGAGGGAGGGGGTCTGGATTCAAACAATGCTGTTTAGCATTGGCAAAATATCCGTTTTGTTAGTGGTTATAATTTTCGTTCGGGAAGGGGGTCGGGTCCAAACTTTGAAACCTATATAGCCATGGGATAATGAAGAGACACAAACATAGAAAATTTTCACATTTTGTGGGTGCTTGTTCCCTACTCCTTAGCCAGGTAGGTCTTCTACCTAACTTGACGGGTAGTATTTTGACGATAATAGTGGCGTCCTTTTTTAAGATTATACAATTACTGTGCACAATTAATAGTAATGATCAGTAAAATTATAACTACTCCTCCAATGACGGGGTTTTGATCAGTTGGATTGATCAATCTCCTTTCAGTTTTAAACGGGCAAGAAATATATTTACACTTTCCAGTATATACATCTATACATGTCCATCTTCTCTAATAAGGCGGAATTTTTTTTATCTCTGTCCTATTTTTCAGTCTAATTTAAAATAAAGCACAGAGGGTTCGGATTGATTTGGCATACCATTGTGAAACCATTGAAAGCACATAAATTTGTACTTTTCAAATTATCTATTTCCATTTCCGTATCAATGCGTAAAAAGAGCGTATCAGTAATATGTCAGGTTAGGCTGAGGGTATTAAGTTAAATTTATCGGGGCTACTGCAACTACTACTGCTGGTTACACTAAATCAGAATTAATCAAGTACATCAAGGTTGACAAAATCGCAAAGATCGGAATGGGGTATTAAGTTGAAAATTTCAGAAGTGTTAATGGGGATGTTAAACTAATCTAAAGACACTATGTGCGTACAAGTTGTGAAAAGGAGATAATAGCAACATCCCAGGAACGGCTAAGGGTATTAAGTGGAACCTTTCAGGGCTACTTCTGTCATTACTACTATGGAACAAAATAAAAAGAGTTTAAACACATCTGGGCTGTCAAAATGGCATAGGTGTACTTAGCATTCAGTGGCTAAAATGTATTTTTTGGGTATTAATCCATAGTTTTACCGAATGGGTGGTTATTTTTCCTGAATGATTAATGATATTAACATTCATGGCTGGCTCTATAGGAGACACAAGAAGCGATTGGGTCAAAAACTGCTCTATTACTGAAATCCCAAAGGAAGAGCAGCCGACAAATGTTTATATAATATATTACAAAGTATGGTCTCATTATATAGCTACATTCCATGAATGTTACGTATTTAGTCTTGTTTTCTCAACTTTCTCAGCCACAGTTTTGACATTTTTGAATACAAAAACAATGTGGATGTTTGGGGTTACCAGCAAAAAAAAAATTTCATTGTGCGCGTTTAGTACAGAATGTCTTCAAAATAAATATATGTTTTTAGTATTCAATAGCTATTTTTGGGCATTAGTCCGTAATTTTACTGAATTTCTTTATGGAGGCACAAGATTAGCAGTCTATTCAGTCTTTTGAATGTAAAAATAAATAAATTATTTGCCTGGCAGGCGTTACCAGGCAACAGTGGCTGCATTTGCTCTATTTAAACTACTTGTTCTTTGACAATTCCCTTTTGTTTAACAGAATGCCATTTTACTTGTTTTTTAGGTATCAATATGTCAAGACCAAATACAGAAACTTGAAGAAGTAAGCCAAGAGAAGTTGAAGGTTGACAGCGATTTCAAATCCCTATCAGTAAAATATTCGCAAATCGAAGAAGAAAAAAAGAAAACTGTCTCAGAATTATATACGCTGAATGATGAGATTCAGAACTTGAAGTGTGAAATTAAAAACTTACAGGATGAAATATTATTTAAAGATCAAGTGGAACAGAAAGCAAAGGATGAAGTTAAACAGTTAAAAGAAGAAACTGAAGCATTAAAAGAAGAGATAAAAAGAGTAAAACAGGAATTTGATTCGAAGGAGAGGGAATGCATGAATATTAAAATGACGTTGAAAGAGACAGAAAGGAATCTTAGTTTGTCAATGGATCAGAATTCCAGTCTAAAGACTGCAATCAATGACAAATATGAGGAAATGCAGCGTCTTATGGATGATTTGAAGAATAAAGAGAAAGAGCTAGAATCTGACAAGGCAGAAATCGATACTTTAAGGAAAGAAAATGAATTAGTGAGAAACGAAGTTGAAGAAAAAGATATTCAAAATAAAAAATTGAGAAATGACATGGAAACTCTAAATAAAGAACTAGATTCTAGAGACGACGAAGTTGAGAAAGGAAAATCGGCACTGATAAATCTAGAAAAAAACATTCTAGTCTTGAGAAAGGAAATAGATAATAAAAATTTGGAATTGAAGCAAATTGAAAGCAGGAAAAGTGAGTTGATTGCGGAATTAGAGGTCATGAAGAAGGCGAAAGAAGACTTGGAGTCATCTCTTCAAAATCTTTCACAAGTGAGCATTCTTTGTCAATCTTTTGTTAATTCTTTCTGCTTCTTTTCGGTATTTACTCGGATTCGCAATTCAATTTAGTTGACTAAAACTTAGAAGATTGAAATTTAAACTAATTTTACTTCATAAGCTTAAAAACAAACACACCTTTTCTTCTTAGGTTGAAAAGTCAAAGAAAATGGCAAATAATTTAAAATTTTGTATAAATGATGCTAAAAATAAATAAAATTAGGGATGCTACCACGGTGAGGGAAAGGAGATCAGGGCTTTGAAGCTCCCCCCAAGATTTCGATTAGTTTCCTGGAAAACTCTTCAAAGTAAATTTGTCATGATTTTTTTTTGTCGGGGAGGGGGGGAGGAATGGGTCTTATAGGCCCCTCTCCACTTTGGACCAAGATTGTGAGCTTTATTCTGCATAAAAATTCGTTTGCGGCTGCTCACATGGATAAAATTACACGTATTACAAGGGCGCCGGCAGAAAATTTTCCAGGGGGTCCAAACGCCAAAATATCAGTGATGGTTGGATGACAGGGAATATATTTCAGGAATTTTTTTTCAGGAATTTTTTTTCGTAGGAATAAGTTTATTTTTAAATACTTTTAGGAAAGAATTCTCAAATAAAAAGAACAATTAAATTGACTGCAAAATGAAACAAAATACAGTAAATTTTAAACCGCAAGGATTCCTGGCAAAAGGATCAATTTGTTTAATCAATAATATATTCAATTATTATGCATTTAGTTTTAAAAGAAAATCAAACTCAAACCAAAATTACAGAAAGAGTGCTTTCGTAAATTATAACAGATGTAGACTTGTCTTTATACAATTTCCTACGCCTTAGATTAGTTTAGACAAGGATTAGAGATACTCAAAAATCATCCTGCCTGCATAGACACCACTTTTTGATTTTCTAACGGCCATTTAAAATGTACCTCTTTCATAACAGGACAATTCTTCCCCTCGAACTTAAATCCGTTATATATTCAGACATAAAAAAAAATAGAGTAGCGAAAGAAAAACAAAATTTAAACTTACTATCCAGCTGTCAAATTGACACTCTTTATTTTTATTGTCCTATTCAACTAAATAAAATGAACAAATTCGAAAAAATTCTCGTCACAAGAGAATCTTATCAAATAGTTTGCGATTAAAAAAAAAAAACTGGAAGTAAAAAGCGACTGGGACCAATATTCACCAAAACTAAAAATGGGATTCTCATGACAATTGCTACACCGACAGTATTAGCTTTTATGCTAATTCTAAATATTTAAAACTCTTTCAGTTTATTGTTACCCACCCAAAACCAAAAATCTGAGAAAATTGGCGTGATTGTTGAAAAAGGGAGCCCCCCCCCCAGAAAAAAAGCAAGCGATCTTATTGAAAAGCTCTTTATTAGATACATCATATCAGAGAACCCTAAAGTAGAGGTTTCAAGCTCCAATCTTCAAAATGTGGAATTTTGCATTTTTTTTTTTTTCAGAAGAAACATCGTCGATGTATGTTTATTTGTTTTGTTTTTTTCCCCAGGGATGATGTTATCAAACCAAAGGTCCAAGATAATTGGGAGGGATCTCATTCAAACGTAAATTTAAAGCTCTTTTTTAAGCGACCATACAGATTGGACCAAGGGGAAGTCTTGTTTTCTTGCTATTTTAGGGCACAAAACTACGACTTTACCCCGAAGAGGATGAATTTGCAATCAGTTTAAAATTCTGAGAAGCTATTTGATTTAAAAGTATGAGTAACTATATTTTATTCTTTCCAGTTGTAAAAGAAGCAATGCCACACGGTAGCAGTACTGGATTCAACCAAGTTGATTCGCTTTATTTGTAATGAAATTAGGCTACGTTTGGCGATCTGTAATTGCGGATTAGCTGAAATGATGGGGGTGCGTCATTGTTTAGGTGGGGGTAGGGTAGATTCCTAAAAAAGTACATTTAATGAACAAACTGCTTACTCTTCACGAGGCTTCAGATAAATGTTGAAAGAGGTAGGGGGGAGTAGGAATTGATAAAATTCTTTCGCTATACAGCAACAATGTTACATTCCCATTTCTACCAGCACAGAGGTGGATAGCAAGGCAGGTTATCATCAGCACCGCCTGGAAATTTCTTTGGGGTGGCAAATACTGGAAGGAACTTAGTTTTCAGCAATTTTAAAGGGTGTTATTTTCTATTTCTATTTATTATATTCTATTTGTATGAAGTATTTCAATGTATTTAAACAAATCTATGTAATGTATTTATCGATAAGAGAATCCTATTGCAGAGGTTGTGATGTCTTCAGTTATGTAGAAGATCAAAAGTCTCACAGAATTTCTATCCATACAAACACTAATACTCCTTTTTATCCAACCGAAATTCTTTTGTAGTAATATTAGCAAGGACTTTCTACCAAAATTACTATTCATCGCCAATATTGTAAGTATATTCAAATTTTATCCAAAATTGAGATTGAAAATTTAAACGTAGGACGGTACTAGTACATGTACAATTATTGATTTATACATTTTAAAAGCAGTTAACCAGGGATTTAAGGGACAGGTACCTGAAATTATATCTTGGTTAGGCCTGGGAATGATTTGGAAAACAATCAGAAATTGAATAAAAAAAAGAGCTTTTCAATTGAAAGCAAGAAACAGATTTGAAACCTATTTGAAAAGATTATTCTTTATATGAAGCGGACTGTCTTCTCCTTAGCTCCTTACTCTTTAGTGTAAATTTTGGCTTTTTCCAAATTTAAAAGAAAATTTGCAATTGGAAAGATAAGATTTTTCAAAGCACTAAAAATACTTTTGTTTAATGAGCAAGGTGTTGAGAAGGGGGCAGTCCCCCTTATATACAAAATAATTTATTTATGCTTTAAGTTTTAAACTTGCTCCTTACTTTAGTGGAAAACCCTTTTCTATTTGTTTAATTACATTTCATGAAACTGTTAAGTTTTATGAATACTGAATACAGTGCTTTTGGTAACGCAGATGTCAAACGCAGATCTCGAAGTCAAAGAATTTTAATGAAAATCACACCATCAGATTCTGTGTATCAAAGAACCCTTCTGTAGAGGTTTCAAGCTCATTTCTGCAAAAATTGGAATTTTGTAATTTTTGCCAGAAGAAAGATCACGGATGCGTTTTTTATTTGTTTGTTTTGTTTTGTTTTTTTTCCCAGGGGTAATCATATCGACCCATTGGGCCTAGAACGTCGAGAGAAGGTTAATTCTAATGGAAATAAAATATTCTAGTGCTCTTTTTAAGTGACCAAAAGAATTGGAGGGCAACTAGGCCCCCTCCCACGCCACCTTTTTCCAAAATCGTCCGATCAAAATTCTGAGATAGTTTTTTTCTTCAGCATGCTTGAAAGGCCCAATAACTATGTCTTTAGAGATAAAATGACCCCCTTCAGCCCCTGGGGAAAGGTTTTTAATTTATAAAATTTACCCATTTCTTTATTTGTTATTGGGAATATGCATACATTTTTTGGGTGGGGAGGGGGGGAATTTTCTGCTGGGAGGATTGTACACGGGGAGAATTTTTCATGGAGAGGGAAGTTTCCAGGAAGGGAACTTTTCAGGGGAATTTACACTTGGTGAATTTGCCTGAATTCCTATACAAAATTTCTTTATATGTCTTGCTTTTTCTTTACCGATTCAATTTTAGGCGCGGAGATGTTAAGGGTAATTGTTCGGGGTAAATTTTTCGCCAGGATGGAATTGCCCAGAGGATATTTCTGTGGGGAGGGGGATTTTTCCGTGGATGGGGAGCCAGGTATCCTGGCGTTATTAAAAAAACGATCAGAAATTCAAAAAAAAGCAAACAAGTTTTTTCAACTGAAAGTAAGGAGCAACATTAAAACTTAAAACGAACAGAAATTATTACGTTATGAGGGAGGTTGTCCCCTCCTTAACATCTCGCTCTTAACGCCAAAGTTTAAATTTTGTCCCAATTCTTTAAAAACAACTCTTGAAACACAAGGGTCGTTTAATTAGAACAGTAAGTAATTTTTTTTTTAAGTGCCAAAAAACTGTAGCGTGAAGAGCGAAGTATTGAGGAGGACGAAACCCCCCTCATGTATTAATAGTTTCCGTTCGTTTTAAGTTTTACTGTTGCTTCTTAGACAAACATTTTTCTAAAGACAATGAAAAAAGTACGTCAATTAAAGTAAAAGTATATAAAAATGGAAAAAGTAATTCATTAAAAAAAATGCACAAAACAATAGCCTGCTTACAAAAGCTACGATATAAAACTCCTAGCATTCAGTCTTGTTCAGCAATGCCGAAGCGTTGGAAGGATATTTTTTAACAATGTCGACAGCTTTGAACTTGGTTATCAAACACCAAAATATTTAATGCCTTTAAAATCTATTTTTTATAGAAAGTAACGCATTTTCAAAGTAGTTTGTTCAGAGTAAAACATTAAACATAAAATTAGGAAAATCAAATAAAACTTTTAATTCAATATTTTTAATTTAATTTTGAATATCAAAAACCAATATATTTGACACATTTATGCTTCATAACTGTAAAAAATTAAACCTTTCTCAAAGCGAAAACTAGATAAATACAATCACTCGTGGAAAAAAAAAATGATAATAAAAGAAAAAAAACGTATCCGTTCAGGGGGAAGATACAAAAATTCCCAGCACTCCGTTCAGGGGAAACATTTCTGATTATAGTGGCTTCTTATCAACTCATGGATACTCTGGCAGTGCAAGCAAAAGTTGACGGCATATTTTTTACCGAAATTGGCCCTTTTTAAGTTGTTTTTTCCTTGTGTTTTCCTTAATTATACGAATTTTCTTGTGTACTAATAACTGCACTAATTACTAATAAGCAAATGCATATTTAGGATCACCATAAAAAGTCTGATTCTTTGATTGAATGTTATCGATAGTAAGGCTCTTACACTTTAGTTATAGGGTCAAAATCTGTTGGCAGGCAGTCAGCAATGGAGTAACACACATTTATTCCATGTTGTTTTTATATTCTGTTTTTTTTTCTTTTCGTTTCCTTATAATTACTTTATAGTCCCAAATTTCCAGTAGGGGGCATGGCCCACCTACCCCCCCCCCCTGCCGGTGCCCATTACGTATTATGTGTATAAAGACATGCAAAATAATATTCTATTTTACTGTACAAAACAATTGCTTGTTACAAGTTAAATTGTAAGATAAAGTGAAGTAACTTAAAACGAATTAACTTATCAGAGCTTGTTTGCATAACAAGAGGGGCGTTTCAAATCAGGAGATACTGACGGCACTATTGATGAAGACAGGGCTTTGCTCAGGGCCGGATTTAAAGCTTTGACGCTTCCAGGCGTAAGTGTTTTCGCCACTCAGTTTTTGCGAGATTTTCGGGGAAATCTCCGAAAATTCAGGGATAGTGGAGGCACTGAACAGACCGCAACTGATGAGCCAAAATTAATGAAAGAGTGAGGGGATACCGAACTCTCAGCTACCATTCTTGAGTGATCTGACAGTCTATAATTGGCCACGGAATTCCTATGTAGTTTTAAAATCTTTTTTTTGTGAATAGGCAGCGCTGCGACGGAGTGCATCTAGTGCATGGACGATAAGTCACAGCAGTCCAGTTTTTGTTAAGAAAAAAATCACTCAGTAATAATTAGTTGCGCGCCCTGACATTGTACGCCTCTAGACCCGGGCCTAGTGGGCTTATTGGTAAATCCTGACCCGGCTTTGCTATTCACAGATTATCAGATGCTATATTATGTTAAGTAAGGTTTTGGAGTTCTCTGCTGTTTCATATTGGAAATGCTGTTACATAAGAGAAATCTGATATTTTCTTAGACATTTGCGTCATCATCATCTCGAGATTTTCTTCAAAAATAGCAACAGCTGCTTTGTATAATTGTAACTTTGGCCCGAAAACGAAGATATTATTTGGGGGTGTTCGTAAGCAATAACACTATGGAGGATTGCCCCTAGATTCTTTCCCCACCCTTTTAGGTTTTGAAAGTTTCTTTCCGGTGTTTCCATTGAGAGAAACCTTTTTTGGTATTTTAATAGAACAAATTCAAAAAGCAACTCAGTTACCCTCCAAGAATTTCAAAAATGTACTCCCCCCCCTCTACATTTTCGGGAATTGGCATTTTAGGCGCACATCCCCCGCCCTTAGAGGTGGGTGTAGATGGTGTCAGGGGACTTGTCAAGGGGTAAGAGCGTATCCAGAATTTTTTGTTGCGTTTTTACAAGTCGGACAAAAATTTCGGAGTTGGGGGGGGGGGGGGGTAAACTTAGTAAACTCACCTACCTCCTTGGATATGGCCTTGGGAAGGGGATTGAAAAAAGGGAAGGAGCGTATTTATGGATGGGGCTTTTCCCAGGCAGGGATGGGTACTTTTCCCAGGCAGGGATACTTCGAGAAACCTATAGGGGGAAGGATTCCCATTTCAGCTTACTCCGCCTTTGTGCAAGTTTTATTAGTATAGTAATCTAGTTTGAGTAAAAAAGGGAATCGTTCGCGTTGCTCATCTTTCCCCCCTCTTTTGCAAAAGGTGTGATTATTGCAATCATTGAATGTTAGTGGAAAAAAAAACATTTAAAAATTGTTTTGCATGATCTCTTTTTATGAAAGATGCAAGGAGGCTGATTACTAATTTATTTATAATTTATGCCGTTGTTTCAGGCCAATGATAAGCTTGAAGACTCTTTGCAAATATTAAAAAGCGAAAAAGAGTCCTTAGAATCGTATGCTACGGAAATTAAAAACCAAAATAAAGAAAACGAAGATCGGTGGAAACAGACCCAAGCAAATTTGGAAGAAAGTGTTGTCGCCTTGAAAAAAGAGACAGATAAAGCACGGATTGAACTGGTAAGAAAATCTCTTCTTTTACAAACCAAGCACATATTCATTTCGTTCAAAAGAACAGTCTTATGTATTTAAAAATCCGAATGGCAGCTTTCAAGCCGTTTTAATTGTGCGTTTTTCCTGTTTTTATAGTCATTTGAAATTCTGATATCTTTACATTTTGATAATGCTATTATTAGCGTCTTTATTTTATTTTCTTCGGCCCATCTTTAGGGTAATTAGTTTAATAGCAATAACAGGCAGCTCTTTCCTAGCAATTTTGTGAACGACTATTTATCCCAGAAAAGGTTTTTAAACAGAAAAAAAAATCGAAAAAAATTTACTAATATGCTACTTTGTGGCATTGGCTTTTACACGTAAGTGTGTCCGCCTTTAGCCCTTATTCAAGTACCATACCATGTTTTTTTAGTATCATTAAAGACGATAGTTCTTTTTTTTTAGTTTTTTCCTGTTATTAAAATTTTCAACTATTTGTATGATATTTCGTATTTGTGTTTCCTGTTGAATGTATTTTTTCTCGGATCTTGAGAATCGTCTTCCAAAACGGCATGACAATTGTCCAAGTATGTTAAAACTTATCTGTATCTCATACAACATATTAAATTATTTTTTTCAGTTCTGCCGTTTTGAGTTAAAGCAATTGAAAGAGCCTTTTTCTTCAAAGATTGCAGCAAATTTCACTTTTATGTTCTTTTGCTTGACCCTGAAGGGGAAGTAGGTGAGGGGAGGTGACCAGAGGTTCCTCGTGTTTGTACTTGATTTTTAACTGGCAAAAATTGGCATTCAAACTTGTTCACTATTCTTTTCATGTTTTTTATTGCTGCCTATAGCCCTTAAAATTTATTTACTACCTTATGATAGCGATAGCAGAAGAACGACGGAACACTCAACCAAAAATGGGACCACCAATCCACAATTAGGACCTAAATTGAACCTATTTATGCAGGAAAGAGCCCCTGTAAAACAGTTTTAGATGCTCTGCACATCCGTATGAAACGATTTATGCGCAAGTCTCTCCGATCGCTTGAAGGAAGAAGGGCCTAGGAAAGGGCCCTTGAAAAAATAGCTTCGTTTTGTGCTCCTCGTTTATATTAAACAGTTTATGCGCACTTCACTCTGATTACTTAAAGGAGAAATGCGCAGGAAAGAGTATAATAAAAAAAAGGAAGCAGTAAAATAGACTTTCCCCAGGCTGTCTCCACTGCTTAAAAAAAAAAGAAAAAAAAGTAATGTTTCAAAGTACTCAAGAATCAAAACTAAACTTGAAGGAAAAAAGAGCCACCCTATGATACTGGAAACAAAAGAGCGACTTAAAATTCAACCGGAAATGAAAACAGCTATTCCAAAATCAGGAGCTAACATGAACTTATCTATGCAGGAAAAGCCCTTGGAAAACGACTTTGTTGGGTGCTGTTTTTTGTATGAAATAGTTTCCTTGTGGGGCCTATTCTATCTAAGAGACCTGTTGACTCCTTCGAACAAAGGTTCAACAGATATATACTGCATATTGGGTAGACTAGCCTAGGAACTTAGCCCATATGAGATATTTTGATTTGCATGGTTCGGAAAAAAATTAAAATGTGTAAATATAAAAGCTCTCCGAGCCCAATGTCTTTAGGTTATTAAATATGCTACGTTTTTTAACGTTGTGTTTAACGTTAAACTTTTGTTTAACGTTATGTCACTATGTTCCGTATTTGCGTTTCGCAACTGATTGGGTTTTATTCTTGACTTTTATTTAAAAAAAACATTAAGACTGATTCAAAAACCCTAAATGCTTCTAGTCACGATTAGAAATACCTTTGTTTCATTAGAAATCCATTGAAGACCAATTTAAAAGAGAGAAAGAAGAGAATTTGTTGCTCGTGAAAAATCTTCGAAGTGACCTCTCTTCGACTAAAGATACACTGGACAGTTCGAATCGGAAGCTAAAGGTAGTCATGACAAATCTTGCTGAGATCCAAGAAAAGTTGGATCGAACTGAAGGGCAAAAAATAGGTGAGTGTTGTCGATTTCTTTTGCTCCTCTTCCAATATTTTTTGCTTCTTCCTTTTTGACTTGAATGCACAGCATTTTTTCTTCATACTTTGGAAAAATCCTTGTTTTTTAGAAATATTGTACGATAATAATTCTATAATAGAAAATTAAACTTACAATACAAAGAAAGAAAGAGAAAATTCTTTCGTAAGAAACAAGTCCTCTCTTGTTTTCTTCGACAGGGGGAGGGAGGTAAATCTTGCTCGAACTCGGTATTTATTCTTAAGGAGGTAAACATTAGGATCTAAGAAAGGAATACAAAAGAAAACTAATAATAAACGAAATAAAAATCTAGCAATAGTCGTCAAAAATCCAAAATGTTCCCCGTGAATAATTTCTTCGACCGTTTTCTATTTAAAATGAATATACAAAAGTATGTAACAACAGATAAGACTTTAAGGTAGTTCAGTTGTTAAATAGAGCTGTAGAGCTGAATGCTTAGAATTTGATTACTTAACTGTGTTTCTATTTATATTATTTTATATTGTATATATGTTTAAATTGAAAAATTCGGGTATTTTTTTTTTTTTATTCAGTCTGAATTAAAAGATTTATTCGTTATTATATATTTTATTTGTTCATTTTATTTAAACATTCGCTGTAAAAATAGAAGTTCTAAACAACGGATATTTAAAAGTAATAAGATGTATAAATGATATCTAATTCTAAGTTTCGAAACAAGCATAAATGAAAAAAAGGAGATGTTGTCTTTCTTTGTAACATAACCAATTGATGCAGCTGACCGGTAACCGTGTATGGTACTAACCAAAGAGCAGAGGTAACTTTTAAGAGTGGAAACTGACGCTATTGTCAGAAAAAATCATCAGCCTCATCTAGCACGTGGCGTTTCTCGGCATTTTTTTAACATGTTTTTTTTATAGAAATTGCGATCAAACACTTCTTTCTAAACTAGTTTTGCCCGTACGACGTTCTTGATTCTCTGACGTCATTACATAAACCTCCCTTGATTCAGTGATTTTAAAGTATGGGTTTCTTCAATGTATTCTCCGTTAAAAGCTCTTAAATGGTGTTTCGAAACTGGTTACTCATTAGATTATTGTAAAATATTTCATTGCTCTGCGATATTATGGGAAATTTTTGTGTATGTGGTAAAACACACAATGAAATTAGAAAATGGGTCCATAGAAAAGAGAATTGAGTAGGATCTTCATGGTTCCCCCCCTCCCTCCGTCACGCACTCATACGTAATTTAAAAAAGTTCTTCGAAATATTTTCTGGCACTAAAGCCTAAAAATTGCCACTTTTGAAGCTTCAAACCCTTTTTCTCCTGGGAAATTCAACAAAATCCTTTCACAATCCAGACAGAAGTCGACATTACTTCGTCTAAAATTCATGGGACCAGATTTACTCCTTATTTTCCAGATTTTAGAATAATGAAAGTAATGTTGCATTTATTTCAGATTAAAAAAATTCCAGGGTAAATTCCGAAAAATTCCAAGATAGAAAAGCAATAAAAATACATCGTAAAGCTTAGAGCAACATCTGCTGCTTTTACTCTGATCGTAGAAGATTCCAATTTCTTTTTGTTTTTGTACAACAGAAGAGCAAACATGAGCCCATCGAAAAGAAATATACAACCTAGAAATGTAATGACAATAATTTTATTTAAAAAGAAAACGCAAGGAAAATCTAGCTGTAGCACACCAATTGATCTTTTTCTTTTTTTTAAGATTAATACCTTCATTCATGAATTATCCTCGGTTTGTGGAATTAATGCTGGAAGTTCGTGGTGTTGTCAGTTATCGAAATATGTCCTAAAAAAGATAGTAAATAATGGAACAGAAGCCTTGAAATTAGAATCTTAATTAAATTAAATCTAATAATTAGATAAATTAGACTGAAATGTCGAAACTGCTTCGGAGACGGGGTTACAGCCCCAAATCCAAGACAAATAAAATTTTGCTCTAAGTGTTTGTCTCCGTTCACAAAATTTGAAGCTATTTGTAATTACAGCTCACAAAGCTGAATTTTCCCGGGAAAATCGGAAAATTTTCAGTTCGGCCTAAGATTTTTATCCGTCTTTATTGCAAGTTCCCAGAACATGATGTGATATGTTTTAAATGAGCTGTTGAAACACATACCATTTTTAATATTCAGGATCTACACATTAGATTTTCAGAATCTGCATTTTATTTATGAGAAACGTTTTTTGTAAAAAGCTAAACTATAATACATGGCAAAACATAAAGATCCCCCTGTAGAGAAATTCACGATTTTCTCTCTACTTTGTCCAATCCACCGTTCAGGATACAAGCATATTCCTTGCAAAAACTAGCCTTAAATAGGATTCACTACCTACAGATATCTAATTTTTTGGACTTATAAGCAAGTCCTACAAAACCATATATCTATGGTTTTGGACTTATAAGCAAGGTTTTCTAATATACATTAGAAAATGTTTTCTAATGTATATAGTAATGTATAAAAAAAGTTTTCTAATATACATTTTCTAATATACTTAAGAATTAAAACAAAAGTTTGTCATTTTATTCTTCTTTAGTGTGCATTAGTGACGACATCGAGTTATGTATAACAACAGGATTTTTAACGCATTTTCTATTCAAAAAATCGTGTTTTCAAGTAAAAAATAAATAAACAGCAAATAGAGACAAGATTCTCTAATCACGTAGAAAACAACTGCTATTTCTCGAATCATAATTTTGGTTTTATTACTATTATACCACGTTTTGATTCGCTCCTTGACCATGGTATGGTCAAGTAATTCTTATTATAATTTCAAACGGGTTCAGATCCTTCAGAACAAAGCAGCGTCTTATTAAGGTATGCTTAGGGGGGCGCAAACACACTTCAGGTTTCTTAAACAAAATCCAAGTGCATAATGTATAACAGTAACTTGATTACCAGTTAGGATTTTGGGCTTATCAACGTCGGAAGAACATAAGTCCTGATGCGTTTTGTGATAATTTAGTAATAATAGAACTCTCCATAATTAGGGATGCAGTTTCATTGTGATATAGTTAGTAATTAGTGGATATAATTAGTGATAGTGATAACTCGTCATGCTGATGATTTTGATGTCCTGGAGCTTTTTTGTGATTATTAAATTAAAAAAAAAAGTTTTTTTCAACTTATGTAAGGAGCAGCATTAAAACCTTAAACAAACAGAAAGTATTCTGTGGGGATTGCTCCCTCCTAAATACCTTGCTCTTCAAGCAAAATTTTTTTAATACTTTAAAAAATTATCGTTTCAAATTTTAATGTTGCGCCTTACTTTCAGTTGAAAAAAACTTTTTTTTATTAAATTTCAGATCGTTTTTCAAATAATATCGGGAAATCTGGCTTCCATGGAAAATTCCCTCCCCCTTGGAGAAAATCCTCCATTGAAATTTCTTTTAGTGCACCCCCCCCCCATAGACAAATCCATCCTCGCTGAAAATACTCCTGGATATTTTTTTGCGGACGATTCCGCCTGAAACATTGTCCTTAGTATACTTTCATTTGAAAATGACTTTGATTTCTGATCATTTTTCAAATCATGCTGGAAATCCCCAATCCGGGAAAAATTTTCCTCGGAAGTCCCCCATTCCCCGTGTAAAGTTCTTAATTTACAGCGTGTCAAACATCACGGGCCGTTTTACCAGCTTGCCTGTATTGGAAACTGGTTTAAACTTTTTTTTGGCTAAACTTGGAATATTTCAGAGTTGGAGTTTATTGTTTCGTCTGGAGCAGAAGAGAGGAAGGCTCTCTTGGATCGAATTCTTTCGGCTGAAGATGAACTTGAGAAAATGAATAGCTTGTTTGCTGAAAATAAGAAAAAACTTGACGATAGTCAGGGAGCACTGCACGAACTTGGACGTGAAAACCAACTCCTGAAGGTACATTGAAGGCTCTGCTGTTGTAGCTACAACTAGATTAAACCTTAGCTTGGACTATTTTTGCAACAAAGTTCAAGTATAAATATCAATCTGTTAGTGTTAGATTTGGGGGGGAGGGGAACCCCGGGAGGAAGAGACTGGTTAAGCTGAGCTCACATACATTTTGGAATATTAAAATTAATATTTGAACTAGAATTTTATTTTGCGAGATAGTAAAGTGTATATGTTACCGTGAATGTCCGAAATCTGGTTAATGTCGACATTAACCGGTGAATGTCCGAGATTCCTTTTTCTCTGTTTGGATTCAATTAGCGTTGCGAGTCAGATTTTTCAGTGTTATTCAAGCTATGATGGTAAATTTAAATTTACGTTAAGATAGGTTAGGTTAAATTTGGCTGTAAACATCAAAAATGGGTTAAAAACCTAAACTAACATAACCTAGCCTACCCTGTCATCAAACCTTGCAGTAAATTGAAAAAAATTGACTGGCAACGCTGACTAAATCCAAGGAGAAAAAGGTATGTCGGAGATTCACTGGTGAATGTCGATATTCACGAATGTTGGACAGTCACGGTAACACATACAAATTGACCATTTACAGAATAAAGAAATTGCATATTTTTTGTAATCTATCCAATTAATTTACCTATAAATAGTTCCTGAGATTAATGTATTTTTTGCAGTTTTTTTTGTATGTCATTTGTTTTTTTTTCGAAGAATGCCAGTTCGACACTATTTGCTAGCGAAAGCTATTTTTACAATACTCTATCTTATCTTAGGAGACCGACGTTGCTTTCCTTAGTTGACTAATGACTAACCTGTAAAGAATTATCGGCAGAAAGTGTTTTACAACATTCTACATTTAGCGTCCCATTGCAAAGAAAAAACAAGAAGAAATTTGGAAATGGTTAACTTTAATACTAAGCCCTACAATTATGGTCAACCATTGTTGGTTCAACACCATGCTTCGCCGTACCTGACAAATCTTTCATGCTGTATAGTTTAAAAAACGCGTCTTGTCATCACTATAAAATCCACATCAGTTTTAATATCATCGCTTTATCAAATGTGTTGCGACAAAAACAAACTTGTTTCTGAACTATTTATTTTCAATTATTTGAAAATAAGGTTTATCAAAAATAGGATTTTTAAGAAAAAAATACCTTTTTTAAGGAAAGGAAAGAATATGGGACATTAGGGACATAGGGACATTGGGACATTGCAGCTTTACGAGGAGCGACTGGGGTCAGTTATATTTAAAATTTTAAGACGTGAGATAATTATAAATGTTTTTTGAAAGCGTCAGAACTAGAACAATATAATTTTTACATTTACGCAAAACACATGGGTTGAACATCGTTAACTTATGTGATAATCTTCGTGCATAATGACCTCACAAATTTTACTTTAAAGCTTATTACATAGATAGCTGGTACTTTGCTTCATAATAATTTATGTTCGTCTAGTTAAACAAAAGCACACCAAGGCATATTTGTCACGTTTGATTTTGTTTTAATTAAGAGAGCAAAAACAATTTAAGTGATGAACTTTTTTTTATTGAAGTAGATAAGTAATACCAGTTGGTTCCCAATTTCGCTGATGAACAGTGGCAGTCCCAGGGAGGGAGGAGTGCCTGTAATCCCCTCTTCTTTTATATGCAATATTAGAAGTTTTTCTGACAGTTTAGATATTCTATTATATAATTGATGTTTGTCCCTTTTTTACATTTTATGCTTCAACCCCCCCCCCCCCCCCGAGAAATACGACCTTTCTTTCAAACATTTTGGATCCACCTCTATTGACTCGTTAAGGCTCAATAAACCGATGCGTTACAATTTAGAGCCCTAATAATTGAACATTTACCTGGAGGAAGATTCAAATCTGGAGAAATTTTTTTTTTTTTTTTTTTTTTTTTTTTTTTTTTTTTTTTTTTTTTTTTGATTGGCTACTGTATGACTGAGACACTCTATAGTATAGTTTTTCATCTGTATAGGGCAAAAAATTCACAAAAATTCTAGAGGTCCACCAAAACGTAAAATTAAACAAAGCCCGTGAACAAAATAAATTTCGGAAATTTTGAGACTAATACTAAAAATTCACTATGTCGCTCACCGCCTTAAAAAAAAAAAAAAAACCTGAATTTTCTTATTTATTGTGAAAGATTTGCACAATAACGGCATTCCGTTGGACTGAAACAATATGGGAATTCTCTTTTCTCTTCCATTAATGCTTTTATTGAAAAGTAAATATAATGAACATTTACTATAAAAATATAAAACTATAAACATTAAATACAAAAATATAAAACCTCCCTATAAGAGTATGGTCCCTGCAAGCAGGTCCATTTCAAGAATTTTTCTCAGGGAAGGGGGAGTGGGGTTACCAAAGGATTTTTCAGGGTGGGGGGGGTTAAACAAAAAAAAACCTACTTTGTTTATTCATTTTTGTTACGTTCTCACGAGTTGGACAAAAATTTTTTTGGGGGGGGGGAGGGGGAGGGTTGAACACACCCCCCCCCCCCACCTCCCGCCTCTGTATACGACCTTGCCTGCAGGGCTCTGTGGCCATAAATTATCTTTCTTTATTTAAAAGTAAACGGTCAAGATGTTTTGAGCTTTTGTTTAGAAATCAAGTTAATGAGCTCTCATTTCATTCAACATAGAATTTAATTTTGCATTTTTTTATGTTTTATTAGGTTTAAGTATAATAACCAATTCTTTTTTTATGCTGCCTAAAGAAAGGTTCCAAGGGCAGGAATTGTCTATTTCTTCAAAATGCATTGTGGTTGTTTTAAGCTTTTCTCTAGAAATCAAATCAATAAGCTCTCATTTTATTTAACGCAGAATAAAAATTTTGTTTATGTTTTATTAGGCTTATGCTTAGTTACCAATTCTTTTCTTATGCTGTCTAAAGAAATGTTCCAAGGGCAGGAATTGTCTATTTCTTCAAAATGCATTGTGGTTGTTTTAAGCTTTTCTCTAGAAATCAAATCAATAAGCTCTCATTTTATTTAAAGCAGAATTTAATTCTGAGTTTTTTGATGTTTTTTTTTAGATTTAAGTTTCGTAACCATTCTTTTCTTTTGCTGTGCAAAGAATTTTCAAAGGGCAGGAATTTATTTTTTTGTTTTGCTGCCTAAAAGGTGTTCAAAGGGCTGGAATTTATTTCTTTAAAATACATTGTAGTTGTTTTAAGTTTTTCTCTAGAAATCAAGTCAATATGCTCTCATTTTATTTAATGTAGAATCTAATTTTGCGTTTTTTTATGTTTCGTTAGATTTAAATTTAGTAACCAATCCTTTTCTTATGCTGCCTAAATTAATGCTTTACAGATGGAAAACTCCAAATTGACGGGACGAAAATGGGCAGACGATAGGGAAACAACTCACTGTCTCAACTGTCGCAAAGAATTCACCCTTACTCTACGCAAGCATCATTGTAGAAATTGCGGACAAATCTTTTGTGCCGACTGTTCCTCCAAAACTGCCAATGTTCCGAGTGTCAAAGGGAAAGCTAGAGTTTGTGATGTGTGCTACGATGACCTCGGATCTCGATGAATGGCATTTTAATTTTAGTTATTTTGCTTATTGTATATTTTGTTAAATGTGTCATTATAGTATAAAAACTATGATTAGGACAACAGGAGATGAAATGACGCATTGAAGGCTCGTCATCGACACAAGTAAATGCAATATCACAATATATATCACAATTTACTTATATCATTCATAAATTCATATAAAATTAAGCTTCCCTCTTTTCCCCTCTAATGTGAAAATATAGAGCCAAAATTATATTTACTCCGTAAATTCCTCGTAGTGTCACTCGTTTCTTCTTACTGCTTCTTCGTTTGTTGTTAAATTGATACGAAGAAAGAATTGCTCTATTGAAAAGGTATGTTTGGAAAGTTTGTTCTATTTCTTTATTAAAAAGACAACAAGCACAAAAAAGCTACAAAATGTCATCTTACAAAAAATACAACCCTTACACAATTTTTTACATGACTCCTGCAACATTCCAGGCTGTTGTCAGAGCATGGTACAAGTCTGTATACCCTCTTCATAAAATGTTGCCGCCTGCACTATTGACAATGTGGCAACATTGTGTTTCAGCTCTTTAAAATATCTTGTCTGCACACCACTCTTCAATGTGTCAGGATTTGCTTGGTATTGACTTTAGCCAGTGACAATGTCACCTTTATCCACCAATTGCTCTTTGGTTCCAAGGGTATAATAAGCAGCCCAGGTTTCATCCTCCAGGAATATCTGCAACTTAAAAACCTTTTTCCACAAAACAAGTTTTTCAAAGAAAAGTAAAGAGCTCCATTATTCCAAATATGAACAGAAATAAATTCAAATAATCTTTCAAGCGTAAAACTACCACAAATCACCAAGTTTTTTTTAAACTTAAAATTAGGATTAAAATTAGAACTTAAAACAAACAGAAATTGTTATCTATATGAGGGTGTTTTTCCCTCTTCAATACCTCGCTCTTTACGCTAAAGTTTGCCTTTTTTATCAATTATTTAAGATTGACTCCTGAAACACAAGGGCTTTTTAAATAGAACAATGAACTTTTTTTAAAAGTTTTATAATACCTTTAGCACAAAGAACCAGGTATTGAAGAGGGGATAGCCCCCTCATACACGCACTAATTTCTGTTCATTTTAAGTTTTAATGTTGATCCTTACTTTCAGTTGGAAAAAAACTTTTTTTAAAATTTAATTTCTGATCTTTTTTTAAATTAGGCCCGGAAATCCGACTCCCCTTCTATGGAAAATTCTCCTTTCCCACGAAAAATTCCTCCATGAAATGATCCTCCCATGTACCCGAAAAATACCCCCCCCCCCCTCCACTCGAAAACTATCTGTATGCTTCCCAATAAGCAATACTATATGTAAACAATGGAAAAAGACAATAGCTTGCAACCCTTCCCTCGGGAGATGTGGGGGGTCAAGTCATCTCAAGCACATAGCTATTAGATCATTCAACTATGCCAAACATAATGGGTTTCTAAAAATTTTGATCGGGTGACTTTGAGGAAAAGGGGCGTCGGAGGGGGACTAGCTACACTCCAATACTTTTGGTCACTCAAAACAGGCACTAGAACTTTTCGTTTCCGATCAAATGAGCCCTCTTTCTGGGCTCAGCACAATCACCCTAGGAAAAAAAGAGACAAACAAATAAACAGCCATTCGTGATCTTTCTTCTGGTAAAAAATGCTAAAATTCACATTTCGTATATAGGAATTTGAAACCACTGCTGAAGGGTTTTCTGATATGCAGGATCTGATGGTGTGATTTTCATTAAGATCACTTGATATTTTGAAGGTATTTTTTCCCTTTTCCAAAAATTGGGCAAATTTTTCTCAGGCTTGTAACTTTTGATGGGTAACTTGATGAATTTTATGTATTTTGAGTAAGCATCAGAATTTGATTCTTTTGATGTATCTATTGTTATCAAAACTGTTTCTTAGAGTTCCGGTTACTATTGAGTCATATTGCTCCTTATTTACTGTTCGTTACCACGAAGCGCTTGATTGAACTGATGAAGCTTGTAACGGAACCATAGAATTCAAATCCTAATTTCACAAACATTTTAGTTTATTTTCTCAGTATAATTTTTTTTTCTACTTACAATAAGGTTGATAGTAGTATAAGGGGTGCCAGTTTCTCTGGGCACTCCTTATTTAGCACAACATACACGTGGATATTACGTAATGACAGCACAAACGTGGGTATTACGTAATGACAGCGCATGCATAGAGTATTAAGTAATGTCAGCGCACATCTAATGTAATGACAGTGCACATCTCACGTAATGACAGCGCACACATCACTGTCACATAATACTTTTTTGAGATTTGATTTTTCGTCGAGACGTTCAACACATTTTTTTCTGTTAAGCCGTTTTTTTCCAATGCGTTATTTTTTTTCTCAAAGCGTTCCCCTTTTTTCTTCAATTCTTGTGTAATGATGAATTTTTATGAATGAGGCATTCATACATGAACAGTTTCTTCAGAGTCCGTGGGGAGAGTCCCCCGCTTTTAATTGGGGAGGACACATACGTAGGTTGTGAGTAGTAATGCCCCGATTACTTTCAAGGTAAGTCCATATTTAGAAGACAACTGGACTCCAGACACAACATTTAGAAATAGACTATGACGATAAACTACAAGAGAAGGTATTTGACGTAATTTAGAGAGAGATACGTTAGAATTCAAGTGACAGATTGAGTCTTCAGGAATTTACCACATTATTCATGCATGAACAAAGAATGGGAATAATTTGTGTAACAAGTACTTTAGACCAGTCAATAATGGTCTTAATTAAGGACTTGAATATTTGGATAAAACTAGATGAGGATAACAAGAATGTTTTTATTTGGGTAGAATGAAATCGGTAAAAGGTTAAAAAAGCTTACCAACTAAAGGTAAGTCTGAGGGAATGATAAGTCTCACACAACGTGACATAAATGTTTGGTGACTCCATTCAGAGATACATATTGTTTTTATTTTGGAGGTATGTCTTGAGAATAATTATTTAAATTTCCGAAGATATTTAACGAAGGAGGTTTAGCCGTATACATTTTAGGCAATGATACGACAGCCCTTGAACATCCATATCCCAGCCGCCAAGGACCCCAACCACTAAAGACCCCAGCTACCAAGGACCCCAGCCGCCAAGGACCCCAACCTCCAAGGACCCCAGTATCCCCTCCCCAACTTCTTGGACCCTCCCCCATTTTATTTTTTATACTTTTTTTAGTTTAACTTTTTCAACTTTTTTTAACTGTTATTTTTATTTTTATATTTTTTTCTAACCGAAAATTTTTCAACTTTTTTTAAATGTCTTAAAATGACATTAAATATACTCAAAAAATTCACATTTAATATTTACAAAATACAAAATGAGAATGATACAGATATTTTAGTCGTGACTTTTACTATTAGAAAAATAGTGTTTGTAGTAGCACTTTTCTTTTTTTCTGACTTAGAATTTTTGGAGGAAAATTATTCAACTTTTTTTTCGTCTTTGAGAAAATTCAGAAGAGATCTTGAACTTTTCAAAATGAGAATGATACAGATATTTTAGTCGTGACTTTTACTATTAGAAAAATAGTGTTTGTAGTAGCACTTTTCTTTTTTTTCTGACTTAGAATTTTTTGCTCTTGGAAAATTATTCAACTTTTTTTTCGTCTTTGAGAAAATTCAGAAGTGATATTGAACTTTTCTTCACTTCTTCGAGAAAACTCAGAATTAAAGTAGAACTTTAATTTTAGTTTAGAGTTATACTTAGAGTTTGAGTTTTAGTTTAGAGTTTTAATGTAGAGTTTTACTTTAGATTTTTAGTTTAGAGAATTAGTTTAAGAGATCTAGCTTAGAGTTTTAGTTTAGAGTTTAAGTTTAGAGTTTTAATTTAGAGTTTTAGTTTAGAGTTTTAACTTAGAATTTTAGTTTAAAGTTTTAGTTTAGAGTTTCAGTTTAGTTTTAGTTAAGAGCTTTAGTTAGAGTTTTAGTTTAATTTTAGTTCAGAGTTTTAGTTTAGTTTTAATTAGTTAAGAGTTTTAGTTTAGTTTTAGTTAGAGTTTTAGTTTACTTTTAGTTAAGAGTGCACCCAGGGCATAGCTTATAACCCTTGGCCTGAAGACTGTGGAGGGAGTGTCCTGCTTACAGGTATAATTTCCTGAATTTTAAACTGTATTTTGAAGTGCCCTAGCATGAAAAAAATAATAATAATACGTTGTGCCAACATCGTTCTTTACTTTATGATTTAAATGGCACTAGCCCTTTTAGTTTAGAGTTTTAACTTAGAATTTTAGTTTAAAGTTTTAGTGTAGAGTTTTAGTTTAGTTTTAGTTAAGAGCTTTAGTTAGAGTTTTAGTTTAATTTTAGTTCAGAGTTTTAGTTTAGTTTTAATTAGTTAAGAGTTTTAGTTTAGTTTTAGTTAGAGTTTTAGTTTACTTTTAGTTAAGAGTGCACCCAGGGCATAGCTTATAACCCTTGGCCTGAAGACTGTGGAGGGAGTGTCCTGCTTACAGGTATAATTTCCTGAATTTTAAACTGTATTTTGAAGTGCCCTAGCATGAAAAAAATAATAATAATACGTTGTGCCAACATCGTTCTTTACTTTATGATTCAAATGGCACTAGCCCTTTCAATTTCCAATTGAATGATCCCTTTTGAAGTTTCTACGACAACGCTTTCAATAAAAACCTTATAAACCCCAGGGTATAACTTAGAACCCTTGCCCTGAGGGCTGTGGGGGGAGGGGTTGTCATCCTTAAGGACCTAATTTCCAAAACTTTCAACTACGTTGAATAAAATGGCTATCTAAAAATTTTGATTGGATGTGTTTGGGGAAATGGTGGGCGTGGAGGGGGTGTTAATTGCCTTCCAATCACTTTCGACTATTAAAAAGGGCACTCACTAACAATTTCCAATCGAGTGAGCCCTTTTTGAGGTTTCTACGAAACGCTTTCTATGAAAACCTTATATTTCCCCAGGGCAAAACTTACAACTCTTGCCCTGAGGGCTGTGGGGGGGGGGGTGTCATCCTAAAAGACCTAATTTCCAGAATTTAAAACTAAGTTAAATAAAATGGCTATCTCAAAATTTTGATTGGATGTGTTTGGGGAAATGGTGGGAAATTTCTGCTTGTTCAAAATTTTGATTGGATGTGTTTCGGGAAATGGTGGGAGTGGAAGGGGTTTTAGTTGCCTTCCAATCCCTTTCGACTATTAAAAAGGGCACAAGCATCTCCAATTTCCAATTGAATGAGCCCTTTTTGAAGTTTCTACGACATACGAAGTGCCCTGGTCTAAAGGAAAAAAATAATAAATAATACAGTGTGCCAACATCGTTTTTATATGCCTCCAGGGCATAACTTAAAACCCTTGCCCTGAGGGTTGTGGGGGAGTGTCCTCCTCAAAAACGTATTTTCTATCTGGAAATCCACTACGCCGAACAAAATGGCTACCTCAAAATTTTGATTGGATGTGTTTCGGGAAATGGTGGGAGTGGAAGGGGTTTTAGTTGCCTTCCAATCCCTTTCGACTATTAAAAAGGGCACAAGCATCTCCAATTTCCAGTTGAATGAGACCTTTCGAAGTTTCTACGACACCTTCTTCCATACGAAGTGCCCTGGTCTAAAGGAAAAAAATAATAAATAATACATTGTGCCAACATCGTTTTTATATGCCTCCAGGGCATAACTTAAAACCCTTGCCCTGAGGGTTGTGGGGGAGTGTCCTCCTCAAAAACGTATTTTCTATCTGGAAATCCACTACGCTGAACAAAATGGCTATCTCAAAATTTTGATTGGATGTCTTTGGGGAAATGGTGGGCGTGGAAGGGGTGTTAGTTGCCTTCCAATCCCTTTCGACTATTAAAAAGGGCACAAGCCACTCCAATTTCCAATCGAATGAGCACTTTTCGAAGTTTCTACGGCAGCTCCCTCAATACGAATTGCCCTGGTTTGCAAAAAAATCAATAAATAATATATTGTGCCAACGTCGTTCTTTACTTAGGCAGTGCGATTGCGCTGCCTATGATTAAAAAAGGCACTAGCCCGTTCAATTTCCAATTGAATGAGCCCTTTTGAAGTTTCTACGACAACGCTTTCAATAAAAACCTTATATGGCCCCAGGGCATAACTTACAACCCTTTCCCTGAGGGCTGTGGGGGGGGGGGAGGGGTTGTCATCCTTAAAGACCTAATTTCCAAAACTTTAAACTACGTTGAATAAAATGGCTATATAAAAATTTTGATTGGATGTGTTTGGGGAAAAGGTGGGCGTGAGAGGGGGGTTAGTTGCCCTCAAATCACATTCGACTATGAAAAAGGGAACTAGCCCTTTGAATTTCCAATCGAATGAGCGCTTTTTCATGTTTCTACAACAAAGATTTCAATAAGAAACTTATATGCACCCAGGGCATAGCTTATAACCCTTTTAATGAAGACTGTGGAGGGAGTGTCCTGTTTACAGGTATAATTTCCTGAATTTTAAACTGTATTTTGAAGTGCCCTAGCATGAAAAAAAAATAATAATACGTTGTGCCAACATCGTTCTTTACTTTATGATTCAAATGGCACTAGCCCTTTCAATTTCCAATTGAATGATCCCTTTTGAAGTTTCTACGACAACGCTTTCAATAAAAACCTTATATACCCCCAGGGCATAACTTAGAACCCTTGCCCTGAGGGCTGTGGGGGGAGGGGTTGTCATCCTTAAGGACCTAATTTCCAAAACTTTCAACTACGTTGAATAAAATGTCTATCTAAAAATTTTGATTGGATGTGTTTGGGGAAATGGTGGGCGTGGAGGGGGTGTTAGTTGCCTTCCAATCACTTTCGACTATTAAAAAGGGCACTCACTAACAATTTCCAATCGAGTGAGCCCTTTTTGAGGTTTCTACGAAACGCTTTCTATGAAAACCTTATATTTCCCCAGGGCAAAACTTACAACTCTTGCCCTGAGGGCTGTGGGGGGGGGTGTCATCCTAAAAGACCTAATTTCCAGAATTTAAAACTAAGTTGAATAAAATGGCTATCTCAAAATTTTGATTGGATGTGTTTGGGGAAATGGTGGGCGTGGAGAGGGTGTTAGTTGCCTTCCAATCACTTTCGACTATTAAAAAGGGCACTCACTAACAATTGAAAACCTTATATTTCCCCAGGGCATAAATTACAACCCTTGCCCTGAGGGCTGTGGGGGGGGGTGTCATCCTAAAAGACCTAATTTCCAGAATTTAAAACTAAGTTGAATAAAATGGCTATCTCAAAATATTGATTGGATATGTTTGGGAAAGGTGGCCATGAGAGGGGGGTTAGTTGCCCTCCAATCACTTTCGACTATTAAAAAGGCCCTAGCCCTTTGAATTTCCAATCGAATGAGCCTTTTTTGAAGTTTCTACGACAACACCTTATATAAAAACCTTATATGCCCCCAGGGCATAACTTACAACCCTTGCCCTGAAGGCTATGGAGGAGTGTCCTCCTGTAAAACATAATTTCTATATGAAAATCAACTACGCTGAACAAAATGGCCATCTCAAAATTTTGATTGGATGTGTTTCGGGAAATAGTGGGAGTGGAAGGGGTGTTAGTTGCCTTCCAATCACTTTCGACTATTAAAAAGGGCACAAGTTACTGCAATTTCCAATTGAATTAGCCCTTTTTGAAGTTTCTACGACAACTTCTTCGATACGAAGTGCCCTGCTCTAAAGCAAAAAATAATAAATAATACATTGTACCAACATCGTTCTTGTATGCCCCCAAGGGCATAACTTAAAACCCTTGCCCTGAGGGTTGTGGGGGAGTGTCTTCCTCAAAAACATATCTTCTATCAGGAAATCAATTACGCTGAACAAAATGGCTATCTCAAAATTGTGATTGGATGTGTTTGGGGGAATGATGGGTGACGGAGGGAGGGGCTAGTTGCCCTCCAAACACTTTAGAATATTAAAAAGGACACTAGCCACTCCAATGTCAAATCGAATGAGCCCTTTTCGAAGTTTCTACGACAAATCCTTCGATACGAAGTACCCTGATATAGAAAAAAAGAAAATAAACAATACATTGTGCCAACATCGTTCTTTACTTAGGCAGCGTGATTGCGCTGCCTATGATTCAGTAAACTGCAAATTTATGCTCTGGCCTTGGGAAGGCATGGAGCTTTTGAGCCCTACTCTTGTTAATTTCTGCTTGTTTTGAGTTTGACTCGGTTATTTACTGTAATTTCTGTTCGTTTTGGGTTCCATTTATTTATCGATGCTGATTTGTGGTAGTTTTCCGCATGGTAGATTATTTGATTTGATTTTTGCTCGTTTTGGTTTAATGGAGTTCTTTACTTTTCGTTGAAAAACTGGGATTTCGTCTTAGGACGCAAACCTTCCAGAATTTTAGAGTTTGACCATGTTTTCACCTTGTTTTAATATTCGTAAACTGCAAATTTATGCTCTGGCCGTGAGAAGGCATGGAGCTTTTGAGCCCTACTCTTGTTAATTTCTGCTTGTTTTGAGTTTGACTCGGGTGTTTATTGTAATTTCTGTTCGTTTTGGGTTCGATTTATTTATCAATGCTGATTTATGGTGGTTTTCCGCCAGGTAGATTATTTGATTTGATTTTTGCTCGTTTTGGTTTAATGGAGTTCTTTACGTTTCTTTGAAAAACTAGCATTTTGTTTTAGGACGCAAACCTCCTAGAGTTTTATAGTCTGGCCGTATTTTTCCTTTGTTTTAATATTCAGTAAACTGCAAAGTTATGCTCTGGCCTTGGGAAGGCAAAGAGCTTTTGAGCCCTACTCTTGTTAATTTCTACTTGTTTTGAGTTTCACTCGGTTATTTACTGTAGTTTCTGTTCGTTTCGGGTTCCATTTATTTATCGATGCTGATTTGTGGTAGTTTTCCGCATGGTAGATTATTTAATTTGATTTTTTCTCGTTTTGGATTAATGGAGTTTTTAACGTTTCTTTGAAAAACTGTGATTTTGTTTTAGGACACAAACCTTCTAGAGTTTTAGAGTCTGACCGTATTTTCACTTTGTTTTAATATTCAGTAAACTGAAAATATATGATCTGGCCTTGGGAAGGCATGGAGCTTTTGAGCCCTACTCTTGTTAATTTCTGCTTGTTTTGAGTTTGACTCGGTTATTTACTGTAGTTTCTGTTCGTTTCGGGTTCCATTTATTTATCGATGCTGATTTGTGGTAGTTTTCCGCATGGTAGATTATTTAATTTGATTTTTTCTCGTTTTGGATTAATGGAGTTTTTAACGTTTCTTTGAAAAACTGTGATTTTGTTTTAGGACACAAACCTTCTAGAGTTTTAGAGTCTGACCGTATTTTCACTTTGTTTTAATATTCAGTAAACTGAAAATATATGCTCTGGCCTTGGGAAGGCATGGAGCTTTTGAGCCCTACTCTTGTTAATTTCTGCTTGTTTTGAGTTTGACTCGGTTATTTACTGTAGTTTCTGTTCGTTTCGGGTTCCATTTATTTATCGATGCTGATTTGTGGTAGTTTTCCGCATGGTAGATTATTTAATTTGATTTTTTCTCGTTTTGGATTAATGGAGTTTTTAACGTTTCTTTGAAAAACTGTGATTTTGTTTTAGGACACAAACCTTCTAGAGTTTTAGAGTCTGACCGTATTTTCACTTTGTTTTAATATTCAGTAAACTGAAAATATATGATCTGGCCTTGGGAAGGCATGGAGCTTTTGAGCCCTACTCTTGTTAATTTCTGCTTGTTTTGAGTTTGACTCGGTTATTTACTGTAATTTCTGTTCGTTTTGGGTTCCATTTATTTATCGATGCTGATTTGTGGTAATTTTCCGCATGGTACATTATTTGATTTTTCCTTGTTTTGGTTTAATCCAGTTCTTTACTTTTCTTTGAAAAACTGGGATTTCGTCTTAGGACGCAAACCTTCCAGAATTTTAAAGTTTGACCATGTTTTCAGCTTGTTTTAATATTCAGTAAATTGCAAATTTATGCTCTGGCCTTGAGAAGGCGTGGAGCTTTTGAGCCCTACTATTGTTGATTCCTGTTTGTTTTGAATTTGACTCGGGTATTTATTGTAATTTCTGTTCGTTTTGGGCTCCATTTATTTATCGATGCTGATTTGTGGTAGTTTTCCGCATGGTAGATTATTTCATTTGATTTTTGCTCGTTTTGGTTTAATGGAGTTCTTGACGTTTCTTTGAAAAACTGGGATTTTGTTTTAGGGCGCAAACCTCCTAGAGTTTTATAGTCTGACCGTATTTTCACTTGGTTTTAATATTCAGTAAACTGCAAATTCATGCTCTGCTCTTGGGAAAGCAAAGAGCTTTTAACCCCTACTCTTGTTAATTTCTACTTGTTTTGAGTTTCACTCTGTTATTTATTGTAACTTCTGCTCGTTTTGGGTTCCATTTATTTATCGATGCTGATTTGATTGTTTGATTATATTTCCGCATGGTAGATTATTTCATTTGATTTTTGCTCGTTTTGGTTTAATGGAGTTCTTGACGTTTCTTTGAAAAACTGGGATTTTGTTTTAGGACGCAAACCTCCTAGAGTTTTATAGTCTTACCGTTTTTTCACTTTGTTTTAATATTCAGTAAACTGCAAATTTATGCTCTGGCCTTGGGAAGGCAAAGAGCTTTTGAGCCCTACTCTTGTTAATTTCTACTTGTTTTAAGTTTCACTCGGTTATTTATTTCTGTTCGTTTTGGGTTCCATTTATTTATCGATGCTGATTTGAGGTAGTTTTCCGCATGGTAGATTATTTGATTTGATTTTTGCTCGTTTTGATTTAATGGAGTTCTTTACGTTTCTTTGAAAAACTGGGATTTTGTTTTAGGACGCAAACCTTCTAGAGTTTTAGAATCTGACCGTATTTTCACCTTGTTTTAATATTCAGTAAATTGCAAATTTATGCTCTGGCCTTGGGAAGGCATGGAGCTTTTGAGCCCTACTGTTGTTAATTTATACTTGTTTTGAGTTTGACTCGGTTATTTATTGTAATTTCTGTTCAATTGGTTTCCATGTATTTATCGATGCTGATTTGTGGTAGTTTTCCGCATGGTAGAATATTTGATTTGATTTTTGCTCGTTTTGATTTAATGGAGTTCTTTACGTTAATTTGAAAAAACTGGGATTTTGTTTTAGGACGCAAACCTTCTAGAGTTTTAGAGTCTGACCGTATTTTCTTTTTTTTTTAATATTCAGTAAACTGTATATTTATGCTCTGGCCTTGGGAAGGCATAGAACTTTAGAGACCTACTCTTGTTAATTTCTGTTTGTTTTGAGTTTGACTCGGTTATTTATTGTAATTTCTGGTCGTTATGGGTTCCATTTATTTTCGTTATGGGTTCCATTAAAAAGAAACACCTTAAAAAAAACGGCTTGAAAGAATAAACCCGTTGAACGTCTCAACGAAAAATGAAATCTCAAAAAGTATTATGTGACAGTGATGTGTGCACTGTCATTGCGTGAGATGTGGACTGTCATTACGTAAGATGTGCGCTGATATTACGTAATACCCTATATATAAGCTGGCATTACGTAATACCCACTTGTATGCTGTCATTGCGTAATACCCACGAGTATGCCATGACCAGTTACAAGTGGGGATTCCCCACTGGTTCTTTAAGTCTAGCTTGTCACGACCAATTGCTTCAATTCAAATACTAAACACCTGCTGACTATTTAAAAGCAGGGCACCTTTAAAATCCTGGGTGTGTTGGGAATCTTGCCACCTGTGTTCCTTCTAATACTGAAACAATTTATGATCTGGTCTTGGGAAGGCATAGAGCTTTTGACCCCTACTCTTTGTTAATTTCTGCTTGTTTTGAGTTTGACTCGGTTATTTATCGTAATTTCTGCTTGTTATGGGTTCCATTTATTTACCGATGCTGATATGTGGTAGTTTTACGCATGGTAGATTATTTGATTTGATTTTTGCTTAGTTTGGTTTAATCGAGTTCTTTACTTTTCTTTGAAAAACTGGGATTTCGTCATAGGACGCAAACCTTCCAGAGTTTTCGAGTTTGACCATGTTTTCACCTTGTTTTGATATTCAGTAAACTGCAAATTTATGCTCTGGCCTTGGGAAGGCATGGAGCTTTTGGGCCCTACTCTTGTTCATTTCTGCTTGTTTTGAGTTTGACTCGGTTATTTATTGTAATTTCTGTTCGTTATGGGTTCCATTTATTTATCGATGCTGATTTGTGGTAGTTTTCCGCATGGTAGATTATTTGATTTGATTTTTGCTCGTTTTGGTTTAATGGAGTTCTTTACGTTTCTTTGAAAAACTGGGATTTTGTTTTAGGACGCCAACCTTCTAGAGTTTTAGAGTCTGACCGTGTTTTCACTTTGTTTTAATATTCAGTAAACTGCAAATTTTATGCTCTGGGCTTGGGAAGGCTTAGAGCTTTTGAGCCCTACTCTTGTTAATTTCTACTTGTTTTGAGTTTCACTCGGTTATTTATTGTAATTTCTGTTCGTTTGGGTTCCATTTATTTATCGATGCTGATTTGTGGTAGTTTTACGCTTGGTAGATTATTTGATTTTATTTGCTCATTTTGCTTTAATAGAGTTCTTTACTTTTCTTTGAAAAGCTGGGATTCTGTCTTAGGACACAAACCTTCCAGAGTTTTAGAGTTTGAACTTGTTTTAACATTCAGTAAACTGCAAATTTATGCTCTAACCATGGGAAGGCATAGAGCTTTGGGGCCAAATTCTTATTAATTTCTGCTCGTTTTGAGTTTGACTCGGTTATTTATTGTAATTTCTGTTCGTTTGGGTTCCATTTATTTATCGATGCTGATTTGTGGTAATTTTACGCTTGACAGATTATTTTATTTTATTTTTTGCTCATTTTGGTTTAATGGAGTTCATTACTTTTCTTTTAAAAAGCTGGGATTTTATCTTTGGAGACAAAACTTCCAGAGTTTTAGAGTTTGACTGTATTTTCACTTTCTTTTAATATTCAGTAAACTGCAAATTTATGCTTGGCATTGGGAAGGCATAGAACTTTTGAGCCGTACTCTTATTAATTTCTGCTCGTTTTGAGTTTGACGTGATTTTTTATTGTATTTTCTGTTCGTTTTGGGGTTTCCTTTATTTATCGATGGTGATTCGTGGTAATTTTATGCTTAATGGAATTGTTTAATCTTCTTTGAAAAACTGGGACTTCGTCTTAGGACGCAAATGTTTCCTCAGCCTTATTGGTGGGAGATTCTTATTGCCGTGTAATTGGCTATCGCGTAGAAAGCATTTCTTTATACAGAATTTGATAAATAGCCCGCTGGTCGGGATGATTAAGGCGCTGTTCCATTGGATGTAAATGGTCTTTCGAGTCCTAACGGGGGCAAAAACCCTTAGAATATAATTATGATTAGATAATAAACGTAATTATAATGAGAGTTTTACTTTTGGCATGGAACTGTTAGAAACCAAATGCGGGAAAATTAGTGTTATTATCAGAAGTTGGCACGCAAGAATATTGTGAAAATTGATAATGTTTCTTCAGTCTTGTGGGTGGGAGATTCTTATTGCCGTGTAATTGGCTATCACGTGCAAAGTATTTCTCTATTTAGAATTTTAGAAATAGCCTGCTGGTCCAGATGATAAAGGCGTTGTTCCATTGGATGTAAATGGTCTCTTGAGCCATAACGGTGGCAAAAATCATTAGAATATAATGATCCTTTGAGAAAACAATGCACTGAAAGAAAAAAAAATATTATGTAACACCCTACGTATGTGTCTTCCTCAATTGTAAGCGAGGAATTCCCCCAAGGACTTTGAAGAAACGGTTCACGTGTGAATACCACATTCATAAACATTCTTCATAACATAAGAAGTTGGCACGCAAGAATATTGTGAAAATTGATAATGTTTCTTCAGTCTTGTGGGTGGGAGATTCTTATTGCCGTGTAATTGGCTATCATGTGCAAAGTATTTCTCTATTTAGAATTTTAGAAATAGCCTGCTGGTCCAGATGATAAAGGCGTTGTTCCATTGGATGTAAATGGTCTCTTGAGCCATAACGGTGGCAAAAATCATTAGAATATAATGATCCTTTGAGAAAACAATGCACTGAAAGAAAAAAAAATATTATGTAACACCCTACGTATGTGTCTTCCTCAATTGTAAGCGAGGAATTCCCCCAAGGACTTTGAAGAAACGGTTCACGTGTGAATACCACATTCATAAACATTCTTCATAACATAAGAAGTTGGCACGCAAGAATATTGTGAAAATTGATAATGTTTCTTCAGTCTTGTGGGTGGGAGATTCTTATTGCCGTGTAATTGGCTATCATGTGCAAAGTCTTTCTCTATTTAGAATTTTAGAAATAGCCTGCTGGTTCAGATGATTAAGGCGTTGTTCCATTGGATGTAAATGGTCTTTTGAGCCATAACGGGGGCAAAAATCATTAGAATATAATGATCCTCTGAGAAAAAAATGCACTGAAAGAAAAAAAAAGTATTATGTAACAACCTACGTATGTGTCTTCCTCAATTAAAAGCGAGGAATTCCCCCAAGGACTTTGAAGAAACGGTTCACGTGTGAATACCACATTCATAAACATTCTTCATAACATAAGAATTAAAGAAAAAGGGAAACACCTTAAAAAAAACGGCTTGAAAGAAAAAAAGACGTTGAACGTCTCGACGAAAAGTGAAATCTCAAAAAAGTATTACGTGACAGTGATGTGTGCGGTGTCATTACGTCAGATGTGCACCATCATTACGTAAGGTGTGCGCTGACATTACGTAATACCCTATATATGCGCTGTACGTAATACTCACGTGTATGCTGTCACTACGTAATACCCACGTGTATGCTGTCACTACGTAATGTAGTGACACACATGTGTGCCGTGCTCAGTTACAAGTGTGGCTCTCCACGTTTGTACTTGTTTTGATCTAAAAAATCGACATTCAGACAATTCACAATTTTATTTACTTTTTATCGTTTCTTATAGCCCTTAACTTAATTTTCTATTGAGTTTTACTGTGTATTGGTAGCTAAACCAGATCACTCAAAGCTTTGCATCTTACAAACACCAGAGGAACTATTGGGTTTTACTGTGTATTGTTTGCTCAACCAGATAACTCAAAAGATTTGCATTTATAATCACAAGATGAATTTTTCCTGAGGAAGGGAGGGGTAAACGATCGAATTTTTTTATTATAGTAGAAAAAATAACCAATTATTGTTTTCTTTTATCTTACTTGTACTTGCAGCAGAACCAGGCATTTCCGCCTCATTCGGCATCCAGCGCCGGTACCGATACTTCAGTATCAAATATAACGTTACCGGTAGAGAATCAGCTTTTATTTTTAGTGTCCTTGGTACTTAAAAGGGTACAGATCTTTTTTGGATATGATGAAAATAGTTTATTTTGTTGTAATTAAGGCTCAAATATCTAAAATCATTGGATCTCGGGATTTACATTTCGTCGTTTTCAGATGTTGGCAACAAAATGTTTATTCAAATTTTTATCTTAATTAGAACAACATATAACAATGCAGGGAAAATAAAAGACTTAAACTGAAAATTTTAATTTTCGTGGTAGCAGAAAAAAAAAACTATTCTTTTTTTTATATCAGTTGGAGATGAAAGTTTTTTCTCGTTATTTCAGTTTTACTCTTAATTAGATCTTATAGTCATTTCTCACCTGTCAATTGCATGTTTTTGCATTACTCCTGGATTCTCTTATCGGTTCATGTCTTTTGAGCAGTGGAATCAATTCACAAAATTTACGGAGAGGGAGGGGGAGAGAAACTGGTCTTTTTTTAATTTAAAAAAACAACCTTTTTTCAATGTTTTCAACAACAAAAAATGCACCTTCAATGAAAAAAGCTTACAAAAGGTATTTTTTCAAAATCAAGGGGGAGGGCAATCTATGCGACAGTCCCCCCTCAATTGACGCCAAACTTTTTTAGCCTCATTATTACATGGATTCTTTCATGCAATGTATGTGCAGTCGAGCTCTTATATCCTGAAGGCCATCTCACTCTGTTTAGTACGACATATGCCTGACCTTTTTCGTCTTTTCTTCTGGGCAAGCCTTACTAGTGGGTCTGAACTTTTGTAGGGAAATACAAAGGCAATGGGAGGTTTACAAGGGCTGGATCCTCGGCGATTTAACATGGGAAGATAGGAATTGAAAATCAGTATCAATATATGTAATATATTGTCTGGAAATTACCTTAAAAAGTAGGAAATTTTAAAGAAAACTGCATAGTTGGTAAAATTAATTTATAATTCTACAGGATTAAAGCTAAAATTTTTGTTTAAGCAATAGTTTATCTGCATTTAATGTTTTCAAGACTTCTGTTAAGTCAAAATGAGGTCTGCACAAAGAAGGCTAGTTGACTTTTAAGCTGGTAGGTCACCTAGTTGCAATATTCTGCTTTCATTACTTTCCCCTATACTTCGAAGTACTCGAAAATACAAGTAAGTAATAGTTTAGGGTGGGCTAAAAAAGGAACAAATCACCAAATACTAGATGGTATTGTACAATTTTTTTCTTTTTTTTATTATTCGACGCTAGCACTATTTTCCACTCTAGTATGCTTTAGTCCATTCAGGCACATGCGAAAGCCCTCAAAACCGATCGGTACCATGGTACCGATCGTTACCATGGTACCATGGTATCGATCAGTTCTGGGGCTAGGATTTTTCTAATTTCCCTATAGTAGCGATTGGTGTCATATGGCAGAAATAGCAAGCATTTTTGAAAGTGAGAAGCAGGTCAACTGTTAAGTGTACAAAGTTCGAGATTTGGTAGTTCTTATCCAGAATCATCAGTTTTAATCCACTACATGTAAAGCTTTGTTTAGGCTAAAACTAACACAAAAGAGGAAGAACTTAAGCCTTATTTTGTAAAATTTATGTAAAAATACTGTTGGAAATCCACAATATTGATTATAAGCTATATAATATAGTATAAGGAAATCTAGACAAGGATTTGTTGAATTTCATTGAACTTATTCTTTATTCCTAAAATGTATACAAGTATATCTATTTAAAATTAAATTCTGATATTCAATCCAAACAGAGAAACATTCTACTTTTAACGAGAAAGATACTTGGCAAGAGATACACTTTTCATAGAGACCTGGCGTGACAAATGCAAGTTATCAGGGCTTTTAAGGAGAAATTTTGTACCTATCGTTGGAATACTTCCCTTGTCCCAATCAGTTTTACTCATCGGTTTTCTCATGCGTCTGTACGAACTATTAACCACAATCGTACGTGATATCTCAGATCGCTTAAAGCACAGAACACTGTTTAAAAAATTTAATTGAAACAATTCCAAAAATTCAAACATTATATCAATGGTAATTTTCATATTAAGTGACACAATTAAATCAATAACAACCAAACTTTGGAATCAATTTCCACCATTAATATTAATTCTAAGTTATTTCTGAAGTATTTGAAGTAAACAAAGGCATAGTTAGTTAAGTATCAAAGGTGAAAATTATACCATCTATGGATTACTGGAAATAACATATTTTTAGTTCTACTTTTCATAGTGCGTCTTTGCGGAATCTATTTTCCCATTCCTTTCTAAAATTCATTATAAAATATTTTTAAAACTAATTATAATTCATTAAAGCTACTAATTAACTAGTTAATATCAATTAACTAATTAATCATTATAACAGCCACTAATTAACTAATTATAATTAATAAAGTATATAAAAAACAAGCTAATTATAAGCCTAATTTCTGAATCTTCTAATTTCCATTACTTTTCTAAAATGCAATATAAGGTAGATAATTAAAGCAATGACAAGTAGATAATTATAAAGTTAAAATACATTTTTTTAATCTTAGTTTTTTTTACCTATATTAGTGTGTGATCTTTGAACAATTTATTGTTTCTTATTTCTCATTGCTAAAAAAAAGTTTACAGGGTTAGGACATTAATGTTCAATATTATTTACCGTGAGAATAGTGTAATCAATAGTGTTTCATCCTACACAAGAACAGTTCTTGCTAACTCATGCGTAAGAGATAATGATATCCTACAATGGTAGGAAATTATCTTTCATCACATTACGTCACGCATTAATCAAAATTTAAACAATTGTGAATATTTCTTTCATCAAACGATGATAGCATCAAATCAAACCCGTCAAAGTCTTCTTCTTTTTTTAATTTTCGTTGTTTAGTTTTATGAATATATTTGGTTTTGTCCTGAACTGCATAGATACTGTATACAATTTTTAAAATGTCCAGAAGAGACACAGGGGAGGGTTAGTTCTAGGTACACAGCGAAATTTTGTAAGGATTTCCTATGAGGGATCTTTATTCTCAAATATCTAAATTATAAATTGTTTTTATAATACCATAAGCCCATATAGAACTTGAAGGACACTTCTATAGTACAATATATGTATTTACATAACATCAACTTTACTTGATTACTATATTATATTCAAGTTGTTAATTAGGTTTCTTTTTTCCTCCTCCTCTTCTCTCAAGACAAGAAGATATTTTAACTGAAAGTAAGTACCATTAAGTGTTCCCATTTTCTTTTTTCTTGAACATCACGACAAATCTATGCGTATTCCTGTGTTTTCGCAACTTCTTAAGACTTGAACATACAAGACCACATTCTTGGCACTGATTAGCATTTTTTTTATCAGTATGTCGTCTTGTATGATCATTCATAAGGGCTTTCCGAATTTTAACTCCACATATTTCACACACTGCCATTAGGTGAGAAGGAAGATTTAAATGATATTTGATATGTTTGTTCAAAGTCTTCTTATGCGAGAATGCCTTCCCACAATATTGACAAATGCAAGACTGTTCACTGTGCTTGGATCGCATATGATATCTATGGTGTTCAGTTGTTGGAGAAATGTTTCCACAAATTTCACACACAATGCGCTCGACATCAAGGCCATGAATGGAAGCTCGATGCAGTCTTAATCTAGTCTTACGACTGAAGGAACAAGAACAAACTTCGCAAATGTGTTCACTTTGAGTCGTTTTATTCTTATGCATTCTAATAACATGCTTTGATAGCAACCCCTTCTCAGGAAAATCAAGCTGACACAAGGGGCACGTAAAGATCTCCTGTCCACTATCCTTCAGTACTTGAGCTTCAGTTTCATTTTTAGGTAGCACCAAAGAGTGCTGGTTGTTCAACAATCCTATCCTATCATGATAACTTGTGTGCATTTTGGTGATGTGCCTGGACAAAGCTGCCTTCAGAAAAAACTTTCTTTGACATAAGTTGCATTCAACAATGTTCAGTTTACTGTCATCCTGGATTGTGGAAGTTTCATCACTTGCAATTGTTGTCATCAAAGGAGTTACAACCTCCCTTTTGTGCTTTCTAACATGTCTTGATAAGTGACACTGTCTGTCATAATTTTTATTACATATATAACAATGATAAGATATGTCTGAAGTGTTTTTATCCTTCCTAGATAACAACTGGGGAAGCATAGGAACATTTTCATCTTGTATAGTTTCATTTGTAGATGAAGCAAATTCAGGCTCTTGATTATCCATAGTGGTTTCTGATTCATCAGAGCTAAATGATTCATCAAATGTACATATTTTGTTGGAATCTTGGTAAGGCTTTACAAAGATATGGCTTTGAGCATGTTTTTTTAAGTTGTTGCTATTTGAATCATGACCACTACTATTTTTGTTCAATGAAGATTTGGTTTGAAAGGTTGGCTCTTGTTTTAATTTACACTGGTTCACAGATTCCGATGGAGGTTTTTCCTGCCTAAAGGTAGAGTATCGAAATGAAAAATTCGGTTGACCTTCACTACTACTGTTCATAGATTGTGCACCTACAATAAATTTAGGTAACAACTTTTGAATATTCTCTTTTACATAATCTCCATCAACAATACAGTAGTAGTCAACTTTGTGAGCATCTTTCATGTCCACATTGCAGCCATTTGATAGTTGATACTTCTTATCAAGAAAACACTCTTTAGCACTGGTATCACTATTCAACTTTGCAATGTCACAGGTTTGATTTTTTGAATTATCTATGATTTGACACTCTTCAGTACTTCTCTTTTTCAATGAATTGTTCAAACTAGCTTTGGGTGCTTGCTTCTTTGGAACAAGTACAATTTCCTGATTAACAACATCTCTGCTTTGCAGAGATTGATGTAAATTACCAACAGAGGATACTTTGGAATTACTTTTCTTAATATATGGTGGACAGGAAGAAAACAGAGATTGCACTGCTTTTTTAACAACGCAAGCATCGCTTTTCTGAATCGTCAATAAATCACTCGTATTGTCATTATCAGAAATTTGTTGGTTTGTATCTGTACTGCTTTCTTGAATCATTGAAGAGGCACTGTCGCAAACGGCATCTGTCCCCCCTAATTCATCTATTATATTAAAACTAAAGACTTTATGAGTTTCACTTATTCTGCTTTTTGATTTCTTAGAACTGCCATTGATCTTTTGAGCATTTTCTTTCTCTTGGGATATTCCAATGGAATCATTCTCAGTCACTACATTTCTAGCAGCACTGGTTTCAAGGTGGACCAACTCAATACAACATTTGTTTTTACTCATAGTGATTTTTCCATACACATTGTGCTCATGATCCTTGGTTTCCAGACAGAAACCACAAGTCATTTCAGCTCCATGTGAAGATAGATTTGCCTTCCATACATATGAATCAAGAGTAAGAGAACCGTTCACAGGAAGCTCATCCATTTATAAAATGGAACACCTGTAAAAAAAAAGAATATAAAGATTAAAACTATTAATTTCTTTTATATTTTTCGTTTCTTTTTTCCAATTGTCAATGAACAAGAAACAGAAAACAAGATTTACAGAGTAAGTTGTTTTAGAAGAGATTCAAATTTAGATGCTGCAAAATTTATTTGTTGAACTCTATTATACTTAAGCTTTATTCCCTAAAATCTATGTAAGGATACTGTTGGAAATCCACAATATTGATTATAAATTATATACATTAATATAAGGAAATCTAGACAAGGATTTTTTGAATTTCACTGAACTTATTCCTTATTCCTAAAATGTATATAAGTATATCTATTTGAAATTCAATTCTGATATTCAATCTAAACAGAGAAACATTCTACTTTCAACAGATAAACATGTGAGTCGAATGTCTTTGTTCCCATTCTACATCTTGAGCCCAATTTCGAAAATAATTTCTACACAAACTATGCCCTATTTTTATATTGATTCCAAAAACTCAACTTTGTATACAAGTTGCTCCTTGAACTTTGGTGGCTCTGGGGTACCACCTTTATGGGTTATTTTTCAAAGTTAGGAAAATGAGAGACAGACAAGAGTTAAAATAGAAAAGAAGGTTATCTTCTTTATCAAAAGGTTCTGCAAATTATTTTGGTTTTGTTCAAAATCGAGCACAACAACTTATTTTTTTCTACTCAACATAAACTAATAACAAGAAAAGAATTGCTCTGTTGAAAATTTGATAAAGACATATTTGGAAAGTAAGTTCCATATTTTAATAATAAAAAAAAAAAAAAAAAAAACGAGCACAAAAAATCAACACAATTCCTCTTACAAAAAATTATAACCCTTACACAATTTTTACATGATTCCTGCATCTTTCCAGGCATTTGTCATAGCATGGTAGTAGTTTTTGTATACCCTCTTCAAAGGACATTGCTGCCTGCATTGTCAACCATGTAGTAACATTTTGTTTCAGTTCTTTACCACTCTTTAATAACTGACTACCAAGAAAATACTTCAAATAGAGAAACAGATAAAGTCACTAGGAGCAAGGTTGGGGCTGCATGGAGGATGGTCAATAACGTCCCAAAAACAAGTTCTGTAAAAGTTTATTTTTCAAGTTGTAGTATGGCATCAGGCATTATTGTGAGTAAAAGCCGTGCCTTTTGCGAGCATTTCGTGACACTTGTTCTGTATTACCCACACAGACAGATTTAGACTTGTCAGCGCCTGGGCAAGTACAGTATTTGGTGCATTCCAGTAATCAAACCATTTTAGATAATATTCTGGGTATTTTACTTCAAAAAATATATTTATTTATTGCATATTTATGAAATTGTTTTACTATCCTTATTATACTTTTTTATGTAAATCCTAATATGAACAATAAGGTTAAGAAAAAAACTGTAAGAATCCAGGTAACATCACTTAATTGGTGACACAGTTCACGTAAAATTTAGACTATGTACAATCAATCTTATCCTGTAGATTAAAACTTAACTTTACTTGCTTTTCCCAAAGCAAATGTTTTTATAATGTCTTCATATAGAAGAGCAGAATCATGTTCCATATACATTATACTAAAGTTTGTAAACTGTTGCTTGACTGTCCTGATCTAAAATAATTTTAAGTAACCATAATTTGCTGAATCTTCTTTCATTAGAAGGAGCTGATACAGGCATATGCTAGTTAAATACATCTACAAGGCATACATAGTGCATTCCAGAGCTGGGAAATTAGGGTTCAAATATTATTTGATTACATCAAAAAGTGGCTTATAAACCAGCATCTTGAGCAGGCTGTCCCTCCTACATCTGTCCCTGATTACATAGCACAGTTTTAAGAAACTCACAGTCAACTTCTCTATTGATTGTTTCTCCTCACAGCATAAAATCAATCAATAAAATGACTTGTCTTTCCCAAAACACTGTGCACATGACTCTTCAAAGTGTGCCTTCATCCATCAATTGCAGTTGGGTTCCAAGGGTATCACAAGCAAACCAGTTTTAATCCTCCATGGCCATGGCCAATTAAAATGAATCTCAACCCCATCATAATGTCTAAAAAATCAAGTACACTACCCATCTGTTGTTTTGGTGCTGTTCAGAAGGAACTTTAGCCACACAACATGTGCAAAATTTGTGAAAAACCAGTTTTTCCATTATGATTGCATTAATTACTTTCCAAGAAACTTGTGGAAACTCAAGTCCAAGAGCATCAATTGTAAATGATTTTCTTTATTCTTCTCATTAACTGCACAAACAAGCATATTATTAACCACTGATGTATGTCACCTTATTCTTCATCATGCACTTGATCATACACTTTACCTTACAGATATATTGATAAATGTCAACGTGTTTAATCTTTCTGGCATTCAGAAAACAAATTACAGACCTAATTTCAAGTTCGGCTGGATTCATTATTAACATTGCCAAATGTGTTACAAATTGTGTACACAGTACACACACTATTGAGCTCCAAATGGCTCAAAATCATTTAACCAGCTTGACACACGGTTACTACTGTACATACATAAAATTGCAACTGCAGGATTGCCATTGGTAAAAATAAAAAGTGACTGACATTCTGAATATACCTTGTAGGCTATTTGTAAATTAGAGTTGAGGAAATTTTTTTTTTAGAGTGATTTTAAGAAATCTCCAGAATTGTAATTTTACAGTGTTTTCAAACAGATTGTGGAACAAACTAAGGAGTAATATAACTCAGTAGTAACCAAAACTTAAAAAATAGGACTTTTATATAAATAAATATACTAAAAGAATTGACTCACTATGTTGATTCCAAATATATATGATTCATTAAGCTTAGTGTTACCCATAAAAGGCTACAAGCAGGTGTGCAAAAACTTCCAAAGCTGCCAGTAGCAGAATACCAAAAGCTACCAACACTTTAGCAGCACAACTTGTGTTTTGACAGTTTTGCTTTGAGCAAAAAGTATTTAAATTTGCAGAAAAGTAATAAATATAAATTAGTATAGCTTACAGTTAGAAATATCAATAGTTTTCTGAATCACAATTAACAATGAAATCTGATTCAGTGGCAAGCCATATACTAGTCATAAACATCATACTCAATAATTTTATATGTACCATTTTATCAAAAATACTGCATCATATTTACTCTAATACTGCTAGTGGAATACAGTGTTCAAAGCCTGAAGTACACTTTATATAGCTTACTGCTGTTACTTTATGGATGGAGTTGTACACTCCAATGCTATTGGTATTATAAAAATAATGCATACCCAACTACATGCTTAATACTCATTGATCACTATACTTTAACTATAAAAAGCACCATTTGATTTTCTGGGAGAAGAATATTGATTGGCAGCAGGCAGTCACATGTATTATGAAGCTGTGATATTAGTTTTGCCCTAATCTAAACCCCAAAATAAACAGATAATCTGCTGCTAGATTGTAGTCTGGCTGTTTTAGGCTACTAATCTTTCACGTTATAGCTTTCCCATCACCTGCTTTAACTGTATGTGCACCTTGATAGCTACCAGACCTTTTAAGACTCTTTCAACTGACACATAAATATTTTTGAGAGAATTTAGCTATTTGTGCAAGATTTGGAAAAATATTCACTTTCAGTTGAAGAGAAGTGGAGCAAGTTTAGTTTGAACAAGTTTCAAAAAGCATCAGCATGAGAAGAGATACATACAATCTTATAAGAAGAAATATTTCAGAAGCGATACATCATCTGGTAAAAAAAAAAAAAAAAAAAAAAAAAAAAAAAAAAAAAAAAAAAAAAAAAAACCAGCTCTTTTTTGTAGTTGCTCTTTTTTAGAGTTTTGGTTCCTGTTGGGTTGAGTTACTTACAGTTCATTACCAGGAACTGTTTGATCAATCTTCAAACATAGATATAAGGTAGCAGAGTAAGAAATAAAGGCCAACCATTTGTAAAAAAAGATAAGTCTGAAAATAGAATAAAACTGTACAAGAAAAAAATCTGGAAATAATAAACAAATTTTTACTTTTGGCTATAATATACAATTTGTTTTATGAATTATGTTTTGGGGTCGCTTTCATTTTAATCAACTATTCCCTGAATTTGAATCATGGGCGCCCATAGACTGCATTTTAGGGGGAGGGGGCTTACCTGGTCTAATCGGCACTTCCAGTGCTGTATAATTGAAATCTCAAAATATCATAGGCAGCGCTATAGCGCTGCCTAAGTAAAGAGCGATGTGGGCACAATATATTGTTCTTTTTAGACCAGGGCACTTCTTATAGAAAGAAATGTCATAGGAACTTCAAAAGAGCTTATGGAGGGCAACCAACTCCCCTTTCCACACGTCAATCACTTCCCCAAACACATTCAATTAAAATTTTGAGATAGTCATTTTGTTCAGTGTAATTTTAAAGTCTGGATATTATGACTTTGAGAATGACACCCCTCCCCCCTCAGAACCCCCAGAGCAAGGGTTGTAAGTTATGCCCTGTGGGGATATAAGGTTTTTTAAAGAAAGGGTGGTTGTATAAACCTTACAAGGGGCTCATTTGATTGGTAATCAGAAGTTCTACTGGCCTCTTTAACAGTCAAAAGTGATTGGAGGTTATGCAGCCCCCCCCGTGCACCAATCATTTCCCCAAACACATTCAATCGTAATTTTTTAGATAGCCATTTTGCTCAGTGCAGTTGAAAGGTCCAGAAATTATGTCTTTGAGGATACCCCCCCCCAATAGAGCCCTCAGGTCAAGGGATGTAAGTTACGCCCTGGGGGCATATAAGGCTTTTTTATAAAAATGGTGGTCATATAAACTTCAAAGAGGGCTTATTGGATTGGTAATCAGAAGTTACTGTGCTCTTTTTAAGAGTCAAAGTGATCAGAAGGCAAATAGCCACCCCCCCCCTCCACACACACACGCGTTGCATTTTCCAGAAACACATCTGATAGAAATTTCAAGATGGCCAATTGTTGTTGTAGAAACTACGAAAAGGGCTCAGTCGGTTGGTAATTGAAAGGGCCAGTGCCTTCTTTAAGAGTCAAAAGTGATTGGAGGGCAACCATCCCCCATGCCCATCATTTCCCCAAACTCTTCCAGTCAAAATTTCGAGATAGTTATTTTGTTTGATGTAGTTTAAAAGTCCAAAAATTATGTCTTTGAGGACGAGAACCCCCTCAAAGTCCTCAGGGCAAGGGTTGTAAGGTATGCCCCGAGGGTATCTAAGGTTTTTATGGAAACGGTGGTCGTATAAACATCGGAGGGGGCTCATTGGATTAGAAATCGGAAGTTGAAGAGTCATTTTTAAGAGTCAAATTTATCAGAGGGCAGCTATACCCCACCACCCCCCCCCCCTTACATCATATTTTCCCCCAATACATCCAATAGAAACTTTAAAATAGTCATTTGTCCAAAAACAGTCCAAAGATCTCATAACACGGCCTATGGGGTTGACACAACCCCCCAAAGTATGGGGATAAGGGTTTTAAGTTATGCCCCGGGGGATAGGTTTTTATGATGAGGCGGTCTTGTGAACTTTAGAGGAGGCTCGTTTGATTGGAAATGCATATTTCTAGTTCCATTTTAAGAGTCAAGCGTGATGGCGAGAAAATAGCCCTCCCTCCCTGATATCCTCTTTTCCCCAAACACATTCTATTGAAATTGTGAGACAGCCATTTTGTAGCCAGTAGTCCAAAGAGGATACAACAATGTCTTCAGTAATCAAATATAAGAAATATTTAGGCGGACGTTGAACTAAATCAAAACTAACTATGAGCATGTGGACTTTCAAAAAGGTGACAAAGCAATATCTCAAGAACAATTTATATTATTAAGTTAGATCTTTAAGTGTAACTTGTGGGGGATTTTGAACTAGCCAGAAGGCATTATGTGTATACTTTTAGTAATATAACTACAGTTACTATAACTAATGAAGCTTAGAGTATTAAGGTGAAACTTCTAGGAAGTGTTTAGGGGACGTTCCAATTAAACAAAAAAACTGTATGCATGCAGGTTTTCAAAAAGGCATATAAGCAATATCATATACAGCACCACTCTATAATAGCTAGAAATATCATTGAAACATTTAAAGAAGCTAATTCGATCTAAAATTAAAAATTTTAGGGTCCTTTCTACGAGTAAAAAGAGATTGGAGGGCAATCAGCCCGTCTCTCAAGCCGATTTATTTCCCAAACACATCTAGTCAAAATTTTGAGACAATTATTTTGTTCAGTATAGTAGAATGGTCCAGCAAATATGTCTTTAAGGATATTGGGCATTTCAAACCCCCACAATTATGCCAAACTATGGATTCTTATAGAAAAAAACGAAAAGATATGAATTTTTTTTTCATGAAAGTGACTTTGTCAATAAAAAACGAACAGAAAGTCATCCAAAAAAACTTTCCACAAAACAAGATTTTCAAAGAAAAGTAAAGAGCTCCATTAAGCCAAAAATGGACACAAATGAAGTCAAACAATCATCCAAGTGCAAACCTACCACAAATCCCAATCAATAAATAAATGAAACTCAAAATGAACAGAAATTAGAATAAATAGCAGAGTCAAACTCGAAACGAGCAAAAATTAACATTAGTAGGGCTGATAACACCCATGCCTTCTCAAGACCAGAACATAACTTGCGCTATATGTATGCGCAAATATGTTTGAATGTTTTCACTTTTTTATACTTAAATAAGTAAAAAAACTTTTTTTTACTCAATTTTTTTAACCCTTTTTTTATTTTAAGGAATGAATATCAGTATAGGTAAATTAAACTGACAATCCACAGTCATATTTTTATTTTTTTCAGTAAAGCCTAAATTATATTATGGTCTTGAGAAGGCATGGGGGTTGTCAGCACTAGTAATGTTAATTTTTGCTCGTTTTGAGTTTGACTCGGCTATTTATTATAGTTTCTGTTCGTTTTGAGTTTCATTTAATTTTTGATAGTGATTTGTGGTAGTTTTATGCTTAGAAGATTATTTGACTTTATTTCTGCCCATTTTTGGCTTAATAGAGCTCTTTACTTTTCTTTGAAAACTTATTCTATGGAAAGTTTTTTTTTTTTTTAATTAATACAAATATATGAAACCGTCATTCAGTCATACATTTACACCTTAGACTGTTTTACCTCTTGAGGCCCCATTAAAGGCTCAAAATGGAATTTACCCCAGAAACAACTATTGAATGTAGGAAATGTATATTATTGCCACTGTATTTTGTATCAGATTTCTATAAACAGATTTTGTAGATCCTATTTGTTTCAGCACAAATTTGAAAACTAAAAAAATGCTTATTAAATGCATGCTTTTTTCAAAAAAAAATTAAAGAAAAGTGTAAAACAATGAAAGGAGTGAAGATAAAGGTTATCCCATGCAATATGCATTAAGTATAATTATTCTGCATATCATGAAGTGAGAATTCTTGGTAAATTTATAGGTGGCCCTATAATTTAGCTAGGAGGAAAGTGAAAACGTTATTTGATGCCTTTTTATGCCCTTTCATAATTCAGTAATTGCTTCTGGCGCAAATTGCATCTTCAGCCCCTAAAGGGGCCCCAAAGGTAATTTATATGAATTATGAAAGAACATAAAAAAGCATCAAATGACGTTTTCACTTTCATTCTAACTAAATTATTTGGCCCACTGCAAATTCCACATGAACTCTACCCCCCCCCCCCCTAATGTGAAAATAAATACCCTGAACTGTCAACAGCGAAGTTCCAAATCACAAAATTCAGCTTTGTTTTTTACAGCATTTGAAAAACTTGAAACAAAAGTAAAACAGTTTAAATTGAAAATCAAGTATTTTGCAGGTGCAGGTTAGGTTATAACTTCTTTGTGTGGTTACAAAAATGAAATACCTTTGGGGCTTTAAGGACTCAAGATGCAATTTGCAGTAAATTTTTACCAAATCATATTATTGACTTACAAATAAAGTGAATATACCACTTGATGCCTTTTTTTATGCTCTTTCCAAATATAATAATCATTTTTGTCAGAAATGAATTTCACCCCACCCCTATATATACCAATTCAGGGTATATATTTGCACATTAGGGGGGGGGGGGGGGGGGGGGTAGGGGCAAATTTTATTTCTGATGTAAATGGGAGGTATCCCCACCCCCCTAATGAGCAAAGATATACCCTGGATTGGTATATAGGGGTGGGGGTAAAATTCATTTCCCACAAAAATGATTATTATATTTGGAAGAGCATAAAAAAAGGCATCAAGTGGCATATTCAATTTGCCAATTTGCACCAGAAGCAATTATTGTATTATGAAAGAGCATAAAAAAAGGCATCAAATGATGTTTTCACTTTCATCCTATCTAAATTATAGGGTCAACTAGAAATTTGCCAAATTCTTTTCTTAACATGTTTCCCTATGTGGAGCTTATGTCCTAGGCTTACACCACCTAGTTTGTTTTTTGGAACAACAAAAGTTTTCTTTGTGAAAGAGAAAGACAGTCAGACAATACAATTGCTTTATTTTTGGGTTCCAGAGACCTAAATACTTTCATGTGGAAAACCTCAAAAACTTCGTGGGCGGGTGTAAAAAGGGAGGCTTTGAATAGATTGGGGTGGAGGAGGAGCGTGCGTAGCTGTGTTGGCCTCAGGCGGCTTGGTGCTGCGATGAGTTGTTAGTAGTAGTAGTAGTCTTCAACAAGATGGTTTTGGGCTTAATAAACAGACTTAAGACCAGGGCTTCCACTCTTAAATCTTAAAATTTGGGGACAAGCCTTAAAAACTCAGGGAGTTTTTGGGGACAAGTCTTCAAGATTCAGGGAATTTTCAGGGAAAAAAAACAAAATGGAATTTTGTTGCAAAAATTTGGGAGCCAAAATTGGTTTAAGCTTTGGTTTCAGGCTTAAGTAGGGCTTGGATCCACGTAGTAAATCAAGACTTTTGCAGAGTAGGTTTTAGAGCCAGAGCACGGGATTGGAAACCATAGCTGAAAACACTTGTTGCTGATATTGCAGCAAAAAATTCAAAAAAGTAAAAAAAAAAAATAAAAAAAAATAGTGAACACATGTGAACTGTAAATACCAGTAGCAGTTTTTCATTAAGTCATTAACTTCAGCAATTCATTAATAATATTTGAAAACAATATTGTTTGTGGTTTCTAGATATGTAAATTATATAGACAAAATTCAACCTATAAGTATGGGGCAACATTAAAACTTAAAACAAACAAGAACTAAATTAAACAAGTAAATTTAAACTTAAATTAAAAGGGAATTTTGACTACAATTGACACATTATTGGTTTTTCATGCTGATTCTATGGTTTTAGGTGTTTACCCCCCCAGAATCCCCCTGTAGAAAAAACAAAAGTACCCCTCCCCTCACAAAAATACCCCCTTGGAAAGTACCCCTGCAGAAAATACCTACTTAAAAACCTTTGGGGCTTTAAGGGCTCAAGATGCAATTTGCAGTAAATTTTTACCAAATCATATTATTGACTTACAAATAAAGCAAATATACCACTTGATGCCTTTTTTGTGCTCTTTCCAAATATAAGGATATCCACTCTTTGACTATTGGAAAAAATTAGTTTATAAGCTTATATAGAATGGTACTATCCAATCTCCTTATAATTAAAAACATTTTAGTCATCTAGTTGGAAAATTTGGCCCATCTGTATAGGAAAAATCTAAATTTGCCAACTAATTGACAATAAATATTGCCCCAGCAAAACTTTCATTTTCCAACTAGTTGACTAATAACTTCTCCCCAGCAAAACTTAATTTTTCCAACTAGTTGACTAATAACATCTCCCCAGCAAAACTTAATTTTGCCAACTAGCTAAAACAAACATTGCCCCAGAAAACAATTTATTTTCCTACTAGTTGACTAATAATAGTTAGAATTTATTCTGAATAGCATAAAATATGTTAATAATATAGGGTTTTTTCAAATTTAATTATCACTATTGTGTTATTGTGTTACAACTTCCATCTCTCTCCCTGTCTCCCTCTTAATGGGAGATATATTTTGAGTTATATATTGAGCTTTGAAGCCAGGGATTTTTTGTTTTAATTCCCAGGATAATTAGTCTTATACCTGGTCCTAAAAGTGAGATTGAATTTGTCAAAGCTTGGAGGGTTATTCCTCCTGTCTGTTTAAGGAAAATGGGTGTATATTTGAAGTTTTGTTCGTTTCTATCTTACATTTAATGGACATAAATTGTGCATGTCCCTTCATTTATCTGTCTTTGTTTCTTTTCTGGAGGAATATTTTTGTCTCATTTTTAGAATTTGTAATTGATTTTTCCAACTAGTTGACTAACAACTTCTCTGCAGCAAAACTTAAATTTGCCAACTAGTTGACAATAAATGTTGCCCCAGCAAAACTTACCTTTTCCAACTAGTTGACTAATAACTTCTCCCCAGCAAAACTTAATTTTGCCAACTAGCTAAAACAAACATTGCCTCAGAAAACAATTTATTTTCCAGCTAGTTGACTAGTAACTTCTCCCCAGCAAAACTTTATTTTTACAACAAGTTGACTAATAACATCTCCCCAGCAAAACTTAATTTTGCCAACTAGCTAAAACAAACATTGCCTCAGAAAACAATTTATTTTCCAACTAGTTGACTAGTAATAGTTAGAATTTATTCTGAATAGCATAAAATATGTGAATAATCTAGTTTTTTTTTTCAAATTTAATTATCACTATTGTTACTATTGTGTTACAACTTCCATCTCTCTCCCTGTCTCCCTCTTAATGGGAGATATATTTTGAGTTATATACTGGGCTTTGAAGCCAGGGATTTTTTGTTTTAATTCCCAGGATAATTAGTCTTATACCTGGTCCTAAAAGTGAGATTGAGTTTGTCAAAGCTTGGAGGGTTATTCCTCCTGTCTGTTTAAGGAAAAACAGATGCATATTTGAAGCTTTGTTCATTTCAATCTTACATTTAATGGACATAAATTGTGTATGTTCCTTCATTTATCTGTCTTTGTTTCTTTTCTGGAGGAATATTTTTGTCTCATTTTTAGAATTTGTAATTAATTTTTCCCACTAGTTGACTAATAACTTCTCCCCAGCAAAACTTAATTTTTCCAACTAGTTGACTAATAAATTCTCTGCAGCAACACTTAAATTTGCCAACTAGTTGACAATAAATGTTACCCCAGCAAAACTTTCCTTTTCCAACTATTTGACTAATAACTTCTCCCCAGCAAAACTTAATTTTTCAAACTAGTTGACTAATAACTTTTCCCCAGCAAAACTTAATTTTGCCAACTAGCTGAAACAAACATTGCCTCAGAAAACAATTTATTTTCCAACTAGTTGACTAATAATAGTTAGAATTTATTCTGAATTGCATAAAATATGTTAATAATCTAGTTTTTTTTTCAAATTTATTTATTACTATTGTGTTACAACTTCCATCTCTCTCCCTCTTAATAAGAGATATATTTTGAGTTATATATTGGGCTTTGAAGCCAGGGATTTTTTGTTTTAATTCCCAGGATAATTAGTCTTATACCTGGAACTGAAAGTGAGAATTTGTCAAAGCTTGGAGGGTTATTCCTCCTGTCTGTTTAAGGAAAACAGATGCATATTTGAAGTTTTGTTCATTTCTATCTTAAATTTAATGGACATAAATTGTGTATGTTCCTTCATTTATCTGTCTGTTTCTTTTCTGGAGGAATATTTTTGTCTCATTTTTAGAATTTGTAATTAATTTTTCCAGCTAGTTGACTAATAAACTCCTCCCCAGCAAAACTTAATTTTGCCAACTAGCTGAAACAAACATTGCCTCAGAAAACAATTTATTTTCCAACTAGTTGACTAATAATAGTTAGAATTTATTCTGAATTGCATAAAATATGTTAATAATCTAGTTTTTTTTCAAATTTAATTATTACTATTGTTACTATTGTGTTACAACTTCCATCTCTCTCCCTGTCTCCCTCTTAATGGGAGATATATTTTGAGTTATATATTGGGCTTTGAAGCCAGGGATTTTTTGTTTTAATTCCCAGGATAATTAGTCTTATACCTGGAACTGAAAGTGAGAATTTGTCAAAGCTTGGAGGGTTATTCCTCCTGTCTGTTTAAGGAAAACAGATGCATATTTGAAGTTTTGTTCATTTCTATCTTACATTTAATAGACATAAATTGTGTATGTTTCTTCATTTATCTGTCTGTTTCTTTTCTGGAGGAATATTTTTGTCTCATTTTTAGAATTTGTAATTAATTTTTCCAACTAGTTGACTAATAACTCCTCCCCAACAAAACTTAATTTTTCCAACTAGTTGACTAATAACTTCTCTGCAGCAACACTTAAATTTGCCAACTAGTTGACAATAAATGTTGCCCCAGCAAAACTCTCCTTTTCCAACTAGTTGACTAATAACTTCTCCCCAGCAAAACTTAATTTTTCCAACTAGTTGACTAATAACTTTTCCCCAGCAAACTTAATTTTTCCAACTAGTTGACTAATAACTTCTCCCCAGCAAAACTTAATTTTTCCAACTAGTTGACTAATAACTTCTCCCCAGCAAAACTTAATTTTGCCAACTAGCTGGAAAGAAACATTGCCCCAGAAAACAATTCATTTTCTAACTAGTTGACTAGTAACTTTTCCCCAGCAAAACTTTGTTTTTCCAACTAGTTGATTAATAACTTCTCCCCAGCAGCACTTAATTTTGCCAGCTAGCTGGAAAAAACATTGCCCAAGAAAACAATTTATTTTCCAACTAGTTGACTAGCAACTTTTCCCCAACAATACTTTCTTTATCCAACCAGCTAGAAACAAACTTACCCTATGAACACTTTTTTTAGCCATCTATTTGGCTAGTAACTTTTCCTGAGAATAATTTCTTAGCTAATGACGTGACATAATGAGAAAACAAAAAAATTACTATTCCAGGTCCAGCAAAAATTGGCAGTATGTGCTTTTGACAAATGTGCTACAGCTAAGGTAAATCAAACAAACTGAATTCAGGAGTAAACAGTCTTGAAGCCACAGAACTAAGCCTCCTCCTTCTATAAGTGAATATATATATATATATATATATATATATATATATATATATATATATATATACATATACATGATATATATATATATATATATATATATATATATATATATATATATAATATATATATATATATATATATATATATATATATATATATATATATATACATATATATATTCACTTCTATAAGTGAATATATATATATGTAAATATATATATATATATATATTATATATATATATATATATATATATATATATATATATATATATATATATATATATATATATATATATATATATATATATATATATATATATATATATATAGGCATGTATGTATATATTTATATATTGTCATTAGTCAACTAGTTGAAAAATTAATTTTTGCTGGGGAGAAGTTATTAGTCAACTAGTTGGCAAATTTAGATTTTTTCCTATACAGATAGCCTATGCCTAATTTTCCAACTAGATGACTAAAATGTTTTTAATTATAAGGAGATTGGATAGTACCATTCTATATAACCTTATAAACTAATTTTTTCCAATAGTCAAAGGGTGGAGTCCCCAAATATAATAATCATTTTTGTTGGAAATTAATTTTACCCCACCCCTAGGCCTATATATATAACAATTCAGGGTATATATTAGCCCATTAGGGGGGTGGGGGCAAATTTTATTTCTGATGTAAATGGGAGGTAAGTTTAAACTTTACCCGCCCTCCTAATGTGCAAATATATACCCTGAATTGGTATATAGGGGTGGGGGTAAAATTTATTTCCAACATAGACTTGATGATAAAGGTTCTCCCATTGGATAATATAAGAACTAGGATCATTATACATATTTTAAAGTAAGAATTGTTTTCTTAACATGTCTCCTTATGAGATGACACAAGGCTAAATAAATACCAAGAGCATAAAAACAGGCATCGAGTGGTATATTAACTTTATTCATAAGTCAATAATATGATTTGGTAAAAATTTACCCAATTTGCACCAGAAGCAATTAGGCTATTGTAGGCCTATTATGAAAGAGCACATAAAAGGCATCAAATGATGTTTTCACTTTCATCCTAGCTAAATTATAGGGTCACCTAGAAATTTGCCAAATTCTTGGTCAATATATACCAAATCATATTATTGAGTTAGGACTAAAGTGAATACACCATTTGATGCCTTTTTTTATGCTGATTACGAATATAATATAGGGGGTAAAATTTATAATAAATTTATAATAATATAGGGGGTAAAATATATATAATATATAGGGGTGGGGGTAAAATTTATTTCTAACAAAAATGATTATTATATTTGGAAAGAGCATGGTATTTGTTTAGCCTTGTGTCATCTCATAAGGAGGCATGTTAAGAAAACAATTCTTACTTTAAAATATGTATAATGATCCTAGTTCTTATATTATCCAATGGGAGAACCTTTATCATCAAGTCTTTCCACTAAAAATCCTTCTTTTTCCAGCTTAAGAGTAAAAGTTTCCAAAACCCATGCTAAAAGTACCACATTGCTTAAGTCTTTTTAAATTGCCCCTATAAATTGCCACCTAATAAGTTGTTTTATAGAGAGTGTTCATGCCGGTCTTAAGCATTCATATTTTGATTTTGGCCCATCGCCACTGCTCTTTAAAAAAAAAGTTTTAAAAATACCGACATGAACGCTCTCTATAAAACAACGCTCATTTATAGGGGTAATTTAAAAAGACTTAAGCAACGTGGTACTTTTAGCATGGGTTTTGGAAACATTTTCTTTTAAGCTTGAAAAAGAAGGATTTTTAGAGGAAAGACTTGATGATAAAGGTTCTCCCATTGGATAATATAAGAACTAGGATCATTATACATATTTTAAAGTAAGAATTGTTTTCTTAAAATGTCTCCTTATGAGATGACACAAGGCTAAATAAATACCAAGAGCATAAAAACAGGCATCAAGTGGTATATTAACTTTATTCATAAGTCAATAATATGATTTGGTAAAAAATTTACCCAATTTGCACCAGAAGCAATTAGGCTATTGTAGGCCTATTATGAAAGAGCACAAAAAAGGCATCAAATGATGTTTTCACTTTCATCCTAGCTAAATTATAGGGTCACCTAGAAATTTGCCAAATTCTTGTTCAATATAGCCTATACCAAATCATATTATTGAGTTAGGACTAAAGTGAATACACCATTTGATGCCTTTTTTTTATGCTGATTACGAATATAATAAGCATTTCTATCGGAAATGAATTTCAGCCCCCCCCCCCTATATAGGCTATACCTAACCTAACCTAACCCTAAATTGGCCTATATAGGGGGGGGGGGCTGAAATTCATTTCCGATAGAAATGCTTATTATATTCGTAATCAGCATAAAAAAAGGCATCGAATGGTGTATTCACTTTAGTCCTAACTCAATAATATGATTCGGTATATATTGACCTCTTTACTTAACATGTTTCCCTATGTGGAGCTTATGTCCTAGGCTTACACCACCTAGTTTGTTTTTTGGAAGAACAAAAGCTTTCCTTGAGGAAGAGAAAGCCAGTCAGAAAGTACAATTGCTTTATTTTGGGGTTCCAGAGATCTAAATGCTTTCATGTGGAAAACCTCTTCTTCTTCTTCAATTATAGGCTTCGGATGAATACATTTAACCTTTTTCGTATTGTATGATTATGTCAGGGGTGTCCTGGGAAATCAAATATAGAGATTAGACTATTATTATTCAATAATAGGCTTTATACATCATTGATGAAACCACCTATATTTAGGCAGTTAAAGACAGCTTTGAACAATTCAGCATCATCAGTTGAAGAGTGTCTCCTTTGTGTTAGTTGGTCAATATTAGGGGTTAGCTTGAGGCGCTTGAGTATAGCAGATAAAGTTAGCCATTCTTTTTTATGGTTGAGAGTAGCCACAGGGCAACCAAAAAGAACATGGTTGATGGTCTCATCATAGGTTTGACATAGGCGACAAAGAGGGCTCATTACTGTTGGAATGGTTATGTTTTGATAGAGATAAGTTTGGCTGTTAAGGCCAGTAGCATTTGATCGTATTCTGTGGTACATCTTTGAGTCTTTCCGGGATGTAAATGGAGAAAGGTTTGGTGGACATTGGTTTGCTAGATAAATTTTTAGGCGCCAATGGTTTACATCTCTTACTGGGATAGGTCTTCCAGAAATTATTTCAAGCTGAAGGGCAGATTTAGCTATTTCATCTGCCTTGTGGTTCCCTTTTATACCCATGTGACTTGGGATGTACTGGAATTTTGTGGATATACCTTGTTTAAGTAGTTGGTTCAATAGCACAAGAGTGGTGGAGGTATCATTGTCTGGGTAGTCTGAATGTTCTGGTGATATTGAGGCAAGGGCTGATTTTGAGTCTGAATAAATTATAAGCGGGGTGTTTCTTGGGGGGTTTGGCATCTTTATAATGGTTTCCAATGCAATGTTGATGGCAGCTATTTCAGCTGTCATGATACTCACATCATTTTGGAGCCTTTCAGCAGCTGCTATACCTAAAGATGGGAAGTGGACTCCACAAGCAGTCCTGGAATCTGTTTTTGAGCCATCCACAAAAATTGGGAGGTGGTGGATATATCTCTGAGACTCAAATTCATGAAATAATGATTTTACATAGGCAAGGGAAAGGTCTGTTTTAATAGCTGGCGCAAACAAAAGGTTCACTTCTGGGTAGAGGTTAGCCCAGGAAGGTATCCGGGGGTAAATTTGAAATAAAGAAGATGAAGGTATGGGGTAGGTCATTTGGGTGGTTGCAAATTCCCGTGCAAGGCCCCTAAAAGCTCCAGGGTTTCTTAGCCAGTCATGTAATTTATGGGAACTGTTACCTTCAATTTTTGTAAAGTAGCGGGCAAGTAGAATGTCTCTACGCATGGCAATAGAGGTGAGACCACTTTCACTGAGGAGGAAGTTGGTTTTGGTGTGATTCCTGAGGCCAAGTATAGCACGGATCATAGTATTCTGGACAGTCTCCAGACTGCATAGTAGGGTATTTGAGCATGAGCCATATACAATTAGTCCATAATCAATCTGAGATCTAATATAAGTCTTATAGAAATTTATTAGAGTTTTTTCATGGCAACCCCAAGGCGTATTGAGTAGCCTTTGTAAGATACGCATTTTCCTGAGGCATTTTATTCTCACATTTTCAATGTGGAGCCTGAAGGTTAGTTTTTGGTCTAGAGTGAGGCCAAGATATTTGATGTGTTGTTGCTCTTGGATGACAACACCATTTAGGGTTAGTAGGGCAGATTGGGGATTTCTCCTGTTATGAAACTGTACTATAGCTGATTTTGATGGGGCGGTGGGTAGGCATGAATTGTTGGAGAAACATTCAAAGGCATAAAGTGACTTTTGTAACTTGGATTGCGCTAGTTCAAAATCATTTGAGGTAGACCATAGGACTATATCATCTGCAAACTGAATATTTGTTTGGGGTAGGTTGAGATCCCATAAATATAGTGAAAACAGGAGACAGCTGAGGACAGCACCTTGGGGAAGGCCTTTGGAGACAGACTTTTTAGAAGTGATGTGGGAATTTACTTGGAGAACAAAAGAGCGTTCAGATAGGTAACTTTTAAAGAAATTCACTACAGGTATTGGAAAACCCATTTTTGATAATTTTTGCAGTAGGAGTGGATGTTGGATATTATCATATGCGTTCTGGAAGTCCAAGAAGGCTGCAACTAGGATTTGGTTGTCTTTCAGACACTCAGATATGGCGTTGGTTAGGCGAACAAATGCATCAATGGAAGAATGATATTTCCTAAATGCTGTTTGGGTATGTGGGATGAGGTGGTTAGACTCAGCAAACCAATACAATCGGGAGTGGATTATCTTCTCATATAATTTTCCCAGAACTGGGGTAATCATAATGGGTCTGAAGGAGTTGGGGTCCTCTTTGGGTTTATTTTGTTTTAATATGGGGATGATGAGTGATGTTTTCCAAGCAGATGGGAAGAAGGAATTGCTCCAGGCATTGTTGAAGAGAGATAAGAGTACTTTTTTAAACTCTATTGGAAGGTGTTGGAGTAAAGATGGATGGATCTGGTCGTGGCTGCAAGTTGTTTTGGGTTTGATTGAATTGATTGCTTTATTCAGCTCAATCATTGTAAAATCTTGGAGTAGATAATGGGACCCAGGCAAGTCAAAATGGGGTGTTAGGCTGATCTGAGGTGGATTATGAGAGGTGTTTTTGAATTTCTTCTCATAAAAATCTGCTAAAAATTTTAGCAGAAAAACATAAAATTTTAATTGAAGCTTGTTACCACTTCATCAACAATATGGTTCAAGGCAAGGTTGCCACTCAGCCTGTTTTTCTGTGCCACTTTGGGTGGCAAAATAGTGTCAATTTTGTATAAGAAGCGTCATTTTCCAAAAATTTGCCGCTCGCGACGCTTCACGTCGCTCGCGCTCATATCAACAAGCTTTTAAAATTGAAAATTTTGGCCATTCCGCTTAGGATCACCCCCGCGTGGTTTCTCTCATCTTTAAATTCTCCAACATGAAATGTCGGATCTAATGCCATCTACGAACTATAAAAAGGAAATTTTGATTTTACTTAGTCAGTGCTGATTTCTGGCTTTGCGCAGCACTTCCACTCTTGTCAACTTTCCAGCCCCCTCCTAAAAACCCGCTAAAAAGCAAATGGTGCTTACTGTATAAAATGGGAACTCGTCCCACAAAGTACTTTCTTCTCTTTTTTTTTCTGAGCAGTCTTGGTTCATAGTGTGAAAAAGGAACCGAAAAAGAAAAGAGGAAAAACCTTCAGTTCTTTTTTCTTTTGAGAAAACGGAAAAGAAGGGAGAGCAATACTCGTCTACATTGAGAGTTTTTCATCCAGTTTTTTCATAAAATGTACTATCTGAATTATTACAGTGCATTCAGGTGCTTGAAACTTTTCTTTTCTCCGAAAATGCTGAAGAGAATTCCACAAACATAGATCGCAGCTATTGATGACCCTATGATAAACACAACTAATAGTGGTTCAAACACTAACTCTTTCAAATAATTTATTTGACAAAAACTAGTGGAAAAACAATAAGACAGCTATATCATCTAATCTGTTTATCACAACCTGAATAGAATAAGTTTCACGAGAACTCTCGCCACTCCCAGTAAATTTTTCTTTAAGACGTCTCCAGGGACTAGGGAATAGGAACAGTCAACTAGCATTCTAAATATCAATATGAAAGCACCTTTATAATAAAAAACGAGCATTTAGAGTATCAGCTCGAAAGGACATTTACAATCAAAAATTAGTGGGAATGAAATAACCGAAATGAGGAAGTGCGTCCAAATTTATTTTATGTAATGATGTAACATAAATTTAAGTTAAAAAAAAAAGTGAAATTAGATTGTGATTTTGCTAATGATTGCATAGAATTTAAGATAATGGAAGTTTTGGTATCAATTTTGTTTTTAGTTTTTAGTTGTTTTAGTGTTTTTAGTCCATTGCAAAGACTTAAAAGAAAAAATATGAAAAATATGAACGGAAATGTTAGAGCGCATTTTTGCGTCACTGGCCCAGTCACTGAAGAGGTCACTAGATATTCTTGTGGGACACCAGTGAGATTAGTGGATGTTTTTGCGTTACTGAGTCGTTATGCGATGTCACCAATGAGCTTTTCAGTCACGGGGCTTCAAGAGCTCCAGTCAAGGAAATCGATGAAAAGACGCGTAAAGTTAAGCAGTCACTGGCCCAGTGACTGATTGACATAGTAACAGCTATTAACATAGTGGCGACAAATACACTCTTAGTTTTTCTTGCTCTTTTCTTCTTTGAATTATAGTCAACCCTCAACTATTAAAACATACGAATTGAATTCGAACCCAATCAAGAATTGCAAACCGCTTGACTGACTTATCGTCTATGAGCCTACAAATTATTGCAACAACACAAACGATAAGATAACAAAAACTTCGTTGTTAACATACCCCCCCCCCCCCCCCCCCGAAGATCCAGGGGAAGGTTTGTAACATATGCCGCGGGGGGCTAATAAGGTTTCAATGGAAGAGGTGGTCCTATTAGCTTTGGAGGGGACTCAAATCATTAGAAATTGAAAGTTCTAATTCATCTTTTAATAGTCAAAAGTGATCCGATGGCGACTAGTTCCTCCCCCCTTCCTCCTAACCTTCTTTTCCCCAGATAAGTCCAATCAAATTTTTTATGTAGCCATTTTGATCAGATAGACCAAAGATAATCTAACATAAACTCCAGGGATAAAACAGCCCCCCCCGCAGAATCTGGTGGCAAGTGTTGTAAAATGTGCCCTGGGAGCATCTAAGGCTTTTATGTAATAGATAGTCGTATAAACTTCGAAGGGGGCTTATTCGATTGTAAATCAAAATTTCTAGTGTTCTTCTCAAGAGTTAAAAGTTATGGGAGGGCAACTAGCCCCCCTCCCCCCACAAGGCCCTTTTTCCCCGAATGCATCCAATCAAGTTTTTAGATAGCTATTTTGTTCAAAATAGTTTAAAGATCAAATAACAGAAGCCCCGGGGTCGACACATACCCTCAAAACCCGGGGGTAAGTGTTGTAAGCTATGCCCCGAGGGAATATAAGGTTTTATGTAAGGGGTGGTCGTATAAACTTCAGAGATGGCTCGTTTGACTGTTAAATCGAAAGTTCTCGTTACCTTTTTTAAGAATCCCCTGCCTTTTTCCCCCAAATACATCCGATAAAAATTTTGAGATAGCCATTTTTTTTTAATAGTCCAAAATTCTAATTACTATAAATTAGGGATTGAGAAATCCTCCCTAGCACCCGGATAAGAATTTTATTAACTTATGTAAGTTGTAAGTTCTTAAGGATCGAAAGTGATCAAAAAGTAACAACCCCCCCCCTCCTTGTGCCTTTTTTCTCCAAATGCTTCTTATCAAGATTTTGAAATAACTATTTTGATCAAAATAGCCCAAAATTCAAATTATTATAACTCAGAGGTTGAGAAATCTTCCCTAGCCCCCAGAACAAGGATTGTAACTTATGTAAGTTTGCCATTACTATAATATAAGGTTCTGTGGAAAGGGTGGTCGTATTAACTTGGAGGGGGTTCATTCGATCGGAAATTGAAAATCCTAGCTCTTTTTTAAGAGTCAAAAGTGATCAATTTCCAACTAGCAAACGTCCCACTTTCCCAAAGGGCATCCAGTCAAAATTTAGAGATAGCCATTTTGCTCAAAATAGGTCAAAGGCCAAATAATTATGCTTCTGGGGTTGACCCCCCCCCCACTAGCACCGGAGAAATGGCTCTGAGTTATGGAACTTAATTATTGTTACTGTGATATTTTGTTTACTTTGATACTTAGATTTTGTGATTTACGTGGTAACTTCGATTTACGGTGCAAGGACTGTAAGTTGTGCGAGTTGCTTTTTGCTACTTTGATACTTTGTTTACTTTAATACTTTGTTAACTTTGATCTTAACTTTGATTTTCTTTACTTTGATGCTTTGGTACTTTAATACTAGTTTTAATACTTTAATGAAAGTTAGATGTTGAAAAAAATCCTATTTTGAAATAAGAAGTTTTTTTTAACTTTAAAATTCAAGCAATCAAAAAACGAACAAAAATTAATTATTAAAACTTTCCGAAATTTTTTCCTCCAATTTTCTCCGAAAGAATTGGGGCTATGTACTTCTAATGAATGATGTCTTCACTACAAAAAAGAGTATGGCTACTGCCCATTTCCCAAACGGTAAAAGTACCATTCTCTTACTTAAATAACTAATTCTCTTACTTAGAATTGTCATTCTTTTACTTAAGTGGCTACAAAGTTCTGCAAAATTAGTTTACCTTTTTTTTATTATATTTGAGAAGATTGCAGCTAAAAAGAACATGGGAGGGGGACTGGTTGCACTCCTAGCCCTTTTTTAACATTCCTTCAATACGGCTTGAAAGTTTTAACTTCATACTCTCAGGTTTATAGCCTCAGCTGTTCTCGACACATTGCAGATATAACGTCTTTTAAAACTGGATCCACATAGAACCTCTTGATTTAGTTGAAGATGCTCCTAAATATTTTCCAAACAATGTGACGGCTGATACCATCAGCCATTGTAAATATTGCTGGTTTTTCCCTTTCACAACCAATAAAGGAAAAATGTGTTTTGATTGTGTTTGGCATTCTTCTTGACGTTTCCCTATTTTTATTTATAGGATCAAACATTCCCTCTTTTCTTAATAAAAAAACCTTATATGTTAACAATAGGCAGCTTGTATAACTTACAGCCCTTGCACCAGAGGCTGAGGGCTGTGAACCCATAGTGATTTGACTATGGCATAGTTATTTAACCTTTGAACTGTTTTAAATAAAATGGCTGTCTCTAAATTTATATCGGATGTATTTGGGGAAAAGAGTGTGAGGTAGAAGCCCTCCGATCACTTTTAACTCTGAAAAGGTGCACCGGAACTTTTTATTTCCAATTGAATGAGCCCCCCCCCCAAAGCTCATACAAAAATGTTTTCCATAAAAAACCTTATGTGTTAGCAATGAGCGACTAGCTTAAATTACAGCTCTTGCCCCAGATGCTGCTGTTGGGGTTGTTAACCCCAAAGGCATGGATATTTGACCTTTAGACTATTTTGAACAAAATGTTTATTTTTATTTTGATTGGATGTATTTGGGGGGGGGATGTCGGTTAAGAGGGAAAGGCTGATTGTCCGCTGATTACCTCTGATTCTTCAAAATTGAACTTGAACTTTCAATTTCCATTCGAATGTGCCTCCTTCAAAGTTTTTACGACCATCCCTTCTATAAAAAACCTTAAATTTTAATAATTGGTAACTTGCAATAATATACAGATTGCTGACACAGGGGATACAGGTCATCTTGATACTTGCTGATACAGCTGATACAGGTCATCTTGATACTTAGCGTATCAAGATGAAACTTCTGGGACATGTACCTGCTACTACTTCTATTAATACTGATCATTTTGGGTTTGAATTATTATATTAATTTATTTATGCTAGTCTTTGGTTTAATATGGCTCTTTCCTTTTCTTTGAAAAACTGTTCTTCGAAAGGATCTTTTTAGTTAATTTAAAGAAAGCGCAACAAAAGCGACTTTTTTGTTATCTAAATTCTCAAAGTTCTGATATTTTCAACACAGATTTTTATTACTTAACGTTCAGGAAAGGTCTGATTCATCTAAGAAAAAAGATTCAAACTAAAAGTTTCCAAACACAAAGAGAAAATAGCTTTCGTGGCGTTTCCACCAACGCAGTTAATTAACCTTTTTCAAACCAAACAATAACCAACTACAAGCGTAGAAAATATCAAAAAATGAAAACAACAAAATAAGCAAAGTGGTAAAAAAAACATTAGATTGTGTAGACGGTAGGAGCCGGCGTTCACCCCCCTCCCCACGAAAAACATCCCCCGGGAAAACTACCCCCCCACCCGAAAAATACCAACCCGTGGAAAAATTCCCCCCCCCCCCCAAAAAAAAAACCTAACGGTTGGTTAGTCTCGAATCACTTTTGGCTTATAAAAAAAGACTAGAAATGCCTGGGGATTATAAAACAATTTCTACCTCCATCCTCCTCTCGTCTCTCCTTAGACCTAATCCTGTATTTATCTGAAGGCTCAATGAGAGCTGAGATGCTTTGGCATCAAAATGCACCCTTTGAGGTATTTCCTTTACTCCTTAGCTACAAAACAGTCAGATAACCCCTTTGCAGATGTTTCAGTTCCTTTTTAAGTTTTGTAATTTGTCTATTGCTTACAGATAGTATATGTCATTGGGAAACATACGGACATTTTTTGCGTGGGGGTTTTCTGGAAGATTTTCCATGAGAAGAAAGCTTTTTCACGAAGTGGGGGGGGGGTCAAGACTTACACATAAATTCCTCTTTTTCACTTTTCTTAGCACTTCTCAATTAGACTAAAAAATAACACAACTAAAATAAGATTTTCAAATTTTGAAACCGCAATTGTCGCGAGGGGGGTATTTTCCAGGTGAGGGGTTTCTATGGGCGGGTGGGGGGTATTTTACGCGAGGCAGGGGGGTAAACGCTTAGACCCGTAGAAAATGACAGGGCGAAGGGAACCCACATTAACAGACATAAAAAAGGAGAAATGAATCTGGCTTTAAGAGTTTATGACGCCCGATTTTCTTTGTTTTTGTGACAACAAAACAGAGCTTTTTTATTAATCATCTTGACAGTCATTTATATCAAGACTTTAAAAAGCAAACAATTCCACCAAGGTTGAACATGTAGATTCTAACTTGTGTTTTACCCAATGTAAGTACGGTGGTTGAGTTGCATGAAGATTCAGTTACACGAGGGTTCAGTTGCACGGTGGTTCAGTTGCATGGTGGTTCAGTTGCACGGTGGTTAAGTTGCATGGGGGTTCATTTACACGGGGGTTTAGTTAAATGGGGTTGAGTTGCATGGGGGTTAAGTTGCACGAGGGTTCAGTTGCACGGGGGTTCAGTTGCACGGTGGTTCAGTTGCACGGTGGTTCAATTGCACGGTGGCTCAGTTGCATGATGGTTCAGTTGCAAGGTGGTTTAGTTACACTGTGGTTCAGTTACAGTGGTTCAGTTGCTTGGGGTTCAGTTTCACGGTGGTTCAGTTGCAATGGAACCCCTTAAAAGAGCCGAGGGTATTAAGGTGAAACTTTCAGGGCTTGTTGAAAAGGATGTCGGAAAGTAATTGAGGGGAAAGAGGCTAAATACCTGACAACTCAGATTCACATATCTTTTATGCCTCGCCCCAACAGACCCAGGGGCAAGAATGAAAAATTATGAAATTTATCGATTGTTTCCATGTAGTATCTATGATTGAGAAGGGGGGAGAGGGCTGTATCCTGGGTTAACAAAAAAAAGGATGAAGATATTACAGTGAAACTTCATGACGTTTTGACCATTTTGAACAAAATGGCTAACTTTGATCAAACGTCTTGGGAAAAAGGGCAGTGAAAACGGGTTTGGGAGGGAAACGGATTGGTATCAACCCCTTTGATTCTTATAGAAAGCACTAAAACTTTCAATTTTCAGCTGAATGAGCACCTTCCAAAGTTTCTACGACAACTCATTTCATGCCGAAAAAGATTAATAAATTGAAACTTTATTGCTTTACTTATATTGCGTTTCAGAATTTTTTATTGAAAACCGCCAACAATTTCTTCATTTCAACACAAATTTTAAATAGGGCTAATTAAATTGTGATAAAATAATTTATTCTGGTACATAAAAACTGATCATAGTGAGTGGAGAGAAACAACACACCATATAGAAATAAAAATACGTATATCATTAGGTCGTAACAAAACATACTGCACAAAACACATTTCATACCTCTTTCCCTAAATAGCATGATCAAATAGAAAAAAATGTAGTAACTTAAAAAAAAATATTTTGCGGTATGGTATGAAAAAAAGATATAGAAACAGTGTAATTCATCCTTTCTTCTAACATAAACACTTTACCAGCAAAATTCTTATTACACTTCGAAAATTTCTATATTGGATTTTTAGACTTGCTTCCAATTTAACTCTGTCCAAAAAAAGAAAAATAGGGGTACGAAAGCATTCTACAGTCGAAAGTATCCCAACAGAGTTAGCTTTGGGAAAACATTTGAGTAAATATAAGTATTCAGCAAAAAACATGCTTTATGAATGATATGAATTAGAAGAATCGTTCCTCTCCAAGGGCACAAGTTTTTTCCATTCTTGGCCTTCTTGAAATCTTTGCCTTTCACGAAATGTTAGTGTCTCCTGAGGTCAAATTCTGTAAACGTCCTCAAGTGGGACCTAGCTATTATGTTTATCCTCTTTTCATACTAAGGATCAGGGTAAAAACTAAGATATCAAAGTTTGCTACGAAGTTCGCTTGGCTATTAGGCTTTCAGGTCAAAACTTTCAGGGCATGATGAGGGGGATGTTCAACTGATATAAAGGTAATGCTTACATACACTACACTGTAAAAAAAATTGTAGATTCAACAAAAACTGCGTTATATTTATCAACAAAAATCACACAAGGGTTCTTGGTATTAGTTGGAAAAACATTAGGTACAGAGGGTAACATATGTTGAGCATTGGTATTTTTAAGAATAGGGTAGCAGCTTAAAAAATTTTCTAGCTAAGGAAAATCACAAAAGAAATGTATTACGAAACAAAATTACCTATAAAAGTTTTATGCAAATAATGACAATTTTTATGTAAGCACTTTGTAGACGTGTAAATTAAACTTTATTCAACTCAATCAACCCAATGTTTATCCTATTTCTTTTACTCAAAAAGACAATTAGCTTCTTTTTTTCTGCCGTAATTCCAACCTTTGATTTGAATTACCATATGACATACTGCTTTAAATGTCACCTTAGTCAAATTCAATATGATATTCAAGAAAATTTGATCTAGCATACAAATCCAAACAATATTGATTAATAAAGTCTGTTTTCGCTGGGAATTACATTTTTTTCTGCTGAAAACTACATAAATCTTAGTACTTTCAAAAATTTGATGGACTTTCAAACTCGAATCAAAATTTCAACGAAAATATTGGGTCTTTTTTCGACCGGTTTTAAATTCCAGCAAAAACTAGTCGGAAATCCAATTTATTTGTTAGAGTGTACTACCACTCCTACTGTCGTTACTACTACTAATACTCCTACTACTTAGGCTATTACGGTGGTATAAAGGTATTACGAGGAACGTTTTCAGGAAATATTGAGAAAAAAAATTGAACCAAATCAAAACACACTATTTGCATTCAAGCTGTCAAAGGAGCATATCAGTAATATCATCGGGCCGGTGTCGTGTATTAAATTGAAAACTTATAGGATATGTTGATGGGGAGGTTTGACTTACTCAAGAGCACTATGTACATGCTGCAACTGCTTCTACTGCTGCTACTACAAGTGCTATTGCTACTACTATTATTACTATGACTAATACCAACTCTTCTGCTACTACTGTCAACGTCTCCTGATCTGCTACATGACCTCATTGTACCCTCTCCGCCTTTCAGGAGCCGTAGTGTACTGCACTGCAGCGTAAAGCATTGTTTCTAAAAAGAAGTCATACAAAGAAGTGAAATAAATAACTGAAAAGGCCAAACAGAGCATATTTCTTCAGCTGCATCCTTTCTCCCTCCAAAAGAGTAAAAAATGTTGTCAAATACAACTACTGTCTCCGTATTATCCCAATGATAACGTAAAAGTCCGACTGTAGGATCGATCTGTTGATTTTAAAAAGGTTCCAAATTCTGCGAAATAAAAATGAACATGACAAATACAAAAAAAGGATAAGGAACTCATCTTCGTAAACGACAACATCTTGTAACAACAATCTTAATAAAACAATAAAAAAAATAGGCAAAACAGCTGCTTCCTCACTTATGCTGAAACCTTAGTTAGACGAACTATAATGATGAAACAGCAAGAATTGTGGAGGTACGGCTTTTGATTATTATTTTTTTTTTATATGATAGTACGTGGTTCAAAAATTTATTCAAGCTGAATTCATTGAATAAAAAACAATATATCTATTCGAAACTAAGTTAATTGCTTCAAAGGAATGGTTCCCGAATGTCCATGCTTCTTGGAACCCTATCATCAACTATTTCTGGCAGAAGTGCTTCAAAGAGGAATCTTTCTAGCTCTGGTAGCATTTCCTATATTTATCCGGTATTATCGAACATTTTGTTTTACTAGGACTAAGTGGAATAGATAGTAAAGGGTTATAAGTTTTGAAACTTCAATAGCCTCCCCCCTCATTTTTTAACTTTCTTGTCAAAAGATTATAGAGACCTATGCATCTCTCGGTAAAATATTATGTAAAATTATACACTAAAAATATATAAAGCAAAAGTAAAACAAAACTGCATTGCATAAACCGTAATTAAGTATTTCACTTGCCCGTATAATTTTGGCGTTTTTATTTGCAGAAATATTACTAAATACAGGGGCGGATCTATAGCAGAATCTTGGGGGGTGGAGGGCAATATGACAAGAGTGCCAATAATTGACCAAATTGGTGTCAGGAAAATTTTGAGGGGGGGGGGGGCTGGCCCATCCCTGGATCTGCTAGTGACTAAGTAGAAGCTCATAGATCAAAGTCTAGTGGTTTTTTTTTTTTCAAGATTTACGCCACAGAATAGAATGAATTATAGATTATGCTATTTTTTATACTAGGGACCAAGTACGATAAGATACGACCAGGGTCATAAGTCACATGCTTCTTCCTAAGGCAAATTCAGTGTTTTAATTTGAAAGTCTAGGTGAATCGAATTGAAAAAGAAAAAAAATGATTAAAAAAACTTAAACATAAAATGTGTATTTGCCATCTCCTCCGTCGCCCGTGTTGCTTTGTTTATCAGTCTAAATCTATTTAATTCGTCTGAACAACTTCCTAAGAGTTTCAGTCTTGGGAGTTCTGCTGCAGGCTCTTCTTAAAGAGATGTTTCCTTCAAGCCGAGTAAATGTTTTGCAAGTCATCGTCTTCCAAGCTTTTTGTACTTTTGCTTTAGTTTTTCCCTGTGCTTCAGCACAGTCACCAAACCAAAGCCTCTTTTATCACGCTTCTTTACCATATTTCACCATGGGCGCCAGCAGGGGGACCATGGCCCCCCTAGAAAATTAGGACTACAATTTTGGATAGAATTTGAATATAGGCTGCTTAAAAAATTGGCGATGAATAATAATTTTGGTAAGAAGTCCTTGTTAATATTACTACAAAATATTCTTGGTTGGAAGAACAGGAGTATTATTGTTTGTGTGGATGGAAATTCTGTGAGAATTTGGATCTTCTACGTAACTGAAGCCATCACAACCTCTAAAATAGGATTTTCTTATCGGTAAATATATTACATAGATTTGTTTAAGTACATTGAAGTACTTCATAGAACTAGAAAAAGAAAATGTGCTGGTAGAAATGGGAATGTAACATTTTTGCGAATGCCCTAACACGATCTCCTGCAAAGTTGTCCCTGCCAAAAACGCGTGACTGCAGCATTTTGTCCCGTCTGCCTAAGATAAAAACACGTTTCTGCCATATACGCTTTTTTACCGGTGGACTCTAGTGCGCAGCGTCACGGCTCCGCATATACGAGATTTTACCTTTGACAGCCAGACAAATTTTGTATGGACGCGTTAGTAAACCACGATTTTTCATCACTTTCAGCAAGTTTAGGTAACTTAGCAGCAACACAAATGTAAATAAAAGATGTCTTGGCCAGAGTCTAGAGGTCTGAAAAGTCTAAAATTGGCATTGGAGATAAGGAAAAAGCAACAGTGAGTACAACTAGTGAGACTGTTGCAGCAGGTTCGAGTGATCTGGTTATTCGGAAGAGAATGAGAAGTAAGAAAGTGAAAGGTGAAAGAGAAATGACAGTGCATCCTTTCCCATTAAACATAGATTGCGATTCAAAGAAATGCACTAATAATTGCAAATTGTTTGATCACGAAGACATGAAAAAGCTATATAACAGGTTTTGGACAATGAGCTATGAAGAAAGGGGTAAATGACTCGTTACGCTGTTATGCTTTCTTCCAGTTGCCCGAAGAGTTGCAGAATGTGCAGAAAAGTCCTGAAAGAACTCTACTGTGGTTTATTTTCTTCCTAAAAATACAGCAGAAGATCTAAGTGCCACCCCTAAAAATGAAAGAATTAGGGTTTGCAAGTCCAAGTTCTTCGCCACCTTTGGATTAGGAAAAACAAATTCTGTCATTTTCTCCATAAAAAAAATACCTTCCACGTGATGAACTAGGTACAATGGTGACAGAAAATCGTGGCAATAAGTAAAGGGAACCTGGAAACAAAATTGACAGACAAGTGATAATACACCACATAGAAAGTTTCCATCCAGCTATACCACACTACCGTCGCTCGCATGCACCTAACGTGAGGTACCTTCCAAGGGACCTTCGTGTTTTGATCATGACGGAGGATTTCCGGCTTAAAAACCCTAGCATCAAGATTTCAGAGGAAACGTACAGAAAAATATTGAAGGAGGAAAATGTATCCCTCTGTTTACCTCAGAGTGATAGCTGTGATATTTGTGTTCTTTTAAAGGACAAGGTTGAGCAAGATCTTGCATCTGATACAGAAAAGGAAGACTACACGAAACACAGAGTGAGGCAGAGTTGAGCTCGTAGTTGAGGCTGTGAGGCAAGAAATTGAAAAAGACAGAACTGAAAGGGAGACAAAGGTTTGTACTGTGGATTTGCCGAAGGTGCTTTTGTTGCCAATCATGCATTGCAGAAAAGACGCCTTTTTCTTGTCGCGCCTTGTCTGTTTCAATGAAACTTTCGCCCTATTTGAAGCTACAAGGCAGAATCCCAATTTGTGTGTCTTGTGGAATGAGGCTTTGCAACGACGTGACGCACCCGATATTGGTAGCTCGTATCACAAGGTTGTCAAGATGAACTGAGACGCGAAGAGCTGTTTGTTCTATGCCGATAATTTTTGTGCACAGAATAAAAATTGGACCCTTTACAGTGAGTTTCCGATACTTGTGAATTCGGAAGGTGGGCCTGATAGCATCGTCCTCAAATATCTAGTGAAGGGTCACACGCATATGGCTGCACATTCTGTACATGGATCCATAGAGTCCAGGCTTCGAAATAGAGACGTTCTGGACTTCATTGACCTTTGTGACCTGATTGAAAAAACAGGAGGCATGTTAAAGCTATGAGAATGGGCTTAGACGATTTTTGACAATGGAGTTCTGTCAGATCTCCGTCCCTGGTGATGAAAAAGGCTGGAGTGAAGATCGAACAATTTTCTCAAGTGAGATTTTAGCGTGATCAATCATTTCTGTTATACAAGACCTCGCCAGATAGCGAAGAAAAGTCGATAGATTTTGTGCTGAAAAAGCATGTAAAAGTGATCGAAGAGGGTAAGCATCCTCTTGCTGAAAAGGTAAACGGAGTGAGAGGGGTGAAACCTGGGAAAAAGATGCGATTTTGACAAAGCTTGTGCCTTTCATGCCAAAGAACCGCACAATTTTTTGGAAAGACATGCCATCTGACACCAATTCTGTTGACTTACTAAAGAGTGTTGGTTACTGACTGATGTTTTGTATTCTGAAGATGATTTCCCTCTCACTTTCTGAATAAATAACTGAATCTTTAAATTTTGTTCCAAAGGTAAAAGCGCGTATCCAAGGATATACGTGTTTTTACCTGTGACTTTTGTGTTTTCAGTAAAGCGCTAGTAAAACATATTGATATATGTTAGATAGACTGTGAAGTAATAATTTTTGTCCGTTTTAAGTTTCAACTTCGCTCTTTACTTCTCTCGGAAACTACTACTACTACTACTAACAACTCACCGCAGCAACAGGCCGCCTGAGGCCAACACAGCTACGCACGCTCCTCCTCCACCCCAATCTATTCAAAGCCTTCCTTTTTACACCCACCCACGAAGTTCCCATTTCCTTTAAATCTTTCTTTATGACGTCCTCCCACCCCAGATGGGGACGACCTGCTTTCCGTTTAGCCCTAGATGGTTGGCCGAAAAGAACAATCTTCGACAATCTGTCATCCTTCATCCGCACAACGTGCCCTAGCCACCTCAACCTTTCTTTCATTATAGCCCTAGAGAGCGGTATTGAACCACATTTTTCGTATAGCCTATTGTTTGAAATACAGTCAGTCAGTCGGGTACCCAGAACAATCCTTAAGCAATTTCTCTGGAAAACATTTAGCAAATCTTCATCCGCTTTTCGGAGCGTCCAGGCTTCAGAGCCATATTTGACCACTGTCATCACTGTAGCTTCTAATATTCTAATCTTGGTTTGCAGACTTATCTTCCCATTCTTCCAGACTTTTTTTTAACTGTGAAAAAACACCCTGAGCCTTCTCTATTCTATATTTAACATCTTCACTGCTCCCACCATCTTTACTAATAATACTACCAAGGTAAGTGAAGCTGCCCACCTGATCAATCTTTTCATTACCCAACGTCACCTTTTTATCTTCACTTATTCCTAGCCTTAGTGACTTAGTCTTCCTAACATTAATTTTCAAACCAATTCTAGCACCCTGAACTCGCAAAACCTCTAAAACTTCATTCATTTTGCTCACACTTTCATCTAGGATGCTTAAATCATCAGCATAATCCAAGTCCAGGAGACCTTTTCCTCCCCATCTGATTCCGTGGTCTCCCATTGCCTTTCCTGTGCTCCTTAAAACAAATTCCATCAAAATAATCCATACAAAGGGGGATAGAACACAACCCTGCTTAACTCCTGATTTAATACAAAACCAGCTGCTAACCTCATTACCTACCTCAACCGCAGCAGTGTTTTTCTCGTACATAGCACTAATCACTTTAATGTATTTGTCTGGTATACCATACAAGGAGCTCTTCTATCAACAGAATCGAACGCTTGCTCATAATCTATAAAACTGAGGACCAAAGGTGTTTGAAAACTCAGGCACTTCTCAATTATTAGCCTAAGAGTGAAAATTTGGTCGACACATCCTCTACCTTTTCTAAAACCGCACTGCTCTTCTCTTAAAACTTTGTCTATGTCATCTCTCAGTCTAAAAAAGTATTACATCTCTCAGTCATATTACTAAGTAATTTACTACCTACAGAGACCAGACTAATGCCTCGATAATTACCACACTCACTTTTATCACCTTTCTTATAAAGTGGCTTAATTAAGGTTTTCCTAAAATCGTTAGGTACTTCCCCTTTTTCAAAAATCATATTCATAATCTTCAGTAACTTATTTCTAACCTCAGAACCCCCATATTTAAGAAACTCATTTACCACCCTATCAGCACCTGGAGCCTTATTATTCTTTAATCCTTTTAGTACTGTTGCTAATTCCTCCTCACAAAACAAATCTTCCTTCACATCCAAGGTATCACAAACTTTTTCATTTTCCTCTATATTTTTTCCTGCAACTCTATCTCGGTTAAGCAAATTCTCAAAATGTTAGGCCCATCTCTCTTTCGTTTTTTCCTTATTGCGACCCCATTCCTATCTTTAACTGGGCCAAGTCCGGATTGACTACTCCCTCTGAATTTGTTAACGTGCCAGTACAATATTTTACTATTATGCCATCTAGCTGCATCTTCCAGATCCTCGGCAATTTTATCCATGGCCTCCACTTCACACCTCCTTAGTTCATATTTTTATGCTTTCTCCACTTTCTTTACATTTCTCTTTTTTTCATACGATCTATCACTCAGATAATTCTTGTACAAGTCCTTTCTCCTTTCTATTAAACATAAAGCTTTTTCACTAATATTCTTAGCTGCAGTTCTAGCTTTCTTCCCTAATACACCTTCAGCAACTTCACAAATTATTTTTCTAAAATTATTCCAACCATCTTCCACATTATCAAATTTTAAACTCTCAAGTTTAGTATTCAACTGTTCCTGGAAAGTTTCTCTCAAATTCTCATCCTGGAGTCTACCAGTATCATAACTTCCCGGGAGGTAGTTACCCTTCCAATATTTCAACTTTAAATTAACCCTTGACACTACTAGATGGTGATCTTTACTTTTAACATCAACAACAGCACTCCTATATACCCTAGTATCTTGTATTGATCCTGCCAGTCTTCGGTTTACTATAACATAATCAATAAGGTTTGCTGTCTTACCATCACGTGAATACCATGTTAACTTATGAGCCATTTTATGACCTAACACCGTATTGGTTATATCTAGATTGTTATACCTACAAAATTGCAAAAGTCTGTATCCATTACTGTAATCTTTTCCTACACCAAATTTACCTAGGTTGGGATACCATCTATCCCTATTTCTATCAACCAGGGCGTTAAAATCTCCCAGTAATAACATCATATTTCTACCTGGGACCCTGTCTATTTGCTCCTGTAACTGTAAGTAAAATTCATTTGAGTCACTAGTATCTCCGTCAGTCGGTTCTACAGGGGCGTATACTACTATAACTGATACCCCGAACTTTCTAGTCATAAAATGAGCAATTAGTATTCTATTATTAATACCTTCCCAGCCTAAACAAGACTTAGCAGCTTCCTTATTCATCATGAGCCCTACTCCCTGTCCACAGTTTATATAATTATCCAGTAAGCTTATCGCAGATCATTTCTGGTCTTCGTTCTCGGTACGAACAAAAAGCTCCTCCCACTTCTTCGTGCAGTTATGGATCAGTGTGTTTGCGTCTATCAATGAGAAATGGTTACAAAGTGCATTATTCGTAATAGCGGGTTTCCACTTGTTTCCGATTGTTTCGCGTCTGACTTGTCTACCCGTGAAAAGATCAGATGCCGCTTATGTTTCTACGTTCTATTCGTAATGGCGGGTTTCCACTTGTTTCCGTTTGTTTCGCGTCTGACTTGTCTACCCGTGAAAAGATCTGATGCCGCTTATGTTTCTACGTTCTCTGGAGCACTCGCACCCCGGTCCGGGTTTTTATAATGGGCGAGATAGGGAATGATCATACTGGATAATTATATAAACTGTGTCCCTGTCTATGTACCCCATCCTTCCTGACTGAGTAAGCAAATTCTATATCACCTAATTTCATGCTTCCTACCCCTGGGATATGAGTTTCTGAAATTCCTAATAAGTCCAGTTTGAATCGTCTGAATTCGTCAGTCAAAATGTCGATACAATAGTCATTTTTTAATGTCGTAACATTCCCAGTTCCAATTTTCATGTTCTTTAAATAATTGAAATTATTTTCGCCTCAGGAAAAGCAATGATCCCGGATACCAGTGCAGGACAGGATCACATATCTTCTCAAGTCTACACCGAAGTGCTTAAGCCGGCTTAGAACCGGACAGCAAGAAGTCCCTGGGACCTCCGTGAATAGAGGCTTTGTGCAATCCTGGGCCCATCTTGGTCACAACATGGTTTTCAGCACTTGGCAATGCTCTTCTATCAACAAGTCGAAATCCTGCACAGACGGTCTCAAGCCTATTACCTCCGACTCATTATATATTCATGCCTACAAATATTATGCTACTACGGGGAGGCAACCCATAATAGATAAATTAGCTAGGAAGAGATTTTTTAGCCCAAAGGCGCCCATCAAAACATACCAAGCCCAGAAAAATTGTCCATTAGTCAGAATCCCGTGCGAATGCTGTGTCGTTTACTAGGCTATAATTTCCTCGAGGGGCGCCACTCCTCAAGTGGGAATAGAGTTGACCGCAAGGTCCCCAGTCTTGCAGGTACCCCGAAAAGGTCGAGGCAGCCCTTTGCAGAGGCCGTTGTCCATAGATCTGGATCTTACGCCCTGCCGCAGTTGTCCTCCTATAGAGGATCCTCCCGCGATGGTGTTCTCCATCACCATGCAATTTAACCCATTACTGGGAGAAGGTTTGCAACTCATGGGACTTGTGGACAAACCAGTGGGCCCTTTTGAGTGTACATTTGAGGGGCCTTCTTCCTCCTCCATCTGCATTTATGACCCCGGGCTAGGGTACCCCAGTTTCTATTATGGACCCCCCAGGGACAAGGTTTTCCTCTCGGAAAACTTCTTTTTTTTTAATTAATCTAAAAAGCTTCAAACTGTTAGTTTTCTTTTTTAAGGTTTTTGAATAGTTGTAATCCCTTGTTAAAATATATAACAAATATTTTGCAATGACCAGCCACCGGGCCCCGGCACTTGGCACGTGGCAGGCTTCTATATATGGATTCTCATTGTCGCTTGTCTTCTAACCACAGACAATTAGCTGTCTTTTCATACTGAAGCCTTATTAAAGATATTTGATTACTAAAGCAAATCTGATTTCTAACAACGATATCTAATAGGCTTCAAACTTTTGGTTTTCCTTTTTAAGGTTTTTAAATTGTTATAATCCCTTGTTAAAATATACACAAATATTTTTGCAACCACCAGTTTTTTGCTCTTTACGCTATTTAATGTCTTTTCATACTGCGGTCTGTTCAAAGATATTTGACTATTGAAGCTAGTCCGATTTCTAACAACGATATGTACTAAGCTTCAAACTTTTGGTTTTCTTTTTTAATGTTTTTGAATTGTTTCAATCTCTTGTCAAAATAGAGAATCATCACAGGTATATTTCTAGTTCGACTTAAAATAGTAAAATTATTGCTCAGGCACCGTAATTTTCTTTGCAGTTTACATAATAACCTTAGCGATTCTGAACTGAACTTGAAAATTTTTTCAACTTTTTTTGCATGTCTCAGAAAGACATTGCTTATAATGTAAGAAAAGTAATTCGGTAATGATGTTTTTCCAAAAACGATTTCTGCTAAGCTTCAAACTTTTGGTTTTCTTTTTTAAGGTTTTTGAATTGTTGCAATCCCTTCTTAAAATATATACAAATATTTTGCAATGACCAGCCGCTGGGCCCCAGCACTTGGTACATGGCAGGCTTCTATATATGGATTCTCATTGTCGCTTATCTTCCAACCGCAGACAATTTGCTGTCTTTCCATACTGAAGGCTTTCCAAAGATATTTCATTATTAAAGCAAATCTGATTTCTAACAGCGATATCTACTAAGCTTCAAACTTTTAGTTTCCTTTTTTCAGGTTTTTGAATTGTTGTAATCCCTTGTTAAAATATACAGAAATATTTTTGCAACTACCAGTTTTTTGCTTTTTACGCAATTTAAGGTCTTTTCATACTGCGGTCTGTTCAAAGATAGTTGATTATTGAAGCTAGTCCGATTTCTAACAACGATATGTACTAGGCTTCAAACTTTTGGTTTTCTTTTTTAAGATTTTTGAATTGCTGCAATCTCTTGTCAAAATAGAGAATCATCACAGGTATATTTCTAGTTCAACTTAAAATATTAAAATTATTGCTCAGGCACCGTAATTTTGTTTGCAGTTTACATAATAACTTTAGTGATTCTGAACTGAACTTAAAATTTTTTTCAACTTCTTTTCATGTCTTAGAAAGACATAGCTTATACTTGTAAGAAAAGAAATTCGGTATGATGTTTTTCTAACAATGATTTCTACTAAGCTTCAAACTTTTGGTTTTCTATTTTAAGGTTTTGGAATTGTTGTAATCCCTTGTTAAAATATATACCAATATTTTTGCGATTACCAGTTTTTTGCTCTTCACAAAATTTAATATTGTTCCATACTGCTGTCTATTCAAAGATTTTTGATTATTACCGCAGGTCCGATTTCTAACAACGATTTCTACTATGCTTCAAACTTTTTGTTTTCTTTCTTAAGGTTTTTGAATTGTTGTAATCCCTTGTCAAAATATATACAAATATTTTTGCAATTACCAGTTTTTCGCTCTTTAAACAATTTAATTTAAACTTCTCAATGCATGAAAATCTTCAGTTTTTCCACATAAGTGTGACAAGTGCGACAACGTCATTGCAACACTGCTGTATATAAAAATGACGTCATTCAAATAATTGTTTTCTAAAATTAAGTCTCTTAACGAATTTCCTCAAACTTCTAACCCATCTAGATCGTTTTTTTAGGCCAGACTATCTCAGGATGCCAATTTTCCCAAAAAATATGGAGCCGATATCGAGAAAAAATACATATATACACAATTATTGCTCAGTTATAAAGATAGTACTTACTATATCAAACAAAGCATTCAAGCAATACTAATCGTTAGTAAGATTTGTTAGCAACTTGTTCAGTACCAAAGTGGGATTTGAGTGTTTATCCTACCAAGCTTTGGTATATACAAGGGAAATGAGGATACCACATAATAGTAATAATAATAAAAAATAATGATAAAGAAGTATTTGCAACTCAACAATTCATTACAACTTAGACACCACCGAGTTGAGAAATGAATATATATATATATATATATATATATATATATATATATATATATATATATATATATATATATATATATATATATATATATATATATATATATATATATATATATATATATATATATATATATATATATATATATATTCGCTACAGATACTGCATTAAACCAAGATGGAATGATTTCACTTTAATGAAAAAATCAGCTAAATAGATCAATAAATTGTTCCACGTAAGATGTATGCTTTGGTTTAATTTTCAGAGTGATAAGTCCTATTTTTTCTGAGATATATAAAAAATGGTGAAAAACTTAAAAATAAGCAATAAGCCAAAATCGACCAATTGTCTTCTAGATCCTCGCACTTAAACATATTTAAGAAAAGTAAAGTAGGTATACGCCTCCCAACGTTCACTTGATAATTTAGTAGTTTTTTGGAAGAGCTGAAAATCAAATTTGTTTCCATGAAAACCTTCCAAATAAAGTACTTCTCCAAATTTTGGTAGATACCATAGATGTAGATGAAGGAGAACGCAAAAAAGACGTTTTTAAATACAAACTGGAGAAATTTCCAAAATTAAAATTATAGTTAGCAAATGCTCTATGAAGTGATGTCCCTCCTCAAGGCTCAAAATTTATTAAATAGGTATCAGAAAGAAAAAAAAATCCGATTCTACGATGCTGCTTATATACAAAATAAATTCTTTATACCTGCCCCAACAAAAGGGGATATCTGTGCATATTAATCCTCTGCTTTCACATTCAGATTTCTGAATATGTAACAATATTATATACATAAGTTCTATTTGTGCAATGTAAATTTTATAAACTACTGAGCATGCATCACAAAGCCGAAGAATCGATTTTCGAAGGACTTTTCAGACAGAAAATGTTACAAGCTTTCTTTCATAAGGAATTCTTGTACAGAACATGGCAATATTTTTGTCCGACAGCAACTATTCAACGTAAGAAAACACTAAAATAAAATAAAATATATATTCATAATTGTAAATAAGTTCTTCGATTTGAACCCCTTCACAGATTAGTTCAATCTCACTCCTTTAGCAGACAGACAAGTAGTGTCAAAACAGTCATTTCAAGTTCTTCCCTGCAGTCTAATATATAAAATTACTGTGTAGACAAGTAACACCTAAAACACACGTAATCTAATAGAACAGGTTTGGACAGACTACTGAGAAAAGAAGGAAACATTCTTAAAATCTACTAAGGAATTTGCTGGTCAGATTTTTGAGAACTGCCTTCATTTTGCTTGAAATGTTTAGCGAATCTATGTGACGGTTTATGATTTCTCAATCTCCTATAGCAAGAAAAGACAAGATCACATTTATCACACTTAAAACATGTATCATGTATCTTCATATGAGTAATCAGTACACCTGGGGTAGACAAACTCACGCCACATATATCACATATCATTTTTGGCAAGCTAGCCGTACACAACCCTTTCAAATGTCTATTCAAGGAACTCAGTACATTAAAGCTTTTACCACAATGCTCACACACAAAAATGCGTCCCCGATGTTTTGCTTTCATGTGATAGCGATGGTGGTCTTGTGTTAGTGACTTATGATTGCAAAGTTTACAATCGACTGGCTTAACGTCAATTCCATGGGCGCAAGAACGGTGATTTCTCAACCTATTTGGGTAACGAAAACCTTTGCCACAAATCTCACAGACATAAGGCAAATCATATAGGTTATGGCAAAGAACATTGTGTTTTTCTAAATACCGCTTCCGTGAAAATGTCTTACAACATATTTTACATGTATTTGTGTTAGTTTTTTTCGCAGCGGTATAGATCATTCCTATTTTTCTGAAGTTTACTGACAGTTCTTAAGCTACTACCAAGTGCCACTTCCTTTTGTTTTTCAACAGTACTTTTAACTAGCTGTTCTTCTTCGTAGACAGAAGTACAAATGTCTTCATTTTGAGAAAATGGAGAAACTTTCATTCTAAAAGTCATATCAAAATCCTCAAGAGTATTACTTTCGGTGGCAGTATCAAACCCAAAGAAGGAATTAGTTTGCCTACTAGAAAACTCTTCATCCATCTCATTGATATCTCCGGGCACTTTTGAAACTTCATCCGATTTTTGGTCAGCAGAGTGGTGACTACCGTCAATATTTGCGCTTGTTTCTGGCACTTGGAAAACTTTTATACCTTTGGCACCTTCTTTGTTTCTAAAACTCCGTCCGCAATGTTTTACTTTCATGTGATAATGATGGTGATCTTGTGTGGCTGATTCATGATTACATATTTCACAAATTACTGGTTTTGTGGCAACCCCGTGGGCTGAGGCTAGATGGTTTATCAGCCTTTTTGGATAATACAAATTTTTACCACAAATGTTACATGCATAGGGGGATTCCACTTGAATTTCATGGCACTCAGAATTGTGCTTATCAAAGTTGTATTTCCGATGAAATGTTATGCAGCATATTTCACAGGTATTTGCTTTTATTTTGGCAGTTTTAAATGACAATTCTGTTTTCTGATGATTATTAATAGTTTTTGAACTAGAGTCAGGCTCATTTTTCTCTCGTCTTTCGTCTATATCGGTAAATAGCAATGCTTCTTCAGTGGCATTAAAAGAGTTTTCTTGTTTCTGAGTTGATGGTACCACAGCAGTTTTACCATCATTACTTTCAATTAAACTATGCTGTCCAAAGAGGGAGTCACTTTTTCTGTTACACATGTTTGCCTTAATTAAATCATCTGATATATACAAAACCTCCAACGATTTTCCGCTAATAGCTTGGTGGTTTCCATTCAAGTTTGAATGCGTTTCTGACCCTTGTAGAGTTGCAAAATCTTCGCGGGTATTTATGATTCCAATATTTTGACTGCTATGTTTTACTTTAATGTGATAGGAATGGTGATCCCGTGTTGCTGATTCGTGGTTACATGTTCCGCATGTGACCGGTTTTGCGTCAACACCATGGACTGAAGTCAAATGGTTAATCAGTCTTTTTGGATAGTACAAATTTTTGCCACAAATCTCACACGCATAAGGCAATTCGACTTGAATATTGTGGCATTCAGAATTGTGTTTATCAAAGTTGTATTTCCGCCGAAATGTTTTGCAACATATTTCACATGTATTCGCTTTTATTTTGGTAGTCTTGAACGGCAACTCTGTTTTCTTAAGTATATGAATAGTCTTTGAACTATGATTAGGGAATTTTTTCTCTTGGTTTTCGCCTACATCGCTAACTAATTGTTCTCCAGTAAGACTGGTTGAAATTTCTTGATCTTGAAATGAGGGAGACATAGTGCTTTTACCAGCATCACTTTCAGTTGACTTTCTAAACTCTTTAAAGAGGGGATTAGCTTTTCTGTTAGACAAACATACATTTACTCCAGTTAAATCCTCGGATAATGTTGAAATTCCACGCAATTTTTCACTAGCAAAGTGGTGATTTCCATCAGCGTTAGAGTTCGCATCAGACACTTGCCTACTTCCGAAATCTTCGTTGCCTTTTTTGTTTATAATGCTTTGCCCACAATGTCTCGATTTGATATGGTAGGCATGGTGATCTTGTGTTACTGATTCATGATTACATATTTCACAAATAACTGGTTTATTGTCAATTCTATGAACTAAAGCTCGGTGATTTCTTAACCTTTTTGGATAGTATAAATTTTTCCGCAGATATCACATGCACAAGGCGATTCGAGTGGCTTATTATGACACTCAGAATTGTGCTTGTCGAAGTCCCGTTTAAGCATAAATATTTTAGAGCATATTTGACACGTATTGGCTTTAGTTTTCGTATTCTTAAATAGCAAGCCGTCTTTAATTTGATCATCAATTCTATCTGGACTATTGTCAGGCAAATTTTCTTTATGTTTTTCATTTCTGCCGAGTAATTGTGATTCTTCAAGGATTGTACCACACATTTCTTGATCTTGAGATGACGATGATATGTCAATTGCACTGGACCATTCAAAATAATCAACTGCATTTGTTTTGGTGGCATTATCATCTCCATTTGAATCACCTTTTCTGTTAGGAAAACTTATGTTTCTTTCACTTAAATCATCAGGCAATTTTGCAGCATCGCTTGGTTCTTCATCAGCCGAGTAGTCATTTTCATCCTCAAACACTTGCAGAAACGACAAATCTTTGGTACTTTCTTTTTTACTGATATCTTCCCTGCAATGTTTTACTTTTATGTGATAGCGATGACGATCCTGTGTTATTGATTTATGATTACATATTTCACAAATGACTGGTCTTACGTCGATTCCATGGACTGAAGCTCGGTGATCTCTTAACCTCCGAGGATAGTACAAATTTTTGCCACAAATCTCACACATATATGGTAAATCGACTGGCATGTTATGACAATCAGAAATATGCATTTCAAAGTCTCGTTTCCGAAGAAATGTTTTGCAGCATATTTCACAAGCATTTGTGTGTGCTTTGTTATTCTCAATTAAAAATTCTGCTTTCTGAAGCTTGTTCAAGTTTTTTGAACATAGGCGTGACACACTTTCCTCTCGTTTTTCGTTTACATTGCTGACTAGTTGGGAATCTTCATCAATTCTTGTGCAATTTTCTTGATCTTGGGACGATGGAGATACATTCATTTTACTGGTCATGCTAAAATTGCTGCTTTCTATTCTTCTACTAGAAAAACTTGGATTTTCCCTTATTTTCATGCACAGTTTCGAAATTTCATGAGATTTTTCATCCGAAGATGGATGATTTTCATCTACTTTTGTATCCGTTTCAAACGTTGCCTGAAATGTAATATCTTCGGTACGATATTTTTTCATGATGCTCCAATGTCTCCAATGTTTAGCTTTCATGTGATAGCGATGGTGATCTTGTGTTACTGATTCATGATTACATATTCCACAACTGACCGGTTTTACATCAAGTCCGTGAACTGAGGCTCGGTGGTTTCTTAACCTGTTCGGATAGCGAAAGCCTCTGGTGCAAATCTCACAAACATACGACCATTCGTGCATATTATGGGAAAGAGATATGTGACTCTCTAGATCATATTTCCGACAAAATGTTTTGCAACATATTTTACATATATAAGCTTCGACATTTCCACCTGACCTAGTTGCGGAACCATGGTTATCCTCATTCTCTTCTTCTTGTTCATCAATACTGCTAATTGCTTCTGGTTCTTCAGGGATATTGATACAACTTTCTCCAACACTCATACAACTTTCCAGTACAACCGAAATATCAATTTTACCCGTCTGACTGACACTATCAATAAAACTTTTTGTGCTACTATCCTCTCGAATGAGGGAATCACTTTCTCCGCTAAAAAAATTTGCAAATTTCTCGCTTGTATCACCAGATTCTTTTGAAATTTGCACTAATTTTTGGTCAGGAGACTGCCCTTTTTCGATGACATTTGAATTTGTCTCCAAAAATACAAAATCTTCTGTGTCCTCTTTGTTTCTGATACTTCTGCTGCTATATAGGAATATTTCTCCTTCTTTGCTACAATGTTCACTGAAAGTAACATCAGGAGCATTACATATCTTACTTTTTAACTGCACCGAGCAGCTAGCTTCATTAACTACCAGTGTTCCAAACACAGCATGTTCATGAGCTCTAGTCTCAAAACAGAAAGCACATATCATTTTACTCACGTTTGAAGACAATTTCGCCTGCCAAACACTGGCATCAAGAGTAAGAAAGCCTTCAACAGGGAGTCCTCGCATTTTTAATAGTTAACCTGCAACAAAAAAATTGTTTAATCATAGCCTTTTACACATGATACACTACCAAGTAGCTTGTCCTAATCTTACGTACGGAATAACATGTGTTTGGTATATGCAGCAATGTAGCTTCCTAAGCCCGGAGCCACTCCTATGACCTTTCACACTCATTTGCATTTTTACGGTGTTGGTATAAGAAACAATTAGGAGAGAAAGGGCATAAGAGAACACGTAGAACAATGAAAAAAAAAACGAAACAACTCACAGCTAGTGAAAACGTGGATAAATGCACATTTTTTGGCGGATAACCCCACTCAGCCGTCCTTAGTGCAAACATAAAAATAAAATTCAACTGAACAGTTAACTGGTGAAAAACAAAACTTTATTGGTTAAGATCTTAGTAAACTTTATTTGGCACTAAATCCAAAAATGGAAGTCAAATGTTAAAATACATTCGCCACCTTCACTCAAATTTGTCATTTAAAACGCTCTTTTTCTCAGTCCCTGCAAAACCTAGATTTTATTATCCTAGATCTGCGCATAATTTTATCATATGACAATCTAATTTTAGCATTGTATATATAACAGTAGTGTATTGTATAAATACACTACAATCAATCAAACCAGTTTTTTCCCCAGCTAAGGCATTATTCAGTGGCCATGCAGTTGATTTGGTTTTGCATCGCCAAACGGCAGAAATTCCCCTTTGCTGTGGCGTGTTCTCTCAGGTTACTTGAAAAGGGTACTAATACTTTAAGTTTCTACTTGAGCCCTCTTCCAGCACTCGATAGTGGCTGATTCAATACAACCCTCCCGGGAAAAAACACTTACCCGTTATAATTGTTCTCAGGAAATTTCGTATAGTTTTATGTAGGGGCTTGAGACCGTTGCTGTAGGGTTCTTAGAAGCATGAATTTTATTCGGTAGTTTTCGTCAAGATCAGACCCCTTCTGGGGGTTTTATCCTCCTTTTCCTAAAATTAAGAGAGTTTTTTTACGCTAGTAAATTTTAATAGGTAGGAGGAGGAAGGACACTGCACTAGACCCTTAAAATCCAAAACGGCGGTGCTGATTTTCGTTTCAAGGCCCTTCAGCCAGGAAGTGCAATGGGTGTTGGGGGGGGGAAGTCATCCTGTGCTTTCACACACCCTTCCTGCTTACCTTCCCCAGATACCCATTTAGAGCTAGCTTCAAATCAATATATTCAATGTATTTGGCCAGAGAGAATGCGTAACTTATAAGAGTGGGAAGTGGCGCTAGTGTCGACAAAATAACTATAATCGCCATCTAGATGGTGTTGGTAGTTTTTTTTGGCAACACTAGCACCAGTTCTGTCTCCTAAAAGGTACCAATACACTTTCTTATTCGGCATCAACATGAAAAGCTACTTCGTTTTACGTACATATTGTTATCAGAATGTCTTCTTTTGTATTGGAGATTCGAGTACTATTGGCCAACGTCATTCTTCACAAACAATTTGTTAGCACGAACTGTTTGAAAACGACAATCGCTTCAATACGAATTCTTTGAAAGACAATAGGGTTAATAGACCAATAGCAATCACCACCAGCGGACATGGTTTTGGTTTCTAAGGAGCTTTCACATAATCGCGAGTGAAACTTTAACGTAAAGCAAGACGTTGAGGGGGTTGCAATCTTTCTCAAACTTATTACATTTTTCGTTCGTTTAAAGTTTCAAAGCCATTTTTTAATTTAATTTTTATCCAGTTTCTTTTTTTGAATCAAGTTGTAGACTGCACAATAATCGGCTCAAAAGCAAAAAGTACGACCAAGTGGGAAGGCGACCACAGAAGCATTTGATTTTTAATAAGGCTTTTTAGTACCTTAAACAGAATGACTATTTTATCATGTTTTAGTTCTTGTAAAATTTCTTAGGACCAAAATTGAGTTCTCCCAAAAAATGATAAAGTATAAGAATTAATTGGGACAAAATCTTTTATACTTCTTAAAAAGAGCACTAGAATTCAAAATGTTTCACAGGAGTCTTTCTCTATTTTCTACAGTCGTCAATTTCGTAAAATGACATGTAGAAGTCTCTGGGGGATAGGCTAAATGCCAAAAACAAAGTTTACATCCGAAAACTCAAATTTTTCAAGGGGGCAGGGGATTTGTCGGTAAATCTTATTTTTGAAGATGCGCCCAAGCATCCCCTATTTGTAAGAGAACAAATATAGCCTTCCATTTTACTTTAGAAATGTTTCCACACTGAAAGAGATGCTACCGTTTACTGACAATCCGAATTGAACTACTAGTCCAGATATCTCCCTTCATGTGAAGATACGCCTGGAGATCCATCCTGCCTCCATATTGGTCTGAAAGAATTAAGGGCACTTGGACAATTTGGGTTTAAAAATGCACTTTTTTAGACTTAGAACCTTGATCACCACAGAAATATCCACTGAATGTCTCCCCTTTAAGGTTTAAATTGCAACTATGCAACACCGTTCATAAAGCTTAAATAATTGTCCATAATAATTATTCCATTGATATGCACTCAGTATATATTTAGAGAAAATACGTCACGGAACGACAGTCCGTCCTGAGTAATCGGAAGATGGTATACAAAGGTGTTTGACAAATTTAAGCCAAATGAGGATCTGGGGATTTTAGCTCGCTACCTATTCAGGCCAAAACTTGGGTTTGACAGCAAAAAAAAAAAAAGAAAAAAGGTAAAAAAAAGCAGTATGTAATTGCAAAATCCTTTTTGCTATTTACAAAAAAAAAACAGTGGGACTTTTTATTTTCCATTTGGAAAAGCCCTATTTCAATATTCTACGAACTCTTGTTTAATATGATTTCCCTAGAAAAAGATACAACACAAAACGAATAAATAAACACGCATTTGCAGCTAGCTTTCTCCAGAAAAAAAAAATACAAAATTCGGTATTTTAATAGGTAGGGATGCGAGTTCATCTTCCTCCAAGGAGTTTATCAACAGGTTGTTCTTCATTGTGCAAGTTTCATCACAATCACGCCCTTTTTTATAAATGTTTTCCCTTCCTTCAACATCATACACATCTTCTTATGATAGTAGCTTTAAATTTAACAATTCGACATATTTAAAGTTGGACGACATATTATTTAATTAACTTTTGTTCCACACCCAATTAGAAAACATACACACACACACAAAAACGAAAACAATGCTATCAATCCTTACATCAAAAGTAATGACTACATCTACACCCTCAGACACATTATTTTTACTCAGTCATACATGAAATACGTCACCCAATGCCCATTTCCGCCACACCAACCCGTATTAGTACCGTCATGCTCTCTTTTTTTAAAGCATCAAATGTGGAATTATGAATAATAGATTTATAAAAGAGGGAAGAGTCCGTCCAAATTTTAAAGCGTTACCTTGTCAAAATGAATACTGACAATGTTCAGCATTAGCTTGATACATCAAAGCATATCGTAATCTGATACCTAATATTAACATTTCCACTATTTTAAACTGTTCAGTCATGTTACGAAATTATAAAAATTATCATATAAACAGACTATTTTAGTGAAAGGGATTGGCTGGCGTAGCCACTAAAAAAAGGAAAAGCAGGGTAACTCAAGCTAGGTTGGTAGGATTTCAACCCCAGGTGAACGCCAACTTCGGTAGGTTTTCCGTTTTCAATTGAGCCCGAGCCTTTGATGAAAATCATTGTCGTGATATACAAAGCTGTGCCTACCTTCTATGTAGTAAATATGTCTGTAAATTCAACCACTGAATAAAAGGTCTACGAGGTTAATTTTTCCCATTAAAAAAAAAAAAGAAAAAAAGTGAAACGAGCTACATTTGGGGCTAGACAAGATATCACGGTAAAATCTTTCTTAAAAACTACTTAAATATACTCAATGAAAAGCTGGAAACAACAAAGCGAAATCATGTAATTATAAATGTTTGTAACTTTTCATATTTCACTAGAATTTACTTGTTTTTTTTTTTTTGCAGGTTTCATAAGCATACCAGCTTCTTCAAAACTCAAGATCCAAGAAATGATTTACTATGTTCATCTCTTTACAAGTCAAATTCTTTTCATCAAATATTATTGTGAGGCCTTTCAAATACTAGCCGAGCTCTTTTTCATTTTTGAGGGTAGCTTTACACTAAAATTGCCCACATCAATTGGGCTCAAAAGTCAATTTTCCTTAGCTTGCAAGACAGTAAATTCACATAGTTTTCAATAGTTTTCACAATTTCACATAGTTTTCAATTGCGTATCTATACGTTTAAACATAGCTATCAAAATTGTTAAAAGAAACTTTAAAACATTTGCTTTCACACACTTTTATTAATCCGGGGGGAGGTATAGTTTAGAGTGTGGGGATGTTATAGTAAACATCAGGGGCGTAGCAAAAGGGGGGGGGGTTAACCCCCTCACAAAGGTTTTTTCTTACTCTGCACTGCTGTTGGGAAGCAAAGCTCATGTTCTAAAAAATGAGTAAAGTGTGAATTTAAAAATGGAAAGGTACGAAGGAAGCTTCCCGAGATAATGTAAAGGCGAATTACCTCACTGATTCCATGCGAAACGACGTTATGTTTACAGTCAAACACACATAGAAGAGGTTCCAAGCACTGGTAAGCTTTTAGACAAAATACATGTGTCTCAAATCAATGAAAGTAAATATCTAGTAAAACTTTCTGGTGAGCCTCTGTAATCGACTAGTTTTTTTTCCCTGACTTTCCCATTAAGTTTGCACTTATAGAGTACAAATCTCGCCGTCCCGAACTGAGGCAGGCGTCAAGTTTTTACCTGATTCTAAGAAATTTAGTTAGCTATGTGAAAATTTGAAGATCCCTGTTTTGAGACCAAGAACAATAGGGTGAAAAACAATAAAACACACCGTTCTGGTCGTCTCAGTTGAGGAATATTTTAGAAAGCTCCTTTCTTTCCTCTCAAACTCTATCCAGGCTTTTACCCAAAAATTTGATTCACACAAGAACATACTATCAACTTTCTAGAGTTTGTTACGAGCCAGCTTAGAAGACGGTGAGAACCAAAACACTTCTAGAAATACCAAGCTAGCGAAATTTTATGACCTTGAAACCTTAGAGTTGTATGGTGAAGTCATTCTGTTGTGACCAGTTTTGAATAAAAAAAATAAATAAAATAAAAAATGACAAGTTTTGGATAAACAAATAATAAAATAAAAAACTGACAAGTTTTAAATAAACAAAAAATAAAATATAAAAAAGAAGAAAAAACATGAGAATACTATTGAAAAGCATTGAAATGCTGACTTTCTGCCCGTGGTAAATGCGTTACTTTGAAGTTTAGCAACAATCTCATTCACAACTTGCATGCCTGAGAGGGGATTTTACTCATTGAAGCTTCAAGAACCTAACTGAGAATCAGAACTTACGAAGAACGGGTAAATGCTCTAGCAATAGCATTCATACAAAAAACGAATCGGGTTGACTTTGGGTGCAATCTCGATGAAATTACTTAAAAGTCACCAAGACTCAACATCTTTTCGCAAAAAAAACTTTTGTTGTAAATTTACCCCTTGAGCCTAAAAACTGGTTTTTCCTAATTTGCTGCTGACATCCAAAATTCACATTTCTTTAATATGGTGTACAGTGCTCATAGTATATTGGTTTATATAGACATAGGTACATACGCACTAGGCAATGGTAGGTCTGCTCGCCCTAAAAATAGCTAATTCCCCCCGCCCCAGAAGCCTTTCCTGGTTGCACCCCTGGTAAAAAATGCTGAGCTATTTCCTTCACAAGAGAATTCCAAGCTGGTGAATTGTTATCTCTTTTTGACTCAATGTTTTTTTCTTCTACAAGAAAAATAAAACATAAAAAAGAAAAAAGATTTTCGTCTGAACTACACAATAAATAATTAGGAGTAGCAACAAGTTAAATATTAGGACATAAATTATCTTTTCTATTTCAGATAGTAAAAACAAGTCTAAGTCTTCAGCAGAAAAGTTAGTGCTATTTTTCCACCACAATGTCAAAATAAAAAGTTCAAAAGCTTCTTTTTTGTGAATTATTCGGAGTGGATGCATAATGATGGCTTTGAAACATGACATATAATTTACCAGAAAATTGACATGTAAACAAGTATATTCTGCAGCAAGTTCAAGTAAATTCCTTAAATATTAAAATCTACATCATAGTTCAAAATTTAAGCATAGTCCTTCAATCACTAAAAAATAAACTGCAACTTTTACTGTATATAATAAGCAATATATTTCGTCACCATAAGCCACGAAAGAGAGTTACATGTTCCTGAGCATTTTTAGTCGGGAAAACATTGTGCAAAAACTATGGCAGTGGAACATTATTTTCTCTGTTATTGAAAACCCTCACAAATCTGTGATGTTGTCTATGACTTCTTAACTTCAGAAATGACGGAAACACCACACCACATTCGTCACATTTATGTGCATTAGGACCGTCTGTGTGCACCTTAATGTGAGCCTTTAGATGATCTGGCCTTGATATATATACTCCACAAATTGGACACAATCGTTTTTCTGTTTTAATTCCATTATGTAGCCTAATATGTCTATTAAAAGAGCTTCTTATAGTGAAGCTTTTGCCACATAAGTGACAGATAAGGGGAGCCTCACAATGTTTTGCTTTCATATGGTAGTTGTGATGATCACGTGTATGGGATAGGTACTGACAAAGTTCACAGGTAATTGGCTGCGCTTCAATTCCATGAACAGAAGATAGATGCGTTTTTAATCTATTTGGCGCTCCGAAGCTTTTCCCACAGATATTGCAATTAAATACACGGTTTACTGGGAGACTATGGTAGGTAGTACAATGGGAAATGAAAGAACTTCTGTTAGAAAACCTCTCCGGGCATTTTTGACAGTTATATAAGTCCACTTTTTTTAGCACATGAATCTTTTTTGGCGGGTCGTTTATCAAATCCACGTCTTCTGTGATTTGTTTTTCAATGGAAATATAGTCTACAGCTTCGTGATCTGTTTCATAAAAGTTTGAACTGCTAGCAGGCATTGATACGTCTATCTCACTAGATCCTACTTCACATTCAACAGGTTCATCCATATCCGACTGAAAGAAGCATAGAGAATTGTCATCACTATCGTCAACTGTCACAACTTCGTTGCTACAATCATTGATTTCTTCAGAAATAAATTTAACATCACAGAGCTTAGGAGTTCCATCGTCTTGACATCGGAGTTCTACGCAACATTCACTGGGATTGAAAAGAATGGTACCATAGACACTGTGCACATGAGACTCAGTCTTGAAGCAAAACCCACAGACTATTTCAGAATCTTTTGCACCTAAAGTTGCCTTCAAAACATCAGGGCTTAAGGAAAGTAAACCTTCAACATGAAGCTGCACCATTGTAAATTAATTCACTGCAAAAAAAAGAGAAGAATCTTTTGTAATCAGCACTGAACGGGATAATGGATGCATAATGTAGAAAACCACAGAAAGACAAAAGTTGGAGAAGAGAATGCAGTTTATTGTAGCCAGTTAACCTTTGCAAAATCTCTTTGAGAAAAATATGTAGTTAAATGCCTAAAACTGATGCTCTGTCCTCTCAGAAATACTCATTAGTTACATTTTTTCTAGCCAATACTTGGGCACTGGAAACTAAGTTAAAGCTAGAATCCAGAAATAGAGAAGTATCTAGCTTTGGCAAAGAGCTTCCACTTTATTTTAGGAAGAATTCACTTATTTTCCAGTATATATACACTTATACATGGAAATCTTAAACAATTTAATGATAATGAGTTCCAAGATTTAGTAACAATTTTTCCAGGAAATGGTATTTGTAGAAGCATTACATACGCATGTTTTTTCTCAGGAAAAATGTTTGCTTTGAACAACAAACATTTGAGCACAGATTAGTACCCAATAAAAGCAAGATCTGACAGTTATTGAATATTAAAAAGATTGTTTGTTTTGGTCAAAATGATCAAGTCTATTCTAAAATGACTCTTCTCAAAATTTATGAATTTCAAGCAGACAAGTAAATTCTAAACAAATGATCCTAATTTTCTCCACTAGGTCTTATTACAAACTTATCAAATTTAATTTAAAAAATAATAATAAAGTCTTACGGAAGTAAAGATCTAAGTTTAAACTTAAAAGGAGGAAAAATTATTGCTTAGCAGATTATGCAAGATATATCTATAAAACTAGCTCAGATAAACTGTCTTGTGAAATTTCCTTACAATTGTAGATTTCTATAAACTAGCACTTTACTAAAAACAGAAATAGACGCAAAAAACATCCTATTTTTTCAGGAGAACAGAAGTCCAGGAATAGCCTCCGAAAAATAAAAGACTAATTTATAAGGCTCTCAATAGTCTTTCATCAACCATGTCATCGAAAACTTTTAGTACATAATTGTAGGTGATAGTGTGCGTCCAGCTTCAAGTATTGCCTCTGAGCATACCAGGTTTTTAGTGGTTGCTGGGGGGATAAGATTTGGTCTCAGAATACATTGGGGCATGAATTTCGATGTCGGAGCCCGAGGCCTTTTTCATATTGAACTCCCAAGCCGGGAGCCAGAAATGGCAGGGGACGACAGAGATAAACTAGAAGGCAAAGTTCAGAGACGTCAAGAGATTACGGGGCCGGCTCAGTCCTTTTCACTGAGACTATTCTCATGCCCTTGCATAAAGATAGGGTACAGCTAAGCAAGCCGACCAAAAAATTAGGGCATGTCTTGACCTTATACTGACTACTGAAGCCATGAAGGGACCTATTTCCAAGGTGAAACTCTGTATAAGGATTGAGAAAAAGAATAAAGGTGATAAAGTTCAGTGTTCTCCATATCTGAGATTGCCATCAAGACGGGAGCCCGAATCTAAGCCCCCCGCTCAAGAGGCTACCCTGTGACGAACAATCTGGCGTATATCCAATTAGCACTGAACGTGTCGTATTCAGCTCAGTATGCATACCACATAATGAAAACCCACAACCAAAGAAGGTAATGAAGCTCAGAGATGCAGCTTGGGTTTTGAGTTTGGATATCTTCGAGGAGTTGCAGGAAAAATTAAACTGTTTTCATGAAGATGAAAAAGAAAAAAAATAAGTTTTTCATTAGGCATTTTTTTTTGTTTTGTTTTTTTAAAAACGCGGTTTTTAGTTTTCAGTCACTTGAGGAGGCTGGTAGGGAGAATGCGGCAGGGGAAGATTGCCAACCTCAGGTTACGTATTTTCAGCCATGAAGGTTACAATGGCACCCTTGGTACGCTCTCCAGCCTTTCTAATCCTGAAATTGCACCAATAATTGCCATTTTTGGTTCCATACGACACTTTACGATGTAGGTATCAAGACAAATTTATAAAAGTAAGAATATATGAGCAGTAGCTTTTGAGTCATTAAATATCTCTCTACAATCTTCCAGTAGCCTGCTAGCCCTGGCGGACAAAAAAAGAAAAAAAAAGGCATCAGGACAGTTATGTTTTCATCATTCAATAATCAGTTGGGCTGTCAGTCACTGCGAAATTTTAATTGTATCGAATTAACGACGCCTCTTGACTACTAATGTCCTTGCGTCGGTCCTGCAGTGTGTTGCTAGAGCTGGGTTCGAACCCTGGGTCCCGTATTACCAAGCTGAGATAAATTCCACTGCACCACCACAGGACACTTTTTTTTTGCTCTTTGAAACTATAGAGCATCTCAAACCTACACCGGAAGATGTTCAGAATCCACAGCACCACCTAAATATGCTTCATGTTTCAATGTTATTGATGAATAAACAAGACAAAGGTTAATTGTTGAGCACTTGATCCTGTTGAGCACTGTCTTGATGCAGTATCCCGCATCTGGTTGTGAAGCTTGCAGTCTTCCCCTAAAAAATTATCCTCAACGCAGCACTCAATCACTTTTTAAACTGAGTCAAAGCAAAATTTACTGTTGCCCAGTTATTGTAATTAGCTAAGTTTTACTATTATGAGCCGAGCTTTTATTCTCCTATTAAGTTTAAAGTTACTTCCTTAAAAGGAACATTTTCTTCTTTTTTTTCTAAGGTCATCAAGCCTCCACCTTTGTTCTCTTCTTTGTCACACCTCATTGTATAAAAACCAGCGAGATTTGGTGTTATCGCTTCTTTAGTTAAATGAGTCTCTTGTAAGTGGCGGATCCAGGGTGGGGCCGGGGGACCCCCCCCCCCCCCCAAGACTTTGTCTGGTACCCACATTTCTTGTTTTTTTCTTCTTTTTTTAGAACAAATTTGTTAATTTAGTCAATTATTGGCACCTTTGTCACATTCCTCCACCCCAAGATTTTGCTCATTGGCGCCCTTGTCACGTTAGGCCTCCTCCAAGATTTTGGTCTAGATCCGTCCCTGTCTTGTGAAGGACTAAATTATGCTTTTTTCTTATAATTAGTACACTTGTTAGTGCAGTTATTACTTTTCCATCCCACTTGTGTTTAGTTGAACGATCCTCTTTTAGCTCTTGCAGGGCGCTTCCCTTTCTTTACATAGTTACCTGTCTGGGTGTTTTTCTTTATCTGGTGATGGATGAGTGGGTTCTTTTCCCTGTCAAAAATTCTTTCTGGCCCATTTGCTCAGATAGATCTACTTGGTCAATTTTGTCAAAATTTTCAGGTTTCCAAGTGTCAGATCTTCATACAGGACCTTGTTAAATTTTTACATTATTTTTGTCTTTTCTTAAATTATTAGAGCTATGTCTATCTAGTAGTAGTAATCAAATAGCAGTTCCACAGATTTTCTTTTGTTTGTAAATTTGTACAACTTTTCTTCGTCCTAAAGTTACTCTGTATGTAATTTTTTTCTCAATTTCCTTCTACACTCCACCTTGTCGTCTATTAATAATTATTAAAAATTTTAATAATTACTTGAGACAAGGACAAGATGGAGAGCACCAATCGAGTTATGGGCACCCTAGAGTGTCAATCATTTCGATCAAAAGCTTCCATCAATCAATTGATTAAAGCATGATTGACCGTCTAGAAACCCGTTTGAAGCTTGAGTCAAGCGTTCATGGTGATTGATAGAAAGTTTGAATCACTTAATTGGTTCCTAGACGGTCAATCATGTTTTAATCAATTGATTGACGGAAGCTTTTGATCAAAAAGATTGACCATTTAGGGTGTCCTTTTCTTATCTTTCTTGTATATTGTTATTATCAGTCACCGGAATTGTTCCGTACAAAACTTTGTATCCATTGCTTGTGTCTCATGAATAGTTGCTCAGCCTCAAGAAGAGATCGTTGATTTCTCGACTTTGGCATAGTCCTTCTTTGTAATTTATGTGTACTGTTGGCAAAGTGTGAGCCCTCATAATTTGCACTTATGAGCAGTTGTTCTTCAAATTAGAATATAATTTTATTTATTCTAAAATACATATAAACCATTACATTAAACATCTTTCTAAAAGGCTTCAAAGCATGTTATATAGAAGAAACACAAATATTTACAGCAGAAAATAAACAATCAGACAAAAATAATGAAAACTAACCAAAAACAAACTCCCACTGTATAATAACAGCAGAACAGACAAAAAAACATGTAAATATTCAAAATTTGAAACATTTCAACAATATTGGACCCAACTCACACTCATTATTGGTTTTATGCAACAAATGTATGCAACAATAGTTTTCTTATATTAAGTTATTTATCCGTGTAATATAAATTAGAGTCACATATTTTTGGTCCCCACATCCTCTCTCTCTAACACAAAATATGAAGCCCTTACCTCCTCTCCCTAATGCTTGGTAATTTTAGGTTGGTTCTCACAAGTTGTTCCCGAGATGTTAAAGACGTGCTATTTTGATAGCCGACATACATGGTATCTTTCAATTTACCTCTGCTCCTCCCCGTAAGTCAAACTTCCCTAAGAACCTTTCGCATATTTTGAACAAAAAGTCTACCCAAAATTTTGATTAGATGTCTTGGAGGGTTAGAGGGATCGATGGCAAATAAAAGCATGGGAGAGAGGCTAGTTACCATCCAATCACTTTCGACTCTAAAAAGGGTACTAGAACTTTGGATTTCCGATCGAATAAGCCCCCTTCGAAGTTTTTACAGCCATCCCTTTCATAAGAAGGAATTGAAGGACCAAAAAAAACCACAGGCATATGTTTCTTTACTTGGTCAGTGCTAGAGTACTGCCTCTGATATTTTTGTATTGTTTTGATCAAAATAAATACCTTGAACCAGCGACGACATTGCAGATATTTGAAATAGGTTTTACAATGAACAAACACTTATCCCTGTTAAATTGTATGCCTTTCTCTCTTGCTCATATCAGTTGGTACGGATGTTAGTACTGTACCATTGAAATATTCGTCCACGACTTTAATCTGACTAGCAATTCTAACTTTGACAAAGGCTTGATCTTCTACCACATCAAACAAAAGCATATGAATTAAAAAATCATCTGCATTCTGCACCTGCGTTTGATAGTAGACCATATCGATTGCTCCCAAAGCCCGTTTTCTTTAACCTTTAGGACACCCAGTCAGAATTTAATACCTAGACCTGAACTCATCAACTGCTGTCATGTAGCTTTCAGTTGCTTATCAATACTCCCAATCAGTTACTTTCACATGGCTTTTATTAATCCAGGAAGTATTTCGTAGATTGGATGCGAAGATTATTTTTCACTCTGTACCACAAAACTAAAATTAGAAAAAGAAAAGATTGGACATGACTACAGGTTCAAGACTAGGATACAAATGAAATAATCGTTTCTACTTCATATGGCAGAAACAAGGCTTGTTTAAACAGTAAGGTTGGTGATTTTTATCAAAAAAAATAAAAATTTGAAACTACAAAGTTTTTTCACCCTTAATTAGGAATAAGAATGAAATAAGAAGCAAATTTGTATCTTTTAAACGGATACTGGTGGTGTTTTCACCCCAAAATGTAAAAGTTTTTAAATATAAGTTTTACATTTAAAATGCAAAACAAGTTTTTTTGTTACTAATTGGAATGAAAGTAGTAGCCTTAAGGTATAGTTGATTTTCGTTGAAAATTTATTGACAAATAAAAGAACTCAGAACTCAGGAAGGCTTTAAAGGAGGACATGCAATTTACAGGTAATTAAATATTTTACAAGATAATTCTACTATAAATACAAGTTAAGTCCTTATGTAAAATACGGTAATGCAACATGTGATAATTCAAACGTTAATATAGCAAATCCATCACAACAAAAAAAAACTCTAACTCTTAATTGGACACTGTTTTTAATCTTCATGAGCCTCAAATGTGTCTTATATATTCTAGAGCCTTTTTAGTTGGGTAAGTATCTTGCAGGATCTATGGAAGTGGATCAGCATTATTTCTACTATTAAAAACCCTCACAAATCTGTGATGTTGTCTATGACTCCTTAACTTCCGAAATGACGGGAATACAGCGCCACATTCATCACATTTATGTGCATTAGGACCATCTGTATGTAACTTAATGTGAGATCTTAGGAAATCAGGCCTTGATATATATACACCACAGATTGGACATAATCGTTTTGGTGTTTTAACCCCTTCGTGCAACCTGATGTGTCTGTTAAAAGAGCTTCTTATAGTGAAGCTTTTCCCACATAAGTGACATACAAGGGGTGTCTCACAATGTTTTGCTTTCATATGGTAGTTATGATGAACACGTGTTGGGGATATATGGTGACACAGATCACAGGTAATTGGCTGCACTTCAATTCCATGAATTGAAGATCGATGCATTTTTAATCGATGTGGCCCTTTGCAGATTTTACCACAGATATCACAATCAAATACACGACTAGCTGGGATACCATGGTGGACAGCACAATGATCGATGAAAATATTTCTGTTAGAATAGCTTTCAAAGCATTTCTGACACTCATATATTTGATTTTTCTTGTCATTTTTGTCAATGGTTAAATCGACTTTTTTTAGAATATGAATCTTTTTAGATGGGTCATTTTTCAGATCCAAGTCCTCCACAAATGGGTCTTCAATAGAAATATGGTCTACTGCTTTATGATTTGCTTCATGAATGTTAGAAGTGCTAGCAGGCATTGACAAGTCTACCTCCCTAGTTTCAAATCTAAACTCAACTGGGTCATAAGCATTAGGTTTAAGGAAATACGAAAAATCGTCATCACTATCATCATTCGCCACATCTTCGTTGTCACCAACATTATTTTCTTCTATTTTACATTCAACATCACAGAATGTAGTATTGTCATCATCTTGACATTGCAGTTCTAAACGACATTCACTTGAGTTGAAAAGAATGGTACCATAAACACTGTGCACATGAGACCCAGTCTTGAAGCACAACCCACAGACCATTTCAGAATTATTTGCAACCAAAGTTGCTTTCAAAACTTCAGGACTTAAGGAAAGTAAACCTTCTACATGGAGTTGGACCATTGTAAATTAATTCACTGCAAAAAAAAAGAGAAATACTTTTTGTAATCAATACTGAATGGAAGCATAGATGCAAAATGTAGAAAACCCAAGTGAAGCAGTGAAAAAAGGCACTTGATTGTAGCCAGTGGGTCCCTTGCAAAATCTCCAAGAGAAAAATATGTAGATAGCTGTCTAAAACTGAAGCTTTCAAGGTCATTCTCCAGACAAAACTCATTAGTAATATTTTTTATAAAATTAACAATTTGGTTCTGAAAAAAGAGCAAGAATCCAGGGATGGAGAAATATTCTGCAATTCAATGGCAATGAAAACCATGACTCGGTCTCAATTTTTGCAAGAAATGGCATTTGTTAAGTATTGAAAACTGCATGAGAAACAGTTGAGCGGACATAGCTAGCCTGTGAACAAAAACAAAACATATGAGGCTGAAAAGACGAACTTTTTAGTCCTAAATCGTGATTTTTGCAAGTTCAACATAATTTCACAAGTTTCCAGGTTGATCCTAACACGAGAAGGGACTCTTTTTCTTTCAATATATGGGTGTCTCTCAGAATAAGAATCATTTATTGGCAAAACAACAATCGTAGTCATAGTCAAAATCAGACTAAATGCCGTTGCTTTTTACAAGTAAAATAAACAGACACACTGACCATTACTAGTTAAGAGCATTGACGATTAGAGGTACACAAGAATTGAATGACGGCTTTTCCTGCATTTGGGCACAAACATTCGGTTTTTGTGAGGGGTGTTAGCACTGACTAGCGCGGGTGGAGGGAGTGTATGAATTAAGCATTTTGGATAAAAAGATGGAATCCCTGAATTCACTCCTATTATTTACTCAAGATTTCGATATAGGATATAACTGATGAGGTTCAATTTGGCTGACAGTTCCCTTGCTGACTGCTAAGACTGTTAAATTACTTTAACAGCATTATGCGCCGGAGAAAAAGAATTAGAAGAAAAAGGTACAACAAGATCATAACATGAAACTAAAGTTTATAAGGAATCTGCCCATGAAAACTAAAACAACACCGGTTCCAAAATTAAGTTTTTGGGTTTCAGACATAAACCTCAACCCCCCAAAAAAACTGGTATACTTTAAAATATTGGTTTTGTACACATATAAGCAATAAATAAATTAATTATTCTGATGATAGTTTTCACATGCCTATCTATAAAACTAGTTCAAATAATTTAATCCTTGAAATTTCCATTTCATAAAATTTCTAAAAAAATAGCGCATTGCAGAAATTAACAAAAAAATACATTTTAAAGTTTTCTTTGTTATAACGTCAATAAATCCAAAATTTTAAGACTTCATAGCTACCAATTTTATTAAACTGTCAATCTACATTCAATTTGTCCTTTTCAGTAATCTTAGTTATTATGATAATTTTTTGCTGTTGTTTACATTTTGAAAAACAAAAAACATTACTGGAAATAACAATTGTTTTCAGTAAAGCACGCAAGACGTTCTGGTCTTTAGAAAGCATAGCACTACTCCAGTTTGTTGTAATTTCTGTTCGTTTTAAATTTGCAGTGATTATTTATTGTAATTTCCTTTCTTTTTGCGTTCACTTTTTTTTTATTGATAGTGACTTATGTCTTTCTCTTCAAAAGAGTCCCCTTCTAATTCTACAACCATTGGATCAATACGATCACCCTTCGAAAGAGCGGAAAAAATGAGATACATCACTTCTATCCATTCAAAAACGATACTTCCCCTTTTGTTCAAGGAGGCGACTGTATGGCTTCCGTCAAGGCTTTTTGACAGTGGCATTTTCAATTGTGTTTTTTTTTTTTTTTTTTTTTTTTTTTTTTTTTTTTTTTTTTTTTTACTGATCCTATTTGAGGGGCTTTAGGCTCTTTTCTGACATTCTCAGGTACTTCTTCTTGCAATTAATAAAATCAATATTCAGTAAAACCTGAATGAAAACAATAATACCTTATTAGTGTTATTTTTAAAACATTTGTCAACAGACAGGAAACCTGTTTTATTTCATATTTTAAACCTGTGATGTATGTTTTTTTTAACATTTCCAGCATTAAGTGATTGGTATATTCTATCAAAATTTCTTCTATTAAAATCAATGATATTCATTTTAGATTCTCTCAGCTGGTTGTACTATATAATTGGCTGTATACACCACTGATTCATTCATTTTTGCATTTCTTTTCAACTACCAAGTGTTAAGAGCAACATAGGCTGTTCCAATCCCAGTTTTCAAGAATTAATAATCGTTCAGTAAAATTTTTCAGCCATAGTCTTTGAAGACACAAAACTTGATGAACACTTTGTTTGCGGTGTCACCTCATCAAACATTTTCAAAAGACCATTCAACAGCACAAACTCAACTATTATAGCTCTGTTTACAATTTGCTGGTAGAATAGCTTTTCCAGCATACTGCATGGACAATGCAGATAGCTACTTTTCGTGTAGAAATATATTAATATGGAAAACGTAGATGAAATTAGTTGCATTGATATTTTTGAGATGATCAAGAATTCACTATGGATTTTTTTAAGCTAAAAAGCTCAAGGAAGTATTCCAGAAGTTTTGTTTGTCTATTACTTAAAACAAGCATTAAAATGATCCATAAAAATGGGGAAAATTGCAAAATTTATGAAAAATAAAATGTTTCAGTTTTATTATTAATCTTTCTTTTGTTTTATTTGCCAACTTGTTTTAAGACTTTGCAGGGTCTAAAAGACTTGCCCAGAAAATGCCAAACGGTTGTAAAAAATAAAATATTTTCTTGTCCAATATTTACCAATGAATGGAGATTAAAAATACCTCTCAAGGTTCTGTGCTTTGATTGATCTAAAGCCAAAATGTGGTCCTCAAAGTTAGTCCTAAAACATTGCATTACTTTATAAAAGCTGCTTTAATCTAGCAGTGTCTAAAAGCTGCTTTAATCATACTACTACTACTACTAACAACTCATCGCAGCATCAAGCCGCCTGAGGCCAACACAGCTACGCACGCTCCTCCTCCACCCCAATCTATTCAAAGCCTCCCTTTTTACACCCGCCCACGAAGTTCCCATTTCCTTTAAATCTTTCTTTATGACGTCCTCCCACCCCAGACGGGGACGACCTGCTTTCCGTTTAGCCCTAGATGGTTGGCCGAAAAGAACAATCTTTGGCAATCTGTCATCCTTCATCCGCACAACATGCCCTAACCACCTCAACCTTTCTTTCATTATAGACCTAGAAAGCGGTATTGAACCACATTTTTCGTATAGCCTATTGTTTGAAATACGGTCAGTCAGCCGGGTACCCAGAACAATCCTTAAGCAATTTCTCTGGAAAACATCTAGCAAATCTTCATCCGCTTTTCGGAGCGTCCATGCTTCAGAGCCATATTTGACCACTGTCATCACTGTAGCTTCTAAGATTCTAATCTTGGTTTGCAGACTTATCTTCCTATTCTTCCAGACTTTTTTTTAACTGTGAAAAAACACCCTGAGCCTTGGCTATTCTATTTTTAACATCTTCACTGCTCCCACCACCTTTACTAATAATACTACCAAGGTAAGTGAAGCTGCCCACCTGATCAATCTTTTCATTACCCAACGTCACCTTTTCATCTTCACTTATTCCTAGCCTTAGTGACTTAGTCTTCCTAACATTAATTTTCAAACCAATACTAGCACCCTGAACTCGCAAAACCTCTAAAACTTCATTCATTTTGCTCACACTTTCATCTAGGATGCTTAAATCATCAGCATAATCTAAGTCTAGGAGACTTTTTCCTCCCCATTTGATTCCGTGGTCTCCCATTGCCTTTCCTGTGCTCCTCAAAACAAAGTCCATCAAAATAATCCATATAAAGGGGGATAGAACACAACCCTGCTTAACTCCTGATTTAATACAAAACCAGCTGCTAACCTCATTTCCTACCTTAACCGCAGCAGTGTTATTCTCGTACATAGCACTAATCACTTTAATGTATTTGTCTGGTATACCATACAAGGATAAAACCTTTACTAAAGCTCCTCTATCAACAGAATCGAACGCTTGCTCATAATCTATAAAACTGAGGACCAAAGGTGTTTGAAAACTTAGGCACTTCTCAATTATTAACCTAAGAGTGAAAATTTGGTCAACACATCCTCTACCTTTTCTAAAACCGCACTGCTCTTCTCTTAAAACTTTGTCTACAGCATCTCTCAGTCTAAAAAGTATCATATTACTAAGCAATTTGCTACCTACAGAGACCAGACTAATGCCTCGATAATTACCACACTCACTTTTATCACCTTTCTTATAAAGTGGCTTAATTAAGGTTTTCCTAAAATCGTTAGGTACTTCCCCTTTTTCAAAAATCATATTCATAATCTTCAATAACTTATTTCTAACCTCAGAGCCACCATATTTAAGAAACTCATTTACTACCCTATCAGCACCTGGAGCCTTATTGTTCTTTAATCCTTTTAGTACTGTTGCTAATTCCTCCTCACAAAACAAATCTTCCTTCACATCCAAGGTATCACAAACTTTTTCATTTTCCTCTATATTTTTTCCTGCAACTCTATCTCGGTTAAGCAAGTTCTCAAAATGTTCGGCCCATCTCGCTTTAGCTTTTTCCTTATCGCTAATTGCCACCCCATTCCTATCTTTAACTGGGACAAGTCCGGATTGACTACTACCTCTCAATTTGTTAACGTGCCAGTACAATATTTTACTATTATGCCGTCTAGCTGCATCTTCTAAATCCTCGGCAATTTTATCCATGGCCTCCACTTCACACCTCCTTAGTTCATATTTCAATGCTTTCTCCACTTTCTTTACATTTCTTTTGTTTTCATGCGATCTATCACTCAGATAATTCTTGTACAAGTCCTTTCTCCTTTCTATTAAACATAAAGCTTTTTCACTAATATTCTTAGCTACAGTTCTAGCTTTCTTCCCTAATACACCTTCAGCAACTTCACAAATTATTTTTCTAAAATTATTCCAACCATCTTCCACATTATCAAATTTTAAACTCTCAAGTTTATTTCAGCTTTAAATTAACCCTTGACACTACTAGATGGTGATCTTTACTTTTAACATCAATAACAGCACTCCTATATACCCTAGTATCTTGTATTGATCCTGCCAGTCTTCGGTTTACTATAACATAATCAATAAGGTTTGCTGTCTTACCATCACGTGAATACCATGTTAGCTTATGAGCCATTTTATGACCAAACACCGTATTGGTTATAACTAGATTGTTATACCTACAAAATTGCAAAAGTCTGTATCCATTACTGTTTTCTTTTCCTACACCAAATTTACCTAAGCTGGGATACCATCTATCCTTATTTCTACCAACCTGGGCGTTAAAATCTCCCAGTAATAAAAAAAAAATCACTTTCTAACTCATTAAAAAAAAAAATGATATAGTCCTTTTTTTACCTCAAGGATGATCATTTTGGCCAACACTAGAGACATGTTGCAAAGAACACAGAAAATGGAATACAAATTTTCCAAAAATTGATATTTACAAGTAAATAGTCATAGCATTGGATCAGGACTAAGCTTCAAATTTTCTCACTGTTTTTATGCTACCATCTAGCATACGGACATTTTATTTCCAAAACATTAATGCCTAAATTACCATCATGTCCCCAGAAATGGACCAGAAAACTCAGAAAAAAAAAGTACTTATTCCTTTGGATTTCCTATAATCTTGATGTCTCAAAGACACATTATAAGTTGCTCCCCTTGTTTGGACCATCTTGACAGTATCATTTGTCAATATCATCACTGACATTAAATACAAGTGTAAATGGAAATAAGGAAGAACAATGTCCCAAACTGGTTTCACCCCCCCCCCCCCATGTAAACTAAAGACAAAGATTTGTAAAATATGAAGTATGACCCCAATGGAATATATCCTAGAGATGTGGCAGAATACATCACAGGATTTTGTCAAAAAAAGAAAAAAAGGCTTTGCATCACAAACAGTTGAGCAAACATAGTTATGAACATTAAGAAAAGAGTTGAGACTAAAAATGTGTAGCTTTTCCTAACTAATTTTTAAAGCTATTATTTCATTCCAAGAGCATCGTTAATAAGGAATGACACATTAGAATCAAAATACATAATGAAATCATACATTTGCATTGCTTGAAAATTAAATCACGATTAGGATGAACAATATTTTGTGGTTTCAAACCCCTTCTTTCCATCCAAAAACCTCTCTAGAATGAAACCTCTCTAGGTACTCTTCTAGAATGGTGGTTGTGTTCACTTAGTTCAAGAACATGCTAAACTTTGATATTTTATATGAGAAAAGGGAGATACTGCCAAATTTCCACTAAGCACTAATTTTCCTCTTATGAAACTTCAAAAGAACAAAGACTGCTCAAGAGACAAAATAATGATGAATTTTGTAAGACATCTTTTCTATCTATCGTTGCAGGTCTTCTCGTTAGCTTTCCAATGAAATTTACAGCCAACCACCTCAGAAACTTATTAAGTTTTTACTATCTTAAAGTTATACCACCGCCATTACGCCTAAATTTCATGTCTAACATTTGCGAACTCCAAAATAATTGCCAAAAACCATTTATTGAACTGTATTCAGAGGGAGCATCAACAGAAAAATGTAATTTCAATCGCACATCATTCCTCCTGATCTTAATCATCCTGCTGATACTCCCTTTGAGAACAGCTTAGCAAATAGGTTTTTGGCAATTAAGACGTGTAAAACTATCAGATACAACATTTAGTCGTAACAACGACGATATATAGCTTATCTTACAAAATGAGCGTTTTGAGACATTCAGAAGTGAACTTTTTACATTTGTTTGGGTTTAGCATCAAAGCAACCGATTTACTTGTTGATTTGGTACTAAATAACTACCACCTTCTTGGAAAAGGATTAAAACCCGTACAACGCAGGATCTGTCAGTCATCAAAAATTAAATGTATTTTTTCGTCAAATTAGTCAAATCTATTCTAAAATAAGCTTTCTAAAGCTCCACGCCAGGTATGGAAGAAGTTCCAAAACTATCAGTAGCAGAATTCGATTATAATTTATTATAATTTTATAACTTGATATAATTTATTATAATTCAACAGAATTCAATTTTAATTATCAAATTAAAAAATATGAAAATATATTCTAATCAAAATTAATTTAAAACCTTTTTCATAGAGAACTAAAGAGCAAAGTTGAAACCTAAAACGATCAGAAATTATTACTTCGCAGATATACAAGAGAACCTACAAAACTAGTTAAAAAAAAAAACTGACCCGTGATACTTTCCTATATTTGTGGAGTTCTAAAAACTAGCGCTTTACTGAAAACACAAAATTGACACAAGTCCAAGAGTACAGTAGCCTGCAGGAAATTACTGATAAAACACAAAATTGACACAAGTCCAAGAGCACAGTAGCCTGCAGGAAACAAAAAACAAATTTATAGGACTTCCAATACTCTTTCACCGGAAAATCAAGCAATCACAGTTCTCAGTAAAGTGCTAGTTTTTAATATTTCACAAATATAGGGAAAACTTTGCGAGTAAGTATGTTTGAGTTAGTTATTCTGATATCAAACAGTTCGTGGTAACGAACTGTAAGTAAGGAGCAACCCGGCTCAATGGTAACCGAAACTCTAGAAAACGGGATTTTGATACCAATAGATATATCAAAAGAATTAGATTTTAATGTTGATTTCAAATATATAAGTTTCATCAAGTTTAGCCCTACCCATCAAAAGTTACGCGCCTGAGAAAATTTGGCTGATTTTCGAAAAAAGGGGGAAAGACCCCCTAAAAGTTATAAAACTTTAATGAAAATCACACAACAATATTCAGCGTATCAGAGAACCCTACTGTAGTGGTTTCAAGCTCCTATCTACAAAAATGTGGAATTTTGCATTTTTTGCCAGAAGAAAGATCACAGATGCGTGTTTATTTGTTTTTTTTTCCAGGGGTGATCGTGTCGACCCAGTGGTCCAAGAATGCCGTAGGAGGGCTCATTGGAAAAGAAATTAAAAATTCTTGAGCCCTTTTTAAGTGACAAAAAAATGGAGGGCAACTAGGCTCCCTCCCACACTCATTTTTTTCTCAAAGTCATCCGATCAAAATTTTGAGATACCCATTTTGTTCAGCATGGTCGAAAATATGATAGCTATGTCTTTTAGGATGACTTAATCCCCCAAAGTCCCCGGGGGGAGGGCTGAAAGTTGTGAACTTTACCCAATGTTAACATATAGTATTGGTTATTAGGAAGTATACAGACGTTTTCAGGGGGGATTTTTTCTGGTAGTAGGAAGTGGGTGGGTCGGGGTTATGTGGGAGGATCTTTCCACGAAGGAAGTTTTCATGGGGGAAAAGACATTGCTATGAAGGGGGCGCCAGATTTCCCAGCATTATTTAAAAAAAAGATCAGAAATTAAATAAAAAAAACAAGTTTTTCAACTGAAAGTAAGGAGTAACATCAAAATTTAAAACGAACAGAAAATGATATGTATATGATGGGGTTCACCCCCTAGTCAGTACCTCGCTCTTTAAGCCAAAGATTTTTTTAGTACTTTCCTAAGAGCTATTTATTCTAATTAACGGCCTTTGTGATTAAGCGGTCATTTTTAAAGAATTGGAACAAAATTAGAACTTTAGCTTAAAGAGCAAGGTACTGACTAGGGGGCGAACCCCCTAATACACGTATTAAAAATATATGAATATAGAAGTAGGTTACGTAAGTTAATTCGTAGGTTACGTATATTTATTATTAATAAAAACGTTCGTAAATAAAATTAAACAAGTTTCGAGAAAGCCATTTAAGCAAATAAAAGTAAAATTAATATACAAATTTTGTTTTAATTATTCATGTACGGTGAGCCAAAATCAAAACCTGCATTAATTCAAAAACGTTCAAAAATTAAATAAAAAAAACAAGTTTTTTTAACTGAAAGTAAGGAACGACGTTAAAACTTAAAACGAACAGAAATTATTCCGTATATGAAAGAGGATGTCCCCTCCTCAACGCCTCGCTCTTTACGCTAAAGTTTGACTTTTTCACAACTCCATTTTTTTAAACAACAAAAAACTTTAGCGTAAAGAGCGAGGCGTTGAGGAGGGGACAGCCCCTTTCATATACGGAATAATTTCTGTTCGTTCGAAGTTTTAACGTCGTTCCTTACTTTCAGTTAAAAAAAAAAAACTTGTTTTTTATTTAATATAGTACCGAATCTAACCTTGATGTAGTATCCCACATCTAGTTGTGAAAGTTACAGTCTCTTCCTAAAAAGTTATCCTTCTCACAGCAGTCAATTAGTTTTTTAAACAGAGTCAAATTAAAATCTACTGTTGCTGACTTATTATAAGCAGCTATGGATAACTATATATTATCTTATAGTTTTACTGTTATGAGCCCAACTTTGTTTTCCAAGCAAAAGGTAGAGTCACTTCCAGTCTCTCCCTAAAACAATGTCCAAGATATTGCAGAGAATTTGAAAACTGAAACATTTAGCGTCTTTTAGTTTACTAAGGTACGCATGGTGTTTCTGTGCGTGTGTTCTATCAAAACCTACCTGTGGACAATCAAGTACACAATTCAGGATTACTGTCCCTGTGGCTGATATCAAAGCCAGAGGCATATTTATTGGACCTTTCAATGATTCTGAGCAAAATACCACCTAGAAATTTTAATCAACATCATCAGGTGCAGCAAAGGGGCGTGGGTAGGAAGAAATATGCCCACCATTCACTTTCGGCCCTTAAAAAGAACATTAAAACTCTCGATTTCCAATGGCATGAATCCCTATGAATTATCTACAGTCATCCCTTCTGCACAAAGTAGCCTGAGAAAGTGGTTAGTGGTCCTTTCACGCCCCTTTGCGGGGCTCAGGTATGAGGGGGAACCAACAATTTTTAATTATTTTACTTTGCGTATTGTACCCCTTAGCCCAAAGACTTGAGAATTTAAGCTTTAACCCAAGTGAGAAAAAAAGTTTTTGGCTTTGGCTCTTTTTTTTTTTGGGGGGGGGGGGGGGGGTCGACCCACCATTTGTACATGAGGTTCCTCTGGGCACAATGATTCAAAACCGTAATTTCAAACTGATAAGGAACGAGAAGCTTTTTGGTACATTGCTGGCCTCCTACCCCCCCCCCCCAAACAAAATATTTAATCTTTTTTATCTGGAGATTGATCCAGAAACAATCTAGTCAGCACAACATCCAATATAAAAAAAAACCTCTCCCTTTTCCATTTGGATCCAACATAATTTTTGGGGGGTTTCAGGCTATTTTACAAAATTTCAATAATTTTCTTTTAACAATAAAGTTTACCATCAAGAATAATCAAAACAATAATTGCTATTCCTGAATCAACATGAATGGCAATTTTTCTCACTTCACAGTTGTTGTTTCTTCACAGTTTTTAACAAGATTACAAATTTTTGCTTAACATGGACTTTAATTTACTCTTTACTAGGTTGTGTCTGATACCACACAAAAATTTTCTGCAAAAATGCCTCAAACTTTTGTGAAAACAACCGGTAATTATTTTGATAAGATGTCTTGGTGGGGGGGGGGGGTATATAGCAGAGAAAGTAGCAAAGAGTACTCAGGAGGAGGATTGGTTTTCCTCCAGTCACTTTCGAATCAGATATGACACTGGTACTTTTATTTTTCAATCGAATGTAGATTGCAAAGTGAACCCCCTTCCACGCAAAGTGAATGAGGAAGAACTAAAAATGCAATACTGGAATGTTGCTCTATTGTTGTAGATTGTTCTATTTTCGTCTTGTTTGGATTAAGATGAATACCTTTGCCCAGTGAAACACAAAGTCAAAATATGGAATAGACTTTCCAAAGAGGAAACATTTATCTTTGTAAAATTTTTTGCCTTTCTATCTTGCTCGTATAAGTATGGCATAGAGGTTAGCCTACACCTCTGAAAAGCTTTTTCCAGAATGTCAATCTGATTAGGAATTCTATGTCTGAAAAACGGCTGATCTTCTGCTATATGAAGTAATAGCAGATGAATAAAACATTCTTTGTATTCTTCACCTGTTTTGTCAGAAGCCCATATGAATGGCTGTCAAAAGATTGTTCTCCTTAGCTTCAAGATGCTGAATCAAAACCAGGTATTTGGGTACCTCCTTCCGTTAAATGCTTTCAGTTACTTGCCAAAAATAATCAAGGTTGCTTATGAAAACTCTCAGTAGATTGCTTTCGTGTGGCTTTTTATTAACCAAGAAGGGATTACATAGAGTCAAGGCAAAGACAATTTTTCACTCAGTAGTGCTGAGCTATTCCCTTCATAAGAGAAGTCAAAACTCACGAATTGTCACCACTTTTTTCTGAATAATTCTCCTATTCAAAAACTTTTTTTCTCCTATCTTGTTAAAAAAAAGGAAACAAAAAAAGAAAAGACTTATTTTATGACCAACATGGCAAATGATTATGATAACTACAGGTTTAAGATTGGGGCACGAGATAAATCATCTTTTCTACTTCTTATAGAAGAGAAATATAACATTTTAAACAAGACAATTCTCCCCGAGTCCAATATGAGACAGTTCAAGCTCTGGGTATAGTGATTCTACCACTACAAAATAGACTCTAACTCTTGATTGGGCCCTGCATTATGCCATTATGAGCCTCAAATACGTCTTAAATATTCTTGAACCTCTTTAGCTGGGTAAGTATCCTGCAGAAGCTATGGAAGTGGATCAGCATTATAACTGTGATTAAAAACCCTCACAAATCTGTGATGTTGTCTATGACTCCTTAACTTCCAAAATGACGGAAATATAGCACCACATTCATCACATTTATGTGCATTAGGACCATCTGTATGTACCTTAATGTGAGCTTTTAGGTAATCAGGCCTTGATACATATACCCCACAGATAGGACATAATAATTTTAGTGCTTTAACTCCAGCATGTGACCGGATATGTCTGTTTAAAGAGCTTTTAACAGAGAAGCTTTTCCCACACAAGTTACAAACAAGGGGAACCTCAGAATGTTTTGCTTTCATATGGTAGTTATGATTAGCACGTGTTGGGGATATATGCTGACATAGGTCACAGGTAATTGGCTGCACTTCAATTCCATGAATGGAAGACTGATGCATTTTTAATAAATACAACTCTTTACAAATTTTTCCACAAATATTACAATCGAATACATGACTAACTGGGACACTGTGGATGGTAGAACAATGGTTGACAAAAGTGCTTCTGTTAGAAAAACTTTCCGGGCATTTCTGACAGTCATATGTTTGATTTTTCTTGTCACCTTTGCAAAGGGTTAAGTCCACTTTTTTTAGTTTATGAATCTTTTTTGTTATACCGTTTTTCGAATCCAAGTCTTCCACAAATTGTTCTTCAATGGAAATATTGCCTACAGCTTCATGATTTGCTGCATAAATGTTAGAACTGCTTCCAGGTATTGACAAATCTATCTCCCTAGTTTCAAATCTAGACTCAACTGGTTTATCAACATCAGACTGAAGAAAATATGGAAAATCTTCATCACTATCATCAGTTGCCACTACTGTGTTGTTACCATTAGCATTTTCTTCCACTTTACATTCAATATCACAGAATTTGGTAGCATCTTTGTCTTGACATTGCAGTTCAACACAAAATTTGCTTGATTTGAAAAGAAGTGTGCCATAGACAGTGTGTACATGTGACTCAGTCTTGAAGCAAAACCCACAGACCATTTGAGAATCATTTGCACCCAAAGATGCCTTCAAAACTTCAGGACTTAAGGAAAGCACACCTTCTACATGAAGCTGCACCATTGTAAATTAATTCACTGCAAAAAAGAGGAGAGCCTTTTTTAATCAATTCTGAATGAAAATTTGGATGCAAAATGTAGAAAACCAAAGTGGAGCACAAGTTGCTGAATAGAAAAAATTGCTAAATCTCCATGAAGAAACACGTAGTTAGCTGTCTAAAACCAATACTTTAAAGGTCATCCTCCAAGAAACAATCAATAGCTGTATATTTTTCAAATCAGTAATTGGTTCTGGAGAAATAGAGCTGGAAACTAGGGATGTCTTGCAATTCAGTGATAATGAAAACCAAGATTTCCATACATTTTTACAAGAAAATAGCTATTTGTTAATTATTACAAACTTCTGTTTGTCTGAAAAATGTTTGCACTGTATAAGAAAAAGTTGAGCACACATAGTTATCAATAGTATTGTAATGTATCAAACAGTTCGTGGTAACGAACTGTAAGTAAGGAGCGACCCGGCTCAATGGTAACCGAAACTCTAGAAAACGGTATTTTGATACAAATAGATACATCAAAAGAATCACATTTTAATGCTGATTTAGAATATATAAGTTTCATCAAGTTTAATCCTACCCATCAAAAGTTAGGCGCCTGAGAAAATTTGGCTGATTTTCGAAAAAAGGGGGGAAAGACCCCCTAAAAATTTTAGAACCTTAATGAAAATCACACCATCATATTCCGCGTATCAGAGAACCCTACTGTAGAGGTTTCAAGCTCCCATCTACAAAAATGTGGATTTTTGCATTTTTTGCCAGAAGAAAGATCACGGGTGCGTGTTTATTTGTTTGTTCGTTTGTTTGTTTTTTTTTTGTTTTTTTTCCCCAGGGGTGATCGTATCGAACCAGTTGTCCTAGAATATCGTGGAAGGGCTCATTGGAATGGAAATTGAAAGTTCTAGTGCCCTTTTTAAGTGACCAAAAAAAATGGAGGGCAACTAGGCCCCCTCCCACGCTCATTTTTTTCCCAAAGTCACCTGATCAAAATTTTGAGCTAGCCATTTTGTTCAGCATAATCGAAAATATTATAAGTATGTCTTTTAGGATGACTTAATCCCCCGAACTTCCCGGGGGGAGGGCTGAAAGTTATGAACTTTACCCAATGTTAACATATAGTATTGGTTATTTGGAAGTATACAGACGTTTTCAGGGGAGATTTTTCCTGGTAGTGGGGGGGGGGGGGGGGTGGGTCAGGGGTTATGTGGAAGGATCTTTCCATGAAGGAAGTTTTCATGGGGGAAGGGACATTGCTATGAAGGGGACGCCGGACTTCCCAGCATTATTTAAAAAAAGATCATAAATTTAATATAAAAAAACAAGTATTTCAACTGCAACAGCAGCAACATCGAAACTTTAAACGAACAGAAAATATTACATATATAATTGGGTTCACCCCGTAGTCAATACCTCGCTCTTTAAGCCAAAGATTTTTTAGTACTTTCATAAGAGCTATTTATTCTAATTAACGGCCTTTGTGATTAAGCGGTCATTTCTAAAGAATTGAAACAAAATTTGAACTTTCGCTTAAAGAGCAAGGTATTGACTAGGGGGCGAACCCCCTAATAAATGTATTAAAAATATATGAATATAGAAGTTCGTTACGTAAGTTAATTCGTAAGTTACGTATATTTATTACTAATAAAAACGTTCGTAAATAAAATTAAACAAGTTTCGAGAAAGCCATTTAACTAAATAAAAGTAAATTAATATGAAAATTTTGTTTTAATTATTCATGTACGGGGAGCCAAGATCAAAACCTGCATTTATTCAAAAACGTTCAAAAATTAAATAAAAAAAAAACAAGTTTTTTAAACTGAAAGTAAGGAGCGACATTAAAACTTAAAACGAACAGAAATTATTCTGTATATGAAAGAGACTGTCCCCTCCTCAACGCCTCGCTCTTTACGCTAAAGTTTGACTCTGTCTCACAACTTTTTTTTTTAAAACAATAAAAAACTTTAGCGTAAAGAGCGAGGCGTTGAGGAGGGGACAGTCTCTTTCATATACAGAATAATTTCTGTTCGTTTTAAGTTTTAATGTCGCTCCTTACTTTCAGTTTAAAAAACTTGTTTTTTTTTATTTAATGAACAAAAAAAAGACAACCTTATGATCATAAAATCCTGATGTTTTTAATTTGAACAGAATTTCACAAAGTTTCCAGGAAGTACCCTAGGCTGGTACTAACATGAGACGGAGGGATGAGGTCACTCTTTTCCCTTAAATATGTGGGTATGTCTCAGAAACAGTCATTTATTAATAAAATAACAATGGGCAAAGCCAGGCTAAAGGACATTGTTTTTTACAAGTACATTAAACAAACTCAGTGGTGATATGAGTTAAAAACGCAGACAATAGGAGTCACAAAAGAATTCATATGACAGCTTTTGTGATGGGGGTTAGCAGTGATTAGAGCAGATGGAGGAAGTATTCGATCTTATTGTTGGGTCAATATTTTGATCTAGGATTTAAATGATAAGGTTTAATTTGGCTTACAGTTTAATTAATGATTTCAATTACTCTTAACTTGCTTTAACAGCATCATAACTGAAGAACAACATATCTAAAAAAAAACAATGTACAATGAAATCATACCATCAAATTGAAAATTTCCAAGGAATTTGCCTATGAAAATTAGAACAAATTGGTTCAAAAATAGACTTCAAAAATAGACCCCCCAATTCTGATGGGAGTAAAGAAAAGATATAAAACTACAAAAAAAAATATCCAGTTAAAAAAAAGAAGATGCATACTAAAAGTTATTAATATCAATTCATATTACAGCTGGTAAAAGAATATTTTATTTTATACAAGCTACATCAGGATTTATATGTTCTTGCAATTGTCTTTTCAATCAAGCACTAGTTTTTCCAAATTCAACAAATATAAGGAAGTACTAGATACAGAATATTTAGAGTAGTTCCATAGATATAGCTTGCATACACCTGTGTTGCCAGATGGGCTTGTTTTCCGCCCCGTGGGCTTGTTTTAGCCGTCAGGGGCGGGCTGAATTTTGGAGTGGGCGTGGGGGCCATGGGGCGGGAACGTGGGCTTTTTTTTAAAAAAAATGGGCTTATTTTGACTGAAAGTTTGGAACCAGACAAAAATTCCAAAATCACGGTGGCTCAGCCGTGGCTATAAACCACAAAGACAAGAGCCCTCCTTTAGCGCGTGGAACGCTTTCTATTCTGAAACGCTTCCCCATTAGGAATTTATTTCTGCATGGCTGAGATGGCTCTGCGTTAGGAGTCTTACAAGGAATTTTATTGCTGCTGAGATTAAGGCAAGACTTGAATTTTATGCAGATCTAGCCTTTTTTAATTAGTTTCATTTTAAAAAATTCTCAAACTTGCACATTATACAATAAACCTGACAAAAAGCTGTTTGTCACACTTACAAGATGATACAAAAAAAGCATGACTTGATGTTCAGCTTTGTCATAAAGATGAATCATGACAGGTAGGCCTACATTATCACCATTATCTATGTTTTTTCAAAACTTATATTGAAAATATATCTTACGTTGTTCAGATTGGTACTGCTACTCCCCCCCAAATTCCTATAACGTAAGGCCTTCTGCATAGTGCAGTCCTGAGGTGTCCTATTCTCACTTTTCCTCTGCGTCATGAACATACCTTATACTGATATACAATTTGCTGATGATTTAGTTTACCTTTGAGATTGCTTGATCAAAGCTATAAAACACTTATCAGATTCAAAATTTTTAGTCAAAAACCACACCTACCTACTGAACCTCTTAAATCCACTATCATACAATTCCACCAAAAGCACCCAAGGCTGATCACATAAATCATTTAATCCTACTACTTGGCCAAAACTTAATTTTCACCTCCCAGGGTGGAGCTTGGGTTTTTAATTGGATGAAGGGGGTATAAAGAGTATGCCAACAAAATTGTCCAGTGTGCTGACAAATGCTGACACATAGGCTAAATTAGACTAAAAACATAACCTAAATTTTAAGGTCTCAGCACTGCGCACCAACACCTTGGAACTTTAGGGAGGAGGACTCCCCTCCCCCTTAGCTAAGCCCCTGTTACCACCACATTCAAAATCCAATTTAAAAAAATGTTACAATGTAGGAAAATTGGTAATGATATAAAGACAACTATCTACACCTTAGACTGTAATGAGAAGACTGCTTATAAAAAGATTCAACAGCATAAAATTAAAACCATACAAAATTAAATAATCTACCTCATATTTAGTCTACAGAAAATCACATATACCAAGTTCCTGCAGATAGAGAGTGGGCTATCAACAATAACAAACGGAAGAGGCCTGGCTTTCAAACACCTTAATAAACTTCCATTTAAGGAGAATTCCCTAATTTTTGTAGATGGTTCAAAAATGGATAATATGGTTTCAGTATATCCTCCTTCCTCTATTATAGCCCTTGTTGAAAACCATTTGATAATTTATGTACATTGTCAGTTAGAATGATGACATAAAATGGACTTTGAATATATTTACTGTCTACATCTAATTTTGGAAATTCTATGATTAATTCATATTCAAATATCAAGCCTCAAGTTCCTAAATATGACTTCAATTTACTGTTTAATACCCTCAGATACGCTTGCTCTTAAGGGTGTAAAGATGTACCTAAAATGATATCCCTGGCCACTCAGGTGTTATATGTAACCATTGCACAGACAGAATTGCTAAGAATTCCCTGAACATAACCAGTGAAGTTGGAGACCTATCCACCAAAGAAATATCTCTTGACTTATTTCCTTACAAATTTTATTCCAAAATCTGTACGGGCCCAAATGGCTCAATGCTACTAAGATCTCCATTCAATGTTCTTTCTAAACATGCTAATCACTCCTGTTGCAACTGCATGTCTGCCACCCCCCATAATGGGACCAAATAGCATACAGACATAGGCCGTATAAAAAAATTGCTGATTTGTTTTAATTGGCTTTATTTGGCATAATAAAGTAACTGTTGATCAGAAACAAGTGGAAAAGATAAAGGCAAACACATAAAATTATCAAACTTCTGTATAGAGTTTCTAATGAAATATTTCTTCTTTTTTCTATTTGATTTCTGGCCAATAATAAACCTTAGTCAAAATGTTTACAGCATGCGATCTTTTACTATAGACCTATAGTAATAATAATAATTTATTTACACACTAAACATACAAAATGCAATAAGAGTAGAGTAAATGTAGTTTTTTTTTCTTAGCTAGGTAGGAGGTAAACACTCCACCCAATGCACCTTTTAATGTTCTTTGCAAATATAATAATTGTTTCCTTCACAAATTTGATTCTGAGCCATTAAAGTTACACCTTCTTCCTTATTAGAATACAGCTACCAAAACTAGAATTCTGAGAACTTCTCATTCTCATTCTGAGAAATACTTACTACCTCATTCTTAATAGTGTTTTGCCCCCCCCCCCCCTGATGGATAAATACACTCCACTATACAAATTTGAACTATATTCTTTAATAGTATGACTCTTCCTTTTTTATTGTTTAATCAAATAAAAAAAAAGGATATTTAACAAAATTAAAGAGCAAAGCTATGTCATGAGCAGAGCAAAAAAAAAAACTAACAGAAATTATAATGAACAATGAACTAAAAGTTAAAAGAAACAGATATTAGACTTAATAAAAAATGAAACAAATAATGAACTTATAATGTACCAAAATTAAAACTGATATTCAATACAAAACAAACAGAAATTATTAGAGATATGAACTGGGAAGTCGTCCCCCTTACACTCCAATTATAGTGAGAGTGTCAGATGTGCTTTACTGAAAGCAATATATATTTTAAGTAAATTCTCTTTTATCACTATAACATTGAGAAATAAATAGATTAACAAAAGCTCTTAAAATTAGTGCGATTATATCTGGTTCCATCAAGCTTATATACACAGAATTTAGATATAAAATAGTTTTTTTTTTTTTTTTAAGCATGTATATTTACTTTTGCTTAATTTTGATTGTTATTGGAATTCTAGGTTTCAATTATTATAGTTTTATTTGATATAAAAATTAATTTGGTTTTTATTTTTTATAACATCAACAACAACAAAACAAGGAAAAATAAAGTCCCAGGACTAATCAATGTTAATAAAAAAAAGAAATGGTGTTTTCTTTTGCTTTTCTTTTACAAATTCTAAACTGTACTTCATTGAAAACAATGTGCATTTTGAACAGTTTAATTTTAGAGGGCCATATCTAGTTCTTTTATCGAGGGGGGGGGGGGGGGGGTATGATTTGTTGGTGAGGGAGGGGGGCTACAAAACAACTTTACAAAATGCATCAAAATTTGTTTATATGCATTGTTGTAGCTTTTTACGAGTAAACCCTGGAGCGAGGGGGGGGGGGGCTGGAGCCTGGTAACATTCTTCACTCTGGATACTTTGTTTTGGATATTTTGTTCAAAAGAGGTTACAAAAAAAAACATTAGAAAACACATCGAAATTTGTTTATTTGTTTTTTTTGAATTTTTTATGATTAAAATTTAATCTTTGGGGGGGGGGGGAGGGGCCTGAAGCCTGGTAAACCCTTTGCTCAGGGTTTAGGGTAAACCATTAGGGGTGTTGTACAAAAACGACTTTATGCATCAAAATTTGTTTATACGCATTTTTGTAACTTTTTTAAAAGTAGAATTGAACCTGTGGGTAACAGGGGGGGGGGGCATTATTAAAGCCTTCATTCTGGATCCTTTGTTTTGAGTATTTTGCTTGAGGGGGGCTACGAAAACTTTAAAAACACGCGTAAATTTGTTTACCTGCACTTTTGTAGCTTTTTTCCTCTTCCTTCCATTGTAAACAAAATGTTGCTAAATTTATAATTCTTAGTTAGGTTGGCACAATCCTCTTCTTCTTCTAGTTGAAAATGGAATGTTGCTGAATTTATAGTTATAAAATTTTCCTGCTCAATCATCCCCATAAATATGACGTTTAATTTTTTTCACAGACCCCACTGCCTTTCTTTGACGAACACATAAGAGCTTCAAATAGGGACAAGTCCTTTATTAGACAGAAAAAAAAACAAGAGTTCAGAATATTTCGAAGACACAGTCGGTCTCCATTATCAGCAGAAATACTAAAGTTTTTACAACTATATTTTTACAAATTTTACAGAAAGATTGGGCCAACCCTTTTAAGAATTCAACATTAATTAAGGAACTCAAGACTGAATGAACTCAGTTAATGAACTTTTTAAGTCAATGAACCAGAAACATTCAGTGATCCAGAAGTCATTACGTTTTTTTTTTCAGCTTTCGAGCAGTGCACTCGTATAAGGATTAAATCTCAGTTCAAACCTGAGAGTGATTAAATAAAAAAAACAATTTTTTTTAACTGAAAGTAAGGAACGACGTTAAAACTTAAAACGAACAGAAATTATTCCGTATATGAAGGGGGCTGTCCCCTCCTCAACGCCTCGCTCTTTACGCTAAAGTTTTTTTATTGTTTAAAAAAATAGAGTTGTGAGAAAGTCAAACTTTAGCGTAAAGAGCGAGGCGTTGAGGAGGGGACAGCCCCCTTCATATACGGAATAATTTCTGTTCGTTTTAAGTTTTAACGTCGTTCCTTACTTTCAGTTAAAAAAACTTGTTTTTTTTATTTAATTTTTGAACGTTTTTGAATTAATGCAGGTTTTGATTTTGGCTCACCGTACATGAATAATTAAAACAAAATTTGCATATTATATTTGGTTAAATGGCTTTCTCGAAACTTGTTTAATTTATTTACGAACGTTTTTATTAGTAATAAATATACGTAACTTAGAATTAACTTACGTAACGAACTTCTATATTCATAAATTTTTAACACGTATATTAGGGGGTTCGCCCCCTAGTCAATACCCTGCTCTTTAAACTATAGTTCGAATTTTTTTTTCAGTTCTTTAAAAATGACCTCTTAATCACAATCAGTTGATCAGTTGAAAAACTTGTTTTTTTTTATTTAATTCCTGATCTTTTTCTTTAATAATGCTGGGAAATCCGGCGCCCCCTTCATAGCAATGTCCCTTCCCCATGAAAACTTCCTTCATGGAAAGATCCTTCCATATAGCCCCCGACCCTCTCCTTCCCCCACCTACCAGAAAAAATCTCCTCTGAAAATGTCTGTATATTTCCCAATAACCAATACTATATGTTAACATTGAGTAAAGTTCATAACTTTCAGCCCTCCCCCTGGGGACTTTGGGGGATCAAGTCATCCTAAAAGACATTTTTATCATATTTTCGACCATGCTGAACAAAATGGCTATCTCAAAATTTTGATCGGGTGACTTTGGGAAAAAAATGAGCGTGGGAGGGGGCCTAGTTGCCCTCCATTTTTTTGGTCACTTAAAAAGGGCACTAGAACTTTTAATTTCCGTTCCAATGAGCCCTCCCACGATATTCTAGGACCACTGGGTCGATACGATCACCCCTGGGAAAAAAAAAACAAAAAACAAACAAACAAACAAATAAACACGCATCCGTGATCTTTCTTCTGGCAAAAAATGGAAAATTCCACATTTTTGTAGATAGGAGCTTGAAACCTCTACAGTAGGGTTCTCTGATACGCTGAATATGATGGTGTGATTTTCATTAAGGTTCTATAACTTTTAGGGGGTCTTTCCCCTTTTTTCGAAAATCAGCCAAATTTTCTCAGGCACGTAACTTTTGATGGGTAAGATTAAACTTAATGAAACTTATATATTTGAAATCAGAATTAAAATCTGATTCTTTTGATGTATCTATTGGTATCAAAATCCTGTTTTTTAGAGTTTCGGTTACCATTGAGCCGGGTCGCTCCTTACTTACAGTTCGTTACCACGAACTGTTTGAAACCAGTTATTTTGCTTGAATTGAATACACGAACTTGGCATGACTTTGGATTAATTTATATGGACTAGCTTAAATTAACCGTCTGTTCAAAAGCTACAAATTATACTTCACTCGGAGATTGGTGAAAAAGTAACGTGAATTTGGATTTAAGAACCAAGAAAAAGGATGGTGGCAAAACTAAGTGAACAGAGTCACCCAGCTAACATTTCCGTTTCAGACTCCTCTGTTTTGAATTCGTCAATGGAGTCACAAAAAGTTGAAGAGATCAGTATAAGATCACTAGCGGACAATATATCGACGATTTTAACAGTTGTACAGTCTAATTCGACATCGTTTCATGACCTGAGATCTTCTGTAAAAGCCATAGAATCTAGACTCATTGTGCTGGAGGGGTCCTACAAAGCACTGGCGGTATTAGCGCCCAGAATGAGTGAGATTGAAAAAGAGACTAATACTGTAAAGAGTACAATATCCGCAATTCAGAAAGATAGTGCCTAATTGTTAAAAGAGTTGAGTGGAGTAAAAGAAAGCCTAATGAAAGTAGAAAGTAGGGAAAGGCAAAAGAACAATATGATTTGGAACATGGGAGTGAATGATGAAAAAGAAGCAAAAACGGGGTTTGAGAAGTTAATAATGGATGGTCTGGAAATGGCCCTGGACTTCAGATATGGTGTAAAATATATAAATAAAGAATAGAAATTTATAATGATGGAAATAGAGAATTTGGAAACAAGAACCTTGATTTTGAAAAATGCGAAAAGAATAAAAAACAAAAAAGAAGTAATTTTTGCGAAGGTTTTCATAACTGATGATGCTCTGCAGGCAGTGAGGGAGGCAATGAAAAAGCTTTTAACGAGAAACAACGTTTTAATTGAAAATGGCGTCAAACCAGTGGATATTTGGGTGACAAGATCAATATCCCCAGCTTTATACATCATATTTGGGCATGCTGATGTCCCACAAAGAATTGCAAGTGAAACTCTAGGCAAATAGGAAGTGGAGGCAGTGATTGAAAATTACAAAAAAGGATTGAAAGGGGAACATAATAATTATATGCAATACGACCAGCCAACTGGGTCAGGGACAAAAGTTGTGGCTCGGGTTCTGGCAGTCGTTTGGCTGTAGTTACGTAGGATAAGTTGGGCCATGGATATAAAAAGAACTTCAAAATAGTGCATTGGAACACCCAAGGGGTAAACAGTGAAAAATGGGAACATTTATTAGCAAAAGAAAAGGGAAAAATTGACTTGGCAGGCTTAGTTGAAACATGGCTAAAAGAACCAAAAGTGTTTAAGGTATACGAGTATTACGGAGTGCGTAGAAAACAATCTAAAAATGGAAGAAAATATGGCAGTGTAGCAATGTTAGTTTCCAAGAATTTTAGTGCAACTACAAAGATGTATAGGTTGAAAAGTAAATCTTGTAACTTGGTTTGGCTTAGAGTGTGTTTTGCTTGCATTCCAGTTATTTTTTGTGCTGTTTATTCCCCCAGCAACAAGCTCTTTTTCGGAAGAGGATACATGGTCAATTTTAGAACATGAAAAACGTAATTTTTCAAAAAATTTTCTGAATCATAGTTTTTGTTTCCTGGGGGACTTTAATGCTTATACAGGGGCGTGTGTAGAAATTTTACAGGTTTTGGGTTCTGTTCATGATGATATATCCACTGTTAATTCAGAAGATATTGTTAAAACTCTCCCAATGAGGACAAGTAGCGACCACACCCGTCGTAGATATAATTGGGGCAAAAATTTGCTAGAATTTTGCGGGTATGAAAATTTAATGTTATTAAATGGTAGATTTGAAAATTATAAAAATCTGGGGGAGTTTACTTGTTTGTCTGGGCATTCTCCAAGCATAATTGATTAGATTTTAACTAGTCTGTCTTTGAGTGAAAGGGTGGTAGATTTTGGTGTATTAATGGTCGTAGGTTCCGATCACTTTCCTATCAGTGCAACTATAGAGGTCGTGGAAGCAGCCTCAACAATTAAGGAGCATAGTAGTAAAAGTAGATCTCATCCAGGGGGTGGACTTCATAAAAGACTAAGAGTGGAGGAATATGATAAGAATAATTTTGAAGAATTAATGACGGTATTAAGTAATCAAGATTTACTGGATAGAAGTCTAGAATTAGCCCAAGAAGGGAATGTTGATTCAGCGCTAGAGATTTTTGGTAGGGTAGTTTAGGGCGCGGGAGAGAAAATATGTAAAAATAGAGGGAACCAGTCTGTTAGGACATTCTATGATGAGGAATGTAGGAATAAAAGGGAGGAACTTTGGGAGGCACTGAAGATATTGAAAATAAATGAAGAAGGAGATGATTTTCAACAACTATATCAGAATTACAAGAGGGAGAGAAAGGAATATAAGAATCTTATAAAGGTAAAAAAAAGGAAGTTTGAGATTGAAAAAGCTGAAAGGCTAAAATCAGTCTTTAGAAAGAATGAATCAAAGAGTTTTGGAAGCTTGTTAAAGAATCAAATGGGAATACAAATGAAGAAAAAGGTGCAATCGAGGCAACAAGATGGCCGGACTACTTAGAAAATGAAGAATTAGAAGAAATCAGGAGCTACACATCCGATGGAAATTTAATGTGCGGGGACATGTTTGAGGAAGAAATTATAAAGACCAATGAAGGAAGAGGACTACGAATTTTTTAAATCTGTCACCGAGGTATGTATCGACCTTGCTCAACTCAACACACCACAAACAAGATGCTTTATGAATACTGCAGTCTTGTGTAACTTGGATTTTATCCGCAAGTGTGACTGTGACTTGGGCATTAACTGCATCATATATAGTTATCGTTCATGATGAATCGATTGGTCACGTGTGCAGAATCATTCAAATCTCCATGCCAGAAATAGTTAAGACCATGAAAAAAATGAAGGGCAATTCAGCTCCTGGTTTAGACGGAATCCCAATGCAAGTATGGAAATGGGAAAACGTTGGGTCATCCAAATCATCGCTTTAACATTTTCGTCCATTATCAACAACCCCCAATGGCCAGAGCAATGGAATACATCTGTCACCATACCGTTATATAACAAAGGAAATAGTATGAATCTCAGGAATTACCACATGATCAGTTTGGGCAATGGTGTAAGCAAGCTTTTCGCGAAAGTGTTAGGGAATAGATTAGATAAGTGGCTAGAAAAATCACAGAAAGTTATCGAAATACAAGCAGGATTTCGCGAAAATTATAGTACTATATATCAAATTTTTATTTTAACCAGTCTAATTAGGAAATATACCAGGAAAAAAGAGGATAAGTTATTTGTGGCCTTTTTGGACATAAAAGGTGCTTTTGATAGTGTAAATAGGGAAATTCTTATGTATTGTTTGATTAATTTAGAATTACCGCGTCAGTTTATGTGAATTTTATTGCAAATGTATTTGACGATAAAATTTGTTTGCGCAGATTGGTAAGGAAACATCGAGGGAAATATTTAGCAGGTTAGGGGTAAAACAAGGTTGTACATGTCTCCAAAGTTATTTTCGTTGTATATTAATCACATTTAAAGATATTTAAGGGAAAGGAAAGTAAGTGAATTGCAATTATTTGATAAAAGAATGTCTGCACTTCTGTAGGCTGATGATATAGCTTTATTGGCAAATAGTAGAGAGAATCTGCAGCATGCACTAGAGAGTGTAGAAAAGTATTTTAAGGAAAAGAGACTGGTTTTAAATCTAGAGAAGTCATCAGTAATGGTTTTTGCAAGGGGAGCAAAGACATCTGAAGAAAATTTTAGTTACGGGGGGGGGGTATAAAAGTAGTGAAAGAGTATGCTTACCTAAACTGCAGACTTGGTTCAAATGGTAAGTGGACAAGAAACATAGCTCTAATGTCAAGTAAAGGCAAAAGTTTAACTGGTATATTTTTAAAGAGTTGTATTAAGGATATAGGAGCAAAGGATATCAAGCTACAAAAGCATATTTTTGCAAGTAGATTAGAACCTGCTATACATTATAGGGCAGAGATATGAGGACACCAAAGAGGGGTGGAAATGGAGAGGATACAGCAACATTATTTTAAAAGACTAATAGGGTTAGGTAAAAAGTTTAATAGCATTGTTATAAAAGGTGACCTGGGTCTTTTTAGCTCAAGAAATAAACGGTTAGTACACGTGATAGGTTATTGGGAAAAAAATTATTGCTATGCTAGATTATCAGTTAACAAAAAAATGCTTTCAACAAAATGTCATTGGACAAAAGAAAAGATTCTTGGCCTGTGCAAATTAAGAGTATACTAGACGAACGTGGGCTATCAGGCTGGTGGAATGACAGCATTGGACCAGGGGTGGAAACAGGATTGATTGCAAAAGCTGTGGAAAAAGTGCTACTAGATCAAGAGATCCAGGTTTGGCAAGAAGACAAGGTTAAGTCACAATCCCTTTGAATATATAGAAACATTAAAAAAGCCTGGGGAGAAGAAATATATATAAAATTTGGGCTCCAAAATGATACTTTAAAATGGGTCTTATCAGTAAGAGGGAATTTTATGCCACTTGAGGGGAGAAGAAAGTATTTGTCTAGTAGTGATCATAATAATGTTTCCACCAAATAAAGGAGTTGAAGAGAAGGTTTGATGAAAAATTGGCTGAGGATGTTAAGGATAACCCTAAATCTTTCTGGTGTTATGCCACTCAGAAATGTAGCAGCAGACACACAGTCCCAGATATCCTGCACAATCAGTTGCTGATCCTGAGCTGAAAGTTGAAATTTTCAACCAATATTTATCTTCTTTTTTCCCCTCCAATACCAGTATTGTTTATGCCACACCTCCTTTATATAATGTATCACATAAGATGGAACCAATTCTGATTACTGATAGACTGGTTCTAAAGGAACTTGCATCCCTCAAACTGAATAAATCTGCTGGTCCAGACAGCAGTCACCCATGTATCCTACATGAATATTGTAGAGTTTTCTGTCAGCCTCATTCCCTGTTTTTTAAAGTTATCATTAAATCTTTCCAGACTACCTCTGGATTGGAAAACTGCATATATCATTCCTATATTTAAAAAAGGTAGAAAGGACCTTGCTGAAAATGATTGACCAATTAGCATGACATCAGAAGTTGCTAAGGTTCTTGAAAGAATAATCAATTTTGCAGTTGTTAAACACCTTGAAGAAAATAATGTTTTACATAGTTCACAACATGGCTTTTGTTCAGGAAGATCTGTTGACACCAATCTCCTTGAATTGTATGATCATTTCACCAATTTGATTGATATGGGGATGCCTGCTGACATGATTCTGCTTGAACTTTCTAAATCTTTTGACAAAGTGTGTCACAAGTAGACCCTGGCGCCGCGCCGACGGATCGACCGAACGCCGCCGACGAGAGGCCTGGTCAAACGCCGCCGAAGTGTCGTACCGCCGCTGGCAGAGGCGGCGGCATTCGGTCGACTTCAAATTAATTTTGCGGCAATTCTTTATTGCGTCAACCGCAAAATCGGTGCTTTCTCTTCTCGTGTGGTTTAGTATTTCGATTTGCCTGATTAGAAATCAAGCAGGGCTTACACTATCCCCGAATTTTCGGGTATTTTCCCAAAAATCTGTGCGTCACCCCGGAAAAAATTTTATTCCCCGAATCCCCGAAAATCACGCAATCACGGTGCCATCCCTAGCAATTTATCACTGGTGACTTTCCCTGCCAAATATTACTTTGCATACCATAATTCTTCACTACTCTCTTGTTCAATAATTTTCGTCTCTTTTGTTACTTTGCATAAAAACCAGACAGATACAATATGCAAATATTGTAATATACACAGTTCTTCATATGTTGACAAAAAAAGAATCCTCTTTATGAAATGAGTTTAAGTCATTTCGAATGCAGTTTTCTAATCGCTATTTCTTACATTATTCGTAGTCAAGAATTTTATTTTCAAGTTGAATAGAATTATAGAATGCATTCACTACTATACAGCTTCAGCCTTCAGTTGGATTTTGAAATTGACAGCTGACAGATTGTTTCTACAGCTGAATTGTAAATTTGCAGATTTTTTTTTTTGGTGTTTTTAGATAAGATTTTCTTAATGTTTAATACTCAATTGTTGAACCCTGATAGAAAATACAATCTTCTTTCTGAAAAATTTTTACCCCCCCCCCCCAAAAAAAAAATTCTATTGAGACAAAATTTAGCTATAGACTAAGCTATGTACAAGGTTGGGGAATTAAAGATTGAACCAGAAGTTACCCAAAAAATATGCTTCCTAAATAAATTGTCATTTATTGCCTATAGGGGGGGATAGGGGGGCTATCATTTTTAAATGATAATACCTCATTTTTTTATTAAAAGCAGGGATGCCAAAAAGATAATTATTTTTTTCATTTAAAGTGGAGACAGGAAAATTGATATCAAATTCCCTGGAAAACCATTGAAATATTTTGATAGACCCAGGGCCCCCCATTAGGACTTGTTCATTGTCTTGGGTATTTTGCAATTTCTCATAGGCTACTGGCCTAATTTGGCTTTTGTGTGTGCTCCCTTTTAATTAGATTCTTTGGATCTTATTGAATGCCACGGCAAATCTATGACTCAGTTTTTCAGTAATTTGAGGTATATCTGAATAATTTCGACATTTTTGTTGTTGTCTTTGTGCCCCTTTACTCATACCCTCAATTTTTTTTCAAGGAACACTAAGCTGTTTAACGTTATTTTGCGTGTTTGTTTGAACCATACAGTGACCTAGTTAATTATTAAGTAAATTATTTTTCTAATGAAAGCTGAGACGATATCCTATCAAGGTGGTATCCAGGGGGTGGGAGGGGGGGGGGGGGGTAGGGAGGTATCATATGTAAATGATAATACCTCGATTTTTTTTGAAAGCAGGGGTGCCAATAAGTTAATTATTTTTTTTTATTTAAAGCAGAGACGGTATCCTATCAAGATGGTATCCAGAGGGGGGGGGGCATAGGGAGTTATAATATTTAAGTGATAGTACCTTGATTTTTTTTTTATTGAAAGCAGGGATGCCAAAAAGTTGAAAAGTTAACAAAAATTAACAAGATTTTTGTGAGTTATACTTGATACAGCACTTGCATGGTTTTGTTGTCCAAAGGGAAAGGGACATATGCGTCCAACCCGTTTTTTTTTCTTATTGATGAAACGGGTTTACTTTGAAAACATTCATTCATAAGTACCAGGCAGATTCACACTAAAGCGAATTGGTGTGATGAAAGCGATATTGACATCCCCACCTAACGTTGTGCTTGAGTGACAATGGCGCCCTTTGTCCAGTACCCAAGTTATATTAAAAGGCCAGGTCATAATAAAAGCTTTCAATTTGGGAGGTTCAAGGAGGAGTCTTTGACAGTCTTATGACCTCAGGGTACTAGATGTTGCAACATTCTTAAGTATCTACAGTGGTTTAAAAAATTCGATCACCCCACAAATGATTACCAAAAATATGCACAAATATAACATTTGGAATATTATAACACTTTTTTCAAAGCTTTGAAGAAAAGCAAAAAAGGCTAAATACCCCTAACTACGCTTAAAAGCAGTTTTAAAAAGAAACTCTTTGGAGATTTCCATGGAAATGACCATAGCAGAAGCTTTGAGCCTGGGTGGGGATCAAAGAGGAGTCTTTGAGAATTTTGTACACATGTGACTTATTGTTGCAACTATCTTAAATTTGGTAATTTTCGTGAGCATTTGGAAATCAAAGCTTAAACTCAATAACTGATACTAAGTGTCCTACCATTTTACTTGGATTAAAAGTGACAAACTAGGATGAAAATTCCAACATCTTCCTGGAGCTACTTCAGTCTGCATATTATTTAATTTAATTACATTTAAAACGGATGAGCTTTTCTTTTTTTACCTAAGAAAATAGCTGGCACTTCATTTTTCTTCATACCAAATAAACCATTAAGTGTTTTTTGTTCCATTGTAATTGAAATGTTCTCATGTGAAGTGTTCATCATGTATTTTTCAATTTGATAAATTTACTCCTTTTAGATGCAGTTTATAATTTGACTGATATTATGTATTTATCTGTTTATAATTTGGAATGAATCCCCAAAAGAAAAAATGAATAATATCCAAAAGAGCAGCCAAAACCAATAAAAAAGCAGCAGTTCAGCCTTAGCCTACATGACATATATTCTATAAAGAAGCCAAAAAAAAACTTTAAAATGTATTTTTTTTAAATTGTTATTAAATACCAGTTTTTAATGCAAGAAGGCTTTTTAGGAATCCAAAAGAGCAGAAAAAACAATCAATATCAATGTCACCCATTTCAACTGTTTTAAAGGTGCCAAAACAGATATAGGCAAAGGGCATTATAAAACAATTAAGCTTCTAAGTTCAAAGTTATATTCAAAGTTTTTACCCATATAACTGATGAATTTTTTGATACGGTATTTGAAGTTTTGTATGCAGTAATGCTCAATGAAAAAAAACTACTAATTTTGATAATTATTTGTGTTAAGAATACATAGCTAATAGATACTTCAACTACTTGTATCATGCAAGGGTTCTGAAACGTCACAGCCATTTCGTTTCTACCAGATTTCTACTTCTCTTGATGAATACCAAAGAAGACCAGTTTCCAGCCAGCAACTTGTGAATTTTTGAACTCATGAATAGGCTCGAATATGTTGTAAATTTAAGCTGTGATTTGAGAAAGACTGATGAAAACATTAATGTTTGCAGTGAACACTGATTGCGCCGGCGGCGCGCTGCCGACATCTTACCGGCGGCACGGCGTGGGGCGCTATTTTTGGCCCCGCCGCCGCCGGTCTTCCCTCATTGGCGCGGCGCCAGGGTCTAGTCACAAGGGACTTTCAATTAAATTATGTGCAGTCAAGCTTGAAGAGAAATCCCTGCTCTGGATCATTGATTTTCTTTATTTGTCATCTGAACGTGTTTAGTTATTTGATGACTCTGTTAATTGTATTCTTTCTTCCTCTATGCATGTTCAGAATGGAGTTCCTCAGGGAAGTGTTTTGGGTCATGCACTATTTAATATCTTCATCAATGGTGCTCCTTCCATTATCAGCAGTAAATCAACTCTTTATGCAGATGACCTGAAGCTTCTTGGACCAGCCTTGTCTTGTGAAGATCATGCCTTGCTGCAAATTAATCTTCAACTGCTGGGTCAATGGGCTGAGGCCTGGCTTCTTGAATTCAATGTTGCCAAGTGCCATATCATTCACTTTGGCAAGCTGAATCCTTGCCACTCTTATTTTTCCTTAGGCCACCCACTCTCCTCTGTAAATAATCAGCAGGACCTTGGGGTCACTATTGACAATAAACTAAAATTCAGCAATCATGCTAAGAGGTCTGCTGCTGGGGCTAGTTCAACTATGGGACTGATTAAGTGTACTATTTCCACATGCTCCCCAAAAGTCATTAGTCTTCTATATAAGGGAGTTGTGCATCCTAAGCTTGAAGTTGGATTGCCTCCCCATATTTTAAAAAAGACATAAAAGTTCTTGAAGATGTGCAGAGACATGCCACCAAAGTGATATCTGGCATGCAGGAGCTTTCCTACCCTGTAAGATTATCAAAGCTGAATCTCTCTACACTTGTTTACAGTAGAAATAACAGTGATGCCATTTTAGCCTGCAAGTTATTGGAGACTAATACTTTCCCAGCATTATTCCCTACTGCTGGTACCAACTCAAGAACTAGAGGTCATTGACTGAAACTCTTCAAGCAGTCTGCAATATCTAGAGTCCATGCTCAATTCTTTTCAGCATAAATTGTCAACAGTTGGAGCAAACTATCCAATGAAACAGTTATTACTGAATCTTTTGATGTTTTCAAATGAAGGTTAGGTGATGATGGTCCTCTAGAGTGTAAACTCAATTGAGATGCAACTGATCATGGAACAGCACCTGGTCACTAAAGAACTTTGTGTATAGCTCTAGTCATCATTCTGGAGCTCTCCAAGGAGAAATCCTTACATTGCTCCTAGTTGCCATTTGAGGTAGTAGTATTAGTAGTGGCATGCACATACTGCTTTTTGGTTGATTGATCTTCCCCTTTGAGCATTTTCCAAAAGTTCCAACTTAATACCCAAATCAATTCTTAAGATACACTCTTTTGACGATCTGCATGCACATAGTGTGTTTTGATTTCATCCAAATTTGCCCTCTATATTCTCTCAAATTTTCACCTTCAAATGCTTAGCCTTAATAGTACTAGTATCATAGTAGCAGTAACAGTCAAAGGGGCAATAGCAGCATTAAGAGCATTGAATTAGTAGTAGAGTTAATTGTAGTAATAATAGCACATATATGTTGCCTTTTAGTTAGTTGAATACCCCCTCATGATATCTTGGAAGTTTCATCTTGATACAGTAGGATATTCCATAAAAATTGCTGATATACCGTTTTGACAATCTGCATACACATAGTATATTTTGCTTTAGTTCAACTCCCCCCTCAACATTTTCTCAGATATTCATTTCAATACCCTGAGCCTTGGTAGTGCTTGCTAGAGAAGCAGTAGTTTTGGTGGTAGTAGTGATAGCATGCAAAAATTGCCTTGTTGGTCAATTGATCATCTCCCTTGTCATTTCCTATAAGTTCCAAATTAAAATACCTGCATCATTCCTGAGTTTAATACTACCTCAACATTCTCTGAAAGGCTCACCTGAATGCCCTTTGTCTTTTTGGAAAGTAACAGCCAAACATGCTCACCTTTCTCAACAACATACATTATATGTAAACAATGGACAAATAGCCTAACTTACAGCCCTTGTCCTGAGGCCTTGGGGAGGGGGGGGGGGGGTTGACATCCCAAAAAAACATAATTACTAGACTTTTCAACTATACTGAACAAAATGGCTATCTCAAAATTTTGATAGGATATATTTGCGAAAATGAAGGGCGTGGAGGGGGGCTGCTTGCCCTCCAATCAGTTTTGACACTTAAAAAGGCACTATAACTTTCAATTTCCAATTGAGTGAGCTCCCATCAGTGTGTCCTGACAGTATAAGAGTAGCATCATCAAGTTTTTCTTCACTGGTGACTGGGATGTGGGTTTTGGATAGGCTGACTATGCCTCAGTTGTAGTGGTTTATCTCTCTCAGTAGGAGTTCCTTTTTTCCTTGTTTTGCAAGTCTTCTGATGTTGAGGGTAACAATTGATAAAGTTGATCTAGGTGATAAAATGATCTCCAAGGGTAGAGTTGTCTAAGTTGAGGTATTTATGTGATTTGCAGTCATTGTATTTTAGGCTGCCCCAGACACTGTAGCATCACTGGTTTCCCCAGATGCAGTAGCATTGTTGATTTCCCTGAATGCAGTAGCACTGGTTCTCATATTCATTTGTTGGCTCATAACAATCATAAAAGTTAAAAAAGGGGTTTCTTGGCTGATGTCAGGACAGTGGTAATCCACTCCTCTTTGTCCCTAGCAGTGGTCAACTATACCTCTTACTGATAAAGCACCCATATGGCATCCTGCATCACCAACAATTTACTCATTGCCAGGGGAGTGGATTGTGACTGGTGGGATGTGTCCACATGCTGGTGGGCTTTGCCCAGTGCACATCAAAGGGGCCATCCTTATCCTCCACCTGTATTTATGTCCTTAAGTTAGGGTGTTCCAGTTATATTTCAAGACCCCCCAGAAACTGGGTCCCCCTTGGTCTGCACCTCCCATCTCCATGAAGGTATCCTACATATCTGTAGGATGTTCCCCTATCTAACACCTGGGGATGCACTGAGTGGCCTGGGGGAAGCCCCTGCTGAGAAAGTAACTCAGAAGGAGTAGAGAGGGGTAATTGAAGAAATACACTTTTAGGAATAAAATAAGTAAGTATTTATAATTGTTTTAGAGTAATTTTTAGAATTTTGGGTAACAATTTTTGATAAATTTTCAGTTTACAACATAATTTACCTAGTATAATAGTACATCATTTGATGCCTTTTCTTATGCTCTTTTGTAGTTCAAATAATATTTTCCAGGGCATATTCCATTTTAGACTCTTAATTAGGCTCCAAAAGGTGAAACAGTCCATTGTTCCAAAAATTTTATAAATGTGTTTGTTATTTTAACTATCTAGTGAGAAAAAATTGCCATTTGCAGCTGATTAGTATGTCTTTGGTTAAACAAAGGTGCACATTACACTTCAGGCACTTGAAAAATGTGTGGGTGTATTTTGCACAGGACTTGCACCTTTGTCATTCATCCACCATCTCAGGCCAGTGGGCTGTGTTGTAAAAGCAAATGCTGGAACTGGGGATGCTGTCACTCCCAGTTTTCTTTTGCAGTCAGGTAGTAACTGGAGACTCATTTGGTGGTCTTACTTTCCTTGTTGCAGGGATGACTGCACCTCTGAGCAGACAGTCAGCAATATCTGCATGAAAGCAAAAAAGGGATAGGGGCTTCCAAGCATCAGAGTGATTATTGCGCCAGTAAGGTAACCAAGAATTGGCTACACTGATGTCAAGGAAGTAATAGATTAGACACTTGTACCACTTCTTCCCCTTGGTGTCAGTACAATATAACTCAATCAACATGTTGCTCAAGTCCACCCCACCCATGAACTTGTTATGCTGTTTGACAACATGAGGTCTGGCTACATCAATTCAAGCCTTCCCTTTTTTGTCCCACTGTTTGCATTGATCAAGTGGGTCAGGCCCAACATATGTAGAAATAAGATGGACCAGCTTATTGTTGAACCATTTCATCACAACTATTCCAGAACGTTGCTCAACCCACCAATCAAACAATCCTTTTCTGGAGCTTTTCAGCTTGTTGTCAGGTTCCAAGGGTGGAAGTTTCACTTTCTGTATATTCAGACTGCACCTACTGACTGGATTCCCATTTCCTGCAGCTTTTCTACTAATTGAAAACTGCTGTAAAAATTGTCAAAGAAAAGTTTGAAGTTCTGTTTTTTTGGGAGATATTGGACTAGGCAGAGCACCACATCAGCACCAACACCAAGGTCTGAATGGACAGTGGTTCCTTTACCACTGTGAATTTCAAAGTTACAAACTACTCCATTGGCTCTGGCTCTTGTAAATAGTTTTATCCCCCACTTGTGTGGCTTGTCTCTTATGTACTGCTTGAACCCAAGCCAGCCCTTCAATGGGACCATTTGTTCATCCACAGATCTTCATTCTTCATTTGGGACTTCTTGCATATTCTTCCAAAGCTTACTGTGTAAGGATTGAACCTTGAAGAGGGGGTCATATCCTGGATTCCTCTTTTTGATTGCTTTGAAACTATCATTTGCATGGAAGAACTGTATTATTCTTTTGAAGTGGTTGCATGACATAGCATTAGCCACTGGAGGATACTGTGTAGCCATTTCCCATTACATAGACATTGGGGAAAGTTTCACAATTCCCATAAGCAGAAGGATTCCAAGGAATTGTTCCATTTCTTTGATAGTACATTTCAGCTCCAAGCCTTTCTCCTGCAGAGCATACCAATTTGTCTCTTCTACAAAGATGCTTACAATTTCAGAGTCAAAGAACCTTTGGAAGATGTGATTGGAGTAACCAGAGACAAGTCAGGACTTGGCATTTGTCCTTTCTAGTCCATGTCATTCTCTGGCACAGGGGTTTTCTTCCAGATTCATCTCTTTTCAGCTGAAGATTTAGGAACCCTATCTACTTTGGCTTCATGGCAGAGGGATTTTGCAGACTTTAGGTGAGACTTTTGTGCTTGTCTCCAGCTGATTCACAAAAAAGAGGGTTATTGCTGTCTTCAGAATCCTCCAAATTCAGGTCAGAGAGATCACCATCTGGCTCTAAGACATAGGAAACAGCAGTGCAGAGGTCCACTCTTCTTAGTAGTCCTTCATGTCACCTTCTCAGTGCTTCCTGCAGACTTTCTTCACTCCTTGCTATTGCCTCATTGACTAATGAAGATGTTGAGGGCTCCATAATCTCAATAGCTCTTCAGCTGCTGACAGTAGATAGTAAACTGGTGAACATGGCGGATAATGCATTGGTTATACATGGATGGCCTTATGGGTTTAAACAAATCCATTCATTAAAACTGATCTTTATATATAAACTGATCTGTCTGTCTGGTCTTGTCTGTCTTTCCACAAATTAGCTTTTTATAGGTCAACCAGGATCAATTATTATAAATTAGCTGTTTATAGGTAAACCAGGATCAATTATTATAAATTAGCTGTCTATAGGTCAACCAGGATCAATTATTATAAATTAGCTGTTTATAGGTCAACCAGGATCAATTATTATAAATTAGCTGTTTGTAAGTCAACCAGGATCACAATTGGGTATGGTATTTCATAATTTCCCAGATTTCCTTGTGTAAACTATACTGAACTTTTTGGCAGGTTGGTATTATACTCCCTCCCCTAGGGCAGACGGGCCTTATAAGATACATACTTAAAAACTGTCCTTGCTTGTGGATGAATAAAAAGTTTTGAATAAGAATAATACACAGGGAACCATCAGACACTAACAACCATCACAAGATTTTTTTCCTTCACCGAGCAACATAAACTTCAATGCTATCCAAGTCAGATTTATTTCATTCAACAAAATCCCAAAAATTTCACTATGTCAAATTCAGCACTGTGCAAACATTGTTATATGACTCATAAAGGGGCAAAGTAATATACCATTTGATAGCTCTTGTTTCTGGCTATCCAAATAATTTCTTGTTTCAATTAATCAAAAAGGAGCAATAGGCAAAAATCTTGGTGTGCCTTATAAGAGCCACCAGCCATCAAAGGGTTAAAATGTAACATACTCCAGAAACAATTATTGGATTATAAAAGAGCATAAACAAGGCATCAAGTAATGTAGGCTATTCATTTTCATCTTAGCTAAATTATGTTGTAAACTGCAAATTTGTCCTATTTTCTACTTGCAAAAATATCACACATAGGCAAAAGTCTTCATTATTTTCTTAGCCCAAACCAACAAATATGAACAAAACAAGGAGCATCAGGTAGCAGAGTCATTCAAACATGATATCATACTGTAGAGAAGAAACTTTTCAGAAGCTGTATGTGTTATAGGCTACCTATATCATTGAAAATGGGTGTGTTATATCATTGGTAAATTTTACCAAATCATACTATTGACTTACAAATAAAATGAATATACAACTCAATGCCTTTTTTTATGCTCTTTCTAAATACAATAATCATTTTTGTCAGAAATGAATTTTACCCCCACCCCTATATACCAATTCAGGGTATAGCCTATATTTGCACATTAGGGGGGGTGGGGCTAAAGTTTAAATTTACCTCCCATTTACATCAGAAATAAAATTTGCCCCCACCCCCTCCCCCTTAATGTGCAAATATATACCCTGAATTGATATATAGCCTAGAGGGGTGGGGATAAAATGCATTTCTGACAAAAATAATTATTAGGCCTATATTTGGAAAGAGCATAAAAAAGGCATCAAGTGGTATATCCTCTTTATTCATAAATCAATAATATGATTTGGTAAAAATTTACCATATCATCTTTTGCATAAAGATTTGTCAAAATGTGTGTCTTATTTTAATAGCACCTTTCACTGCTTAGAAAATACACTAGGTATAAAAATTACCTTATAGATGAGCCCTTAAACACCTCTCTATGAGGTTTTAGTGGCCAATTATTGGCAGAAACAAGAATAATAAAAGAAAAGAGACACATCACTGATTCCTTTCAAAGAAAGTTATCTTCTTTGTTGCTTGAGATGGGGGACTGCAAGTTTCCTTAACAGAGTTTTTAGCTTTCGCCATTCCTATGGTGTAGTTTTCATTTTGGTCCATCACTGTTTCTGTTGGGTTTCAGGTATTTTTCAAAATTCCTTTACATTTGTTTTTTAACAATAGGCCTAGGTTAGGTCTACTCCTGCATGATTAGGCCCAGTGCTTCCTTTGCAGGAAGGCATTAGTAAATAATGACCTTATAAAGTTTGAAGTTGAAACAAAAATTGACTTACAAGTAAATGCAGTTACTTAAGACTACTTAGTTACTTGTAGTAATTGTTTTAGACAGTAAATTCACATTTCTTTTCTTATATTTCTTCTGTAATAACAACAGCTTAGTTTTGGGGAAGAAACGTTTTGCGATTCTTCGTCAATACCCCGTTTTCGGTTAATACTACTGGTACTACTTCTAACAACTCACTGCAGCACTAAGCCACCTGAGGCCAACAAAGCCGTGCACGCTACTTATCCATTCCAATTTGTTCAAATTCCACCTCTTTAAAACCTCCCAAGTAGACCCCAAAGCCGCGCCAAAAAGTCGGCGGCGCGCCGCCGAAAAAAAAAACGATGGCGCGCCGCCGAGCTTGCATCAGCGCGCTGACTCCGCCGCTGATTCTATCGGCGGCGGCATCACTAATATGCGGCCGTTTTTTGTTTTTTTTTCTCTCTTTTTTGCTTATCGATATCGACCTCCAGGCTTCAACCGTCATCCCGGCTAATCTGTTTCTTAAAGATTAATACTGTCATCTTTGGCTCGCAATGTATATCGGTTCGTAGGAAGAAGAAGAAGAAATTTTTCTTGAAGCAAAAATTGTTACAATCACGCTTGGGCATCTTCTAGGTTCCCCAATATATGGAAATGTTCGTCCCTCCTACCAATCCTAAAGAAAAATAAACCAAAAGATAACCCTGAGTCTTATAGGCCCATAATGATTACACCTGTGATGGAGAAAATGATTTATCACAGACTCCTCTGGTTTGTTGAGAAAAATAATATGATCCCACATACTCAAACTGGATTCAGGAAATACCACTCCTCAACAGATGCTTTCATTTTGCTAAAAAATGCAATAAATGAATCTTTCTCAAAAAATAATATCCTAGTGGCAGCTTTCCTAGATTTTGAAGGAGCTTATGACAATGTGAACCACCAAATCCTTTTAAATAAACTTGCAAACCTTGGAGTACCTCCTAAGCTAGTATCCTTTATTAAATCCTTCATAGAAGTGCGAAGTTTCATTGTTTGTGTTGGTTCAGCCTCTTCACCCCAAAAGACAATATCCAAAGGCCTACCTCAGGGAGCAGTCCTCAGTTGCCTCCTTTTTGCCCTATATATCTGGGACATGAACCTACCCCACACGAATCTACAATATGCTGATGATCTGGTGCTATGGTCATCTGGCAACACCTTTCAGATAGCACAGTCAAATCTGCAAAAGTCACTTTTCCAGTTTGAAAAATTCTCTCAACATTCAGATTTACCCATTGCACCCACCAAGTCAAAAATAATCCAATTTCACCGGAAGCGAAACCATGTTAATGCAAAACTAACTCTAAATAAAACAACTATTCCAGAAGATAATAATATTAATTACCTAGGTCTCATGCTTGACCAAAAACTTAATTTCCACCTCCACATTTCAAACACAATAAAAAATGTTATAGAAAAGCAAATATGCTAAAAAGACTTCTTTCCACACCCTGGGGTTGTAAGGAGAAAACCTTACTCCAGTTTTATAAATCACATATAAGACCCCATATTGACTATGGGCTCATTGTCTATGGTGCATGTGCAAAGACCCAGATACAAAAAATTGAAACAACACAAAATGATATAATACGTCTCATATTTGGTCTTAGGAAACCCACAAGCACCAAGTTTCTGCTTATGGAGAGTGGATTAACAACAATAAGGGAGAGACGTAGCTTTCTCTTGATAAAACATCTTACAAAAATTGAATCAAATAGCTCACACACATTACATAATTGGTTAAGAAATCCAGCCATGTATAGAGGTATTGCAGATGAGTATGCCAATATTCAAAAGAAGTTCCCTGTACCAGCAAAGTCTATTGCACCTACTTTCCCCCAATCCCCCCCATGGAATTGGTCATTTCCCATAATAAATACTGAATTTTCAAAATGGAATAAAGATTTAACCCCCATTGCTTTTGTCCAGAAAAAATTTGCAGAACTTAATACAATTACCTATAAAAATCACTTCCAAATATTTGTTGATGGGTCAAAAATGAATGAGAAGGTTGCAAGTGGTGTTTTCCTTCCTCACCTGAAAATTGCAATGGGCGAGAGATTATTTAATAATTTATCTATAATGTCTGCTGAGTTAAATGCCATAATCATGGCATTAGAACACCTTAAGCAAAACCAACCTTTGATTGAAAATTCGAATAATATTATCATCTATTCCGACTCTTTATCAAGCCTTGAGTTGCTGGCCTCAGCTCCTCAATATAAGTTGGACATTGACACTTATCATTGTCACAGTATTATTGATAATTTTGCGTCAAGTGGCATAAAAACTTACTTTCAGTACATTCCTAGCCACTCTGGCATAAGTGGTAATCATCAGGTTGATGAAATAGCAAAAAATGCTATAAATATTGACCAGCCAAGTGGGAGACCAATCCCAATTAGAGATATTTACCGATGGAGGCTATCAGATATTAATTTTAATAAGATTAATCCTATCCTTTCCCCCTTTCCCAATAAGTATCTTTCTAAAATTTATCATAGAATTCGTTCTGGAACAAATGGACTAAATTTCCTTGCATTCTCATATAAGCTTTCTAATTCAAGTGGTTCAATTCCCCTGTCCCCTCTTTGCAGGCATTGTAATATGAATAATGAAACAATTGACCATTGCCTATTTGAATGTAATATGCTGACGTCTGCACAACATACCTTGCTTTGTAAACTGTTAAAATACTTCAAACACCACAAAATCCCACTATCAGCCAAGAGCCTAGCCAACTATACCTGCACACAGAGCATAGAAATCGACATCTATCATCTTATATTTGAACTCCTAGAGTCGAAAGATCTGCTGAAAGATATCTGAATATATCTAATAAATATGAGGCAATCAAGCCAGTAGCTCTGTAGCCCACAGAGTGAAGCAAAAGGAAAGGGCTAAATAGTTTTACTGAAAAGCCCGCCTGCTGTTAAATAGAAGAAGATTCTACCTTCCACTTTAAAATTATGTTATTTTCTTTCTGATTTTTCGGATGAAAAGAGGTAGGTAAAAGAGCATTAGGCAATTCAGGATGTTATTATAGGCAGCGCAATCGCGCTACCTAAGTAAAGAACAATGTTTGCACAATGTATTATTTTTTTCCATACCAGGGCGATTCGTATCGAAGGATTTATCATAGAAATTTCGAAAAGGGCTCATTCGATTGGAAATTGGAATAGCTAATGCCCTTTTTAATAGCAAAAAGTGATCGGAAGGCAGATAAAACCCCTTCCACGCCCACCATTTCCCCAAACACATCCAATCAAAATTTTAAGATAGCCATTTTGTTCAGAGTAACTGATTTCCAGAGAAAAAATATTTTTTTGAGGAGGTTACTCCCCTACAACCTTTAGGGCAGGGGTTTTAAGTTATGACCTGGGGTATATAAGAACGATGTTGGCACAATGTATTATTTATTATTTTTTTCCTTTAGAGCAGGGCACTTCGTATCAAAGAAGTTGTCGTAGAAACTTCGAAAAGGGCTCATTCAATCTGAAATTGAAGTGGCTTGTGCCCTTTTTAATAGTCGAAAGTGATTGGAAGGCAACTAACACCCCTTCCACGCCCACCACTTCCCTAAACACATCCAATCAAAATTTTGAGATAGCCATTCTGTTTGAAGTAGTTGAAAGTTCTGGAAATTAGGTCTTAGAGGATGACAACCACCCTCACAGCCCTTAGGGTAAGGGTTGTAATTTATGCCCTGGGGGCATATAAGGTGTTTATAGAAAGCGTTGTCGTAGAAACGCAAAAAGAGATCATTCGATTGGAAATCGAAAGGCCTAGTGCCCTTTTTAATAATCGAAAGTTATTGGAAGGCTTGACATTTTTATAGTAAAGATCGATGTGGGTATAATGTATCATTTTTTTTGTTGTTGTTGTTGTTTAGACCAGGGCACTTCGTATCGAAGGAGTTGTCGTAGGAACTTCGAAAAGCGCCCGTTCGATTGAAAATAGAAAGGCCTGATGTCCTTTTTAATAGTCGAAAGTGATTGGAGGTAAACTAATCCCCCTCCCACGCCCACCCTCCCATTTGCCTTTATGTTTAAAAAGTAAATGCTGCCTTAAGATTAAATCAAAATGCACTGTGTTAATGCTAATTCCCAATAAGGCATCTCAGAAGTATCCCAAGAACGACTGAGGGCATTATGTTCAAACTTTCGGGGCTACTTCTGCTCTTAAAATTTAACAAAAACAAAATAGCGTAAGTGTATCCAAGCTATCAATGAAAGTAAACAGATTTTTTTGCGAATGGTATCAAGTTTTCCATTTCAGGTCAACTAGAGGAGGTATGAAACTAAATTAAACACTACTATTTGTGTCCAGATTTTTAAAAGGGTCCATGTTGTTAAAAATTGCTGAAAATTTTTCCCTGAAAAGATTATGTCAATGTAAAACGAACAAAAATTAATTAAAAAAACTGTTTCCACAAAATAAGTTTTTCAAAGAAAAGTAAAGAACTCCATTAAACAAAAAATGAGCAAAAATAAAATCAAATAATCTACCAAGCTTGAAACTACCACAAATCAGCATCGATAAATAAATGAAACCCAAAACGAACAGAAATTACAATAAATAACCGAGTCAAACTCAAAACGAGCAGAAATTAACATAAGTTGGGCTCAAAACCCCTATGCCTTCCCAAGGCCAGATCATAATTTGCACTTTACTGAAAAAAATACAAATAGATGTGCATTGTCAGTTTAATATACATATACTGATATTTAGTAATATTATTTGATTTATTAAAGTTATAAAAGTAAAAAACATTTATATTTTTTCAGTAAAGTGCAAATTCTTTTCTGGGAAGGCATAGGGGTTTTGAGCCCAACTTATGTTAATTTCTGTTCGTTTTGAGTTTGACTCGGTTATTTATTGTAATTTCTGTTCGTTTTGGGTTTCATTTATTTATCGATGCTGATTTGTGGTAGTTTCCCGCTTGGTAGATTATTTGATTTTATTTTTGCTCATTTTTTGTTTAATGGAGTTCTTTACTTTTTTTTAAAAAACTTGTTTTGTGGAATTTTTTTTTAATTAATCTGGGAAAGAGAGCTAGTATAGAAATATATCTATAGAAATGAATTAGATTTTTTTTTTTTTTGCACAGTGAGCAGAGCACACTGAAGTTGAAGTAGCCTTAAATTTTGACTTGAAACTTCATAACTTGACCACTTCTTTCAGAAAAGAATCTTGGAGGATTATTCCGTGTTGATAAGAAAAGAGGGTAAAGGTGCAGTTTAGTTCCCCCGTAGTGTAGGGCGCAGGAGCCCTATGGTAAAGGTGCAGGTTAGTTCTCCCTTATAAAAACAACTTATTTCAGCAGATACAAAGAAGAAGCCCATTTGCGGCATTCTTCGGGACCCCAAGGTCCGATGCTAGTATCAGATCCCGCGATTGGCAGTTTACGCTCGTCAAGTTCTGGCTGTACCGGCCACAAATGCCCCAGCTAAATGGCTTTTTAGCACGACAGGACTGATAGTGACTGCAAAAAGATCAATGGCTCCAGGCACAGTGAACTAACTCACTTTTGTAACATCAATTGTAACTGAAGTGATGTAACCGCTGATTTAAAATTATTGTTAAGCCATGGTATCTAACTTGTATACAGTGTTTTTTTTTTATGTTGTTATTTGTTTTTTTCACTTCCTTTTCGTATGTATTTGATGAACAGTAGATGTCTGAACTTCAAACTTTGAAAGTTATATACACATTAGCCCAAATCATTAACAAGAAGAAAATGACTAAACACGGGATTTTATAGGAACAATGCGATGTTAAACATTAACACAACATAGGTTTCCCTGAGTCTAATGGCTAATTTGAGAATTCTACTTGTCTGATCGACGGTGAACATAAACACTTTCCGCACGGCCCAACAAATTCCTGTTTTGTCATATTGTTCTTGTATGTTTTTAGCCGACCATTTAAAAATCCTTACTAAAATCAAGTTGAGGTTGAACGTGCTTGGTGAAGTTGGATTTTTATTATTATTTTTAATCAGAAAAATCGGCGCGCCGTGGCGCGCCGCCGGTCAGAAATCGGTGGCGCGCTGTCAAAAGAATTTCGGCGCGCCTAGCGGCGTGCCGCCGCCGATACTAAATCACACATTCGCCGCAATCATGTCGGCGTGGTGCGGCTTCGGGGACTACACCCAAGGATTTCTCATTACCTTTAAATCTTTTCTTACGACATTGCCCTACCACAATCAGGGGCGACCTGCTTTCCGTTTGATAGACGATTGTCCGAGAAGGATGATCCACTTTTGTCCAAGAAAAGCAAAGAGCCATATTGACTGCAGACAAGCAGAAATAAATTTTTTTACTGATTAAAACTAATAACGACCAGAAATTACAACCGAAGAAAAAATTAAAACCCAAAACAAACAGAAATTGAATAACAAACCACATCCCTTTAAGTTTGATATGATTATTTATTTTAATTTCCATTAGTTTGGGGTTCCATTACTTTGGTGGTATTTTCTGGTCGTTTGAAGTTTCAATAATGATGGCACTTTGTTCCTGCTTGCCTTAAGTTTCAAAATAGCTTTCTATTAGTTTTGATTATCAAAGTTTTGTCATCGGTTAGTTTTTATAAATATTTCTCCAGCGTTTCATGTTTTTGGCATAAGAATTAAAATATAAGATTCTAGTTTAGATTCTTAAGTTGTAGAAGACGATCTGAGCATTGTCTTCGATTATATTTGGTACAATTATGGGTATGGCATCAAACTAGTTTAATTTGAAATGAAGGTTATAACGGTTCTTGAAGTAAGATTTTGATCCAGAAACAACTCCTAAATAATAATATCGAAAGAATCCTTCTGGGGGAATTTTCAAAAGGTTACATATGAAAGAAAATTAAATAAGAAAATGAACATGGATCAGTGGGCATAGCTTAGCTCTCTTTATTTCTGACTGTTGAAACTCTTTCATTTTGACTTTGAGGTGAGTGTTTGCTTGGTCTGGTGTAGAAAATATATCATTCTGACATAATGCGTATGCATAATGTCTTTTTAATTAAATTTAATACCTCTTCCGACATTCTCTGAAAGCTCGAACTTAATAACCTAGCCGTCCTTGAGATACTTCACATACAGTTTTTTAGCGATCTGGATGTACATAGTGTCTTTCGATTTACTTTAAGATCTCGCCCAACATTCTCTGAAAATTTTTACTTAATACCCTTACTGTATCTGATATATTCCATAGGCTATTTTGACAACCTGAATGCACATTACATCTTTTGATTTAGTTCAATATCCCCCTAAAAATCTCTGACAGTTTCTACTTAATGCCATTAGCCGTTCCTCAAATACTGCAGATATGCCCTCTTCAGAACCGGGATGTGTATAATTTCTTTTGATTAAGTTCAACATCTTCCTCAACATTCTGTGGAAGTTTCAACTTAATACTCTTAATTGTTACTGGGATATCGTAGATATACCATTTTGACCACCGGGATACCCATGGTATGTATTAATTTAGTTAGGCATCCGAATTCAACATTTCCTGGAATTTTTAACTTAAAAATCCTAACAATTCCTGAGAAGCCCTATTCGATAAAATAGTGTATATGGTATCTTTTGATGTAGATAATTTCGGAGACCACACTGCCTTTCCATGACGATAAAATAAAAGTCCAAAATAGGGATAAAATCCTTTTTAATAGACAGTGTATAATAAATTTCACAAAAAATACCAGATATTTCGGTCACATATACAGTGACCGTCATCAGTAGTAAAACTAAACTAAAACAATTTAAAACAAAAATTTATGTACTAAATCAAATAAAACTACATATTGTTTAAATCTCTAATTCTTTTCAAAGCAAAGGCGGAAGCTAGCCTCTTTGACCTTCTTGGATTCGGTTCAATAGCGTTCAATGATATAACATTTGGACAAAAATCAACTACATTGGGTGAATTGAACTTGACTCTGTTAGATTTTAATAAATTATCATAGATAGAGTTCAGCCCATATTCACCTGTATCCCGATTCAAAGCAATATTCTTGAACAAGATTTTCTTTATTTCAAGCGTTTCACGAAAATTTTGCTTTAAACCCCGATCCCTAGAAATCAAAGAGACATTCTTGAACAAAATAAAATGGTCTGGGAAATTAAAATATGTTCTGAAAGGGCTGGAGTAAAATCTTCAGACTTAGAATCTTGCTTTAAAGCCGAAGAAATAAAATCTTTATGTTGTAATAATCTCATTTCCAAACTCTGGTTAGTACGTCCCACATATGAGCTTCCGCAAGTACATGGGATCTGATAAACCCCACTTTGTTGCCCCAATGAAGTTAGATCCTTCCCAGAATTTAGAAAACTACCCAAAGTATTATTACTCTTAACGATACAAGAAAAATCAGTGCTTGAAAAGGGTCCGAAATTTTGTTTTAAACCGGATAAAGTCCCCGTGGAAGACATTATCTCTTCAATAGAAACATCTTTGCATAAAAACGCAAATCTAATAAAAGATGTTAGCTTAGTAAGAGCTTCTACCGTAAAACCCTGTCTAATTTTGTATTGAAATCGGAATTTCCTAGTACGACCATCAAAGACATAAGAAGTCTTAAAAACTTAAAAAAGGATGGTTCAATTACCATTACAAAAGCAGATAAGGGTAACACTTTAGTTGTGATGAATACTGAGGACTACGAATCAAAATTAAGAAGTCTACTAAATGATGAAAAAACATACAAGATGCTATTGTATAATCCAACAGACTCTTTTACAAATAAGTTTAAGAACGAATTGAAGTGCTTAAAGGATGAAGGAAAAATTACACCTCAACTTTATTACAAGTGCCTGCCACGCAGTTCCTTGTGCCCTAAATTATATGGACTTCCCAAAATTCATAAGCCTAACCTACCATTACGACCAATTGTGTCAAGTACAAGGTCACCAACAAGTGTTTTGAGCAAATGGTTAGTGTCAATCTGTAAACCGCTTTTGTCTACACAAATTTCGAATATTAAGAATTCTTCGAATTTGGTTGAAAAACTAAAAAAAGTAGAAATTTCTTCGAATTCTTTGCTTTCAAGCTTCGACATTGCATCAATGTACACAAATATTGATGTAGAAGCAGCCGAAACTCTTCTAGAAGGAAAGCTGTTAAGAAATTTAGATTTGATTAGTGGCAAAACAGATTTGGAAGTTTCTGTAATTATGTATTTAGTAAGGTTGTGCAATAAGTTCTCTTATTTTTTTAAATTTAGAGGGGAGTATTTCGAACAAATAAATGGTTTACCTATGGGGGCCCCTTTATCCTCTTTATTAGCTAATAGTTTTGTGGAGAATACTGAAATAATTACGTTAGATTCATATTTTTTAAAACATATTTTCTGGGGCCGGTATATGAATGACATTATTTCAGTATGGGATGATGGGGAGGAGGAATTAAAAGGATTTTTGGAACATCTTAATTGTTTTGTGGGGGGGGGATTTAAAGTTTACTGTTGAATTGGAAGAGAATGGGAAACTTCCTTTTCTTGATGTTGTTCTTTTGAAAAATCAAAATAGTCTGGATTTTAAAATTTACAGAAAACCGACAAGTAACAATAGATTTTTGTCTTATAGTTCCGGTCACGCTCGCCAAGTAAAAATTGGTTTGATCATTTCTTTAACTGATCGGGTCTTTAGTATTTGCTCTCCAAAATTTGTTGAGGAGGAGTTGTCTTTTCTAAGGAAAATACTAATAAGCAACATGTATCCAGAATGGCTAATTAACCAGACTTTTTCAAAAACAAGAAAAAAGTTTCTAGAGATTTCCAAGGAAGTTTTGGAGACAACTCGGGAGAAGAATGTTTTTTGTTCCTTACCATATGTGCTAAGTGAAAAACTTAAAAGAATTTTACAAAGCAATTGTATAAGGGTAGCTTTAAAGAGTAATAATAGTTTGGGTAGTTTTCTAAATTCTGGGAAGGATCTAACTTCATTGGGGAAACAAAGTGGGGTTTATCAGATCCCATGTACTTGCGGAAGCTCATATGTGGGACGTACTAACCAGAGTTTGGAAATGAGATTATTACAACATAAAGATTCTATTTCTTCGGCTTTAAAGCAAGATTCTAAGTCTGAAGATTTTACTCCAGCCCTTTCAGAACATATTTTAAATTTTCCAGACCATTTTATTTTGTTCGAGAATGTCTCTTTGATTTCTAGGGATCAGGGTTTAAAGCAAAATTTTCGTGAAACGCTTGAAATAAAGAAAATCTTGTTCAAGAATATTGCTTTGAATCGGGATACAGGTGAATGTGGGCTGAACTCTATCTATGATAATTTATTAAAATCTGACAGAGTAAAGTTCAATTCACCCAATGTAGTTGACCTTTGTCCAATTGTTATATCATTGAACGCTAATGAACCGAATCCAAGAAGGTCAAAGAGGCTAGCTTCCGTCTTTGCTTTGAAAAGAATTAGAGATTTAAATAATATGTAGTTTTATTTAATTTAGTATATAAATTTTTTTTAAATTGTTTTAGTTTAGTTTTACTACTGATGACGGTCACTGTATATGTGACCGAAATATCTGGTATTTTTTTGTGAAATTTATTATACACTTTCTATTAAAAAGGATTTTATCCCTATTTTGGACTTTTATTGTATCTTTTGATTTAGTGTCCCCTCGACATTTTCTGAAAGTTTCAACTTAATATCCTTAATCGTTCTTTACATATTGCAGATAAGCCGTTTTGACAGCCTTAATGTACAGTGTCCTTTGATTTAGTTCAAACCCCCCCCCCCCTTAGTATACCCTGAAAGTTTCAACTTAATACCCGTGGCCGTCCTGAGATCACTATAGGTACGCCCAGATACTACCTTTTAAAAACTTAATACTCTTAATTGTTACTGGGATATCGTAGATATACCATTTTGACAACCGGGATACTCATGGTATGTACTAATTTAGTTAGGCATCCAAATTCAACATTTCCTGGAATTTTTAACTTAAAAATCTTAACAATTCCTGAGAAGCCCTATTCGATACAATAATGTATATAGTATCTTTTGATTTAGTGTCCCCTCGACATTTTCTGAAAGTTTCAACTTAATATTCTTAATCGTTCTTTACATATTGCAGATAAGCCGTTTTGACAGCCTTAATGTACAGTGTCCTTTGATTTAGTTCAGCACCCCCTTTAGTATACCCTGAAAGTTTCAACTTAATACCCGTGGCCGTCCTGAGATCACTATAGGTACGCCCAGATACTACCTTTTAAAAACTGGATGTGCCTAGCGTTCTTTGATCTAGCACAACATCCCCCTCAACACTCTCTGGAAATTTACACTTAATGCCCTTATCAGATCCAGAGATATTGCAGATATGCCCTTATAAGGGCCAAGATGCGTATAGGGTCTCTTGATTTAGTTCAATATCCCCTGGAATTTTCATTTTAATACTGCTAAGCATGCTTGAGATATTGCAAACCCGGCTCTAATGTAACCTTTCAAGACAGAAGCCCTTTTAAAAATATGGATGCACTTAAACTCTTTTGTTTCAGTTAAATAATAATAATAGTAGTAGCAAAGAATTCTAAAGTCCTATATCAGAGGATTAATACAGACATATACGTACAATAGTATATAGTATATAGAAGACATCCTGCCTTGTGTCTTGTATATTGTTGCGCTAATGTAACGCTCACATTTAAGCATACTTTGCTTAAATGTGAGTTATCTTTCCTTACTTTTCTGGTATAGCATTTTTATCTTTTCCTTGTTTTCATGTTCTTAAGCTACTTTCTTGTTTTGCATTGTTTTTCCATGCTGATAAAGGCTTATGAATGTGAAACCGGAATATTCAGATTTTCCATTAAAAAGATTCGTCCATTAAAAAGTGTTTTTTTTAATTGTTCACTGTCTTAAAATTTTTAACCACTATCAATAGATTCTCGTTTGAATTGTAGCAGTTGAATTAATAGCAGTAAAAGTAACACGCAATCGGGGTAGAAGCAATAGTAGTTGCAAGTAGTCACAGACTCAATCACAAATAGTTGTAGTCAAGTCGTAAAATTAACAATCGCAAATAGTCTTAGTTGCCGTCCAAAGCAGTTACAGTCGAACTTCGCAAGTTCAAAGCAGTCACAAATGCAAGCAGTCGCTGTGCTAGGTGCAAATAATCGCTGTCGCAGTCACAAGTAGTCGCAGTCGCGAGTAGTTGCAATCGCAAGTAGTCTTTGTCGCAGTCACGAATAGTCACAGTCACAATTTACCGTAGTAACAGAAAGTTTCACTTTAATACCCTAAGACTTTTTGAATATCCAGGATCAAACATGACCTCTTTTCCCAATAATAAACCATACATGTAAAAAACAATAGGCAGCTTGCATAACTTAAAGTTCTTGCCCCAGGGGCTGCGGGGGTTATATCATCCCCTTTGGCATATTCATTTGACCTTTAGTCTATTTTAAACACAACGACCATCTCAAAATTTTGATCAATGCTGAAAGAGGGGGCACCTAAAAAGGATAGGGGATGCTGGTTACCCTCTGGTCACTTTTCAACATCCCCCCTCAACATTCCCTGAAAACTTCAACTGGATACCCTCAGCCGTCCCTGACATACTGTTGATGCGTTCTTTTGACACCAGCATGCATATAGGGGGTTTTCATTTTGTTCGACATACCCCACAACAATTCCTGAAAGTTTCACCTTAATATCCTAAGCCTTTTTACAGACCCAGGATCAAACATGTCCTGCTTCCCAATAATTAACCCTATATGTAAAAAAAAGTAAAATAAACAAGGGGTAACTTGCATAGCTTACAGCCATTGCCACGGGGGCTGTAGCGGGTTATGTCAACCCCGGAAGCATAGTTTTTTTTTACCTCTGGACTATTTTGGTCAAAATGAGTAGCTCAAAATTTTAATCGAATGTCTTCAGGGGAGGGCAGCTAAAAAGTGCATAGGAGGGGATTTGGCCGCCCTTCGATCATTTTGACCATTAAAAATGGCACTAGAATTTTCAATTGACTGAGCCCCCTCCCCCCTAAAAAGTATCTACAACCACCACTTCCATAAGAAATGGTTCTGGGAAAAATCATTACATTGAAGCCTCATAGCCATTTAGTATAGGAAACACTAAAGCGTAGCATCTGGAAAGAGCGTTGCCTCTTTTTTGTAGCCTAAGAAAATGGGGACGTCATGGATCGACTCAACTAGATATTTTTTCCTTAATTTTTGTGTTATTTGAGATTCCGTTGGCCCTGAAATTTTAGATAAAGTGTGTGAAACTCCAAACCAGATCAGCGTGAAGAAAAATGAATTTTCACGCTAAGAGTCGATACAACCACATTTTCTTCCAAAATTTGGTGATTTCCTTAGGGTCTCCCTGATCAAGTTTGCTTTCAGTGAAAGTCTCAATCCGAATGTAGGAAGCTATTTTCCGCTCATTATGGTGTTTCACGAATCAGCACAATAATATTTTTCGGTTTGTCCCCATTGAGGTACCTTGTCTCTATTTACATGCCTAGTAATCTTTATCCCAATCTGAGGAAATAAAATTTGTTGGCATTGTTTCAGGTGTTACACAAAATACCTTAATTGTTCCCACTTAGTTGGATCCCGCCAGTGAAGGTCAGGGACTAATACTTTCTCGCTAGTCTACACAAAGCACTTAAGCTAGATAAGAACTGGACTGTAAGAAGTCCTTGGGATCCCCAGTTATCTGGAGGATTTTTGTAATCTTGAGCCTATGTTCAAGTGACAAGTTCTTGAGTGGCAGGTCCTAAGCTCTTGCCGATGCTCTTCTCGTGTTGTAGCGGCTGTAACTAGTAAAAACGAACCATGGCCCATAGTAACCAAAAATTAAAAACTTTGTTTTAGTAAAAACAAGTTGTGAGAAAAAAAAAATGCCGTTTGTAGCTGATTCAGGAATGATAGCCGTTATTTTGATTAGTCTTAATAGTAAAGTGTTTCGAAAACAGTTATATGAGAACTTCAAAAAACGTGAATTACAAAAAGTACGCCATTGAAATTCCCATGGCTGAAAACTCTTTAAAGGAAACTTACAGTCCCTTGGTCTCAAAAGCAAGGAAAATCACTTTTTTTGCCTGGGTAGTGCTGATGGGCCCTCCTTTTTTTCCTTTTCCTTCTCAACTGCTAGCGGGCAGTCGAACATCATAGAGCTTTTTGAGGGCTGTTTTGAAAAGAAATTTGCTATATCTAGTGCCTTTTGTAATTATCTAAACGCAAAAATTAAATAAAGTACCATTTTTTTTTTTACAAAAACTGCATCTTTGCATACAAGGTGCTATTGCATTGGATTTGTTGTCATGTTTGAGTGAATCTGCTCACTGAATCTCTTGGGTTCGTTCTTTACTATAAAATCTAAAATAATTATTTATCTTATTACTAAATTTCGCTACATAGAGCCCAGGCTATATTCTTCCATTCTAATTTATATAAGACTAATAAATTCTTTTAGAAACAGAAACAGTATCTGAGATGATAATGAACGAAAATGAAGCAAAATAAAATCTGCGGCTGGAAAAAATGCAACAACAACAATAACAACAGATCACAAACGAACATCATGACAAATTGGAAACGAAAATGAAGCAAAACAACAAGAATCAGTGCTGTCCAAGAAACCTTCTGTAATTCCCATACTATTTGTTCAGATCCTGGTTTTTGAATTTCCGGTAGATACTTTGTTTGTGAATGTCCTGCAGATCCAAAAGGTCTCAGGGAAAAATTCAAAAATCAGTTGGATGAATATTTCGCATCGTATACGGTCAGAGTAGCTGTGACTACGGAGGATAAAACGCTTGAAATTGACTCTGGCTTAAAACAGTCAACCAAATCCCAAGGTTCAAACGCACTTGCGTGAAATTAATTTAAAAAGAAATTGTTCATTGAAACAATTTGTGACGACTGCTTATTGCAGGACTTTTTTTGGCGCTGTGAACATAGCATAAGTTGTTCTTTGCTGAAAACAGAACATGCTTGGGGAAAATCAAGCTATGCGATACAAGTTAAAGCTAAGACATAACACAAAGCAGAAATGTCAGATTCGGTATTTTATTCAACTTCAAACTAAAAAAAAGACACGATATTTCACAATTCACTCTCAGCACTGGTTTTTTCCCTTAAAACACGCTAAAAAGCTTAAGATATTCGGATTGAAAAAGTACAGCACTTAATAATTAATCGAACAATTCAACAATATTTACATGTTAGATTATCGCCTCACCTTAGTCTAAAAAGCAGATTTAATCAACTAATTTAAATGTAACAAAGTAAAATAGAAAAGTTGAATAAAAAAAGAAAATGGAACTAATGCTACAAATACGGATCTCCCAAGGGCTCCACGATAGCAAAAACAGTATTTTTAATAAAAAGCGAATTTATCAAGGCTACGCAAAAGCAAAATACAAAAAAGAAAGAAAAACTATTTTGTGGTATATAGTTCTGCCACATGTGGATTTTTTAGATTGATTGATCCTTTTTTATTTCAACGCTTAACTCTGTATTTCCAAAAGCACCCTCCCCCCCCTCTTTGCATCTGCTAATAGCAGTAACTTCATAGAAGATTGACAAATCAAATTCGAATGATTCTTTTTGTTCTCAGTTTGGCTTTGTACCTTCGAAATAATTCCATCGTATCTATAATTCCATCGTATCATCGTAATAATTCCATGTATCTTCGAATAAATTCCATTTACTCTGATTTTTCTGACAAAAGGATAGGTTTGAACAGTTATGACAAACGGGGGTGGTTTTGTTTGTAACGAAGTTATAGGGTAAAATAAAAAAGCTATTGTTAAATGAAAAAGACAAGTGAATTTCTTCTAGATTTCCATACTGATTCTCCTGGTCAAATTGATTAGAATATTTTTTAAATTAAATTCAAAGGAACATTCTAAAATTTTGATTGGATAAAAGAAAATGTCCTTTTGTCAATTTCAAAGGTTTTTTATCATTTTACTCAAGATCTTCCATATAAGGAATATAATTACCTAGCACTTTGATAGTAAGTTCAGATGTTTTTCGTCACTCATTTCACTAAAATTAGAACTATCATTTAACTAGAACTTGGGTTACAGAAAAATGAAATTAAATATTGATTCTACATTTCATAGGTGAATAATATGTTTTCAAATGTGAATATGCTCCACCACAGACTAGTGTATTCTGTAAGCAGCACAAATGGGAAATAAAAGAATATTAGGTCGTCACTATTCTTCCGATTTATGTACTAAATATCAAACATTTTTTACACATATCTTATAGCATAGCAAACCAACACGAACAATTAAGAGGCCAAATTGAATAAGTCCATTATGAAATAAACAAAATAAAACAATTGACAATACTAAAAACGAAGAAATATTCCTAATTTAAGCTTTAATGTACCAAATGCTTGGTGGAAAAACTGTACGTTGTTTTTATATTTGCTAATAGGCTTGGACATGGAAACACAATCTAGGAGAATACTATATTGAATTTTTAACACAATCTAGAACAAACTTAAGGGGGTATTCGACACATTCCGTACCTTAACGGCAACAAAAATTTATACCAGTTACGAATCAAAGTTCGTAGTAGCGAACTGTAAGTAAGGAGCGAATCGGCCCAATAGTAACCGAAACTCTAAAAACGGTTTTTTATAACAAATGATCCATCAAAAGAATTGGCTTTTTATGCTGATTCCAATTATATAATATTTCTTAAGTTTAATGTTATCCATCGGAAAGCTTCAAGCCTGCGAAAGCTTACCTGATTTTCGAAAAAGGGGGTAAACATCCCCCAAGAGTAAAAAAAAATCTTGTTAAAAATTGCACCATCAGATTCAGCGTATCAGAGAATCAGAGAACTTTACTGTAAATGTTTCAAGCTCCCATCTGCATAAATGGGAAGTTTTTAGTTTTATGACAGAAGAAAGGTCATGGATGCGTGTTCACTTTTTTTGTACTTTCCAGGGGTGATTGTATCGAACCAATGGTGCTAGAAGATCGATTAGGGCTCACTTGAACGGATATAAAAGGTTAGAGTGCACCTTCTAAGTGACCAAAAATGGAGGACAACTTGGCCCTCTTCCACGTTCTTTTTCCCCCAAAGTCGTCCGATCAAAACTTTGAGACCATTTTGTTCAGAATAAAGGTTCAATAGTTATGGCTTTGGGGATGACATGATCCTCCACAGCCTCTGTGTGAAGGGCTGCAAGCTATGAAATTTTTCCATTGTTTATACACAGAGTAATTGTTATTGAAAAGCAAGATTTTTCTATTTGGGAGGGAAATTTCCAGGATGAACTTTCCAGGGGAAATTTTACACGAGAGGAATTTTCCAGAATTAACATATGAAATTGGTTTTATTTGTCTTACTTTCTCGTTGGAGACTCCATTTAGCATGTGGACATTTCCTGGGGGAATCATCCATGGGAAATTTTCAGCAGAGTTGGAATTCTCTGAGGTTTTTTTATTTGGGGGTGGAATTTTCCACGGGAGAAATTTTCCGTGGGAAACTGTCACCAGGAGAAATTCCCCACGGGTAATTTCGCATGGGAGAAACTTTCTACTTGGGGATGGGGATTCCGTCATGACCTGAAAAAGATCAGAAATTAAACAAAAACAAGTCTTTTTTTCAAATGTGAGCATGCTAAGAAGAATTTTTTTGGCAGAATCGTCGACAAGAAATTTTTGGGGGGAATTAGCAGCGATGATGGAATTATCTGGGGCAAATTTTCCAGCGGAAAGGATTTTACGAGGGAAGAACGTTTCATCGAGGATTTTTTCGTATGGATGGGAGGGGGATTCTATGGAGGAGGTGGTGGTTTTTCTGGGAGAATTTGGAAAACGATCAGAAATTTAATTAAAAAATAAAGTTTTTTTCTGCTGAAAGTAAGGGGCAACATTGAAACTTAAAACGAACAGAAATTATTCCGTATATGAAGGAGGCTGCCCTCTCCTCCATACCCCACTTTTTATGGTAAAGTTTGACCTTCGTCCCAATTATCTAAGAACGACTCCTGTAACACAAACGGGATCCAATTTTTTAGGAGGGGCCATCCCCCCTAGTATACCGAAAAATTCCTATTTGCTTTTAGTTTTAATGTTGCTCCTCACTTTCAGTAGAAAAAACAGTTTAAAAAAAATTTAATGTCAATAAAAAGCGAGCCTGGTTTCTAAGTAGCCTGGCACATTTAGAATCCCGAATAAGGAGTGAAGATTAAATTGTTCAAAATGTCGCCTTAATTCCTGTTTTAGTGATTGTTATCAACATCAACCAGTGGGCAGGGGGCTCTGGGTCACACCCCCCCCCCCTCTGAAATCCAAAATTTTGCTGAATTTCAGGCCACTTCCTATTCAAATTATAAAATAAAAATTGTGTTTATTTATGCCCTCCCCCGAACAATTGTTTGTGGTCGTGCCTGATCGATAGCGATTCAACAGAATTCAAAAGAATATGATTTACTTCATAAAGCTGTTTGCTTGTTAGATAGTAAAAATAGTTCGATTTACAGTTTGTGTGAAGGTCACGACAGTAATCATTTTGATTTGTCACTAAAAACCAATAAACAATAATATGTGTCATTAGCAACTGGATCTGCTATCCAGGTCTTGACCGATATGGCCTTGACCATTCTTGAAAAAGAGTAAAGATCAGTCTCTCCGCTTATCACTGATCGCTAATGTCAATAAAAAGCGAATCCATCTTGGCAAATCAGCTCACCAACATTGTTCTATAGCCAAACCGGTTTCTACAAAATCCTTCAAACGGCCAAAGGTTTTAGTATTTTCGACCATTAATCCTTATTTTTGTGAAACATACTTACGAACGTGCAATATTAAATGTCAATCATAAACGTTCACACTTAAATCTATAAAAATAAAAACGTCGACTTATTCAACTTGGCATCTAAACGGCTTATATGTCACTACTCTAGAAGAAAGATACAAATGCCAAAAAAAATATCTCACTCTCAAAAAGAGGCAAACAAGACGTAACAAAATAGTTTGGACAAATTACTTTACCTTTGTTCTCCACAATTAAATCTCTAAAAAAAACAAAAAATAATAATATGTATATAGTTGAAGAAAAAGAATATTTTACTGAACATATCATTAATTCTAAAACAATATCAGTTAAGCTTATATTAAATTAAAATTTTAAGTCGCCACTTAATTTTTTTTGGCACAATTTAATAACTGGGATAACGAATCTGCTTTCAATAAAATGAATAAAATTAATCAGCAACCCCTTCTTGATTATAAAAAAGAAAAGAGAAATAATATTGCATATTGACTATCAAAATGCAAATGGCAGTGATTAAAATATGACAACGCAGGAAACAAACAAAGGCCTAAACTTTTTCATCATGGACATACAAATTTACATAAACATCAAACTGCTCAGGAGCTAGACCAGTGCTATCAACATCTATAGGCTTGCCTATTATGTGCAGCCTAAACTTTCCAGGCTGCTTAAGTCGCTGACGGAAGTGCAGAGCCCAGACTCCTCGTCGCTCAACCATCTCAAATAAGTTCTCCTCATTTCCGTCAACAATATCATACTCAAAATGATCCTAAAAGTAAAGAAATATTTCAACCGAAACAAAGATTATTTGGCTAGGAGATAAAAATAGTCACATCAATTAATTACCCCGGCAGAAAAGACTGGGATTGCCCAAAAAAGAAGAAAAACAAAGATTTAAGCAAAAAAGAATAAAAAATTAAATCAAACTATATATCCTAATTAACATAAAACAGGAGCAGATCCCTAACGTAAGTGACTAATTACCAGACCTATAGCCAGAATTTTGACCAGAGCATAGGTTTGTTAGAGGAAGGAGGGGGCTAGTTCAAGCCGTTTCTTGGGAGAGAGGAGCTCAACTATGGAAAAAAATATTTTACACCCACTGAATAGCTAAAAATGTATATTTCATGCACCTTTTGGTAATTCGAGGGGAGAGGGCAATTCTCCTTGCTAGAGTCCAAATACATCATTTAAAAATTTAGCTCTGATTGCATAATTAGACTCGACTAAATCCTGCATATCGCAAAAATGTCCGTAAAAAGGCTTACAACTACAAAAAAAGACAACGTGATATTTTTTTTGCCTTTCATCGGTGTCGAATTTATCAACTGATACACGATTCTCGTGTGTCACCCATTTCAAAAACTACTGTTTACGATACGAGCAAAAAGATACGAGACCGACTTTGGTAAGTGATTTACTAAGTACAAAGCGTAAATTCATATGAGTAGCTCTAAGCAAACTTGGCTAGTACCATTTTGGTTATTCGAGTTGGTTTGGTTTGTGGGGATTCACCTATAAAAAATATCTGAGCTATAAATAAAATACTGAGACTTTCTTCAAAAATTTCCGTGAAAAATACTACTTCATGTAAAAAAAAAAAAAAAAAAAACAAGACAAGTGGTGGCTCATTCCCTTGAACATAAAGTAAGTAGGCTATAAGTAGTAATATATTAATAAGAACAAAAGTAAACAAGAATAACAGAAACAAGTAAGTAAGTATTAGAAAAACGGAAAGGTATTAGTAAAAAGAAGTAAGTTAAGAAGTAAAAAATTAAACAAGAGATTAGCGAAAAGAAGCAAAAAATAAGAAATTAGTAACTAGATGTAAGTTGAAAGTCATTCAATGAGATGACATATTGTTGTGTCCAAAGTAATGGGTGCGTCTCCCATTATCAATTTTATAGGAGACAAAATGAGACTTCGTAGCTTTTCGCTAGGACATTTTTCTGCTCAAGAATTTGTACAAAAAAATCGACAATCATCACTATGATTTTCTAAAATATATAACTTATTATGGTATTTATTTTTATAAACTTTTACCAGGTTGTCTCTGAGCTGGAGATGCTCAAATGTTTTTGTACCAATCATGGGTGATCTTCCCTACCCACTATACAGTAAATAAGCCTCCACAAACGCGACCAAAAGATAAAATCAAACTGCAAGAATTTTCATCACTTCAAACAAGTGTCAGCTGCACTCTTTCCGAAAGGAACTTGTTATACGTTGAAGTACTACCTAATTATTACTAAATTTGACATTCCTTCGGTTTTATTAAGTACTCCTTCTGAATTTCATTAAATTTTGCATACCTGTTCAGATTATGCAAGCTAATCTAAAACATATCCCCTTTTCTTAAAGGCTGTGAAACAAGAGCAGAGGATCAACGACAACCCCCCCCCCCTTGTCCCAAAGGATTAAAGTAATGCAAAATGTACATTATTTTGTAATACTCAGAAGGAACTTAACGCTTTTCAGCAAAAAAAAAAACTTCTCAAACATTCATTCCGGAAAACTTTTGAAGAACTCATCCCCCTCCTTCTAGCTCGAAAATTTTCTGCCTGATCCATTGTCCCGAATCAACTTATTAATTTATCAAATTAATAAATTAATTGGAATATACTCGTCATTTTTACCCATTAACAACTGCTCTTCTGGTAGTGGGTATTGTGATTCGGATTCGGAATGAGCCGAAGATGTAAAGTCGAAGTGACAAGCCATGAGAATTCTAAGTAAATAAGAGTCGGTAATAGGAGTAGGTGTTTGGTTTTATTTGGATATTCTTTTTTTCCGTTTTGCTCCTAGTTTTAAACTTGGCGGTATCTACAACCAAAAACTGTATAACTACATATGGAGTTTTTTTTCTTAAGAAATCGAGTTCCCAACTCTTCCTAGTTTATCAAAAAATATTTGGTTGCGTAAGTATCCACTTAACCAGCTAAAACAATCAGATTTCTCTGTCTTTGGTACTTACTTGTAAGTCGCGAATAGCCGGTTGCATCCTCAATATTCTCATTTTATGTTTAGTTTGAGCCAAACCCAGCGTCATATTCATTTCATGGTTGGGTAGCTCCAATTCTTCGAACTGGGTACTTCTCTTGACAACCTAAAAAGATGAACCCTTAATAATATTAGATAAAAAAACAAGTTTTTTTTAACGGAAAGTAAGGAACGACGTTAAAACTTAAAACGAACAGAAATTATTCCGTATATGAAAGGGGCTGTCCCCTCCTCAAATTAATTAGAATATTAGAATAATATTCCGTTAATTAGAATGAATAGCTCTTACGAAAGTACTAAAAAATCTTTGGCTTAAAGAGCGAGGTATTGACTAGGGGGTGAACCCAACCATATACGTAATATTTTCTGTTCGTTTTAAGTTTTGATGTTGCTCCTTACTTTCAGTTGAAAAACTTGTTGTTGTTTTTTTTATTTAATTTCTGATCTTTTTCTTTAATAATGCTGGGAAATCCGACGCCCCCTTCAATGCAATGTTCCTTCCCCCATGAAAACTTCCTTAATGGAAAGATCCTCCAATATAACCCCCGACCCCCCCCCCCCCCCACCAAACAGAAAAAATCCCCCTGAAAACGTCTGTATACTTCCCAATAACCAGTTCTATATGTTAACATTGGGTAAAGTTCATAACTTTCAGCCCTCCCCCCGGGAACTTCGGGGGATCAAGTCATCCTAAAAGACATAGTTATCATATTTTCGACCATGCTGAACAAAATGGCTATCTCAACATTTTGATCGGGTGACTTTGGGAAAAAAATGAGCGTGGGAGGGGGCCTAGTTGCCCTCCACTTTTTTTTGGTCACTTAAGAAGGCCACTAGAACTTTTAATTTCCGTTCCAATGAGCCCTCCCACGATATTCTAGGACCACTGGGTCGATACGATCACCCCTGGGAAAAAAACAACAAAAAAAAACAAATAAACACGCATCCGTGATCTTTCTTCTGGCAAAAAATGCAAAATTCCACAATTTTGTCGATAGGTGCTTGAAACCTCTAAATTAGGGTTCTCTGATACACTGAATATGATGGCGTGATTATCATTAAGGTTCTATAGCTTTTAGGGGGTCTTTCCCCCTTTTTTCTAAAATCAGCCAAATTTTCTTAGGCGCGTAACTTTTGATGGGTAAGACTAAACTTGACGAAACGTGTATATTTGAAAACAGCATTAAAATCTGATTCTCTTGATGCATCTATTGGTATCAAAATTCCGTTTTTTAGAGTTTTGTTTACCATTGAGCCGGGTCGCTCCTTACTTACAGTTCGTTACCACGAACTGTTTGATTAATAATAATAATAACAAAAATGAAACCGAGTAAAATAAGACAGACGAAATTCAAAAACACCAAAATTCGTTACTACAATCCCCCTCTTCCCAAGAAAAACCCAGTAAAACCACGTTAAGGCTCGAGTGTTTCGAGGATATAACCAATAACCATCATTAGTGAAATTGTTTGTTATTTTTGACTGGAATATATTTGTTTTCTTTGTTTTATTTTACTTGACAAGAAAAAAAATTAATTTATCAATTTTTTCACTATTTAGAGTCCAAATATTCATGGGCGCCCATAAGCTGAATTCCAGGGGGGGGGGGCAAACCTGGTCTAATTAGCACTTTTAATGCTATATGATAAAAATCTTAGAACAAAAATATAAAACTAAGGCAGCATCATTCAGTCAGGGGGGGGGGCCTGCCCCCCGTTATTGACACGCATGCAAATATTAAAAATTTTATAAGTGATTACGATTTCGTTTTTGAAGTTAATCCTAGGACCTCGTAAAAGGGCCACTGGGTCTCTTTACAATAATGTTTTTGATTGCCCCCCCCCCCCAAAGCATTAAGATAATAAATAAACGAAAATCTCCAATATACTTTTTCGTTATTTTTTTTATATTTGACGTTGTCAAGATAAGGTTTATACCCCAAGGGTATACAAAATGTTTTTTAGATCAAAATATATTTTCTCTCTTTCAAATTACAAGCCCTTGTGGTTTTTTGGCTACTTAAAGTTTTGCATATTTTGTAAGGTCACTCTGCCCGCCAGTCTTTAGATTTGGATTTCGGTGTGTATTATTGCAATAACAGAAGAAAACTCAAAAGAAAAAAAGAATGTTCTCTTAAATCTAAAGTGAGAAGAAACAAATTTGGAGGGATGAGTTTTTGTTCAAGTTTTTTTTAGGGCTGGGAGGAGAGAGCTGCCAGGCTTCCCACCCTCTCGCTATGCCGCGATCAGTCGCCAATAACTCGTAGATAAAATAATAACATAAAAAAAAGCATTTCAACTAATTACATAACAAATATATTAACAAGGTCACTATATACTGACATGGAAGGTCGTACAGGCTTAAAGTCAGCCCAACCAACTTTCTGCTGCATTCCAAAAACTTGAATCCCTTAAAGCACGTCGTTTATTGTATAGGTTCCATATATTCCTTTTTTTCGAAATTTACATTTATTAGTCAAAATACTGCACGCTCACAACTGTCTTGATTATATTGTGCTAGTTTTCGTTTTTTTTCCTAGAGGCCAAACAATCATGCAAGGGTCCACCGTCATTCAAGCGTATATTTTAAAGATAGTATGAATTCTAAATTTAAGTTTTCCGAACTCTTAGGGCTCAAAACTCAATACAATTTTAAACAAATTTAGAATAAATGAATGGCTGAAATAAAAATTCCCACATTAAGACACTCGAGAACAAGCATGAATGAATCCTTTGAAACACACTTTTTAAACAAAAAAGACAACTTTTCTTTCTGTAAACCGTAAGAAATAAAATAAATGTTTATTTTTAATCATGTATAATATCCAAAAATAAATCTAAAAACAATAGTGAGTTCTGAGAGATGACACTACGCTAATAATTAATAGAAGTTTCAAAGTTTACCTTATGACCTTCAGTCTTTTCGTCAGCTATCACCTCTGTGTCATTTGCATCTCGCTTATGTCTTCTTCCACTTATCCCATTCACCTAAAAATCAAAACCAGAAAAAAAAATAAACCAAATGAAACAAAATAAACAAATGAAGCGGAACAAACCGAATGAAGCTAAAAAAAAAAAACCAAATGAAGTGAAGCGAAAAAGAGTTGAAAGTAAAATATATATTTGGTACTTGTCTATTATACGCAACTCACTCAAGTTTACGATGCGTAAAACTCGAGAAAAAACCGGTTTTCTCGTTAGTTTCTTTCAGCTTAGCGTGATACAAGAGAAAGACAAGTGACAGAATAGATGTCAAATATATAATTTGGGCTATATATTTGCACATTAGAGGGGTGGGGTAAAGTATTTGGACAGTTTGAAGTTAAAAAAAAATTCTTACTTCATAATATGCAGAATAATTGTACCTAACACATTTTGCATGCAGACCCGCTATACTTTACCCTCCCCCTCCTAATGTGCAAATCTATAGCCAAAATTTATTTCTAAAGTAACGAAGAAACTAACGTAGAAACCGGTTTGTTCTCGAGTTTTACACAGTGCAAACTCGAGTGAGTGGCGTATAATACACAAGTACCGAATATTCTATGAAAAGATCAGCTTCCTCTCGTCCAAAACTATTAAGTACATTTGCATTGTTCTTTAATTTACAAGACAAAAAAAGTAATATTCCCGAAGACTATTGTGAAAACATGAGGAAAATAAGGGATCAAGGAATTATAGAGTTGTAAAAATTACCAAGAATTTCGGTAATTGATTTCAGGCAAGCTTCTTTATGCTGAAGCTAAAACAGTTATGTCCTGCGTAGAAATTTAGACTAAATACGTGTATTCTATACTTTGGACAAAAAATTCAATTAACTTCATTATATTTGGTTGCACCCTGGTATACAATTCAGCCAGAAGAAATATTAATCCCCCCTTACCCTTTGAAATTTCAGCATTTGAGACTAAGAGTTCTGTTCAGTATTGTCAGACGCTTAATACAAGGTAGCCCAACAAAAATTATGAAAATGCAATTTGCAAAGTATATGTTTAGTTGTGGGCTGATTTGAACATTTAAAGTGCAACTGTTTCGAAAAGAGCGCAAATGGAGTAAATCCCAACATCTGAAAAAAAAAAAAAAAAAAAAAAAAAAAAATGAAGCAGTATACCTTGTTAAGGTAAAATTGGTTGTATGTACAAGGTAGTTTATATGAGATTAGAATCAAAACAATTCTTAGAAGTTTCAAAAAGATACGTAACGAGCAATCATATTTTATGTAATTTATTTTTATGAAATTCAGTTCAAAAAATGTGTTTTTTTTCCTACTGCTAGAATACCCTACTTGTTAATGTTTAAATATGGAAGAAAAGAAAGAAACTATTAAAGACAAACATTCCTTTTTTTCTGTATATTCATACTCTAAGATTCTTATGGCTTGAAAGATTAAGCTTAAAGGAATAGTGACGTCATGAATCCCTGTCTTCTCATTGTTTATCGAATAATTCAGTCACGTGCTTACCTTTTACGGGAAGTTAAACTTATCTCAGCTTTTCTTATGTAAACAGACATTTAAAACAGAGTAATATAAACTTTTTAGGATAAGCTATATCCATATACAAAAACAACACGGTTGGATAAACCTTACATAAACTCTTGGATAAACCACCCAAGTCTGAAACCAAGACTAAGATTTCTGTCTAAAAATAATACAGAATTATTATAAGAATGACTGACTCCAGAAAGTTGACGGTGCTAACCTTGCATGAAAAGCATCCTTCAGTTGAAATAACTTTTTCAGGATTTTGGTTATATGGATCCAATTGAAGATCCTGATCTACACCATACTGATTTCCTCCATATCCATACTGATAGCTACCACTCTTTGTCTGGAAGCCGTTTGCACCATATGCACCACTTGAAGATCCGTAAACATTGTTCAAACTATTGAGACTTGATGGAGCACCAAAGCCTTGATTTGATCCTCCGTAGCTGTTACTTCCACCATAGGAAGAGCTGCCATAGGAATAACCACCGATAAACTGGTTAGGTGGTGCGATTGTGGAGACACAATGACCCTAGAAAAAAAATACGATTGTAGAGAAAAAAGCAGTTGCATTGAAATATAATATGATGTATTTTCTCCATACAAAAGGTCTCAGGGCCAAGTGAGGTAAAATTTTGAATATATGTAAATTGAGGATTTTATTTTTACTAAGGATATTTGCAGAAGAATAGGCGAATTTAAAGTATTTTTTCTTTCCCGAGAGAGTAATTTTAGAAGATAGTGTTTGACATTGTATAGCCTGATGGAACTGAAAACGGCAGAGTCATTTCAATAGTTTCCATATTTAATCTTCTTTTGAATTCTTTGTATGCAATTTATAAGTTCTGCTCTATATTGAGAAAGTCCCCTCCTCCTTAGAGCTCTAGAAGTCTGTAGTCTAGAGGAGATTAAATTCAAAATTTTGACGTCTTGACGTCAAGCCCTTTCCGTTCTTTAATTTGATCGTCAACTAACTTTCGTGATAATCATCGCCCCCAATCAGTTCGGTTTTAGAACCAGACCTGGGACTGGATTTGCTAGATTTGAAACTGGATTTTTACCTACTTCCTTTTGTCAGCAACACAATCTTACCTTTTTACATATTAATAACAATTTTTACTAAAACCAAAAGGTATTGGTATTGCCACACAGGTGGCACCAATTCACAAAAGTATTAGAGTCGGGGCAAAATGAATTTTTCAAAATCTGGGGAGGGGATTTTTTTTCGTTTTTTTTTTTTTTGATGAAAATCTTTAAACAAAGCAGTGTTAAAATCTGGGGATGGAGGGAGGGAGAAGCCACTCACTTAAATTAAATTTTTCAATTAAAATACCAAGAAAAGCATGTTTCATAATATAGGCAGGGGGAGGGGGGCATATGCATCCCCTTCCACGTTCAAGTAGGTGTTTGCTGTAGCATCAATAAAAGGAAGAAGTTTTTTTTCTTTTTGGAATTTTATTTTTTTTATCTAAATTCTCTAACTCTCTTTATTACAATTCTCATTCTTTTCTGCTACGATTTTGTCAGATCGAGATAATCTCTCCTTATTAAAGAATTTATTATTTAACTCAAAACACGAATTCTGCGGCAATTTTCGAAATGAAGTATTTCAATTACGTATCTAGTTAAAAGACAAATACCTGGCCAATTCTTTGATAACCTGGTGGACATCCACAGGTAAATCCTCCGCCAAAAGATGGCTGACATCCAAATGCGCATGGATTTCCACTACATCCAAGAGAAACCTAAGTGAAAACAATATCATAAAATGTTAGTCTTATCATCTCCTCATATATTCACTCATTACTGATATATAAATAAATAGATTAAAAATGAAATCCATGACAACTAAAATAAAATTCAAACGATGATATTTTTCAGCAAATAAAACAGAATGACCTAAAATGAATTGCAGATATTTTGGAAAGGGTATTTGTCAAGCCGTCTTCAGTGCTAATAATAATGAAAGACCGGCCATCCAAAAGAAGTCAACAAAATAAAGATAATAGATAGATGAAAAAGCACAATACTGCAGAAAAAAGCACACACACACACACACAAAAAAATATAAAACGAGCTGAAAATTTCCTCATTGACATTTCTCTCTTTTTTTCGTAAATCCTGGCCAGATGTGACATTCAAACTTATTTAATTCAAAAATTGTATTCCACCGTTCGATTCTTTTAGTCTTTATTATAAGTCTCAATCAAACTAACATAGCATCATAATTATTAACTCAATCAACAATACAGGAGATACAAAACAATACGAAGATAAATATAGTTTAAGTCACTCATAATCCTTAGGTCGCTCTTTAGATTACTCAAAAAGGATAGGAAGATAAGTCTGCGAACCAAGACTAGAATATTGGAAGCTACGGTGATGATAGTGGTTAAGTATGGTTCTGAAACTTGGGATCTTGGCTAATTCGGAGGGCAGAGGAAGATTCGTTAAAGGGTAACTGTCTACGGATAGATTCATGTGCTCGTTTGATTGATTGTAGGTAAAACAACAAACTGCATGCAAAATATGGCTCTATCCCACTTTCTAGGCTATAATAAAAGAAAGGTTGAGATGGCTAAGACATGTTTTACGAATGAGAGACTGTGCAATATTGTTCTTTTTGGCCATCCATCTGGGACATCTGGCCATCTGGGCCCAATTAAAAAGCAGGTTACCCAGAATGAGGTGGGAAGAAATCATAGGAAAGGATTTTAAAAAAAATGCAATATCTTGGCAAGGCGTAAAGAGTGAAGCTTTGAATAGATATTGGGGTGGAGAAGGAGCGTGCGTAACTGTGTTGGCCTCAGGAGGCTTGGTGATGCAGTTAGTTTTTACATAAGTGATTCTTATTATATACTTCTAAAATTATAACTAAACACACGTCCTCTTGATTTGAATTATTTTGTTGATTTATTTCATATCCAAAGTTGATCAGTCTTACAATTCTTTAAATGAAACTTAATTGTACTTTCTCGAAGAAAAAGAAAACGCATTTTGAACATGAAAAACAAGTTCAGAAAATTTCACGAGTGAATCTTATGTAACAAATATTCTTTATTCAAATCCCTAAATTGGCCTTTTTGACTCAAACGAGACTGAAACCTCACTAGTTACTTTACAGTTGATCGCAATCTCTAGATTTCAATATTAGTTTATATCTGATACTATTTGTTATTCATTTTATTGTATTTTTGAAATGTATTATACCGATTTTATAATACTTTTACGCTTTGCATCAACACTACAATACCCTCAACCGAACGCACTAATAACAGACCATTTCTTGTCGAAATTGCTCTGTGGCACCATACACAAGCCATGCCACAATTACTTGCCTTTTCTATGGCAGCCAATAAAATTTCCTTCCAATTACAAGGCAAAACATTACCTGAATACAGACAAGAAGATGTCCATCAAACTGATAACCATGTGGGCAGTTGCACTTGTAGCTGCCTAGAGTGTTCTGACACTGTGCTGTGCCGCATGGAGCATTGGAGCATTCATCCTCATCAACACACCTATTATAGTAAGTGTGCTTACTGTAGCCTTCTGGACAGCCACAGCTGTATCCACCAACTGCATTCTAAAATTCAAAATGATTAGGATTATCCAAAACTAGCGCTTTACTGAAAACATAACCCACGAACGAAAAAAGGATTTTTTTTTAGCAGCAGGTTAGTCGTTACGGAGACTATGTGGCTTACGATACTCTTATTATCAAATAATGCTATTATAAAAAAGCACGTTTATTAAAAGATTTATTATTTAATGCAAAAATATTAATAATTTATTTGAAAAATAATAAGTATATTAAAAAAAAAAACAGAAGTAAGCCATACATTTAAAATATTAAAACGGCAGAGAGTATAAAATAAACATAAAAACTCCAGACAAAGAAAATGAGTAACTAATAAGACCGGAAGTTCAAGTTGGTGTTTAGAATGAGAAGATTAACGCCATCCAGGATTGCCTAGCCAAATCCTAGAATTGAATATACTTATCAATTTTACTCTGTGTTGGTAGCACATCCCCAGCAATTTTTTTTAGTTTTCTATTCCTCCTCAGGATGGCAGTATTGTCTGAAGTTTTAAATAGCTATCCTAACCGTGTTATAACCTAGACATTTTCTTCTCTTCAGTTTTTTATTTTATTTGATCTTTGCTATTTCATTCAAAATAATATCAAAGCAAAAATTACAAAAATCAAGAACGTCTTGACAAAAATCAGGACAAAAATCATGAAGTAGCTTCATGCCATGAAAAAAATATAAAATTATACCGAAGATAGATATAAAGCCATAAATATAAAGTTGCTACAAAAAGTTGTCATGATATACAGCTGTCATATAAAGCCTCATCAAAGATCACGTCCCGCCTGGAACGACCTGGGATCTTGGTTTATTATTGTAGCCCTGCTTTCACTCTTATTCACAAATCTTGACTAGTCTAATGATACTATCTTACTGTTTTAATGTCGTTGACGTTATGACAAGTAGAAAACCCATCCCTCAAAATACCAAATGTTTTCAATGACGCGGAAAGGACACTCTGGCCCCGAGGAAGTTTAGGGAGCAGGCATTTCTGCTCTTATTTCTGGTATTTCTGCTCGTTTTGGGATTCAGCTATTCATCCGCAGCAGTATTTTTTATCTTTATATTTGATTATTCTTTTAATTCTTGCTTGTTTTGAATTTAATTCATAGAAGTTTATATTCATTTTAATTTTGAACTACGAGGTTCAAACTGGTTCAGATAAAATGCAATACTGAATGGCAATTGAATTTTTCAATTCAAGCAGAGCATTTTTATTTCTGAGACCACACTGGCTAATCATGAGAAAACGAAAAAAGCAATAAGAAAAGAGAAACGAGGATAATGCAAGCCAGTGAAAAACGTATACTACAATGCAAATATTTGCAAATTACCTGGGAAGCAATTGGCTATTAACAATGCTCTACATAAATTGAAAAATTGAATTGCCAGGTTAGGTTAGGTTCAATTGCCATTCAGTATAGTAATTTTGTTCAGTTACCCTTTCACCTTTACTTTCAGAGGGTCTTCATATTTTAGTTTTTGTGTTTGTTTTAAGGTTTGATTTTTTATATTATTTTTGGATTATTATCAGTAATTTTTTATTTTACTAACGTGTACTGACGACGGTCAAGCACAGGTCTTGACCGAAATATTTGCATTGTAGTATGTGTTTTTCACTGGCTTCTATTATACTCTTTCTCTCTTCTTTACTGCTTTTTTCGCTTTGTACATAAGTTTCATGTGGATCAGGAAAAATGGCTTTTTAGAACTTCATTATCAGGGGTCCCTGAACTCAAACAGAAATTAATAGAAGTTTTTTTTATCCTTTTTTAGTACATCAGGTTTCTCTTGTCCAAGAATTTTTGGCTATAAAGTTCAAACTGATCTTTGACGTAAATTTTGTTGGCCCATTTTCGGGCCCCCTAAGCCATCTTCTTTCCCACAAAATATTTATTCATTTTGGCTCAGGAAACTCTCCTTAATGCTTCGGTCCAACCAGACACCCTAGAGCAAACACACCCCTCTTTTTACATTATAAAACATATCTATGAACAATTGGCAATTAGTACAATTTACGACCCATCCCCAGGGACTAAGAGAGGGGTCATGTCATCACCGGAGGTTTTTTTTATTGGTCCTTTGAACAATTTTGAGCAAAATGGCTTAAAATAATGTCAGTTTTTTTCTACAGATAAGGATCTATAATAAAGCTTTTTAATTGATTAGTGTTAAATAGATTTCAAAATAATCAAACAAACTGAGCTTATAATCTGGCTAAAATTAGGTCTGATAAATAGGAAGATTTTAGTGAAAATGGATCCAGACCTTCTCAATTTTAGCATCAGCACATTCTTGCGTTTGCTAAGCCTCATTGTGAGTGGGCCTTACGCCAGCTATTATACTACCAAAATTAGGATACAGATCTACTGATTCTGCAGAATGTCGATTAATGATATCATATACCTGACAACTATGTTCACAGGCAGAGTCGTCGTCACATTCATCATTGTCAACGCAGAATTTGCCAGTAGGGTCAAGCGTGTAGCCACGCGGACACATGCATTTGAAGCTACCAAGAGTGTTGATACATGTAGCAGGAGCAGCACATATTCCTGGAGATTCTGAGCATTCGTTGACATCTAAAAAAGAGCGGTTATAATAATTTTTGTCTTATAGATGGCCATAATGATATAAATATTCACAAAATACACCTAATGTTGCGCTTGCGAGAGTCCATAGACAAAAATCTTAACAAATTCAAATTGATTAACATACAACAATCTTTTTTTGAACTAAAACCATAATTAGAGTTTCTTCAATTCTATGTATGTCTATGATCACAAGAGGTAAAGCCCTTTGGTTATCAATGTCTGTGGCACATTATCCTTAAACTGGTATATAAAAAGCAGATATTTTTGAATCCGCGTTCTTGGTTTATTCAAACGTCATAATTACACTACATAAGCGGAAGATTGAAATGACCAGGATTTGACAGGAAAGTTCAATACCAACCCTAGTTTATTCTCAAGTATTTTCCACTACTGCTATATCTTTATATCTTTTATAAGGTCCAGTATTCAGATAGAGAAATTGCGTTTCTAAAGTTCCATTTCTCGTTATTTTTAAAAGTCTCTTTTCAGTCTGAAAGCACAGTTAGAGACAGCTTTTAACCAACTTTTCTCAAGAGAATTTACGGCTCGAGAATATTTTAAAGAAAAATAAAGAAAACGCCAGCAGAATCTTCACCTCAAATCCATCAAATATTGTGTTACAAATTCGTAGACTTTTTTGTACAGTTTAGATTGCTTTTTTTCTGTATAATCAACTTGATGAGTCCATAACGCTCTTAATTTCCTCTCATTTGAAGCTTATAGGGTCTTTTCAAGGGTCATTATTATTGTTCAAGGGTTTTTACCTATGCCTTAAAAAACTGCTGGAATTGCCTTTTCTTCAGCTTTTTCCTTTAACTAGTTCTAGCGTTGGTGCTCTAGGCTGCTATCTTTCATGCCTACATATAGGGATAAAGGAATTTTACCTACCCGAACATGTTTTCTAAAGATCCCCATCTGAGGATATTGAAATTAAGACCCACCTAAGTTGCAGTTTGTGAACCTCACAAATAGAAATAATAACAATTTTGCCTTGTAGAATCTTGATCAACTTATACTAATATTGAAAAAGTTTGCATTATTGGAATTTACCAAGTCTTCCTTCTCCTTTTTAGTCTTTCCTTTCCTTTAGCTTTTTAAAATAAAGCAGATCTTGCAGAATATGGCAGCGTTACCCACCAATACATTTATCATTCGTCACAGTCTGTTGCCTAAGCACTAAAAATGTTCTTTTAATATCATATTTTTTTTTTATCAACATACAATTGTATTTCTTTCCTGATAAAGTAAAAACTGACAATATATACCTGACAATAAAATTTTTCATAATCACTTTGATATACTAACAATATTTTAGTTTCTTTTACTTAAATGTGTATAGTTACTTCCGAGTTCCAGATTGCATATCTATCAAAAAAGCTTTTAACTATTCCAAGTAATTTTCGGATTTAAATTGCAGAGGTAAATTCTGAGTAATCAGTCCTTCAAGTAAATATAAGGGACAGGGCGGAGGAGCTTCCCTCTAAGTATAGGTATGATCACTAGGCATTAAGCGGCTCATGGTAATGAATGATAAATAAGGAGCGACCTCTGGTAATAGCGGATAAACAAAACCAATGAGATAAATTTTAAGCTAATGAGAATTTATTCGCTGAAAATTTAAGTTGTTGGTTTTGTCCTTGGTTTTTTAATTTCTTTTTTTTAAAGAAATTTTTTTCTTATCTATTATTTAAGGCAAATAAGGTCTTACAATTTATTTATTTTTGTCAATAAAAACGAAAAAACAATTTTATAACAATACCAAGCATTAAAAAATCTGCTTTTAAGGCTGATTCAAAATATGTAAAATAAGTTGAGTTTAGATTCACCTATCACAAGTTATAAGAATAGAAAAAATTGACAATTTTGACTCTGTGATTTTTTTTTCTTCCTTGGAATATTTTGGTGATACCTAAGGACCTATATTTGAAAGCTAAAAGGTCTATTGCCTTAGAAACTATTCAAACTGCTTTTCCTTACACATCAAAGAACTTATCTACATTACTTACCAATACATTTATCCCTTGACTCAGTGTATCCTTTGGGACAAGAGCACTTATAGCTTCCCAGAGTGTTAATACATTCGTGCTCACAGTTATGTTGACCAGTTGCACATTCATCCAGATCGCGACAGGTCACACCATCTGCTGCAAGTGTATATCCTTTCGGACATGAGCACAAAAAGCTGCCTTCGGTGTTGGTGCATGCAAACTTACACGGAGCAGGAGTTTGCTCACATTCATTTATATCTAAAATGATGCGAATAGAATTAATTTTAGCAATTTTACTTGTAGTTATTATTTGAGTCTTTAAATTGATAATTATACTTATAAGCAGCTTTCAGTTTAAGCAACAGGCTCTTTTACTTTATACAATGCTTAAGCTATTATTATGTCTACAAGGCAGTAGTAGCCCATACAAAGCATTTTGTAACATGTCCATGTGGACACAGCCACATATTTACTAAGGAATCAGAGAATTTGGGTTGTGGTCTTGTGGGATAGGATACCAAATTCGAAAAATCAACTAATTCTCCCTGTTAAACATGTTTTTCTGTAAAATAAGATTAGTAGCACGAGCAATAACGTTAAAATGCAACTAGTCTTTGCAAATATGGAAATTTGTATTAAAATGTCTCAGATGAAACTTGAAGCCATGGCCATCTACATACTAGATGGTTCCTTTGCCCTTAACTATAACAGCATTTTTGAATATACCATCAAAATTAATCTCATAATTGTACCAATAGGCTAATCTTAAAGCTTTAACACAACGTTTATCAATCATGAAAATAAGTTAAATTCATTCTCAGGAACTATTGTTAGTTAAGGGACACCAGAAATCCTATACTTATCACTAAAACAAATCCTACAAGTTATATGTGTTTGAATTTTTTTCTAGGTTTGGTGATCATTTTTTGCCATATTAAAAGTTAGACACGATAGACAAAGCCAGAAATGCCCTTATGGGAATCTCTTCTTGTTCTTCCTGCTTAGGTTTATATGGAGGTACTTTCAGTAATCGCGTCACCAAAATCAAATTCCAAGCCCTGTATCCGGTTGCTGCTGCTGATATCGAACTCGGGTTCTCGTATTACCAAGCAGAGATTAATCGCAGTCTGCCACCGCAGGACCCCTTCTAGAGATAACATAATCTGGGAAAACGTTCTTTGTTGCAATTTATCAATAAATGAATATTTTGTCAAATTTTAATTCTCTGTGTGACTTGTTATGTAAAAATTACAGGTGGCGTCAAATTTTGGCAAAAAAAATCAAATAAAAAACGGTTAAAAAAAATTTTTAATTGCCATTGCTGGTTATTTGGGTCAATCAAAGAAATACCAGGCTCCAGCATCAGTGACACTATCTTATAGTAGCTTTATATCATGTTTGAATTATGTCTTTAAAATAAAAAAAATCTGTGAATTTAAACGATTCTTAAAGCCAAAAATGGAACATACAAATTATTTAATCGATCGTCAGGAATGTTTCTTCTTTTTAAATACTAATAATTTTGTATATGGCTGAACAGCTCACTACTACAGTTATTATTATTACATTTAATACCTTGGCGCAGAAATTTGGGCTTCGTAAAGGGTATTGAACCCCCAAAAGAAGCCTGCTCATTCAAAAATTATATGATTTATCCTTTGAACAACAGCTTCGCTAGCTTGGGCTGAAAACATGCTAGGTGAGCTAGCTCAATGTAGAGCTCATAGTTTCAGCAATGACTTAGTCCTATAAATATGTACTTACCAACGCAACGAGTTCCAGAATGATCAGGTTTGAATCCTTTGTTACACATGCATCTGTATGACCCAAGAGTATTGACACATTTCCCATTCTTACATAGTCCAGGTATCGTTTGGCATTCGTCGATATCTGAAATTGTATTAATTGTACTGATCAATTCGACATCCTAATCTATATGGGGTCCTGGTTTTGTGGTTGACAGGTAAAGAGCATTTGCTTTTTCCGATATTGTAACTCTAACCGCCAAAGACAGACAAAAAACTGGAAAAAAAAAACTTAATACATTTTCCCCTGCCTGCTTATCTACAGTTACCGTTCGTCTAAGTTTCTAACATTACACAGTTATACCGTTTACCTGAAACAGATCCTTACTGAACAATTTACCTGAAACAGATCCTTACTCGTGATCTAAAAAAACAATTTGGATCTCAAAAATTGAGAAGGTATCATCAAAACCAGCTTGACAACCGACAGACAAAACATCAGCTGGCTAAAGAAGTGAAATATTCACCAGTATTTTTTGCTTTTTTCTTTTTTTGCTTTTTTTTACACCCAGTGCATAAACAACCAAAAAACAAGTAGAACAATAGGGAATTTTTTCCGTAAGGTAGAGGAATTCCAGGCTTTGAATGAATATTTCGACCCTATGTCCAAGGGCCGTCCTCAGCATAGCACAAATGAAAATGTAAAAGAGAAACACATTAAAATACGACCAATAAAACCAAAAAATAAAAACTAAACTGCCCAAGCATCTTTACTTCAATGAAGTTCAACCAGAACTGATTGATAAAGTGAGGTGAGTCGATGTAATTCATTCAGGCGAAATAAAAATAATTAAATACATGCTTTCAATGCAAATCTTGCTAACCAGCTACAAAAAGGCCTATGAGGTTAGCTGCCAAAAAGCCAAGATTTGCATTGAAAGCACGTATTTAATTATTTTTATTTCGTCTGAATAAATTACATAGACTCACATTACTCTATCTATCAGTCCTGGTTGAACTTCATTGAAAGAAGGATGCTAAGGCTGTTTCAATTTTTTTTTCTTTTATTTTTTTTAATGGTCGTATTTTAATGTAGGTTTCTCTTTTGAATTTTCAGTTGAGTTATGCTGAGGACGGCCCTTGGACATGGTTCGAAATATTTATTTAAAGTTCTGAATTCCACCGTCTTACGGAAAAAATTCCCTATTGTTCTACTTGTTTATTGGTTGTTTATGATCGAAAGGCAGTGTGGTCTTCATCACTATTTACTACCACTATATATTTTCCAAAGTTGTAAAGGTATACAAATCAAACATGAAAAAAGGAAGAAGAATAATGCTTAATAAGTAATAAATAGATAATAACTAATAGATAAACACAATAAAGTTAAGATACGAAAACAAATTTAGTTTTTACAAATGTTTTCCTCATAAGACCAAATGAGAGCTTTTAAAGAGTCTCAGAAATTCCTAAATCCGAGTTCAGGAGCTTCAATTGAAGAGGAATACCAAGTCATGGAATAAAAAATATATAAATATAGTTCGTATGCGGTAAAACAAACCATATGACGGGGCCAGCTTTATAATCCTAAAACTGATGGCATCGTATTCTTTTCCTTTTTTTGATTCTATTCATCGGTATCTATTAGTATTTTTTCAATCATCTTCTTCTTCCTCTTCTTGTCTGATTATTTGAAGAGCTAAAACATAATCTTCATGCAGATTCCAGGCCCTGCAGCAGCTTGGATTGAAGCCTAATCCCCGTAGTGCCAAGCAGACATCAATCCACTGTGCCATCACAGGATTTTGATTTTACATCTTATTCTTCGGTAAAAAAAATCTAAAAAGTGACATAAAAGACAGATGAAAGAATTCTTCTTACCGGTACCATCTATAGAATAGCCAGCTTCTAAACAAAGTTCGTCATATTCCGTACTTCCTCTGCGAGGACAATATTCGCACTGTGGACCCCAAGCGGTACCCATTGTGCAGCAGCAATCCGCTTTAGTTACAAGCATTAAGTCGTCAGTCTTGGATGAACACATTCCACCAATTAGCTGCCTAAAGCAGTAGCCTGTCCGACGATCTGGAAAAGGATTTAATTTGAATGTGTTAACGGATTCAAAGTTAAATACAAAATCATTATCATTTTTTTAGCTCGAGTAGTTTCAATAGTTTATGAAAATACCGATAGTAATTTCAAGATGATCATAATATATTTAGCTACTTAAACACCTTAGAAAAATTTCTACCAGCTAAAAAAAGAAGCCAATAAAATAGAAATACAATAGCACAAAAAAGGAAAAAATAACACCAAAACAGTCTTTTCTAGAACAGTAATATATAAAATATAGTTCTGAGTTCTAAACGTAGTTGCCCTTCCTCAATACCATTATTTACAGCACATAGTGAGTTGGATGGGAATACATTTATTTTGCTTGCGATTCAAAATATTTCTCAATCAAGAAACTGAATTTCAAGAAATAAATAAAGTAAAATGACTTGGAATGTTATTTGATTGAGAAAACAAAATGTATTTTCAAAAAATCAAACAAAAAAGATAAACTAGTCTTATTCGTCATTGAATTTGAAAACGTCTCTATTTCCCTAATGCAATTTAAAATTTAATTATTTTGGAAATTTAATTATTTTGGGAGGCCTTTTTTCGGCCAAAAAAATTGCTTCTAACTGATGAAAAGACGGGATTACACTTTTTCTAAAATTTGATGGCTAATGTGTTTAATATATAGCTCCAAAATGGGCGGAAACATAGTGCACTTTTGACAATCTGAAATAATTTCTCACCAATGCAAGATTTTCCATCTGGTGATGGCTCGTATCCATCTTCACATTCGCATCTATATGAGCCTTTGGTGTTTATACACATACCATTCTTACATATGTTTGGATTGGCATTGCACTCGTTGACGTCACGACAATCATCAGTTACACCAACCTATAAAACACAATTTTATTATAAGCGTATTTTAAGAGTAGGCTACGCCTTAGATCTATTCCAAGTCAAAATTACCAAGTAAATAAAGAGCTATTAAGTAATACTTTCTTAAACATCGCAAAAAATGTGATGCTGCGCCATCTATCAGCAGATAAAAACAGGATTTCTAATTTAAGTAAAGGTAGTTGGGGTTGCAGTCTACCAATGGTCAGAAGTGCAGACACTGAAGATTTTGAATATCTGTAGCTTTTATTAAAATGATTTCATCGTATGATTTTTTATTACGATGCAGTAGATTTAATCAGTGAGTCGACTACCAGTAACCTAAAAACTACGGGCAGCTTAAAGTTATCGTGACATAAATAGTAAAATCATAGATTCTAATTGAATTCATGATAAAAAGTAAAATTCATGAAAGATATATAGTATCATCATTATTTATAGTTTCTGGCGATCAAAAGGGATAGCCATTGAAATTATGTAGCATGATTTTGACGTTCTAAAAGGAGGGATCGGAATATAACAGTAGATATAAACAGAAGAAAATATAACAATGCACCATAGTTACCATAGTGCAGTAAAACTACAAAAAAAGGCCCAAACTCGGCATCTGAGCAACAGAAATGTTTTTTTGCACCAAAATGTTCAGAGAAATTTGTTTAATAGCATAATAACACCTTTTTTTCAGGGAAGGGGGGGGGATCCGGAATTTAAATTTCTCCAATATTTTCTGGATTGAAAGGTCGTTTCCTATTAATTTAAGTCCAAGAAGACAAAAATGACATCAGAATTGAAAAATTATATCATTTAGTACGCCATTTCAGGGCACGCGCAATGTGTCAGTATTTGGCGGATTGAAAGGTCATTTCCTATTTATTCAAGCTTGGGGAGACCGAAAATGACACCAGAGTTAAAATACTTCCATCACTTAGTACTTCATTTCATCCTTAGGCGAGGTCAAAAGGGGTAAAAATATTTTTTGTGGTATTATAATAATATGGTACATAATTTGAAAAAGATATAACTGAAAGGTTGTTTCCGATTAATTAAAGTCATGAGACCGAGAATGACATCCAAATTGGAAAATTTCATCACTTAGGACCCCATTTCTATCCTAAGCGAGGTCAGTGGGGAATGAACAATCAGAATCTTAACTATATGAAGTATCTAGTGGATTGAAAGGTCGTTCCCCATTAATTCAAGTCTAGGCACCAGAACTGAAAAATTACATCACTTAGTTCCCCATTTCCACCCTAAAATAGGTCAGAGAGGGGAGGGGGGTGGAGGAAATAAGCCTATGAATTTGTTATTATTCGCATATAAATGAACACTAAAATGCTCAAAAAAGTTGCTAACATGCTCAAAATAGCTTGAATTCGCCTGTGTAGAACGCATCAGTGCTACCCATGCAAAAAGTGATTTCCCTTGTTGTTCAAGTCAGGGGATTGTAATGTTCCCCTGTGGGGTGTTCGGCCGTGGCAATCCCAATGCTGTAATTTTCTGTCGATCCGACACCATTTTTCTATGGGTTTCAGAATATTTTTCGAAATTGCTATAAATTCGTTTTCAAAATAACATTTTATTATTAAGACTAACCGAGATAATAGTTACCATTCCTGAGTCAGCTAAAAATGGCCTTTTTTCACTAGCCAGTTTTACTTGAAACGTGTTTTTTAAATTTTTGGTTACTATGGGTCATGGTTCATTCTTTACGGTTTGGCACCCTGGTATTTTGCGTGAAGCGTCAGACAAAATTGAATCTATCATAAAAGAGCGAATACTCTTCGAAGACATTCCATGCTATTTTCTTCTAAATAAATGCAGTGTGGAAACACTTGAGTGCACCAGAGTTAAGTTGTGCCTCCGTTTTTCAAAAAATGCAATACAAAACCGGAAAATATTTTCCCCAAAAGATCCTTCCCACCCAGACCTTGCCTACCCCAGACCGTCTCTCAGCCTGTTCCTATCTGTTCGCTGTTTGACTGCAATATACGCAAAAACTTTTGTCCCGATCTGCATCCAACTAACTTACTGCTTGTTATTTGTTTATGTCCGCTTTTCTCTTTCTTTGTATGCTCTTTATTTAACTTTTAATGCCCATTTTTAATTGTTAGTTCTTTATGTTCGTTTTTCTCTATCTTTTTTGGCTTTCAATTTGCCTTAAAGTCTATAGCCTAATTGTTTTTTTTAAGCTTTTTTGATGCTATTCTGTTTTTTTTAATCCAAAACAGGAATTCAGCCCAGCTGGGCTAGTGATAGTTATTGTTTGGAATCTGCCTCATAACATTGCTAAAAATAACATTTTCTGTGTAACCTACAGGAAGATGCATACCCTTTGAACGACAATTCTCAACTGAACAGCGCGTCATTATATCCTGGGTTTTCATTGGTTAACAAATAGCCAATAACGAGCATTCCGCGCATAGAGAATCTAAATTGTTGTGGATTTTTGACCTTAATGCTAATATATGGTCTTCGGTTGGACGCTAAAATGTCAAGAACAAATCCAAAAAGTGGAGTTCATCAACAGAGCTTTGGAGTTCAGTTTTAACAGGACAGAAATAAAATAAAAAGGATTCTCTCATTCTATAGCTCTGTTAGCCGTCACTTGGCTTTTATGGACAAATGCAAACGAACTAGACCCAAGTCAGCGCTTTCACTACCCCCAAATCATCCGCGTTTTCCAGGATTTCCTCAAAAGAAAACTTGGTTCTCCGAAATCTGCTCAAACGTTAAGGCTCATAAAGACGCGAACGTTAACGTAGCATTAAAACCGTTAATTTTCGTTAACCTTAACTTTCGAGGAAGATTTCGGTGAATCCCATTTTCTTTCGGAAAATTTGGGGAAACTCCGAAAAGTTTGGGGGTGGTATAAGCACTGACCCAGGTAAGTAAAACAAAGCGAGAATTGGACTTACCTGGGTATAACCTTCAGGACAAATACACATAAAGGTGCCAATGAGATTCTTACAGGCAAATTTACAGTTATTTGCAGGAGTGGAACATTCGTCAACATCTGAAAAACAAATCAATCAGAAAGATATTTACGTAACTAAAACTCTCCAACTGAAATTCATAGTAGGTGCTCCTTAAAAGTATGCAAATAATAGCAGCGTTAAATTTCGATGCAGAATATGAAGAACAGATAAGAAGACAATCTAGATCATCTTTGAGGAAAGGATCATCTTTGAGGAAATCCCATCTGCATAAAGCATAGCGAAAGCTTACAGTGCAAAGCAAAAAAATCATTAGGAAAATTTTTTTTCTACATTTTTAGACGGGATTAAACATAAGAATATATGTCCTGTATAGCTCTAAATATTTCATAATCGAAGCGTACACTTTATCTATTTGATTAAGCATATCTCCGATAGCAGTTCTACTAATAGAGACCGATTTATGCAAAATTTCAGTAATCAAATGGTAGGATCTTTTTGAAAAATGACACAGCCCATGAAAACAAAAATTAAAGCGACAAAAAAAAATCCTAAGAAATTGCTACAATCTTCAATAGCTTATTCTGACAGCTCCTTCTGTCACCTGCAAATGAGCAGCCCATGGGACAGTTACAGTGGAAAGATCAGGGAACACATTAATAGTGGAACTGTGGAAGGCAAGATGGTGTCCTGGATTTCAAGAGGGTGAGAAGGCGGCCGAACTCGGCAGGCAAGTTCTGCATTTTTTCAGCTTTCAAACAGTTCGTGGTAACGAACTGTAAGTAAGGAACGACCCGGCTCAATGGTAACCGAAACTCTAGAAAACAGGATTTTGATATCAATAGATACATCAAAAGAATCAGATTTTAATGCTGACTTCAAATATATAAGTTTCATCAAGTTTAGTTCTACCCATTTAAAGTTACGCGCCTGAGAAAATTTGGCTGATTTTCGAAAAAAGGGGGAAAGACCCCCTAAAAGTTGAAGAACCTTAATGAAAATCACACCATCATATTTAGCGTATCAGAGAACCCTACTGTAGAGGTTTCAAGCTCCTATCTACAATAATGTGGAATTTTGCATTTTTTTTTTGCCAGAAGAAAGATCACGGATGCGTGTTTATTTGTTTGTTTTTTTTTTTTTTTTTTTTCAGGGGTTATCGTATCGACCCAGTGGTCCTAGAATATCGTAGGAGGGTTCATTGGAACGGAAATCCTAGTGCCCTTTTTAAGTGACCAAAAAAATAGAGGGCAACTAGGCCCCCTCCCACGCTCATTTTTTCCCCAAAGTCACCTGATCAAAATTTTGAGATAGCCATTTTGTTCAGCATGGTCGAAAATATGATAACTATGTCTTTTAGGATGACTTAATCCCCCAAAGTCCTCGGGGGGAGGGCTGAAAGTTATGAACTTTACCCAATGTTAACATATAGTATTGGCTATTGGGAAGTATACAGACGTTTTCAGGGGGAAGTATTTCTGGTAGTGGGGGGTGGGTGGGTCGGGGGTTATGCGGGAGGATTTTTCCATGAAGAAAGTTTTCATGGGGGAAGGGACATTGCTATGAAGTGGACGTAAGATTTCCCAGCATTATTTAAAAAAAAGATCAGAAATTAAATAAAAAAAAAACAAGTTTTTCAACTGAAAGTAAGCAGCAACATCAAAACTTAAAACGAACAGAAAATATTACGTATATGATTGGATTCACCCCCTAGTCAATACCTCGCTCTTTAAGCCAAAGAATTTTTAGTACTTTCATAAGAGCTATTTATTCTAATTAACGGCCTTTGTGATTAAGCGGTCATTTTTAAAGAATTAGAACAAAATTCGAACTTTAGCTTAAAGAGCAAGGTATTGACTAGGGGGCGAACCCCCTAATATTCGTATTAAAAATATATAGATATAGAAGTTCGTTACGTAAGTTAATTCGTAAGTTACGTATTTTTATTACTAATAAAAACGTTCGTAAATAAAATTAATCAAGTTTCGAGAAAGCCATTTAACCAAATAAAAGTAAAATTAATATGCAAATTTTGTTTTAATTATTCATATACGGTGAGCCAAAATCAAAACCTGCATTAATTTAAAAACGTTCAAAAATTAAATAAAAAAAACAAGTTTTTTTTTAACTGAAAGTAAGGAACGACGTTAAAACTTAAAACGAACAGAAATTATTCTGTATATAAAAGGGTCTGTCCCCTCCTCAACGCCTCGCTCTTTACGCTAAAGTTTGACTTTCTCCAACTCTATTTTTTTTAAACAATAAAAAACTTTAGCGTAAAGAGCGAGGCGCTGAGGAGGGGACAGCCCCTTTCATATACGGAATAATTTCTGTTCGTTTTAAGTTTTAAAGTCGTTCCTTACTTTCAGTTAAAAAAACTTGTTTTTTTTTCATATATTGAGCCTCAGTGCTCTTTAGTTTGGCTTGCGGAATGCAAGAACTATGAAAATCATGGATCTTGGGCAGGATTAAATAAAAAAGACTAGTTTTTTCAACTGAAAGCAAGGAGCAATGTTAAAACTTAAAACAAACAGAAATTATTGCGGATATGAGGTATCTTCAATACCTTATTCTTCACTCTTAAGTTTTTAATGCTTTTAAAAAGCTTCTTATTGTTCTAATTAGTCCTTCTTGAAGAATTGGGAGAAAAAGTCAAATGCTAGCGTAAAGAGCAAGGTATTGAGAAGGGGGGACCCCCTTATATGCGTAATAGTTTCTGTACATTCTAAGTTTTAATATTGATCCTTACTTTCAATTGAAAAACTTTTATTTGATTTCTGGTTATTTTTTGAATAATGCCGAAAAATCCGGCTCCCCCTTTATGGAGAGATCCTCTAGACAATTCAATCTTGGTGGAAATTTATCTCGGACAATTACTATTAATATCTCCACAGGTAAAATTAATTTGGCAAAGAGAAAGTAAGATAGATAAAAACAATTTTGTATAGGAATTCTGGCATATTCCCTCAGCATAAAATTTCCAGTGATAAGTTCATCCCCCTGACATTTTCCTCCCGTAGAAAATCTCCCATTGGAAAATTACCCCAAATTTCATAACTTAAAGACCTTTCTCCAGCGGCTGCGGGGGGAGGGGGGTACGTTATCTCCAAAGGAATAGTTATTAGATCTTTCAATAATGTTGAACAATATGATTATCTAAGAATTTTGATCGAACGATTTTTGCAAAAAAGGGAAGTGGGAGGGGGCTCGCTTCCCTCCAATTTTTTTGATCATTTAAAAAGGGCACTAGAACTTTAAATTTCTGTTTGAATGAGCCCTCTCCCGATATTCTAGAACCACTGGTTCGATACGATCACCCCTGGGGAAAACAAGAATACAAAAAAAAAAAAAAAAAAAAAAAACAAACACGCATCCGTGATCTTTCTTTTGCCAACAAAAAAAAAACAAAAATCCCCATTTTTGAAGATGGGAACTTGAAACCTCTACAGTAGCGTTTTCTGATACGCCGAATCTGATGGTGTGGTTTTCATTAAGATTCCTTGACTTTTAGGGAGGGGGTGTCCTCCTTCTTCCAAAATCAGGCAAATTTTCTCAGATTCTTAGCCTTTGATGGGTAAAACTTAACTTGATGATTCTTGTATATTTGGAATCAACAAAATAAGCCCATTCTTTTGATGTATATTGATATCAAAATTCCGTTTGTACAGTTTCGGCTAGTATTGAGCCGTGTCGCTCCTTACTTACAGTTCGTCACCACGAACTGTTTGATTCTAATACACAAAATAATCTTCTTTTTTTCCTTAAGCTTTGATACTTTTTGCTTTAATGGTACAGGTAAACCTTGAAATAGCGAGAGATACAAACATGTACAAAAGCTTTGATTTCCTTATTTATTTTACCATAATTTATATTATGGATAAATAGCAATATACAAAAGAGTAATAATGTATTAGGCGTTACCATAGAAACTAAAGTAAACGTTCAATTATATTTGAAACACAAGTTCTCTTGTATTGCCCAAATGCATAGCCAAGAACGGTTGCGCTGAAGTAAAGCGTATGCATTCTTTGTCCGATAGGGCGAGGGTTCGAATCCTAGTGTATCCAATTATTTGGTTTGGGACGGGGGTCAGTGGCGAGACCTTGTAAGCTCAGCCAGAGTCCACCCAGCTTTAAATGGGTACCTGGAGAAATCTGGGGAAGGTAAACAGGAAGGATGTGTGAAAGCACAGGATGGTTGCCCCCCCCCCCCCCCCATTGCACTTCCTGGCTGAAGGGCCAAGAAACGGAGATCAGCACTGCCGGTAGGGACTGTAAAGTCCAATGCCGTATTCTTTATCTTTACCTTTTACCTGGAAAAAAACATGTAGGATCTCTGATGACTCACCTTGACAATGTCTTCCGTCAGGAGCAAGGGTGTAACCATAGGGACATATGCAACGGAAGGATCCAGGAACGTTGTGACAGCGGAAGGCACATTGATGTCCGTACTCTGAACATTCATCAATATCTTCACAGATCTGTTGAATTAAAATTAAATTAAAGTCCAATTGCAAGTAGTCTAATTACTAACCTCCTCAGTTCAATTATAAAGGCCTGTGACACTCTTAGATGGCATATAATAAGGAGCAGGATATTAGACTACAATTGCAAATGCCAAGGCACAGGATCAAAATATTGACCCCATGAAATCTAGTTTTCTCCTTGAGATCCAAAAGACACTGATCGAAGAGTGATCAGATTTAATAGTCTGCCCCTGACTGCTATTTTTAACCAGTGTCTTGTCGAAGTTGTCTTTCCATGTATTTGTAAACTTGCTGTTACAAATGGCCCTTCGATTCCTAAATAATACCCCAAGTGATCATAGTCGCCTTTGGCTCATTTCAAAAACACAAGCTCTCTCAAAGGTTTTCAAAGTTTTTTTTTCTATTTTCATTTCAAGATATAAGCGGAACTATTAATCCAAATATGTTTTGCTTCAGACCAAAACATAGTACACAAGTATGTATCTAGGATTTTTTATCCGGGGCGGGGATAATTTTTTTTAATAAAAAGAAAATTGTTTATACTCATTTTTGTTACATTTTTACAAGTTAGACAAACATTTCGGAGGGGGGACCCCTCCCCCCCCAACTGGATAGGGCCTTGATAGTAGTACAATTATCTTGTATTGAAGTTAGATACTATCTGAAAAAATTTAGAGACCAAGGAATATTTTGAGACAGGTATTTTTGCTGATATTTCATAAGCCTTTGACAATCTGTACAACTCAATTGTCTTTGATGAAGCTAGAAAACTCGGTGCGCAGAAATTCATCATAAGAATAGTTTGTCGGGAAATTTTTTGTCGGATCAGGAATATGGTGTTCTAAATGTTAAGTCTAAGTATACCAGCATTTCTGACATGTCCAGTCAGGGAACTAAATTTAGCCGCTAATGCTTTTTGATTGATTTCAAGTAAGCATCTAAGTTTGTGACAAAGTTAGGAACTTACCTCGGAATTTAATATTAAATCGTTACTTATGACACTGAAACACGACCTTGACAAAATGGGGCTTATTTTGAACAGTAAAAAAAGCTTTCCCGCATTCCAATTTTCTTCCTAGAACCCATTACAGCTGACTGCACCTACATAGGGGTGAATGCCTACAGTCCAACTTAGAGTCCAACAGTCACTTTCACCGACGACTTGGGAATTAAATCAAACAGTTCGTGGTAACGAACTGTAAGTAAGGAGCGACCCGGCTCAATGGTAACCGAAACTCTAGAAAACGGTATTTTGATACAAATAGATACATCAAAAGAATCACATTTTAAGGCTGATTTCAAATATATAAGTTTCATCAAGTTTAATCCTACCCATCAAAAGTTAGGCGCCTGAGAAAATTTGGCTGATTTTCGAAAAAAGGGGGAAAGACCCCCTAAAAGTTATAGAACCTTAATGAAAATCACACCATCATATTCCGCGTATCAGATAACCCTACTGTAGAGGTTTCAAGCTCCCATCTACAAAAATGTGGAATTTTGCATTTTTTGCCAGAAGAAAGATCACGGGTGCGTGTTTATTTGTTGTTTTTTTTTTTTTTTTTTTTTTTTTCCCAGGGGTGATCGTATCGAACCAGTTTTCCTAGGATATCGTGGAAGGGCTCATTGGAATGGAAATTGAAAGTTCTAGTGCCCTTTTTAAGTGACCAAAAAAAATGGAGGGCAACTAGGCCCCCTCCCACGCTAATTTTTTTCCCAAAGTCACCTGATCAAAATTTTGAGATAGCCATTTTGTTCAGCATGTTCGAAAATATTATAAGTATGTCTTTTAGGATGACTTAATCCCCCGAAGTTCCCGGGGGGAGGGCTGAAAGTTATGAACTTTACCCAATGTTAACATATAGTATTGGTTATTTGGAAGTACACATACGTTTTGAGGGGAGATTTTTCCTGGTAGTGGGGGGGGGTGGGTTGGTCAGGGGTTACGTTGGAGGACCTTTCCATGAAGAAAGTTTTCATGGGGAAGGGACATTGCTATGAAGGGGACGCCGGACTTCCCAGCATTATTTAAAAAAAGATCATAAATTTAATATAAAAAAACAAGTATTTCAGCTGCAACAGCAGCAACATCGAAACTTTAAACGAACAGAAAATATTACATATATAATTGGGTTCACCCCGTAGTCAATGCCTCGCTCTTTAAGCCAAAGATTTTTTAGTACTTTCATAAGAGCTATTTATTCTAATTAACGGCCTTTGTGATTAAGCGGTCATTTCTAAAGAATTGGAACAAAATTTGAACTTTCGCTTAAAGAGCAAGGTATTGACTAGGGGGCGAACCCCCTAATAAACGTATAAAAAATATATGAATATAGAAGTTCGTTACGTAAGTTAATTCGTAAGGTACGTATATTTATTACTAATAAAAACGTTCGTAAATAAAATTAAACAAGTTTCGAGAAAGCCATTTAACTAAATAAAAGTAAATTAATATGAAAATTTTGTTTTAATTATTCATGTACGGTGAGCCAAGATCAAAACCTGCATTTATTCAAAACGTTCAAAAATTAAATAAAAAAAACAAGTTTTTTAAACTGAAAGTAAGGAGCGACATTAAAACTTAAAACGAACAGAAATTATTCTGTATATGAAAGAGACTGTCCCCTCCTCAACGCCTCGCTCTTTACGCTAAAGTTTGACTCTGTCTCACAACTTTATTTTTTAAAACAATAAAAAACTTTAGCGTAAAGAGCGAGGCGTTTAGGAGGGGACAGTCTCTTTCATATAAAGAATAATTTCTGTTCGTTTTAAGTTTTAATGTCGCTCCTTACTTTCAGTTTAAAAAACTTGTTTTTTTTATTTAATACCATACAAGACTAGCTTGGAAGAATGCCAATAGATTTTGGCCTCAAGAAAATATCATTTCATCAAGAGGAAATACCGTAGTTCCCTTTAGCAGTATTTTATTCGTCATTTTGACTGTTCATTTTATTGATAGACGTTTTCCATTTATCTTATGATTTCGACCCTGAAATAGTACTCACTACCTTGTTTTTGTGTTGTTGCTAATTTTAGTAGCTCCTTGCACTATTTTATTCATTTTTCTGACAGGTGCATGTTACCTTAGCTCTTGTAACGAATGAACACATTCTATTCTAGATGTGATCAAAATCCTATGCTGACAAAATGATTAATTATTTCTTTTTCAGGTGTTTTCAAGAGGTATCCTCGGGAAGAAAAAGGGCTGGAAAGGACTAGAATAGTGAAATAATACAAGTGCAGTCCTATTAGAATAGTCAACATTTGAAGCCTGAAAAGGTGGATTAAAAAACGAAAGAAAGAGGATAATTACCTGCATAGGACCAGGAGCAAAGCCTTCTTCACAGTCACACTCAAAACCTCCATCTACGTTTGTACAAGTTCCATTTCTGCAGATGTTTGCCGATTGCGAACATTCATTATCGTCTGAAAGTATCACAGAAAATTATTGAAAATAAAATTAAATAGATGTAGGTATCCAAAAACAGATATGCAAAGGGGGCAGGGGGAGAGAGCAACATTCAAGAAATTGTTTTTAAAGTAGAACTATTTTGTAAGTTTGTAAACATACTAAAAGTGGGATATGGTACATTTCCGTAAATTGAAGTTCTATTAAATTCAAAGGCAAAAATTAAAGATCCGATAGATAAAAAAAAGATCATCTAATCAATTATTGCTTCGCTCGACGCCGGCAAACTGAACGAATTACCCTGTTCAAAGCTTCTGCTATTTTTACTTCCAGAGATTTCCCCGGAGTTTTTCAGCCATTTCATACATTCTCTCTAGTGCATACTATTTCCTTAAAAGCATAAAGACCTCCCAAAAATATTGATTAATGTCATGTCAAGTGTTTTTACGTGAAAGAAACTATTACACCTATTTACATTCGGCGGGGAACAGAGAAAGATCATTTCTGCCCAGAACCATTAACGACAGGATGATTGATGTTATCAACACCTGATCTGTCAGCTATAGCCTTTTCTGCAATCTTCAGTCAGTCCTTCCAAACGAAGGCCATGTCGACCGAAGCCATCCCGGGGATCCAGGTGAGTCTTAAATATCTCCTAAGGATTCCTTCTTTGGCCACCAAACCTACGTTTTAAGTTGGAAGATCGGTAGCAGATGAGGACACCGCAGGATAAGGTCCCTATTGCTCGTCATAGCGTGAATTGAAGGAATTTCAGTCGAAGTTTTTTTTTGTCTATGATTACCCAGAGGGGGTCATTTTGAACACAGCACCCCCGAACTTTAGTGTTTTATATGCCAGGATATCAAATGAAAAGTAAAATGTTCCTTGCATAGCGATAGTTAAGTGCTTCTAGGGGTGAGTACTTCAGTCTTAATAGACCGATTCCGTAGGCATGAAAAGTTAGCACAGGCGTGTAACATACCATGAGATTCTATATAAGGAGATTAGGAGAAATAATAATCAGAATACTAATGTTTAAAGTTTATTTTATTTAGTTCTTATTGTCATATAGTAATTAATTTCTATAATAATTAATTTCTTTAATTTCTATTAATTTATAGTTCTGATTATTATATATTTGGATGTTATTTATTTTTTTTAATTGTTTTGCTAATGGGCCAAGCTCTAAACTGTTTCGTGTTTTCGATGCATAAAGCCATCAGAATCAGAATCATTTATTAACATAAAAGCTTTCGTAGTCAGGGTTTAAATCCCGACTAAATCGCGCTATTATTTACAAAGTAAACAAAGACACACACACAAAAAAAAAATTAATACACATGTCACTTATTGTAGACAGAAACATAAAAAGGCACAAACGAATTGCTGAAGCGATTAGTGCGACACTTGGGCTGGGCTAGCTTTGTTGCTTTTGATCTTGTAGTTACTTTTTTTGTCAGCATTGGGGGTAATATATTTCTGTGTTTATCACTTGTCAGAAGAAACCGGCCAAATTTACAGATGAGTTGAAAACGGCGATCGTGGAGTGACGGCAAATTTAGTTGAGACAGTGCTGATTCGTAATCGGTGTACTGATCAGACAGTATGGCCTTCACCACTCTTTTCTGGACTGATTCGAGTACTTCGCTCATATAGGCAGTGTTCTGAACCTGTGGACCCCATACAGGGCACGCATACTCTAATATCGGGCGAATATATGTCAGGTAGGCTGTTTTCAATTGCGGCACTGAAAAACCAAATCTTCGCATCAGTAAAAGGGTACGCATGGCACAGTTCGCCTTTTTCACTACCTCTTGGACGTGGAGGCTAAACGAACAGTCAACGCTGAACGTAACACCGAGAATAACTGCCGACGATACGCTTTGGTATGGTGGAGGGGGCACTGAAAATCCCTTTTGAGAGGGTTAAATCGAAGAATTTTGGTTTTCGTTTCGTTGATTTGGAGGCTGTTTTCAGAACACTGGTCTCTAAAGTTGTCGATAAATGATTCACTGAACTGGGGAACGGTTTGAGACTTCTCAATGAGTTATTTTAAGAGGGTGGAAAGGTCATCTACGAATTTGAACCGTTCGTCAAAATCGGCAAGGACGAAGTTGATCACTGCCAAGAACAACAAGGCAGCGAGTTTAGTGCCTTGTGGGGCACCACACGTAAGCTAAGACCAATCCGAATCAGAATCACCCGGGTAGAGACCATATACACTCTGTAGTCGGTCGCGTAAGAAATCTATTATTAATAAGAGAATATGTCTGCAAGCTCCCATAACCTTCAGATTGTTCACTGCAGTATAATGGCGTATCAAGTCGAAGGCTTTTCTATAGTCGGCTAGGAGGAGATCTACAATTGTGCCTCCTTGGTCAAGCCATTCAACAATAAGGTGATACAGACGCACAAGATAAACAGTTGTACTACTACCTTTCAAGCACCCGTATTGGTATGGATCAAGAGAGCCCTGGACTTGTGACATAAGTTCACGATATATAAATGATTCCACTACCTTAGAGAGGTTCGGAACTATCGAAATTGGGCGGAGTTGGTCGCAAGATTTCGGGTTTTTTACTTTTGGAATGACGCGCACATAAGCTCTCTTCCAAACACTGGGGAACACTTGTTCGCGAAAACACTGGTTAATAATAGAGCTGAGTGGCTTTGCGAGAAAGATGGAGAACTCGCGTAACAACTTGACAGGGAGTTCACCAGGGTAAGACGCACAGTTTACTTTCAGTTTCTGAAGTTCCTTAAAGACGGCATATTCAGATACTTCACATATCTCATCAGTCCTGGTGTCAGCAATGATACTCTCAATTTCTGAGTTTGTGATTGATGGGTATGTGGTGCATATGCCGGAGAAAAAATTGTTCACTTCAGTAGCTGATGTCAGTGCGCCGTCATCTTTGAGTAGTCTCAGGTCCTTTGGCGTTGATTTCCCTGCAAGGGTTTTGACCGATGAGTGCCATTTGTGAGGGTCAGTGTGCAGTAATGGCGTTATTTTCTCTTTTACATACTGTCTTTGGGCTAGTCTGTTTAACTTCACAATTCTGTTACGCAAACTGGCTGCAGCCGCTTGATCTCCAGCTTTGTGGAGACTACAGCGAGTTTTTATCATCTGCTTGAGTTCGCGGGTGATCCATGGTTTGTCAGTGTCACAAACTGTAATAACTTTTATTGGAAAAAAATCATGGAACTTTTCCAACAGAAGGCTGTTCAGCTTGCTGACTTTGACATTAATGTCGGCCTCTGCACAAATGTCCCTAAAATCGTAAGTACCAATCCAGCGACCGAATTGAGCTATTGAAGACATTGTGATGGGCCGAATTGTGGTTTTTGTTCGTTTCGGTCGTGGGATACTTGCTTGTGCTTCTCAGAAAATTATAAAATGGTCAGAATTCTGAAGGAGACCTAGAGATCGGGGAGCGTTATAAAGATCTGCCAAGTTCGTAAAGATCATGTCAAGAGTACTGCCACTTTGGTGAGTCGGAATGTTCACTACTTGTTTCATATCCAAAACGTTTGAGACCCACTGACGATTGGTCTGATTGAAATCGCCAGCAATCACAAACGCAGGGGAAGTGTACTTGTGGCGCATTCTGTCGACGAACACTTGTAATTGCTCAATAAGTTCTTTTCTGTTCCCAGCGCTTTCTGGATAGTACACTGACGCAACTATTAAGCAGGAGAATCTTCGTGACAAATGCGCCGGTCTGCACTCCACCCACACAATCTTATGGCTCGAATCATTGGGGCTACTTAACAGTTTTGATGGTAGGTCGTCACGTATATAAAGTCCTACGCCACCTCCGCGACGGTCAATGCCTCGGTCACGTCGAGTGTTGAGGTAGTTTCTGTAACCTTTAATCCGTGCAGTCTCCTCAGTAATGTCCCAACACTCGCTGATAATTGCAATGGGTACGTTATTCTGCTTAATTAACACTTCCAGCTCGTCCATTTTATTGTTCAAAGATCGAGCGTTACACATTAGCATATTCGGAAGTTTGTATTTTGCTGAGAATCGCTCCGGACGCAAATTTGGAGGAGTAGGTACCGAAGCACTGCAGTTAATATTCTCTATAAACCAGGGAACAAGTAGGGGTGGAGTATCGTGAGGAGGAGCGCAACGGATTACGACTAGGTTACTCGTCCTCGTCAGCCGGTCCTTTGTCTTTCTCCTGCGGGAGATATGCACCTGGATTCTCATTTGGCGTTTCCTTTTTCCTCCTCGTTTGCCACGGTGGGTTCGCTTATTCAAGCAGTCCGATAAGCGAGATCACTCTGGTGGCTCTAAGTAGCGAGCTATCTCAGTGCGCACAGGTGGTTTCTTTAAGAGTCCAAATAGCCACAAGTTACAAAAGGTAGATGGTGCCACTGATAAATCTGGTGATTGAATCTTCATTAGGGCCTGTTTTTCGTATTTAATTTTCATGATGATTGCACTAAGCAAAGTCAGGAACAGCAAGTCTTTGGTTACTTTCACTATCACAGCAGGAATCCGGATAAAAATAGCACTGGACTAGCTAAACTAAGAAGTCGGAGGCAGCTTTTTCAAAGCGCTCTCACCGCTAACTACATCAAGGAAACATCAGGGAAACCTCAGGAGCAAGAGATCACCGGGAGCAAGGGAAGCGTCGAGACCTGCTCACCTGTTCCCTGCAATTTAAGGCTAATAACCGGCAGGTACCAATACGGCGCTTCCGGCAGGTTCTCTCCCCTCTTCTGCTTGGTCCCAAGCGATCCACGCAGTCCACAGGACTTCACTAATTCAGAAGAAACATAAACATATACACACGCCGATTTCAACCTTTTTTTCGCGCCCGAAAACCAAACTCACAAACAAGAATGGCAACGCTGCGCGGCCAAAAATCACGCAATCAGCGCGTGCGCATCCAATAGACACACCTGGTTCCTAGTATATGGCTCTTCTTAACTGGAAAAAAATATTCACTTACTTGGAAAGTCACAATTATAAATCTGGTTTCAAAAATTATCCCAAAAAAATATCCAAATCTTATTCAACACTATTGAAATGACAAAATATATTTTCCTTAGTTATTTCACCCATGGTTGCCATGTTGTCACTGCCATTTAGGCTCACTCACTGCACATGATAGATTTTTTAAGAATAATATATGATTTTACCTATTTATTATTTTCTATTACATTATCTTATACTTCCCTTATCGTCGTTGCAGTGGTAGCAACAGCCTAGAAAAAGAAGACCTCTTAGCAAAACATTAACAATAAAAGCATAAAACATATTCTAGTAAAACAGAAACGACGTTAACAAGTTCTAATTTCTTTTGGACAGAATTCTCGTACTTGGGAGTCAAACTTAAGGTCTTCCTATGATTGATTTTGACAGCACGTTTGAAACGGACAAGTTGTAGATACTACAGAGATCCAGACTCAAGCATCTTGGTTCGTTTAATACATGAAAATAAAAATTGCCAACTTACTAATTACTAGATACATCAAAAACATACCCAGTAAAAACTTATAACTAGTTAGAGAAAAAAAAATAGAAAAATAGGTCAAAAGAGTGGATCGGACGGGTCAATTTTGACAGGTCGGGCTATTAATATCAGTTTCACAACAGATTTCACGTGACGCCTTTCGAATTACCCTAGCCAAATCGTTGGTCGCAACTTGCAATAGCAGAAACAGGTGTGCTATTCCTGCTTTTTTAGTAAAGGGTAAGTCGTGACTTCTCTTTTTTTGCATCTTCTTATCTGAGCTCTCCTCTTCCTATATCCTTCCCCTGCAGAAAAAAACGTAACTAGTTATATTATGTCTCCAATTATTTTTGTGTTTTCTGATAAGATTTTGCCAATATTCAAAAATAATCTCTGTGCCCGCCTCTACCCCCCCCCCCAGCAATAAACTCTAGTAGATGAAAAGAACAGTTTCATACTTACCGATGCATTTTCTACCAGAGGCATCAAGTACATATCCAGGTGGGCAAGAACATCTGAAAGAGCCATCTGTGTTGACACATTCACCTCCTTCACAGATGCCAGGCATTACAAGGCACTCGTTGAGATCTTCACCTTTAGTTCCTCGCCCAGGACCATCAGGGCAAAGCCTCTGGAACTCAGCTAGAATTAAAATTCTACTTGATACGAAATAATTATATGTCCTTCGTCTATGTTGCAGCATTATAAGAAGGGGACAAGGAGAAGATAGTGCGATTAAAATATCTTGCACAAAAAGTTGCTATTGAACTAGACTGTTTTTATATCCCCGAACAAGTGAATAAATAATAATAAAAGAAAAAAAAACTCACTGTAATGTAGGAAACATAAGCTTGACCTTAATTCTTTTTAGGATATGGTACTTTTATTTAGAGGCAGCATTATTTCAATTGTTCATCAGCGAACAAAATGAGATAAACAAACCATTGAAAGCTGTTGCAACTTTAAGTACCTAAATGACGATAATACAATTCAAGAGAACACAAAATAGGTCTTTAAGGGCAAGCTTTAGCACCGAAAGTTACCATTCAAATCTAAAAATGTGAGATTTGAGGTGGCGCTAATGGCTATTTTTTACAAGCACAAACGAGTTAAAACAAGAATATCAGTAACAATTTAATCTAAAGTGCAAACAAGTGATAAAAAACTAAATAAAATTATAGTGGCTGTTGTTGTTGAAAAGAAAAATTAGCCAGATAGCTCCAGCTATTCTTCCTCTGATGTGTTATCTAAACTAGTACTGCCGTTTGCATGGCAACGTGACAAACACGGCCTATGTTGACTCACTGATTTCCCGGACTACCTACACTGAGAAGACACCTGCAGTGATTTCCTGAAGAATAGATTTTTTAGACGCAACATTTCCATCTGAAACAGTCTATTGAGGAGAATCAAACCCTTCTGTTGATTTTTTTAAACTGAATCCTAAGAATGAATGATGTTGAAAGACATAATGATGTTGAAGACATAGACTAAAAACGCACAATGATCAAATATAGTTTAATCCTAGCTTAATGCAATAGTACCCCCCTCCCCTTAAAAGGAAATGGTTCATTAGAACTTTCAAGCTTAAACCTTTCCTAGGATTCTTCAAAACATAAATCTTCCATAATGTCAAAGTATTGAAATTCGGGTTTTAAATTTATGGTTTAACTAAGAATATTGAAAAAAAAAATCCAAGAATATTATAAAATATCTCCAACTGCATTTTTTGTAAAAACTAAGTTTCGAAACTCCCACGAAACTGGATTTTCTAGTCGCTTGGTCAATGGCTTTTGATCCAGTTTTTAATAAAATTATACAAGAAATAATGAAGAAGAAAAGAAAAAGAGAGCCTACCCGTTCCTTCTTGTGGACACCTTTCACAGCCAATGCCCCAGGCTGATCCCATTGTACAACAACATTGTTGTTTGGTTGTTGGCACCATTCGGGGATCCATGCACTGACCTAGAAATAATGGAGTTTTAGTTATATACTTGTCCTTCCAGGTTTTAAAGAGATTCGCTGGAACGTCATAAGGATGAAAAAGGAATCTTAAAGTCATTATTCAATTCCAAATAATTTACTACAATCGCAAATTTTCTTTTTATCTCATTGACAAATGTGTTCTTTAAATTTTCATTTGAGAAGGAACTAAGATAAACATCATTGATTATAGTGAAGCATTCTGAATTAAAATCTCGACTAATACCAAGAGGAACAAGAAAAACACAACCCTGTTCTGTTTTCTGTTCTGTAGTTCATATTCTGTTATGTTCTGTTCTGTTCTGTAATACATATCAGAATTTACACTACTCACCTTATTAACGTTAATGCAAAATAAAAGGATCCGTATTACCGTTATTGGCGAATGAAGACGATCCACTACATCAGTAAAGACAGGGCTTAAATGTACGTGAGTTTTATTGGCCTTCCAAATATTGAAAATTAACGTATAGGCCTACAGAAAAGAGCAGGTTACAGAATTCTTAAACATCGTTACACTGATGAGGAAAGAGTTTCTTTGTGTTTCAAAGTAAAAGAAACAAGAAATTAACATTTTTTCCCTGGAAACATAAAGTCTCTATTACAGTCATAAAGTCATTAATCAATCATTTTATATTAATCCTTTTGCGTCATTGCACAATCTTTTATGATCTACTTAATATGATTTATGATATAATATTCATATGATTAACTTTAATTTTATTTTAATATATAATATAAATATAATACTTACACAATTAAATAAACAATTAAATATTATGATTTAGCGTTTACTTATTCCATAATCTTTATGCCTTATTTAAGCGGTGCTTTAATATTTTTTCAGAAGTATAAGCATACTGCCAAAATAATGCAGCCATGTTCCCAAATAATCAATTCAGTATTGAAAAAATAAAGGCCATGGGGCACATCCATAAAGTCTGATGAGACTTAGTCTTCAGATTTTTGCTGTCACGGTGTCTGCAATTTCTTTTATATTTCTCTTTCTTTTTTTGTGTACTCGCACACTCATATTAGGCTAAACCGACTGTGGTGAATAAACATTTTGTATTTTATTCTTGTTCATAAATAAAATTATTTTAGCAAAATATGAAGAATTCTCATTGAAAATTGTACACTCTCCTGTTCTACATTAATTCTGTTAGCTCTAAATTATGCCAAATATTGGATCGGTGCTCCATGGAACTAACTACAGTTTGATTTTTTTTTTTTTTTTTTTTTTTTTTTTTTTTTTTTTTTTTTTTTTTTTTTTTTTTTTTTTTTTTTTTTTTTTAGATAGAAAAGTAGAAACAATCATCCATAAATAGTAAACTTAAAAGTTCTACTTTACAAAGATTAGGGCAAACAATCACTTTTTGGAATACTACTTTCTTCGATATATTCAAGAAAGTGTTTGAGCTATGTTAATGAAACATTCTGGTATTTTTAGAAATCTTTATTGGTTGAAGATTTTATGTCCCTGTTAAGAAAATTTTATTTCATATTTTAAATAAAATGTGAAAGAAAGCAAACAGTTTACTTTGCAGAACCTGATTTCAAAGAATATGTTTAATCAAAGAATAAAATACGTTAAAGTTGTTTTGTTGAATCTTCATTACCGTCAAGAGTGACACCATGAATTCCCCCCTCCAATGTATTCGATCAGTCCAAAGAATAGGTAAAAGACCAAATTTTTTTTCAACTCGGTCCAGAGAAGCGCGACAATCCTACTGATTTTACCGTGAGCTCGATCCCGGCAAGTAAATGCCACGGTGCTATCAACTGGAAGCAATGAAATATTACGTTCATTGCTGGTGAAAAAAAGATAAAATTTACAGCCAGTCGAAGAAACCCTTTGCTCCCCCCAATTCTGATCAAGACACATTGCCTACTCACACCTCAACCCATGGCTATTCATAGTTTCGTTTTAATTGTAAATAAAATAAGCTTAACTAAGGGCTACTCTAAAACAAAAAAAGAGAGAATTGAGTGAAACTTTTCCTTTTGGTGCTTCAGCAGTGATCAACGGTCCCACTCATATCTCCAAACAAGTCGCTAGCCTATAAATTCATGAATACACTATGCCGTTTGCAAAGCAAGTTACCTCTTCTGTATATGTTGAAGCACATTTCCTCACGCTTGTCGATACAAGTTTTACCATCTGGTGACAGAATGAAGCCATCTGGACATTCACACTTAAAACCTCCTTCGGTGTTAGTGCATGTACCTTCTTCACATAGATCTTCATCGAGACACTCATCAATGTCTAAAATAATCACAAAGAAGTACCAAATATTAATAGTCCAGATCTTAGAGAAACACTAGAAAGGAAAAGCCCTAAATTATAAATAAGTAATATCTGTAACTCTAGGTTCACACAGAAGCAGTTGCTACGATAGGCAATATTCTTCAATTGCATCGATGAGCAATTTTAGTCGCCGTTATGTTCACACAGGATTTTTACGTCGTCCAACTTTTACCCGCAAAATATTCCAAATTAAAAGAGCGTGGTTGAAATGGATCAGAATGATGTTTTACTTCTTTCCCTTGCTGTGAGAAGGCGAAAGAAGAAGAGAAATACAGTGACTGTATATCCTGGATCTACTGGGCAGTACCTCTGCATTTTATACTGCAGGGGTAGCTAATCTGCACCTTTACCTTGTAATAAGATGAGTAAGAAAAATAAGGTAATAGACCTCAGTTCTATTTTTTCTTGTTATGACTGATCAGAATGCTTAATTAGTTGTCAGCACATCAAGAACAAATAGCCTAGGTTATGGTTGTCTAAATCAACAAAATAGAAGGAACCCTATGGTAAAAGTGCAGAGATACTGCCCAATAGAACAGGATGTGACACCTGCTCCCATGCTTTCAGGACCAAAACTGCATTTTTATGTCCCTTTTCCTTCTTTTCATAAATAATTTTATTAAACTGGACAGCCATAATTAACTTCTCAGTTTGATTTGTTTCAGTTTGATCTCGTTTTCATTTGTTTCTCCCATCGTTGCTGTCGTTTTGAAAAAAATTGCTCGAAAAATCGCTCAGTTGACCGATAAAAGTTGGATTTTTTCAACTCTGGGTAGTCGCTTGACGAAGCAACTAAAATTGCCAAAGTTGGCAACTAAATTGCGGCGACGGGCGAATTTCGCTCCTGTGTGAACCTAGAGTAAGTGCCTACACTACCGCAACTATTACTGCTAACAGCTCGCTGCAGTACCAATCCACCTGAAAGAAAATCAGCTTCGCAGGCTCCTCCTCAGCCCCAATCTATTTATTGCTTCACAGGCTCCTTCTCCACCCCAATCTACTCAAAGCTTCACCGTTTACTCCCTCTCATGATGTCCTAATTTCTTTTAAGTCCTTCCTTATGACCTCTTTGCTCATTCAGGAACGACCTGTTTTTCGTTTTTACCTAGTTGGAAGACCAAAAAGCATAATCTTTGGCAATCTATCATCCTTCATCAACAAATCGTGCATCATCCTTCATCAGTGCTGATATTATGGATGAGGTTATTATATCAGTATATTCTGGATGAGGTTATTATATCATTTGGTATTATATGCTATATGGATATGCAGTACCGTGTTATATTATATTAAATTACATAATTATAAAAAGGGAATTTAACATTTTGCATAAGTAAAATGACCAAATCTCAATTATAAGTTTCCAGGAAAATCTCTCGCTTGAATATTAGGGCAAGATCAGGCTAGCGCGCAGGAATTTATATCAGGGTGAGGAGGAGAAGGGGCAGAATAAAAAAAAAAATAGATGTAATTGTATGAAAAATTTTGAAGGTGTAGAAAATGTAACAAAAAACAAGAGATGGTAAAATTCCCAAAATTCATGTGACGGAAATACAACCTCCCCAAACCCTGCATATTTACCCTATTCTGTTCTAATCTGATGAAGTTTTAAAAACCTGGCAGTTATTACTCATCAAAATGAATTTTTCCCAGACAAACCAATCTTAAATTAATAAACCTCCAACATCAGGCCCATGATTGAGTAAAAATTATCCCTCAAAATCTCTTTTTAACCAGTATTTTTGCAAAGAAGGTAGTGTCATTAGAACACAAAATCAATAAAATCAAATGAAAGTTAAAGAAAAATAACTTGATAATTCCTTTTTCGCAAGATAACTATGTCTGTAACGTTTAAGTAACATTAAGTAACACTCTCTTTAGTGTATCTATTATCTATATTAAATTAAAAATAATTTTATCGTTTCCTTCTTCTTCACGGAGGCTGCTTTAAATTTTAATTATGCGCTATAATTTATGGAACGGTTGATTCATATCTTCTTTTTGCAGGGGAATTAAAATAAATAATTCGACTCAATTCTAAAACAAGTTGGAATATTTTACAGTTGTATAATTATTCTTTTCTTTCTCTTAATTTTTTGGTTGTTTTAATTGGACTTTACCCGTTTTCTTTCATATTTAACCTCTTTTTTTAGCGCTTGACCATTCTACCATTGTACCACAAGCACCATTTCACCACCACAGGATAGCAGGGTCAGAGTGCTTATTACAGCCTGAAATTGTAATTTAATACTAAACTGAATTTTCCTGGGACGATAAACTCATTATTAGAAATAAAATGAGCGCAGATATTTCTTTCCTACATATGTTTCATGGTTACCTGGTTATGTATGAAAATTATTTGGCTACAAGCCCAAGAGCCTGTCGTACCACAGGCATAAAAAGAAAACAACAAAACGTACACTGTTACGTAGACCAATGGAAACATATTTTGCCCACTTCTCCAAAACATAAAATTATAAGCCCGCTTAACCCCCCCCCCCAAAAAAAAAAATCTTGAAGTTTCAAATCGATCACTCGGCCTTGAGACACATCAGGTACATTTACCCGAAAACGTTCAAAATTCGTCACTTGTCGTTTAAACTTGCATGATTAATAAAACTTTCGTATACTTTCTTGTTAGGACAAACGTATACTCTCTTGTGAGGATCAAAAACCTACTGGCTCATATTGTGTAATGGAGAAATACTCGCTTTAGGTACTCTTTGCATAACATTATGTTCTTGTAGCTAGATTAGTGATTGGCTAGGAGTTACGGAGACTTGTGAATTATATAAAATGCGACTTGAAACTAATTACTCACCTTCACATGTGTTACCATCTGGCAGGAGCTCATAGCCATTTGGACACGAGCACACAAAGGAGCCCATAAGGTTTTGACATTTTCCAGGTGGGGGACATGTACCTGGTACTTCCATACATTCATTAATGTCGCGGCAATTCATACCGTCGTCAGTTGGCATGTAGCCATCAGCGCATTCACAGATAAAAGAACCTGGAATGTTCTTACAACGACCGTTTCTACAAACATTCAGCAACATTCTGCATTCGTCAATATCTAGTAATAGAAAAAATAAAATAGGTATTCATATCATAATAAAATACTTTTTCATATAGATATTATGCACATTAAAGCAATCTTTTTTTTTATCTTTTATGTTACCTTTGAATTTCCGCGGATCCCTAAATTTCACTAAGACGTTTGTGATCCTGGAAAATCTCTTAAAGACAATATTATAGGAACTGGATATTATTTCAATATGTTAGTACTCAGGGATGCAGCTGGTGTCTAAGAGAACAAAAAGGAACTTTTTGTTCTCTTTTGCTGGTCCTTTTCACACTGTTAACACTCAAACACTTAAAGTGGTGAAGATATCCAAAATACACACTTTTTTTGCCCCTTGGACCCATCTTAGGTCCTGAAAAGCGCCATCTCCTAAGATTGATCTTTTGGTTGTTTTAAATGAAAAAGTTTTTAGGGCAGTGCCATATTTTCATCTGTGTTGCCAACCGTAAAAACAAAAAACAAAACCAATTAGTTAAATTTTTCGGCACTTCCCGTCCGTAAAAATCCGGACATTGACAGTTTATTGATTCCCAGGGACAACTAGTCCTTCAAACAAAAAACCTACACTTTCTTAAACTGTTAGGTGAAATATGTGTTTTACTCATATTATACTGATTTTTACCTCACGTTTCTCTTTGTTAAATTTGGCACCCGGTTCTATCAAAACTACATATGGAGGTCTTTTTTCATTACAAACTGAGACTTCAATTTTGACTGATTCCGTAAGAACAACATAGTTGTTTAAGTTTTCACTTAACCAATTTAAACGATTAGATTTCATCTCTACTGTTTTGGTACAAACATATATAAAGATTTCTGATTTCCTCCTGATAATCGGTAAAATATAATTAAAAAAAAGCATATTAGTTGTCTGCAAACTATACATTCTTTGTTCTCCACTCTTTTTACGGATTAGTTAATTTGGCAATTGAAGAGCTCATTTTTTTTAGCGCTCAGAGAATTGAAATTACCTTGGCAATCTCCCGATACAGACAGTTTGAAGCCTTGATGACAGTGACATTTGTAGCTGCCCATTGTGTTGATACAAGTACCATTGTTACAAATACCAACATTACGGCTACATTCGTCAATGTCAATACATGAATCTCTAGATGGTGTTAGTGTATAGCCTGGTTTGCAAACACATTGGAAGCTGCCTTGGAAGTTGTTGCATTCTCCGTTGTTACAAACACCAATACGCTCACGGCACTCGTCAACATCTAGTATAATAGAAATATTTTAAAGATAAGAAATATTCGGTTTTTAATTTCCCAAATTTGATACGTTTTTGGTCTTAAAAATTTGCATAAGTAGCTGATATTAACTTAGATTTAAACAGCTGATTTTAATTATTTATAATAGTTAAATTTAAACAACGCAAAATAAAAGTATTTAGATAGATAAAAGAAAATATACATATAGTATGGAAAAAACTATTTAGCAGTAAATATAATTTTATTTTCTCGAAAATGAAAGGAAACTCTTCTTTCCGAAGGAAACTCTTCTTTCTTATTGCACTTAATAATGTTTACAAGTTGCATTAAACCTATAATAATAATTTATTTATAAGCCACAAAAACACTGTACAATAAGCATTAAAATGTGGAGTAAAAAAGAATTTAAAAATATACACAAAAAATGTAAAGGATACAAAATCGATCAAGAGCACGACTTGAGAGCTTCCTGTGTAGCTTTTCCAACTTTAATGTTATGTCAGGTATACTATATTTATTAACTAGAATCTGGTTACGAGTCCAAGGAGGAATGAAAAGAAGAAACTTATAATATCTGAAATAAATACTCCAAATCCTTTTTAAATCACTTTTTCTCAGGATGGGGAAATTCCTGCCGTGTAAAGGACTGATTGATCGCAGTATGTATAGTAGAATTGCACCAGCACCTGTCTTTTGTATTTCCCTTGATTGGGAACCCAAAACTAGATAACTACTTTTAAACCATTTTTCAACTAAATTGTGAAATCGGCAAAAAAATTTTATAATTGTTAAAACTAATTATTTTGATTAATCTAATCTTATATAAATATTGATAGTTAATTACTTATAGGAAGACCAATTTTATTATCTTAAAATCTATTACTTATTTTTTAGCTAGCTTTTAGCCTCTGGGTGAAAGAATAACTACAGTTTGTGTCTATTTTAGTCATTTGTGTCTATTTGTGTTCAAGTCAATTTCTTTTTACGCTGTAGGCTACCTTTTCTTTGTCTCGAAAACCGTAGAAAAACTTTCAAAACATACTACAGAAAAGGAAATATTTTATTCATACAAGGGATATTTATAGATACAAGAAGTTAGATTATAATCATACTAATAGTAAAGTAATATTTCCCCAAACGGTAACCGTACAAATCAAGTAGAACATTTTCGCTTATAGCTTTTTTCTGAAGTCTTTTGGTTTTTATCTTGGTTTTCAGATTGATGTAATTTAAATTCGAAAAAACATAGTGAAATTGTATCGGTGAAAGTTGCGCGGGGCTTAGGCCTGATTCGTAGATTTAAACATGTTTTTTCTGTTTCAGTTTTGAAAATTTTATATGATTCACTTATTCATCCTTACATTGTATACGGTTGTTCTGTGTGGGCTAGTAATTTTGTTGTGAATTTTAAACGGATACGAATTGTGCAGAATAAAGCACTGCGCCTGCTTGGTGATTTTGAAAATTGTGAAAGTACAATGGATTGTTATCACCATTTTAATCTTTTAAATGTTGGGCAGTTGAGGGAATATCAGACAGGTATTTTTGTGTATCAGTGTTTAAATAAATTAGCACCTAATTATTTTTGTGATGTTTAATCATCGAATCCTGCGTACCATTCATATGATACAAGGAATTCTGCGGACCTAGTACATGAGAGACGACACACTGCTAGGTCTAGTTTTGTATTTAGGCATGTGGGTGTTTCCGTATGGAACAGTCTTCCGGAAAGCACTAGGATGGCTGAGAGTGTGTCCTCTTTTAAAAACAGGTTAAAGAATTTCTTAATGAATAAGGATGGGTGAGGGGGGGGGGGCTGTATTCTGTCTTCTATCTTGTGTAAGTATTGGTTCGCGGTTCCCATGAGGTTCACTTCTTATTTATTTATATGATTGCATTATTTTATTTTTTTCCATTATATATGTGAGTAAGTTTTTTTCAATATATATATGAGTGAGTAAAATAATGAGTCCTGCCACAAACAAATCTGTATAGATTTTCACGTGGTAGGTCTGTTTGATATGTTTTTTTTGTGAATATTGATATTTAATAAAAATGAATTTTTCTCATAGATGTTCTCACTTGAAGCACTAATCTTGTTAGAATCACTCACCTTGATCATTACTGACTGCACCAAGATTGTTTGGGAAGTCGGAAAGATTGCTAAGAAAAAAAAAAATGATACACACGTTGGCACCAAGCATTTCGAAGCTCACCAAGAGTTGCTAGGCACTTTCTGTGTAATTCTGTGTTTATGCATTCCGAAGCCAGATTTCGATAATATTTCAAATTTTACCAGTCATTAATTTGAAGATTCGTCATTATTCCTGTGACATGCTCATCTCTAATGAGATGCCGGATCTGTGAACCTTCTACAGATTTCTACATGGTAAGCTAGGATACTACATTTAAAAGTCTTTGTTCCTTTTACATCCGAGCGTTATATGTGTTTATTTGCACGCTTGCGAACCTTGCAAGGCACCGATAATGCATCTCACCCAACTTTGCTCTAAAATACGCAAAACAGACTTGTCTAGTAAATTTACTGCCCACTGAAAACACCTCCTATGATCAATATTCCATCCCTCAGACGGTGACTACACTCACAGAAGGTATGAATGAAACGAATCGACAAACCCCAGTTTAAAAATCACAATGCCTTTACAACTCGGAAACGGCTCAAAAACCGAACTCGACAAAAACTCACAAGAGATCAATTATAATTTTTTTTTTATAGCACTCCCTAGAAATCCTTTGCTCAGAACAATCCCAAAAATCTTTTGTCGCACCTGAGAGTTGTGTGTACTCTCACTCAGGAGCCCCTGATCTAGAAACATTTTTGAAAGAATTTTTCAAACTTAGATATATAAGAAAATCTTACCAACGCATTCTCTGCCACTGTGAGCCAGTTTATATCCATCTGGACAAACACATTCAAACTGCCAGGGGTATTTACACACTGAGCATTGCCACGGCAAGGGTTTGGAAGACGGTTGCATTCATTTTCATCTAAAAAAATTACAATGATTGAGAAGAGCTATAAACATGAGAAGTATATCAGAATTCAACATCCAGCATTGGTAGTACTGGCCGAGTTAACTGCCACCTTGATTACCAAACGCAAAAAAAATATATTAAATAAAACAGATAAATAATTCATACAAAAATAACATTTAAAATTAATTAGATAATATTTTTTTCCCTCTTAGTTGGCCTTTTGACAAGATATAAAAAAGAATTTCTTTTCCATTTTTAGGTTTTTCACATATTCTATTACTCTTAAAACTTCTGCTTAGTAAAAAATGAAATGACAAAAAATAATCAATTCATGTGATAGTCCCTTCCTTTACTAAAATGACAAAAAAAGAAGAAGAATGAGAAAACATAGACAAACACAAAACATTGTATATTTTCAACACTAGCATACAATGCTTTTCAGTAGGTCTTTCTTCTGATATACTCTGATAAGTGAAATCCACAAGTGGCACTACAGTCACAAGCAGCATAAATGTCACAAGAGCCATTGGGACAGTTGGAGCAAATATAGTTATAACATTTGCAAGACTGGCTGCAGCAAATAAGTTATGTTAGCCACTGTAACCATTTACAGGGATAGAAGTCAGAAAAATTAAGTATATTAATGGTAGAGCCATTCACACCACGAACTTCTTTAGTCATAAAATTAGAGAATAAAAAGAGCGAAAAAAATTTATAGCCATAAAAGAAGCAAGAGCCATAAAAAAAACTTCATATTAGCCATTTGATATTTACGGTCATCCGGGTTGCAGCGGTAGCTAGCAACCTAGTAAGAGACGATCACGTCCAATGTAAAAAAAAAAAACAAAAAAACATAGCTCCTAAAACAGGAGTCAGATCAAAACAAAAAGTACACCATTAGAACCGCCTTGTCCGAAAACCCTGTATAGGAAACTTTCTGTCCCTTGGCTTGAACAGCAAGGGATATATATACGCTTGAAAATCAAGAAAAGTGGCAGCTACTACAACATTCTGCCTAAACGGTATATTTTTTTGTTTTTTTTTTTCTTTTTTTCTTTTCCACAGATAGCTTGGCACTGGAACATCGTAGAGAGTTGTTCAATGGCTCGTTTTAAAGGAAATTAATTGGGTTAAAAATCTTTTGTAACTAAAATAAATTATTTCTAATTCACTTAACAAGAGCCATCGAACATGTATATATTTTTCATGCAGTATATGTTTTCACGTAATATTTTTAGATTGGAAACACCATTAAGTAATAAATTATTTACTTTTTATTTTTTTTATGTAAATTATATAAAGAAATATTAATTTTTTTTTTGAAGGTGAAGTATGGTGAAGTATGTATATACTTCATTGGGGAAGTATGTATATATTTTTCATGAAGTATTTGTTTTCACGTAATATTTTTAGATTAGAAACACCAATAAGTAATAAATTATGGCGAAACAGTAAAAATGACGGAAATGGGAACTAGAGGAAAAGGTGGTTTTTAGGGTTAGAGGCACTCCCGAAACGACACCTGACCAGCAGAATCCCCACATAAATAGCTTCTAACGGTTCCGCACTCTCTATAAATATTCATTTTAAGCATACTGGATGGATACTTACGCAGCATTTTGTTTTCTGGGGGGGGGGGGGAGAGCACAAATACAAAAAGCGTCGAATTACATGGAAAATACAAGAAACTATTCAAGAAGCGTAGAAACCACGAGATTGTTTTGGGTGTAGCATGTGAACCAGGGCCCTCCATTCTGTGTACGTATTTAGTAATGGAATCTGGTTAGCTCGATATGACAAGCCCCTCCCCATTTAAACAATAAAACTTTTCTGCGGTATACAAACACTTAATTCAATGACGGAAAAGGCGTTTTGCAGCAACAAAAGGTTATACAAACGAATTAAATCACCAATAAAAATCGGCATCGAGTTAGAACAAAAAAGTCTGAAATTAAGTTGTTTTTGAACAACAGGCATCTTAAGCGCGTAATTATTTTTATCATTTAGCTGGTAACTATCCTTTTTCAAAAACATTGTTCCCGTATAATATCATTATCTCCCAAAATGTTATTCCTGCACAAAAAACGTCTTAAACACGTTTCATTTTTAACTGATAGTACACCAATATATAAATAACAGGAAGGAGAGGGACAACACCCGGGTGTCGATTGTAGGGTCAGGGGGCTCATGCTTAATTTGGATTGTAATTGATACCATAAAAAACAGCAAAATTGCCTCTACCTACATTTAAAAAAATATACAGTATTTTGCCCCCCTTCCCCCTCTTCTCTAATTGTACGTGAATCGAAGCCACTGGGAAACATTTCCGAAACATTAACAAAAAAATATCTTATAAAAACTATACATTTCTAGTATCAGGTCACCAGCTTTTGTTTGATTATACCGATGACAGTTCGGCTTGAAATTCTCTCTTCTGCTCATATTCTTTTTTAAAGCTTTTTTTTGTTTAAAAATGAATTAAGCGTTTAAACATACGACTGCGTCTCTACATATGCTTATTTCCGATTTTAAGTAAGATAGGTTCCCGTGAAACTCTGCTGGCAGATATTAAATAAAATCAGCCATGGCCCTCTCAGAGGCACGCAAAGTTTTATTTTCATGACTCGAATCTTATGAATCTCTGGCTGAAATTTCGTTTACAAATTTTTCGACAATGTTTTGATTTGTTAGAAAAATCACTTGCAATTCTCAACAACGATTTTTCGCTAGCTCCCAGAAACATATTTTCTATTGAAACTGTTACTGACAAATTTGTGATATGACGGCCAAAACATATTCTACAACCTCGGATATTTTTGGCGGGTTATAGAGGCCAATTATCATATTTTGTTATTTGCTATTTTCTTCAACTACAAATTCAGTGATTTTTCGCTAGCTCACGGAAGCATATTTTCTAATGAAACTGTTACTTACAAATTTTGTGATATGACGGCCGAAACGTATTTCCAAGGCCTCAGATATTCATGGCGGGTTATAGAGACCGATTATCATTATTAGTTATTTGCTATTATCTGCAACTAAAACTTCAATAGCTTGCAGGTTTATAATTAGTAAAAAAAAGGTAAAGAATACGGCATTGGACTTTACAGTCCCTACCGGCGGTGCTGATCTCCGTTTCTTGGCCCTTCAGCCAGGAAGTGCAATGAGGGGGGTGGGTAACCATCCTGTGCTTTCACACACCCTTCCTGTTAACCTTTCCCCGATTTCCCCAGGTATTCATTTGAAGCTGATAATTAGTAAAAGGGGCTAATATAGTAGTTCCTTCAGAACTTGCAATAATGAACGTTGATAATTTTTTTTTTTATTTTATACTTTTGAGCGAAAATGACGCAGAAAAATTACTTATTCTTAACGATAGCTTGTGGTTCAAAAGCACCCTCTGAAATCCTTGCCACATTAGGACCTTTTACGCACAAAAAAAAAACGAAAAAAAAGTAGCGTCAAATTGTCAATTTACTGACGAGAATCAGGGTCTCCAGCAAACCATTCAGGGCCTTATAATCTCAGGTGAAAAATCCGAGTGTATTTCAACCCATGGTTCATCCCTATAACCCCTCCCCCCGCGTAATCTGGCAACTATCTGAAGGGAAATCGCTTGCTTTTTATGTTAAACCTTTTTAAGCGCATGCGTCCAACTTATTGTTCTGATCTCTTAACTTGTCTTATTTGTAAAAATTAAGTCTCAATTGGTTTGCATTTTACGATTGCTTATAAAAGTTTTTTTTTCGTTATTACATGGTAGTGATTGATTATTTCCACCTGATTGATTATAGACCAGCTTCGTTGCACATTCTGCATTTAGGCAGGAAAATACCTTTGATGGCTAAGATTTTCTAAAATGCTTGCCATATTTCGATTTTTGTTACCCCAGAAAAAAAGATTAAACTACCAATGCACTGATGAGATTCCGGATCTTCAGCAAAGCCTCTATTACAATCGCACTTGAATGATCCAGGTGTGTTCATACAAATTCCATTTTGACATGCCTGAGGCATTAGCGCACACTCATCGATTTCCCTAGCTCGTCCGGTAATTGGATCCACGATTTGTCCTGGTTGAGATCCACAAAGAGAAAGATAATCTCCTGAAAAAAATGTGTTATAAAAGCTGTCTGTGAAATAGATAAATCAAGAGATACAACAATCAGGGGCGTAGCTCCAGCACTTTTATTGGGGGGGGGGGGAAAGAAGGGTCCATATCCGGATAGTCAAAGGCCTTGGGCTATATAATAATTTTGTCTCCAAATTATTTAGGGGAGGGGGAGGGGTAATTGCCCCCCTTACTCCCCCCCCCCCCAAAAAAAAAAAAAAAAAAAAAAAACGGCACCCCTGACAACAATCTAAACGTTATAATTCGCAATGGATTTTTATTCTTTAAAGGCTCACAGAAGATATTTTTGGTCTTATTAAAGATGGATATCATTCGGTGGCAAAGGTATATCTCTCTTAAAGTGCTGGAACATAGAAAATAATAAAGTTATTAAGCTTTTCACAAAAGGTGCATTTGGTCTTATTAAAGGGGGGTAGCATTTGGTGCCAAATGTACATCTCTACTAAACTGCTGGAACACAGAAAATATCAAAGTTATTAAGCTTTTTGCAAAAGGTGTATTTGGCCTTATTAAAATATGATACCATTTAGTTCTACAGGTATATCTCTCTTAAACTATCGGAACATAGAAAATAACAAAGTTATTAAGCTTTCCACAAAAGGTGCTTTTGGTGTTATTAAATGAGGATATTATTCGGTGCCAAAGTTGCATCTCTATTAAGCTGTTGGAATGTTTTAAATAACCAAAGTATTCAGTTTTTTCAGCAAAAATTTTCTCCCCAAGGGTAGCACCAACTTAAAAATGATCCCATTCAAAGATATAATAATATCAAACCACCGAAAAAGTGTAGGATTTCAAATATGATATTAAAACCCTAATTTTTTTAAATTAAATTTTTTATTCTAAATTCTTAATGTATCTTTACTCCCCAGTAGTTCACTCCACTAATTTCAGTATACCAATATACAAATAGTGCATAGTACATAGTACCACAGTACATGTCAATAAGCCGCTAGCTACCCCATGGAAAATATTGCAGAGGGAATTTCTAAGGAATCATGAAGCGAAAACCTTAACTATATGTTGGACGAAAATCGTTACTACTTTTATTTCCCACTCAATAGAGAGTCAAATTTCCAAACGAGCCTTTAATACTGTTCGTCATAGAAAGGGTAAATAGAAATTTTTCTGCTTCATTAGGAACTGTAGATAAAATAACGACTTGAAGGTATCGAAATTCAAAGCACACGGAGATCCAGGCTTGTGGATACACAAGACCTTATCACTAAATTTGTCCCTGAAGTTTTTTTTAACTATATCCTAAGACCAGTTTAATTCGTATTTTTGACGGTAACACGCTTTTCATATTTATAAATTTAGACTAAGGTTCAAAAATCAAGAATAGGTGGAAGAAAAACTTATTTGTTATATTTATTTTCTTACATTTTTAAAGCTTGTATTTTCAATAAAAGGAGGGACAGTACCAAAGCGTAGTACGAAGGACAGTGTATCTAGTTAAACTTGAGATTTTTAAGTTTTAGATATAAGATTTATAAAAATAAATGTAAAAAATGAACTACTTCTGTATTTCCTCAGTCTTACCATTTTAAAATATATGCAATTAGCATGACGTAGAAAAGTAAAACGTACCACAATTATTTGCTTCCTAGATTTATGAAAATATAGCAAATGAGCACTAAATTCAGAAAACTAAACATATATTTAAAGTTATTTAACCGCACATTACTTAAACATTAATTTAATAGTGTTCGTATTGACTATGATAAACAGATCCTAACTAAATAACTTAACTGTTTTGCAGGCATAGTGTTTTCAAACTAAAACTGATGGTGTTTTGTGAATTCATCTGTGTTTTACGCTAGTTTTCAATATACAAAATTGTGTCTATGTTAAGACTCATTTTGAGCATTTCTTTATGTAACTCTTTGATTTAAGCATTTGACTTGGCAAAAAAAAATGTTTTTTTTTTTCATCAGAGGTGCAATAAGCACCTTTGATGAGGTGCTTATTGCAGAAGCTTATACTCATTAAACCTCACTTAAAATACATAATAATGAACAAAAATTGTAATTATTTCAGGTACTCGTGCATCACCCCTTGAAATATTTGCCATAAAATACTCGTTTTTAACATTTTCTAAGAAATAAGAAATGAAAAAAGAATTGGCTGATTTTGCACATGTGCATGATCGTACACTACTTAGACAAACCTATACTTTTGTCTAGTCTTTAAAGTGAATAAGTAAAAAGAGGATAAATGACTAATGAACTAAATAGAACTAACTAGATCCTAAAGCAGGACAAGCTTCGCAGTTGATACCCCAAGCGGCTCCCATGGAGCAGCAGCACAACATTTTTGTTTGGCTCTGGCTCATAGCGTTGATACACGTTTTGTTTATGTATGACATGTAGCAAGGCTCTTTCCTCATATCAATGCATTCTCCTGAAAAAAGGAAAGTTGAATTAGATTACAGGTTTCCTCTCAAAACCACGGAATCCACTTGCACCCTAGGCTCCACAGAAGGTCCCAAAAAATTAAGTGAGTTACAATGAACTCAACTTAAGTTACGTGAAAAGCGAGGAATTTAGTTGAAAGAGATAGGGCATATTGAGACATTTAATTTCTTTTACGAGTTATAAAAGTGGAAAATGGAGGAAAATTGCTCTAAAGGGCTGGAGAAAGGCAGCGTTTTCAAGCTAAAAACAGTTTTATTCTACGTCAGCTTTTCAATAAGGATTTTTTTTCTAGATTAGCGCTCACTTTGAGTGCTCGCAAACCCCCCAAAAATATTCAAGGGTTTCAAAGGATTTATAAACATTTAACATAATTATATCAAGATTTGACTGAATTCAAACTAATGAACGGTTCTCCTCAGGAAAATAAACGCTTAACGCTAGTATCTAGTTCACATTTAAAACGGTTGATCACACATTTTTTTTTAAGTTAGGCAGTAGATAACAAAAAAGAATTTCATATATTAAAAGCTACAAAACAGAGGTAGCTTTGAGATGAGGGGTCCCGGAGCAACGCGGACTGAGCCATTCCATCGGTTATAATTATAAAGACCAATAGTTGCATCCACAGCTGACTATGATGTAATAATGACCGAAGTGAGAGCCATAGACAAAACAGACTAAGGGGAGTTGGTTCACAGAAGTTATGGAAGGAGACGAGATGTTTTCCACAACTGCCGAAACCACAACCGCTTTTCTGTAACCACTAAAATAGTCGAAAGATGCAAGATTTGCAATTTAGTTCATGAATGGTTCGATAAGCACTCGAGTTTCAAGACATGTTTAATATTGTGCCGAATTCTTGCTACAGGAAATCTAAAAGAAGAGGTTGTCGGATCACAGCTGAAGTTGCTGGAAACTAAGAGTAAGTGCCTAAGTTGTACATTTAAGAGGTCTGTATACGCTATAAAAACAAAGTTTTAAAACCAAATCCCCTGTTGGGATATCGGTACTAAGAAAATATCTATAAAAATACTGGATCCACACTGATATTGAACCCTCTAAAGGTTACTTTTAAAAATAATAAAAGTGCTTACTTCCATTTGGCATGAGCATATATCCTTCAGGACATATGCATTCAAAAGATCCTTCTGTGTTGATGCACTTGCCCACACCACAAATGTCAGGTTCTTCTTCACACTCGTTCAAATCTACAAAATTAAAGTCGGTTAGATGTTTATGAATAGTAATACTTCAGTCACACAGGTGTGTCAAGGATTTTTCTAAATACCAACAGGCCAAAGGTCTAAATGGTTGATTTTCAAAGTTTGCAGAAAATCATCGGGTTAATACTAAAAGAATACGCTTTGAGAGCTAAAGCAATAATAATAATAATAATAATTATAATAACAATAATGATAGTAAAACAAGATCAGGTTCTTGTATGATAAACCCACTACCGCTCAAGTTGTTCATTCATTGACACATTGTAGAACCGTTTTTGTTTCGTTAGTTTCTTTCAGCTTAGCGTGAGACAAGACAAAGAGAAGTGACAGAATAAATGAAAAATATATAATTTGGGCTATAAATTTGCACATTAGGGGTGGAGGGGGGGGGTAAATTATTTTAGGAGTATGAAGTCAGAAAGCAATTCTTACTACATAATATACAGAATAATTGTACCTAACACATTAGGCATGCAGACCCGCTATACTTTAACCCCCCCCCCTAATATATAGCCCAATTTGTTTCTAAAAAATCATTCTTATTTTACTTTGGTGCATTTCATTAGATTGAGCGTCAGAGAAACATATTAGAAGAAAATTAGGTAGTGGGTATATCATACAAGTACCCAAGATCATTTCTAAAGAAATGAAAATTATATAAAAAATTCAAACAAAAAGAGATAAGAAACCGTAAGTTTGCATAACAAACAAGCCATATACTATTCAAGCGGCTCAGTTTCGCGTATGAAGCTGAGTTTTTGTAGAAGACATAGGTGGTTTTGTCAATATCTGTCAAGGAACCTGTTATTATTTTCATGGAACCAATAGGAACTAATTTCTACTTGTTTTACATTTGAACACGACATGAGAATGAAAGATATAAATTCCAATGACAACTTCCAAAAAAAAAGTTGTCTATATGTAAGGGTAAAACAATCTTTATTTCATTTCGATACAGCCTGACCTGAGACAGCCCTTAGGAAATTGCATTTGTGCTTCTTTGAATTTTGGATTAGAATTCAATTATATAAAGTTTCTGCGATCCAGAAGCCTTCAATTTGGCTATTACTCAGTTTGTCTATGAACTCGCATTGAGAGTAAATATTTCTTCATGTCTGTAAAAGAAAAATGATAATTTAACTAATCTAAATTCTGTTACCAACTCATGTAAACCAGAATTTATTTTGCGGGGAAAAAAATTGTCAAAACAGCGAAAAACCCGTGAGTTACAAGGCAAAGAAAACGGTAAAATACGTGCCATGTTGGGAATTTACGGTGAAAACAGCCAAAACCACAACATGCGTACTTTTCTTGTATCATCAGTAAGTTATTTTGAAAATTACCTAAATAAAAGTCATAGATTGCAGATTTCCTTTTTAAAATTAATATTAAGCCTTTTCTACAGAGAACTAGGATTCTCATTCATGATATGAACTGAGGAATATGCCGTTCCACTGACAATCCTGATCGTGAAATACTACTTTAATTTTGAGTTCATTGTCTAGATCGAGTCTGACAACATTGCTGGGAAGTAAGATTTTGGCTTCCAATCGTGGGTTTTGGCGGACTACTGGTTTTGTATTGTGAGTTTACAGATTTTCTTGTTTCATAGTTCGACAATCCAGTTTTCAAACCGGTGGAATCGAAGGTCCGAGGAATATTTGTTAAGTATCTTCCATGAAAATTGTCTAAAGACAGTTTTTTTGCATTCCTTTGACAGAAACTATATCAAACAATAAGCTATACGAATAATGTGACCGACCCTACTTTCTAGAGCTATAATCACAGAAATGTTAAGATGGCTAGGCAACGTTTTACAGATAAAGACTGACAGATCGCCAAAGATTGTGATTCTTGGCCATACTTCTGGGATCAAACAAAAGTAAGTCGTCCCTAATTGAGGTGGGAAGAGGCCATTAGGAAGGATTTAAAGGAAACACACCTCTTTGGGAAGGGGTAAATATTTAAGCTTTTGAAAAAATTGGGGTAGGGAGGAGCGCGCACTGCTGTTTTGGACTCAGGTAACTTGCTGCAGCAGTGAGTTGTTAGTAGTAGTAGTTTTATAAACTTCCTCGTTCCACTTATAATTGTGATTCTTGTTTCAAGAGGCAGGTTCGTCAGAGTAAAAAACATTACAGGTTTGTCAGTATGGTAAACTGAAATTGAAGAAAGTAATTAGCAAGCTAAATATTCCCGCCAACTTACCAACACAGACTGCATTGGTTTCGTCAATTTTGTAGCCATCATTACAAATGCACATGAAAGAGCCAATGTGTTGGAACAGCGACCATTTGTACAAAGGCCATCCATTTCATCACACTCATCAATGTCCTCTAGAACAACCTAAAATTTTAAATATAATTATAGATAATAGTCGTATTATACAGCTTAAAATAGCCATAATCCAGGAAAAAAAGCCTCTCTTTATTATTCTCGATATCATAACAGTTTTATTCTCGCTACCATATCAGTTATAGATCCAAATTCTTTTGCGTGCGTAAACAACTGTAGATGATTAGCTTACAATAATTTTTGAAAATTATTTTTTCATTAGGTCTTATTTAAATCTACAACTTTGTAGCATTTCTTACTCTATGCAAAAAATGAAGATTTCTTAACTTCTTGAAAGGTGCCTTGATAATAGTCTCGTGCAGAAATCTAAAAATTTCTTTGTGTCCCAGCCCCAGAACCTGAAAAAAAATTCTTTCCCTCCCTTTCAAGAATCATTTTAGTTCTAAAAATCTTTATAACAAAACACGCCCCACCCCCAACAAAAAACCTTCCCCTGAAACAGACTGCCGGAAGTTCCAGTTCAGAGTGCTAGTCTATCACGTTTGCATTTTTTTGAAAGCATTTTACTTAATGAAAACATACCGTGATTGAATTGGGTCTAAAGCCAGATCCCGCTGGACAAAGATTTTTATAGTCTTCCGAATCTGGATCAGGACAGGCTTCACACATCGGACCCCAGGCTTTGCCAACTGAACAGCAACACGTTGACTTGGAAACTTGCTCTGTGAGGGGTTTGCGGCATACATTCCTCCCGTTTATCATGGTCATGAAATCTAAGTAACAGTTACCAACGCGTTTATCTAGAAAATACGAAGTCACGATATTATTGTAATATCTGGGAAATCCGGTGCTCCCGTCATAGGGATATTGCTATGAAGGGGTCACCGGATTTCCCAGCATTATTTAAAAAAACGATCAGAAATTAAATTTAAAAAATCATCCATATCATAGGCACATGCAACAAAAATCTGAGGAAGGAAGCGGGAGGGAGTTGAGGTGCAAGCCAAAAGAAGCATAGATTTTTCAAGTAATATTTTATGGCGGGTTTTGTTTAATATGGAACTCTCAATATCAATTTCAGATTAGTGAGACTACAGGCGCGTCTCCATCTTCCCAATTATTACTAGCAAAAATATTCTGTAGATACGTCGAAACATAAATATTGACAGACAAATAAGTGTTACAAAAAATTGAGGGAACATATGAATGGCAGCAAAATTTCAACATGAAATATTGGAACGTATAAAAAGGTTTGATATAGCACTCAAAATTTCAGAACGGTGGAATGGGAACCACGGATATCCCCCTTTATGAGCATCAGCATTGTTCTGCGAGTGAAAGAAGAGGTAATATCAACATAATCATCAGTATCATAGGCACATACAACCGAAATTTAAGGAAGGGAGTAGGGGTAAAAGCCAACAGAAGTAGGCTAAATATTTTCCCTTCACATCAATTTTAGGTAGGCTGACCATTTTCAAATTGCAAATTTTCTTATGAAATACATAAAGAAATTAAAAAAATTAAACGGGATCCCCCCTCCCCCCCTCATAGCTAACAATTATCTAATTGTGAAGACAATTAGCATGATAATATAATTTGTGCTGATGGGCCAAGAAAACAAATTAAATAGGACAAGTATAAGAACAGCTACACACATCCCGTAATGGTGAAGCGAGAACAGCAAAAAAATCAAATCATTAAAAACTTAGCATAAAAATACAAAACAAGCAACGATCTGCAGCATCATAAAGTATATGATGTCACCACAAATATTTATGACATGTTGTCAACAACAACGATTCAAGTAATATTTCATGACCGTTTTCTTTTTTTAACACTGAACTCTCAATATCAATATCACATTAATAAGACTATAGGCGTGTTTCCGCCATCCCAATTGTTGCTAGCAAAAACTTTCTGGAGATGCGTGGAAATACAAACGTTGAAAGACAAATAAGTGTTACAAACAATTTGCGGGAACATCTGACTGGCCGCGAAATTTGAAATGAAATACTGGAACGTATAAAAAGATTTAATATAGCACTCAAAATTTCAGAACGAGTCTGTAAAACACGAAAAAAAATCTCCGCAATTATTTTCTGTACCAAAAATTTACAAATGTTATTTCTGCTGCGATATTTCTGAACCATAAACAATTTCCTAAAAAAAACAAAACATTTAAACTTCTTCGAGAAAATCACAACAATTGTCAAAAACAGTTTCCAGTTAGCATGTAGAAACATATTTGCTATTAAATTGTCAAAAACATCTTTTTGGGGTGGTGGGGGGGGGGGGGGCAGAAACACGCCTTTAATGCACGGATAGATGAAACCAATAATCTACAGCAGCAGCACCAGTATCAAGTGTTTACAGCACCTTGAGCCTTTTGACATTTCAATTTTCAACACTGAGCTTTTCATAACAAAGCTATGAAGGATTTAGAAATCCAAACACCTCATTTAATGAGCACAATACAACTTACCTACACACCCATTGCCGCCAGGGACTAAGTCGTGGAAAGGTGGACACTGACATACATAGCTTCCAGGTGAATTTATACATGTACCATAGAGGCATGACTGTGGGTTTTCACATTCATCAATGTCAGTACAATTTCCTGAAAAGAATATACATAATTGATATAGGGCCTGAACGAAGGTCAATTTAAAATAATAGACAGTTGGATTTAAACTTGACTGAAGTGCGAATTTTCCTTTTCTACATTAGATTCTACTCTTCAATTAGTAAGTACATTGTTGATTTCACTTAAGTATCAATCCACAACTACAACTTGGAGTTTTTACTAAAGTACAAGCGTAAGTACTTAGAAAAGTACCACAAGAAAGTGACGCAGATATATCAATGCCATAAATCAGCAATTCCTAAACTTATTTGGTCTACCGTCCCCTTTCCAGAAAAAAATATTACAATGTTTCCTGGAAATTAATCGTTTTGTAGGTTTTAATAGCAAATAAACATGAAAATATACATTAATTTTTCTATATTTTTTCATAGAATATAGCAAAGAAAGGTGTTAATTAGAAACATCCATACTCGTAACTATTAAACTATTTACTAAACTCAGAATAAAAAGGTAATTGAAAACATGTCCAGACTTTTAAAATTATCGAAAAGTTCTTTTTTTTTTTACAAATAGCAGAAAAGGCACATTTTGGATACTTAATACTAGAAGTATTCTCAGATTCAGATATTTATTACTTCACCCCCCCAAAAAAGAATACAGCTACATTGTATAAAAAACTCAAGAGCCACATAAAAGACAAAAGTCCTTTGGGTGGCTGTATCTTTTATCCTCCTTTTAACATAAAAATTATTCAGTAAGTAAAAACATAAAAACAAATTTATTATTTTTTCACAAAAAATTCCAAATTGACCTTTATGCAACTAAAAACTGAAAAGAGAAAAAAAGATTCATCTTGTTTCCAGTTAGGGTTTGGACTAACTCATATATGGCTAGAGTATTTAATTTTTTTATGCGAAAAAATATAATGAACGTACAACTAAGAACCGAAGATGAAGGAAAAAGCTCATGTTGTTTCCCGTTAGGGTTTTGACTATCATTTATGGCTAGAGTTCTTAACTTTTTCAAGCAGAAAAATATCATGACAGGTAGTTGAACATTTTATTAGCACAAAATAATTATAATTACCTCCAGATTCGTCAAGAACAAATCCCTTATCACAAATGCATCGGAACATACCGAAGACATTTTCGCATTTACCATAGACACACAGGTTGCTGAACATATGACATTCGTCAATATCTGAAAACATAAAACAATTATATCGTTAAATTTAACTAAATAAACAAGTAATAAGTTTCAATCAGTCAGATAGGACTTCAATCCCTAGAACGCCTGTCATGCTACCTAAAATACTCTGCCTGAGTCATCTAGAGACTGTCATTCGCTTGGTATATTCAAATAAATCGTAAGCATTTTCTGACTTCTAAGTGTTTTTTTTTTCATTTTCTTTTTTTACCATTCTTTTTATGTTTTGTTGTTACTTTTTTACTTTTTATTTATTGTTTTATTATTTTTTCTTTCCTCCCTAAGGTGGATGTCTCTGGGCCATGTTGGGATTTTTATTTTGTGCATAGTGTCTCACTTTGTCTTGGTTTATGGCAGGTAATAAGTGGTGGACCACGGTTCTCCATTATTTTTGTTCTAGTGTTTTCACTTATTGTCTTTTTTCTCTCTCTCTCTTCCCTACATTCCTAGCCGTGCAGCCTTACGGCGGAAATATGATGATGATTATGTTCCTTTTTTTAGCTATAATTTGTTGCTGTTGAACAAATCAACTCTGAATTAAAAAAAAAACTTTTCTGGTTCACTGAGCCTAACATTTTTGAAAACTAAATTATCCTTAATTTGTCAAATCAAACTGGCCAGCCTTTTATCACTCCAGTTTAAAGAGAGAAGAGGTAGGCATATCTAATGGACGCCCTTCATATGCAACAAAGCCATCTTCCCCTGACAGTTTATTATTGAATACCAGATAGCCCAAGAAGAAGAGTTATTAAAAAAAAAACACCTTAAGGTGAGTTTATGGCCAAGATTTAAGAACGACTGGGACCTCGTTAGTAACGGAGTGAGAAGATGTCGTTGCTGTGGCACACCTTCGGGACAAGTAGAGAGGATTCATTGACGCCCTATGCGCCATCAATGACCCTGAAGGAGCTAAGGTCTAGGGTCAAAACCGAAGCAAAGCTTCAACAATCGTTCCATTTATTGATAGGAAGAAAGGAATGATCAAAGATTAAAACAATGCACATAAATAAAATGGGAGGAGGAAGCGAGCAAAGAGTTCTTACCTACACAAGCCCTTTCATTATCCTCAGGGTGCATAAATCCCATGTCACATTCACATCTAAAAGATCCAGGATAGTTAAGACACTGTCCATTGTCACAAAGGTTCGGATCATTTGAACACTCATCAATATCTTTACAAACTGAACCATCTCCAGTAAATCCTGAATCACACTCACACTAAAAATAAAAACATTGAAATCATCCAAATACGTATGGAAACAGGATACAAAAATTGGATTCAAAATACAGATACGAAAAACCGTATAAGTTGAACTGGAGATTACTAATAAGTTTGCTAAGTTCGTATGAAAATGTAAGCTATCAGCATCTTCAGTGCCTTTACAGGGTAAATCAATTTCAGTTGATCCTAAATTGAACCAGTATCAAAGCAAAAAAAAAAAAAAATGTGAAATATGTTCACAAAATAAAAGTAACATGCTAAATTGTGCATGACATCATAGATACGGGTTAAAAGATTTTTGCTAAATGGGGAAGAGGGAGATAAAATTTATAGACATGATTTTCCAGTTTTTCTTCGAGTGAGGATGAGCCCCCTGGACTGACGTACAGGAAACCTCTCCTCCAAATCTCTATGTGCAGTCATAGATGAAATGATAAGGTTCGTTTCTGTGCGTTTTCAATAGAATATGAAAATGCTATTAGAATATTCTTGAATGAAAGTTTCTGGAAAATAGCTATGTAAAAGAGGAAAGTTGCTAGTTTCTAAGGAGAAAGTAGTTTCTAGAAAGCAGCTAAGTATAATAAGAAAGTTGCTAGTTTCAAAGGGGAAAGTAGTTTCTGGAAAGCAGCTAAGTAAAAGAGGAAAGTTGCTAGTTTCTGAGGGGAAAGTAGTTTTTGGAAAGCAGCTAAGTAAAAGAGGAAAGTTGCTAGTTTCTGAGGGGAAAGTAGTTTCTAGAAAGCAGCTAAGTATAATAAGAAAGTTGCTAGTTTCAAAGGGGAAAGTAGTTTCTGGAAAGCAGCTAAGTAAAAGAGGAAAGATGCTAGTTTCTGAGGGGAAAGTAGTTTTTTGAAAGCAGCTAAGTAAAAGAGGAAATTTGCTAGTTTCTAAGGGGAGAGTAGTTTCTGGAAAGCAGCTATATAAAAAGTAATTTCCATGCTTGCAGTTTTGAGCTGTACAAAAACTAAATAAATACAATTCAAAAGAAGGAGTTTGATGGGAGGTAGTAAAAGACATTTTACCTAGTGGATTAAATAAACAGTAAATCCAGAATTCCTGAAAGCACCAATGATAATCGGATAACGCGAAGGCAATCTTGGTTAGAGCAGTAGCTGCAACCTAGTAAAGAGCTAATACAGCTGTCAGTAGCAGAATTTTTTAGTGCGTTTTGAAAAAAACTGTGCTGTGAGAAAGATTTTTGTTTTAAAAGTGACTCTGCAATGATGACATATTATATAGGTCATTTTAACCGTAAAAGCTTATTGCGAAAGCAAGTTTTCAAAATTTTGAAAAAAGCTTGAAAATCCTCGAAAAAAGGGGGGCGGATCAAAATGAAACGTTCAAATTTGGAATCACAATGGTCAAAACACTAAGTTTGAGATATTAAACTCCCTATTTACAAAAAAAAATGCATGCAAGGGTAGCAGTGATGCGTCTTTTTTCTGCCAAGTATAGTCCAGATTACAACCAAATTGCAAATCCACCAAATCCAAATTACAACCGTATTTTTAGAGTAAGAGAAAATCTGACTGCACTAACTGATAATAATCATGATGTTGTCAATAGCTCAGATTTGCTAAAAACGCAACCAAGATTTTTCGTGAATACGAAAAATGTGAATAAGTGAATCATCCTTACTAAGAACTAAATTTACCGGCATTTTGCAAATGAAAACCCTCGCAAACCGGGTTTCAGTAGGTGCAACTATGACAGAATATTTTTAGCTTGATGCTGCAAATTTAATAAATAAATCCATGAAAGTGTAATATTACAAAATGAAAACACCCCAGAAAATCACAAAACAAAGCATTAAGGGATAGTTACCTTGAACGATCCTTCAGTATTAATGCACTGTGCATCTTGATGACAGCCTCCATTGTTAGTTAAACATTCATTTATGTCTCTACACGTGTGTCCATTTCCAGTGAAGCCATCATTACACTGACATTCATAGCCTCCCTGAAAAATTAGCTTTTAATACATTTCCTAGTAAAGACTAAGTTTATAATAATATTTAAAATCATGCACATTATTTTGAATTTTATTAGTTCTCTATTTACCCCCCCCCCCAAAAAAAAAGAAGAAAAATATCCATATCCCTTATTATCATTAATGAAAAAAAATATACTCATGCAAGGAGTTTATTTCTTTTAATCTTTTGTCGTTTAGTCAAATATAAAAACACAAAATACTGACCTGTAAGGTAGGAGAAACAACAGTTCAAAAAATTCGGCGCTAAACATTTTCAGCAATGAACATGGAAACTTTGATTGAATTACGAGTTTTTGAGTAATGAGTATAGTGAGTATTGAGCATTTGAGTAATGAGTAATTAGTGTTGAGGATTTGAGTGACGAGTATCTGAGCAATGAGTATAGTGAGTATTGAGTATTTGAGCAATGAGTATTGAGTATTTGAGCAATGAGCATTGAGTATTTGAGCAATGAATATAGCGAGTATCGAATATTGAATAATAAGTATTGAGTATTTGAGCAATGAGCATAGTGAGTATTGTGTATTTGAGTATTAAATAAGTATTGAGTATTTGAGTAAAGAGTATTTGATTAATGAGTTTAGCGAGAATCGAGTATCTGAGTATTGAGTATTTGAATAACCGAGTATTTGAGTAATGATTATACTGAATATTGAGTATTTGAGCATTGAACAAAGAGTATTGATCATTGAGTAATGAACATTTGAGTAATGAGTATAGTGAGTATTAAGCATTTGAGTATTGAGTAATGAGTATTTGAATAACGAGTATTGGGTAATGAAAATTTTGTTGAATTTTCTACAACATTGTTTCTAGGTTTACATAGACAAAATCAATAAGATATTTTAGTAGCCGTTATTTTTACACAGAATATTTTACACGTTATTTATATATGTATATATATATATATATATATATATATATATATATATATATATATATATATATATATATATATATATATATATATATATATATATATATATATATATATATATATATATATATATATATATATATATATATATCCGTTTCGCAAATCAAATAGCTTCCTACGCAGGAGGGCCAATTCACCAAAATGTAGAGGAGGGAAGGGGTAAGGGTTTTCCATAGATTTTTTTGTGAAGACAAAAAAGTTTATTTTTCAAAATCAGGGGGAGGGGAATTTCGTTCTTTTCGGCTTTATTCCAACAATACCAAAAAAGGTGCATTTAAAAATTTGGGGGGGGGGGGAGGTTATACCCCCCCCCCCCACCATAAGGGGCGTTAAACCCCTGATCATAAGCAAACCTCTTACCTGAAGAATCACACATAAGATAAGTCTATATAGATAAGCAGAATTATCATTCAAAAGCAACACAGATAGAGTAAACCTATTTCTCCAAGTAGTTGATCTTTTTTCAACCCACCGTAATGGGCCTACATTAAACCTACATAATTAAATGCCCACGGTGTTACCCCCACCTCCCAATGCCCCTAATCTAAGAAAAAACTTACGTCCGTATTGATACAGTCGGCGTTAACATCGCAGTCATAAGTTCCCAGAAGACACTCGTCATCATCTGTGCAGCCAGGTCCTTCACCAATCTTAACTGAATATCCCTCTTCACATTTACATGTAAATGAGCCAAGAGTATTATCACAGCTGCCGTGCTGACAGACATTTGGATTTGCTGTACATTCGTCAATATCTAAGGAAAAGAGAGAACTAATTGAATTCAAAATTCCTAATGAGTTATCGCTAAAAATATAAAAAATCTTGTAACCTGTTGGAAGATACAGGACGAAAAAGGTCGAATGACTATGTCTATAAGCCCTACAATAGAATGCAAAATATAACATAATATAAAATATAATAAGGTAGATTCAATAATAAAATCCAAAGTAGATTCCGAAACTTTGACCTTTCTTACCCGTAATGAGAAGGATTTAGGCCCACCGTTTTTTTTCGTAAACTGAAACCAAAGTGTTAAAATAAAAGATCACATGAAGGTTATGAATTTAATTTTAATTATCTACTCATAAACTTCACTGATAATACAAAATTAACACTAAATCTTTTTATGTATGTAAATATGCGGAATTATGGAAAGTAATTTGAAATGGTAGAATACAAGCTTTTAAGATGGGGAGCGTCTCTGACGCTTATTCAGTGTACTGCAGAACATCTTAAAGTTAAGGTTCACTTTTTATGTGGCCACAGACAGATTTAACAGTATCAAAAGCTAGAAATATTTTCGGAAAGGGTTAATCATTTGCTTGAAAGTATTTTAATTAAAAGTCAAGGGCGTATCCAGAATTTTTTTCAGGGGGGGGGGGGGTTAAAAAAAACTTTTAAAGACGCATCAAAATTTGTTTATATGCATTTTCGTTAGGTTTTTATGATTCGGACAAAAATTTGGAGGGGGGGGGGATTAAACCCGGTAAAAAACCCTGAGTACGGCCTTGGTGTTACAATAAAGATGGAATAAAAACAACTTGCAGTTGAATGTCATACGGTAAACCACAGGGTTAATCTAGCAGTTTGTTGGTTGCGTCCTTTAGAGTCAATCATAGTCATCAAAGTAAGTGAAAACACAAAGTAAAAAAAAAAAAAAAAAAAAAAAAAAAAAAAAAAAAAAAAAAAAAAAAAAAAAAAAAAAAAAAAAAAAAAAGCCAAAATATTGACCGGCACAATCCTTTCAACCTCAGAACTATTGGCAAAAATAAATTAGCAGTGCAAGAGGCAGATGTGCTGTCTAGATCAGCGGTACAATATCTTTGATGCATAAACATAATACCAAGATGAATTGTTATAAAAAACATAAAATAGAAAGTCATAACTATTGTTTTATCTCATTCGAGAAATGAAATGCAAAAATGTCTAAGTCATAACTATTCTTTATCTAATTCGAGAAATAAAATGCAAAAATGTGTGATACGCAATTGGGCAAGCGCTAAAATCGTTCCTGAACAGACATTCCTGTGGTCAAGGAATGTAGCGAAAGGATAGAATTTGAAGAATCCTTCACCTCGCCATGTAGGTAGAAACAAGGATCTATCCGCAGATATATTATAACAAGGATATATTTACCATAGATATTATAGAAATGATGACACTACTGGAGCATAAATTTAGATAAGTCACCCTCTCCCCTTTTCAAAACCATCACCAAGAATTTTAAATACTAGTAATTATGCTAGTAAATTTAAAATACTAGTAATAAAATGTAACACTGCGAAAATTTAAAGGAAAACCAATCGTGTATTTCATCTCTTTGGCTGCTCAATTTTTTGTGTGGGGGCATTTTCCCAGAAGGAGGAGGGATTTTCTGGGGGGGGGGGGGGGGGGGGGTAAACACTTAGACCCCTATTTCATACGCAAAATATGTCTTTAATCATATGAGTTAATGGTAAAATTTGTGTAACCAGCGGCAATGGCAAGGAAAATTGGATAAATCCACACAATGGCACTGAATTGAAATAAGGTCAATTTAGGACAGACTGAAGTTTCAAAAATATAGAGCTAAAATAATTAAACCAACATTACCTAATCGAACCGAAGTTATCAAAAAAGTGAAAAAAAAGTCATTTTCTGCTTAAAACTACTAGGTAAAGCAGTGGCGCCAGTTCGCAATTTTTTTTTGGGGGGGGATATCTAAATATCTAGGGGGAGGGCAAATTTATAGTTTCTTTTAAATTTGTTCAACCGAAGTGCCAAAAAAGGGCATTTTTCGATGAAAATACCCTAAATATTGCTGAATATTTTGACTTTTCTTTTTATTTATAGGCCATAAAACGAACATTTTCTGGCCTTGAAGTTGGAGGTTCTGATACATCATATTTCCCATTCATGGCCAGTCTCCCCTACCTCCTCTGAAGAAAACCCTACTCTCCCAACTACGAAAAAAGCACACCGACTCGTAGAAGAATTTGTAAAGCACAATTAATCGTTTTAGGAAATTTGCAAGGTACGCCCTTTTTCTTTTGGCGCGACGATATGGTCTATTATCTAAGGCAGAATACTGAAAAATATACTAAACGTGCACTCCTTTCTGAAGGTCAATATATGTAATCGACCTTTTGCATAATCGGTATACATTTAGACGGGCAGTCCAAACATAGAAAAATAAAAGGAGACTAAAAGTGTTACACATTTCAAAATGATTTTCCTTGTTGTTCATGGGGGGGGGGTGTACGCCTCCAGGTAAGGGTTTTTGATAATACAGATTCAGCTGCTGATTTTTTATTTAAATTAAACATTATTTTGACGATTTTAAGGATCATTTTCGGAATTCTCAGAATTCCTTTTCGTATCTAAAGATTATATTCAGATGAATGTGAATGGCAATTATTATGTCCAAAATAATGTGTATTGGGGAATCTTCGTCACTGGGGGGAGGGGACAATCTGTTTAAAAACATGTTTTTTTGCTACTACGGATCGTGTTTCACGTTTTTCTAGATTGCAGCTACTGCTGCAACCAAGGCAATCAATCTTCTGAATAATCTAAAGAGCAATCATTTCTAGCAGTGATCGTTGAGCGACTTACCTTCGCAGATTCCGTCTGGTCCCATAATAAGCCCACCATCACAAGTGCACACAAAACTCCCTTCAACATTTGTGCACTTGCCACCATTGCAAATTTTGCCACTTTGTTTACATTCATCCACATCCTCACAGCTTCTACCATCAGGTTGGAGGACAAAACCTGAGCTGTAAACGAAACGAAATATTAGAACTGAAGCAATTAGAATTATGCCTCTGGTCTTTAAAAAGATAAATAACATTACAGCAAAGGTTATCAAGCGAGCGCAACGTCCATATGTAATAACCCTTCCATGTGTTTAATGGTCACATTGAAAGTTGGCATGTTGACATTGCTCAGAAACTTGAGATTTGTGTAAAACAATGAATCAAATTCTCTTTACTCAACTTATAGTGTAAAGAATGCTTAAACTACAACAAAATTAGCATTACCAGCCTTAAGTTAACTGTACGGTTTTAGTGATTTTTTTGGCATATTTTAGCAAACTTTTTTTTAGCGAAAATATTAAACAAGTAGGTTGATCTCTAAGTTAAATTAATAGCTTAACAGTATTAAGCTGTTTCAAACGACATTTCTTTTAGATAATACCCGTGCGCTTTTTTTTTGTAAAGATAGCTTCAACAGCAATTCAAAAGGATTGGATAATTTGCAAACTTTCGTGTTGCTTTACTTTAAGTTAACTTCTAGGTTTTAGCATTTTTTTTTTTAAATTGTTTAGCAAACCATCTTTTATCAAAAACATGATGACATGTTTGACCTTACGTTAAACCAACAGTGTAACAATATTAAGCTGTTTCAAACAATATTTCAATTACTTGTATTATACGTATATTTTTCTTAATTAAAAAAAAAATGTTTTTTTTTTGGTGCACAGAAAACCCTGACAACGGCAAAATCAGGCTTTTTTAACTTTGCGTTTAACCAATATTTTCTTATTGTATCAAATTAACTTATATCTTTAAACTATTTTTGGCAAATGTTTGGCAAATTTTCGTTTAGCAAAAAAAATCCATAATTAAGTTAACTGCCCTTCAGTTAAATTAACAGCTTGACAAAGTTTCAAACGACATTTTGATCACTTCATACGTGCAATGCTAAAAAAAATTCTTAACGAAAAACAAAATAATTATAGAAAAAAAATGCATAATGATAGAAAAGAAAAGAAAAATGTACACTTACTCGCATGAGCACATAAATGTTCCTGGAATGTTAACACACTGATGATCACAGCCCCCATTGTTCAGTCCACATTCATCGAGATCTAAAAAATTAGCCTAGTGTAAAATACTAGAAATTAGCAACTATATTTAAATCAATACTGTTTTACATGCTATCATTACAAGCCTTTTTGATTAGCATTTGGACTATCAAATCAACAGTTCAACTTTTGAATTCTTATTTTGCTTGACAATCAAAATACGGAATTTGATGTTTATATGACAATCACTAATGTATTTTTCCTGAGGATAGTAAAACCGATAATTTTCCCTCTGGGAAAATTGTTGATATTAGATTGCCAGAAGGTCTCAACAATCAAAATATTGAAATCACGATAAATGTAGTTTTGTTACTCTGACTATTATGAGTTTTTTCGCTAGTTCAATTTAAAATATGCACAGCTCCGTCTTTTTTCGTGTATTGCGGAGCGAACATAACTCCTTCGTAGATTTTTTTCTCATGATCAGCTGTCTGTAGCTTGGAAATGGAGGGATTTGGTATGGGTCTAAATCCTTCACGTCAAGTCATATCTGAACCATCCTGTCAGGAACGAGGAAACCCTAGACTCATTTCATCACGGCAGCTACAAAAACGTATTGTCAGACCTTAATTAAAATTGGATGGAAGTAGGAGCTAGTCTCCTACTAGTTTTGTTTTTGGGGTTCTGAAACGGTGCTACATATTTGGGGAATGGGAGAGGGAGGATACAACATCTGTTCAAACCGAGAAAATTATCAGAAGGAGTTGTCACATGTCAACTGTGTATAGTTAGCATTAACTTATCCGTTATAATTTATTAGATCTAGACCCTATTCAAATCTGTGGTGGTGGGAGATGTCTCTAAATTCTTATCATCACAACAACTGCCACAAAGTGTAAGCCTCGAGAAATCGAGAAAGATCAAGTCTCCTAGTTGTACCTTTGGGGGGAAGGGGGGCCACATCCGATCTAACCTCTTTGAGGGAGTGGGGAGGAGCGTATAAATAAAAATACTTAATTACCTAAGATCGGGTTTCAGTCGAAGGTCCATGTTTCTTTGGATATAATTCTTAAATTTTCTGTAAGTTGGCAAGTACTTATTTTTTTATTCTTTTTTTTTATTATAAAGTAGCCAGGCTAAGCTAATCTGTTTAATTTGTACTATCTTATTTTACTATACGCATTGTGCACTTTTAACAAAAGCAACCCTTTGACTTCCCACCTGATATAAAGTAAAAGCAAAAATACAAATGAATAAAACCAATATTTTATTTCAGTTCTTACAATTATCTTCAAGAGTTTGATGAGTATTGTTAGATGACATTAGTTGTTTTGTTGTATTTTGGGTTTTCTTCTCTCAGAGATGAACTCTAGTTTTCTCTTTTATCAGTCCGGCCTACTCTTTATGTCACTTTTTTATAAAACGATGTGCCAAAATGTTTTTTTCATGCTAGAAATGGAACATTGACGCTAAATGTTTGCCAAACTATTTGTATCTTACCTTCCACACTGATTATTCTGATAGCTTGAAATATCTCCCCTCACAAATGGCTATTTTTTTGACGCAAAAACGTTTAATCATAGCTCATATGGAGGTAGGATAGTTTAATTTTAGTGTAATGATATTTATTAGTTCTACGGCTCTTATTTTACTAAAAAAGTTTGACTACGGGTTTCGTTTAATCTTTTTCCTTATACTCCCAATATTATTTCAAACAATTTTCATGACAGACATAAGAGACTATGTTTCAGTACAATTCTTGGCACCATGGTTGCCACCCAAACAGACAGTTTTAGGAAATGGAAGCTTGCTATTTCGAGAAAGAACAAACAAAAAGCAAAGTGGTAACCAAGAAGATTTTTTCCAACTTTTTCTTTTGCTAAATGTTTTCCTACATGCTAGAAATGTCCTACCCACAAAAAGTAACTTTTTACAGTTAATGTATCGCCATACATATATCGTTTCCGAAACCCATATCTGCCTTCTAAAGCCCCCATACGAAGATGAATACTATACTGGCATACTATTGTTGCCATCCCATATTTACTGACCGTAGAGCCTTTGCAGGGAATAATTTCTTGTATCAAGGCCGTATCTAGGGGGGGGGGGGGGGGGGGGGGGTTACCCAGTTTGAACCACCACCCCCCCCCCCCCCCCCCCGAAATTTTTGACCGAGTCGAAAATTAGTCTAAAAAATACCTGTAAAGACAAAACCTTACCAGAAAAACGGAAAAAATCGGGTAAGCCCCCCCCCCCCGAACAAAAATCCTGGATCCACTCTTGTCTTGTATTTTAGTCTTGTATTGATGTATAAAACATATTACCTGAAAACAAATTTATTCAAAGCAAATTTTTCACCAGACATTTGTGATTTAAAGATGATATACTGAGATATCTATACTGTGATCTTTACTAGCCTTATAAGTTCCGCTTATCATCTTCTTTTGCTAAGTTCAACCAATTCCCAGCTTTTTTCCTGTCTTCAACTAGGTGATTATCGAATTCAGCCTAGTATATTGGTTTTGCTGATTACTGAACTGGGGTTACGAAAATATTACGCTTTTTTTGATGGCACTGTCTTTTTGTTGTTTTTTTTCCTTCTTTTTTTTAAAAGTAGGAAAAGCAATGGCAACATTCATTTTTATAATATATTGTGGTTACAATAACAAAAATCTTCAATAGTACTGTACATTTATGATAAACACTGACATGTTCGTTGTTTTGCTCACTGTCTATAAATGATATTAATTTCTTAGAATAAAAATGGTTGCGCTATATACATTTACATAATGTTATAGCCTAAAACAGTTTTCGTATATTAACATATCTCCTAAGGAATATAGGTATTTATGGAAAACTATAATAAGTAAGAATACCTTCACAATGAGATTTGAGTCCAGTTTGTTGGTAACCATCATTGCAGACACATTGATAAGTACCCATCATATTTTCACAAACACCATTTGAGCATATTCCACTCGTTCGCGAGCATTCATCAATATCTGCAAGGAGAATTTAGTTTTTAGGTACAGCTACAATTATCCTAAGGTCTCCAATTTTTCTTTTCTTTTATTTTTAATCCGGCTTCCTCTCAATCAGTGGGTACTGACGTCCTGAGTTTCCAAAATTAACAACTACATTTATGTAATTATTTACCTCCCTTAAAACATAATAATTTTTAAATTTATTTATAAATAGCCGAGTCTAACTCAAACGAGCAAAAATTAACATGCCTAACACCCATGCCTTCTCAGGTCCAGAACATAATTTGCACTTTACTGAAAACAAATACATTTTAAATGTTTTAATTTTTTACTTTAATAAATAAAAATTATAAAAACTTTAAGGAATAAATATTAGTATTTATTTATTTTTTTTTTTATTTTATTATTTTTTTTTTTTTGCCAAGTAATTACCTCTTAAGCATAATTAGAATATCCACCGGTCATTTGATTATTTTTTTTTATTATTTTTTTTTTTCAGTAAAATGCAAATTATTTTCTGGTCTGGAGAAGGCATGGGAGTTATCAGCCCTATTAATGTTAATTTTGCCCATTTTAAGTTTGACTCGGCTATTTATTGCAATTTCTGTTCGTTTTGAGTTTCATTTATTTATTGATAGCGATTTGTGGTAGTTTTATCCTTGAAATAGTACTTGACTTTATTTCTACACCTTTTGGCTTAATGAGGCTCTTTACTTTTCTTTGAAAAACTTGTTTTTTGGAAAAAATTGTTTAAATTAATTACGAAAAAGTCAACAAAATACGTAAGGTATCTCAAAATTTAGCGGCACAAATCTGCGGTAAGAAATTGAATTTAATTAAACATAGGATACATTTAGCTCGAGCCAATTTTCAAGAATAACTATGAAGTGTTCAAAAATAATTTATAAATCGATGCTGGATAATTCTATATATAATTCTATAGCTGGATAATTCTATAGATATAATCTTTTAGAAAATTAGACATATAATCATTGAATAGGGGAAACACATTAATATTGTCTTAATAATATGAAAATAAAACTTAACAGAACAATCCTTAAAGTAAGTGGAGCCCCTTAATCAATAATATGCTTCACTTCACGTTCAGGATCTACTTCACTTCGTGGCTCTTTGTACTGAGTTACAGGATTTGAGAAAAGAATTATTTTCGTAGTTTAGGGTCAAGTGAATGGTTGGTCCCAGTAATGGGATCAAAATATTATGGGATAATAAAAAAGATGGCAAAATATATTAAATTGGGAATGATCCATAGAGAGATTTCTGAAGAGATTTTTGTTTTTGTTTTTAGTAGCCATGACTCATGTGGGTTTAAAGCATTCAGTATCTATCTATCATGCGTGCGACATTTTGTCTAATTATGTGAGTTAGTTTTATGGTATTATGGGCTTTATTATGTTTGTTTTTGTTAAGCAATTTTATGTTTTTTCATTGTTATTGTTATGTACTATGTTTTGTCATGTTTGTTATTATCATGTGCTATTATTTTGTGTCAATTTTTTTTTTCTGCCATGGCCCAAAGCGATTTCTGTTTCAGTAAATATCTATCTATTCATCTATAGTCTTATAAATATATCATTAATATAATCTTATACATATCGTTGCAATAAATATCTATCTATCCATTTATAGGCCGATAGTCTTATTTATTAACAAAACAAAAGATTGTCCTATTCATATTTTTGTGTGTGTATATTAGATATAATGTTTTACTTTAATTAACAAGAATTTTTGTTCCAGTCAGCCTTAACACAATATTATTTAGTCTCTTTGTCTCATATACACGCCAAAATTTAATTCCCTGTAACAAAGACAATTCTTTTCAAAAACAAAACTGATTTGTTTTTAAAATAAAGGTCTATGTTGCCCATGCAAAGAAGCGATCACACCTTACAGAAACACTTTTTAGCTATGGCGACACGCACATAATAAAAACACGAACCTTTGCAAGATCTTTTATTTGGCGCAAGTTCGTGTCCTGGTGGGCATTCACATTTAAATGAGCCAGGCGTGTTAATGCATCTTCCACCTCTACAAAGACCAGGGATACGTGCACATTCGTCAATGTCTGAAAAATAAATAAAATTTAGCAATTGTTCGATATAAATACAGATGTACAAGTATTCAAAACAAGTTTACAAGGGTTTCATCGTATCTAAAGTACAACCAGAAAAACTAAATTAAAATTAACAATTTGGATGGTTTCTTAATGCTTGAAAGCTAATCAAGCTATAATTAGTAGGTTATTTAATATTATAAATAACAACATTCAGTTTTTTTTAAACAAAAATCTATTATAAAAGGAACCCTTAAATATACTATTTCGAAACTCAGAAGTAGAGATAAACATTGCAGAAAAGGAGTTCTTAAATGTTAAACTTCTTTAATGGTAAAATAACATATTGAAGTTGTGAAAAACAAATCTAAAGAATAAATGCAAATAAAAACATCATGGTAACAACAAATTCGCTATTCTATAAGCTGACAAGATTTAGGGAAAATATGATTAAGTTTGACTGCAACAGAAGGAAAAAAGCGAGACCAGTAAATTTATGTCAAAAGATTTTACATTATACTAGCAAAAGAACTGGCTTCACTTCACAATTTCTTTTGCTAGCTAAAAGAGACCTTTCTTATATTATAAAAGAGACCTATTTAATATTATAAATAACAACATTCAGTTTTTTTTAAACAAAAATCTATTATAAAGGAACCCTTAAATACACTATTTCGAAACTCAGAAGTAGAGATAAACATTGCAGAAAAGGAGTTCTTAAATGTTAAACTTCTTTAATGGTAAAATAACATATTGAAGTTGTGAAAAACAAATCTAAAGAATAAATGCAAATAAAAACATCATGGTAACAACAAATTCGCTATTCTATAAGCTGACAAGATTCAGGGAAAATATGATTAAGTTTGACTGCAACAGAAGGAAAAAAGCGAGACCAGTAAATTTATGTTAAAAGATTTTACATTATACTAGCAAAAGAACTGGCTTCACTTCACAATTTCTTTTGCTAGCTAAATGAGACCTTCGCTTCCTCACTATATTCGGAGATTCGGACCTTGACTAAAAGATGAAGACATTACACCACGAGCTTTCTGACTTGACGGTGAGAGGAACGGGCTTTTAATTTTTCTAATATCTTAATTTTTACAAAGTAAGAAAGATTCCATATGAAATCTGGGTTCCAGTGAATTCTTCTCACTTTTCAAATTTGAAACATTGTAAAAATATGCAAAACTCACTCACAGTACCTTCTGACTGTAAATACGCTTTTTAATAGATTACTGTTGTTCCTCTTTCCCAATATTTTTTTTTGTATATTTACTAGTCAATTTTTCTTTCTTCGCCTGTCTTAACTATATCACTTTCTTTTGGCTGGCTACATCCTTCGATGAATACATTGAGCCTGAAGAGGTTTCTCACTTGAAAAGCGGTCCTGAAGGTTTGGCAGAACCAATTTTTATTAGGAGAATAGTCCTAGATTGCAATTTCTTAGCTTGTGATTACGGCACCACCGGAAAACTATTATGCTAGGCCGAATCAATGTATACAAGTTAAGCCGCAAGAATATTTCTACCGATAAAGGGATAAGGCGGTATGATATACAAGCTATGATCAATTACACATCCTAACTTTTTAGTCGAATCTCTCACTGAGAAATCGGTTGCAGCAATTCAAAAGGCTTTATGTGAAATTTATGTCATCAAATTTTGATTAGTAGCTTATATTTTGAGACTCAGCATACCCTATTGATTGGTTCAGTCCGTCTTCCAAATTTTATTTGGTTCTCAAGATACTCTAGAAGTTTCTGTTTTCCAAAAAGCATTTTGGCACTTTGCCATAAAAAAGGGATGCGCCATCGCAGTATATTCTGCCATATAACTGTACAATATTTTTCATTTTGTCATGATATCAAAATAAGTTTTTCAGTATCTTTGAGACACAAAGAAACAGCCTTTGTGATACTGCTGGCATTTAAAAATTTTCTTTTTTTTTTCATTCAAATGTACAATTTATTGCCTTAAAATATAACGCCTTCTGGATGGCTGCAACCGCAATACTCAGGACAAGGCTGGTCATTTTTCACTTTTCTTCAAAATACCTATTCTTGTACTAAATATGATTTTGACCTTCCGTTGAATGAGCGGAAGTATCTGACAGAAAGGTAAAAACATTGGTGAGTGAGTCTTAATCAATTCTTAGACTAGCTGGAATAGAATTTTAACATACAAAGTCTGCACAGCGGTTGTCAGACACAGCCCCTGGGGAGATTCGACGACAGTCTATACACCACTCCTAGATTATAAGAACTTACCAAATAAAGTATCCTCCTTTACTTTGGTGGCATAAATAATACATGGTTAGTAGTAGTCCAGTTAAGCTAAAGCTTAACTTCTATCTAACTTCAACAAGGAAGTCAGTTTAAATGTAACTAAAATCAATAAATAGATTAACTAATTAAGGTACTGTCAAATTAAAGTATATTATACATTAAAAAAGGATAAAGACCCTCCTGAGCCATTACTGGCACATAGGGCGTCGAATCCACGTTTCAGTTGCCGGGTCTTTTTTTTACAGGGACAAGTAGCAAGCATGTCGCTCAACCTTGCTACGGGGGGAGGGACTCGAACCCCAGGCCCCATATTTCCAAGCAGATCATCAATCCACTGTGCTACAACAAGGTTATTTCCCATTTAAGCTTGTTTAAAAAGAATGTGAACAAACATTTTTTACCCTAAGCAAGATTCGCTTTTGGGTTTAATTCTTTGGATCACCATTATTGGTTTACAACGTTTTACTATATAACAGATTGAATTCAATCCATATTGAATTCCATTGGCTTCCAGCGTTATATATTATTAATATGTAATAGCTAATATGGGTAAAATATAGAGACTGCGCAACGAACTAAACATCAACAAAATAACACATCTTAATTAAGGAACAAACCACCAAGAATATTTTGCCGAATGTTTTCCACTTAGCATCTAATAGTGTAGTTAATGAGAAGAAAGAAAATTAAATTACCCACACAAACTTGCATTATGGCAGTAGACTCGTAGTCTTCATCACAATCAGTCACAAAAGATTCATTTGTGCTTTGTTGTGTGTATTTCAATTCTTCAAGGTTCTTGGAAACAGATTAAATCCTTCCCACACCCTGGCAAATGCATTTTCAGAAGAAACAGAAGAAAAAAGCTCACAAACATTTACTTATTTTAAACCCGCTCGGAAATTTTCCCGTCTGGAGAGACGAATTTCTCCGCTCTAGCTAAAACAGAAACGAACCAAATATTCGGCCATGTTTTTCGAGGGGTTGTCCGTAAAAATCACGCAACAGTAAAACTCAATTACAGTCAGAACCACGGTTAAGATATAAACTAGGGGATTGTAGTGATTACTTTCTTGCGTTGCTCCTGAGAGTAGTAGGCACAAATCAATGAAAGCCATAATTTCAGTAATCGACCAGCTACTGGCCATCCTGCCCAAAGTCTGACCACTGGACATATGAGGCGCTGACAGTGGCAAAAGAAAAGATCCCCCTTGTCTTTCTCTGTCTAAGGCATTTACTCTGTCCATTTATAGAAACAATGTTCGCGTATTATGTTTTGACTGTAAATATATAAAAGCAAAAAAATAAACAACATTCGTAAAATAAATAAAAAAAATTTGCGCGTAACGGTTATTACACCTTCGTAAAATATGACTTTAAAGCCAATCAAATAGAAATTAAATGAATTATATTTAAAGCACACCAAACCGAAGAATAATTGAAAAAATCGAATAAAAAATAAAGCAAAAAAAATAAAAATGGATCCATCGTGTTACAAGAATAACTTGTCAACTTTCTGATTTGCTGCGAAGAGCTAGAAGAAGCAACTTACCCATGCAAACTTGCATCATCATAGTAGACTCGTAGCCTTCTTCACAGTCACAAACAAAAGATCCGTTTGTGTTTTGACAGGTTCCATTGCCACATACACCACGCATTATGTTGCACTCATCGATGTCTAAAACAAACAATTTGTGATTTATTTAACTGATGTGCAAGGGTTCAACCTCATTGAAACTCATGTTTTTATACTAAAATATCAGTTTAAAAAAACAGCCTTTTTTCATAAAACTTCTTCTTTTACTATTAAGACGACTATTTTTCTGGATATTTTTCTCCTTTTTTCCTATCTTATTATTTCATGCCAGCGGGAACACTCTTACACATATTCCTTATTAAATCGTTCTTAGCAACAATTACCTTCCAACACATATCTATTGATATTTTCTCACTTGAATAGTCACAGGCACGCCAGTTCACAAACATTTAGGGAAGGGGGGCATTGTATTTTTCAAAATCCTGGGGAAATAATTTTGTTGGTTTTCGCTTTCTTGCAAATAAAAATACAAAAAAAAATGCATCTCCCCCCCCCCCTAATCGGTGCCTCTTGAGTCGTCGATTGAACAGGTGGCTGATTTCCAAGAAGAATCTCATGACAGCTGTTTAACAATATATATCTTATACTGTATATTATTTGACAAAATTTAACAAATTAAATTTTGCCGACCACATTAAGACATCTGAATCTCCCAAACTGAGTCTGTTCCAGACCCGAAGAACCATATGATTCGCGGATTTTGGACATCCACCACATGGCTAATATGGGAGTAAATGTCATTTGTGATGCAAATGGATGTTATATTTAGATTGAGGATGCAATTCTAGGTATATATTTGAACATTAGGGGGGTGGAAGTATATATACTGTGAATATATACGTTCTAGAAAATCCATGAATTTCTTAGAAAAACTGGAAAAACAAGGAAAGAACTGAAGATAAAGGATCTCCCCCTGCAAAATGTGTCGACTAGGATTATTCTGCATATTATGGAGTAGGAATTGTTTTCTTAATATGTTTCCTTATGTCCAGCTGGACTCCTAGGCTTAAAATACTGGTTGGTCGGTTGGCTAATTCAAAGATTTGTATATATATACACTGTCAAATTAGCCATCTGGTGGTATCCCGCGGATTTCCTACATAATACTTTGTCTATTTTACAAGATTTCTGTGGGTATTTATTTACATTCCTGCTTTTCGTTGTTTTATTTTTCGAGAAATTTTTAGGTGTTAATACTCGTAAATATCTGCAACAAAACCCTTGTTGTTCAGGGTGCTAATCTCTTACAATAGTTCCCAGGTATCTGAGCATAACTAAAGAAAATTCAGTTTAGCAAAATGAAGGTACCAATCTAATATTCTTTTTCCCATTTTATAATTTTATAATTTTATAATGCCTTTCCCGTGGTTCTTAAACATCAAAACTCTCCTGTTTACGAGCAATTATGCAAGATGTTATTGTGTAAGATCTATTACTTTTATATGCACAGATATACTATGTGTTTAAGATTTAAAATTTGGTTAAGTGGCCACCGTAACAAGATAAATAGCCACAGTAGCGTATAAAATATTTGACAAAAAATCGGGCATTTCCGGGGGCATTTCCTTTCCCCTAGATTTTGAAAATCATATTTTTTAGGTAGTTTCATTGAAAACGCCTTTTTTTGTATTTTCTTTAGAAAAATAGAAAAAAACAACAAAATTGCCTCCCCTCTAGATCTAAAAAAATACATTTAGCGACTCCATCCCCTACATTTTTGTGAATGCATACCACTGATGCCAAGAATACGTTTTCAACACGCTATCTTAACCCTAACGCTGTATTATCTTAATGATGCTTTGGCGAAGATTACGTTTACAAACATGTCAAAACTAAAAAAAAAAAAAAAAAAAAAAAAACGAAAACAAACTGACACTTTACGTGTCTTATTAAAGTCACCATTTAGGTTTCTAACCTTGATTTACCAGAAAAAATATACAATTCACACATTTCGTTTTATGCCTCTTTTTTTATCTATTGTACCCTATTTCATCATATTTCGTAAGAAAAAAAATAGTATTTAGAGGCACTTATTTTAACTACAAAACTTATTCAAAACACTTAAAACAACCTTCAAAATCGCTACTTTTCTGAAGAACCATTTGAAATTTTTGAAACACGTGTTTTGACTGGAACAATCAATTTCAGCTCAGAACTTGCTGTTAGCTATTTTCCTTAAAAATAAAGAAAAAAAAACGAAAATACTGTGGCTACAACCAGTACCCAATACCTATACATTATAGGTATTGGAATAAGGATAAAAAGCTGTTGTGTATGTAATGAGAGGAAAAGATTTGGATTTTATTTAAAGAAGAAACAATTTTCTAAGAAAAATCAAATATGTATAGGTACTGGGCACTCTACACTGAATCTGATGGTTTAATTTTTTGCAAACATTCCTTGATTTTTACGTACCAAACAAAATTTTCGTACCAAACTTCACATTTTTCCTATACAGGAATTTTCCACTAGAAAAATTATCAATGGTTAGTTTTCCGCAGGAGAAACTTTCCATGGGGGGGGGGGGGGGGGTCTAGGAATAAATTTCCACGGAGATTCGTCTGCACAAGATTGTCTGGGGAAAATTTTCATCGAGGATATAATTGTCCGGGGGAGTGGGGGATATGCAGGAGGGACTTTCCATGGAGGAATTTTTCGTGGGGAAAGGGGAATTTCCCATGAATGCGGAGGCGGATTTCTAGGCATTATTTGAAAAACAATCAGATATTAGATGAAAAAAAACAAGTTTTTTCAACTGAACCCAATACCTTATACCAATACCTATACATATTTGATTTTTTTTAGAAAAATTTTTCTTCTTTAAATAAAGTCCAAATCTTTCCCCCTCATTACATACACAATGGCTTTTTATCCTTATTCCAAATATATAAAATTTATTAAGTTTAATGTTACCAATCAAAGACTACGAGACTGAGAAAATTTACGTGATTTTCAAAAAGGGGAAAACACCCCCCAAAAATCAAGGAATATTGATAAAAATCAAACCACCAGATTCAGCGTATCAGAGAATCCTACTGTAGAGGTTTCAAGCTCCCATCTGCAAAAGTGTCAAATTTTGTATTTTTTGCCTTAGGAAAGATTATGGATGCGTGTTTATTTGTTGTTTCTTTTTCCAAAGGCGTGATGGTACCAAACCTATGGTCCTAGAAGATCGGGAGAGGGCTCATTCGAACGGACGTTCTTGTGTCCTTTTTATGTGACTAAAAATATTGGTAGGTAACTACACCCCCCTCCATGCCCCCTTTTCCCCAAAGTCATCCGATCAAAATTTTGATATAGCCATTTTGTTCACTATAGTTGAAAGGTCCAATACATATGCCTCTGGGGATGACATAACCCCCTACAGTCTCTGGGGAAAGGGCTGTAAATTACGAAAATTGCCCACTATTTACAGATAGTATTTGTTATTGGGAATAGACATTTTTCGGGGAAGGGAATTTTTCAGAGGGAGAATTTTCCGCGGGGAGTGAAGTTTCCTGTATAAACCTTCCAGGGGAATTTTACACGGGGGGATCTGCCAAAATTCATATCCGAACTTCTTTTTCCTTGTATTATTTTCTCCTTGGCGACTCAATTTTACATGTGGATGTTCCGGGGCAATTGTACGGGAGAAATTTTCAGCGGATTTTGAGTTGTCTGAGGGATATTTCCTATGCAGGAATTTTCCACTGGAGAAATTCTCCATGGTCCGCAGGAGAAACTTTCCTTTGGGAGGGGGGATTCTAGGGCTAAATTTCCACGGAAAGGGGGGGGGGGGGTTCGGCATTATTCGAAGAACTATCAGAGATTAGATAAGAAACATTTTTGTTTTATGAAATTAGACTAAGGAGAATTTTCCAGGCCGATTCGTCTGCACGAGATTTTCTGGGGGGGGGGAATTACATCAAGGATATAATTGTACAGGGGGAGGGAGTTAAGCAGGAGGGACTTCCCATGGAGGAAATTTTCGCGGGGAAAGGGGAATTTTCCATGAAAGGGGAGGCGGATTTCTTGGCATTATTTGAAAAGCGATCGGATATTAGACTAATAAAACAAGTTTTTCCTGATAGCATGGAGCAACATTAAAACTTAAAAGGAATAGAAACTGTTCCATGCATGAGGGGGTTTCCCCCTCCTCGATTCCCACTTTACACTAAAGTTTGATTTCTTGTCCCAATTCTTTAAGAACAACTCCTGAAACGCAATGGTTGCTTAACTAAAAATGAAGCTTTTTTCAAGTACTAAAGCTTTCGCGTGAAGAGCGGGGGACTGGGGAGGGGAAGCCCCCGTCATATACGGAATTATTTCTGTTCGTTTTAAAGTTTAGTGTTGCTCCTTACTTTCAGTTGAAAAAAACTTGTTTTTTTTACTTAAGAACTAATTAAGGACAACTTTTTATGGCATGATCAACCCACGATTTCAATTTTTGTCTTACAAAATTTCGGTTTTCTCGGAAGGGAGGAAAACAATTTTATTTTTAGGGCATTTGGAGATCGAATCGTTTCTTGACGTTTTTATAGCATTTTTATTTTACTCTTTTCATGCTTTGGTAAATCTTGTACTACATACTCATCCTTCATACTTAATACTAACAAGCCATACTTCACACCCATTCCCAAGGCATACCCATTCTCCCTTGTAACTCTTCCTCCCAAGATGACACTTACAATTCCTTCAAACATCCATTACCCAAAGCATTACCTACAAACATTTTCTTTTTTTTTCTAATAGAAAATTCGATCTTCTTTAAAGACAGCCCAGGCCCGTAGCATTGCCCGTAAGCGAGTATTTGATCTATTTTTACCCTAACGGGTAAGGTTACATACCAGTGTTTATAAAGGGAGTAATTTTAGTAACAAATATGTAACATAATTTGCAGCTTACCAATACATTTCATTCCATCTTCATCTAGAGCATATCCTTGGTTACAGCGGCAACTAAAAGACCCAATGGAATTCTTACATCTTCCATTCTCGCACATGTTTGGAAAAGTAGTACACTCATTAATGTCTTTACGGCCCGTATATCCGTGACCCTTTGGACAAAGCTCTTCAAATGCTGGAGTTGAGGGCTTTGGACACGATTCACAGCTATGACCCCATGCCTTGCCTAAAATAATGTGATCAGGATTAAGACAGTACCGAAATGAAAGAGTAAAGGGACCTGAAAAAGAGGAGATCCCTCTGGGGGAAAAAATTAGCACAACGTAGCATTACCCAGCAACGTCGTAAAACTTCTATAAGAGCCTGAGTAAAATATAAGTATACGGACGGAGTAGAAACTTGAATCAAGCTATGGGAGGGTTCTGATAAATGAGCTCTCTCAAGAACAGCGACGGGGGTTGCCACATCGCTTGCAGTATCGCCAGTCTCATTTTTTTTCTGCCAACACAATGTTTTTAGTTGTTTTTACCTTTGGAATATTTAATCAATGCAAGAATTTTATAAGATTAAAATTAAAGCCAACTAAAGCTTGTTTTAAATTTTTCTAGTTTTGCTGGATGATGCTAGAATGCTGCCAGCAGCATTCAAAGCTTTTGACTCCTACGAAAAACAAGAAGTTATCTTGAATGAGAAACTTTCTGCAAGCAGTGATTAAAATAAAACCTAAGCGAGTATTTCGGCTGTGCGACCAATAGCCGTCTTCAGCGAAATAGATCGCAGCAACTAAAAAAAAAAAAAAAAAAACGTTAAATAATCTAACCCACTGTAAAAAGCTCTTCGATATAAAAGGAAGACGAACTAAACACCAAATTAGCCAAAAATTAACAAAGCCTTGGTTCATCAAATCAAAAAAATGTCAGCTAAAATAAAGCTCCCTAGGTTCCCATATCAGTCCCCAAGGAAACTAAAATGTCTTCTCAGCAATTTATGTATTATAAAAAAGACTACATAAATCAACTGCACTGCACATGACTGTATGTCAAGAACGATACACATTCCAGTATCACAGTAAATATATTACAACCGCTCAATGACGAAGGTTTAAAGATTGCATAAATGCACAGCCTTGAAAGACAATGAAAAATTTAACGTCCTTCACTTGGAAAACCTGAGAGGTATATTCCAGTCAGCATTACAATAGGCAATAAAGACCATAAGCAGCTTCACTCACGAAGAAAATTCAGCCGTTGATACTTCACAGGGAATTCGTAAGGGAACACGGATAATTTCCTTTTGAGAAAAAATAGCTCGGATAAAAGAAGAAATAAAAACTCTTAGAGTCGATTCAAAGTTTGATTATAACCCTGGGTAACAGCCAAAAAATCGTCAGGGGTTTCTTAAATGATTTAGACTAATTTTGGTGTTCTGAGTCTGAATATCATATTCATTTTGCTCTATCAGGTCAACTTGATACAGCCATAGGCAAACCTGACGAGTTATACATATGCTAATATCAGGGATTTTGAGTTTAATCATATTTTTTGAAGAATATATCGAATTACAATATTAACTTGTTTCTCTAAAGTAGCTGCATACGATTATGCGTGATTGCAAGATCATTTAATTAACCCTTAGCCAATCAAATTTATTCCAAATTCTATTACCTGGCATTAACCTGCGTTTTTTTCTTTCCGTCGATTGATATGGCTTCGGCGCGACGGTCATGCAGGAATGATCCTGACATTTTCTGCTATATCTGTGAAAATTACACGCTGTCAGTGGACAGGAAGAACATCACAGGATTTGTAAAGCGCACCTACGAGGCTTACTTTGTAGTCAAGCTGGGTGACCAGGATAAGTTCTGGGCACCGCACACGGTGTGCAAGACGTGGGTTGAATACAAACAACAGTGGACAAAGGGCTCAAAAACTTCATTGAAGTTTGGGATTCCGACGGTTTGGAGGGAGCCGTTAGACTATGCATTGGATTGTAACTTCTACGCCATCAATACTACTGGCATCGACTGAAAGAATCGGCACAGTCTCCAGTATCCCAACCTTCCATTTGCCCACCGTCCAGTTGCTCACTGTGAAGAAATTCCTGTACCACCGTTCACAGAGCTCCTCCACAGCGACAGCGAGGCCACCAGTGCAAGTGAGGGAGGATATACAGAAGAGGAGTATAAAGCACAAGATGGTCCGCAGCGATTTTCATAATGTGAGCTTAATGATCTGGTTCGGGATCTCAGCTTGTCGAAGACTTCCTCCGAGCTGTTGGCCTCCAGACCCAAAGAGAAAAATCTACTTGGTGAGGACGCGCGTATCACTTTCTTTCGTAGAAGGCATGAGGACAACTACTTCTGCCAGGAGGAAGACTTCGTGTACTGCCGAGATGTCGCCAGTCTTCTTGGTAAAATCGGAGCTCCTCAATACGATACGAGAGATTGGCGAGTCTTCGATGACAGCAACAAGCGCTCTTTGAGTGTGTGCTCCTCCCCAACGGGAACCAGTTTACCTCAATCCCTCTTGCGCAATCCACAACTCTCAAAGAGAAATATGAAGCAGTGGAGTAAGTGCTTGACAAAATCCAATATGAGCAGTATCAATGGACCGTCTGCGTCGATTTCATGATGGTGAGCTTTCTACTTGGTCAGCAGTCCAGGTTCACAAAGTACCCATGCTTTATATGTATGTGGGACAGTCGAGACAGAGCCCATCCCTATGTAAAGAAAGAGTGACAGGCGCGAGAGCAGTTAGTGCCTGGGACGAAAAACATCATAAACGAACCTCTTGTTGACCAGAAGAAGATATGATCCCACCACTATACGTGAAACTTGGATTAATGAAACTGTTCACGTGCGCTCTGGACAAGGATGGGAGGTGCTTCAACTACCAGTGCCGGCCCTTTCCTCGACTGCCATTGAGAAGCTGAAGGCCTGCATTACCAATGACCCAGAGATACGGCAACTCATAAAGGACATAAGAGTTCCAAACTCCATGAATACGCTAAAGTGCGCTGCGTGGAAATCGTTTCTACAGATGGTGAGCAACTTCCTGGGGAACATGAAGGCAGCAAACCAAGCCATACTCGTCAGTAGCATGATAGAGGCCTGCCAAAAACTCGGGTGTTTGATGAGTAGAAATATTCACTTCTTGTTCTCACACATAGAGAAGTTTCCTGAAAATATTGGGGTGATGAGCGATGAGCAGGGAGAAAGGTTCCATCAGGATATGCGCCAAATGGAGGAGAGGTACCAGGGAAGGTGGGACGCAGTGATGATGGCGGACTACTACTGGTCGCTGAAGAGAGGCAACCCAGCAGCTGCTTACACACGAGAATCAAAGAAATGCTAATTTATGCCGTGAATTCTAAAATTTTGCGTCATGTAACGCTCATTCTTTTACTAATATTATGAATTATGCTTGTCAAATTTGATGGAGTAAATAAAAACTAAATTTGGATATGTTGACTATTATTTCTTGAGAAAAACAGAAAAATCGTCAAGAGTTTCTCAGCTGATCTGCAGGAATTTGTTGTTGTTTTTACGCAAAATAGATTTTTTAAACATTTCTGTAGCAAAAAATCCTGACCTGATGGAGCAAAACCAAGGCCATTTTCGGACTTAGAGTATCAAAATTAGTCTCGGTCAGCTGGAAAACCCTGGACGATTTTCAAAAAATATTTTTTTGTTACCCAGTAGAATAAATGCTAAATGGATAGAACATGAAATATTTTTTTTTTTTATTCACTAATCACAACTTTTAAAAGTGCGATTTACGATTCATCATCAGCTTTTGTCTTTGTCCAAAATTAGCCTCACAAGAATAACATTATTTAAACTTAAAGTTTTAACCCATCATATATAAAAAAGCCATTGCAAGTATTAAAAGGTATTTAAATGATACAATATTCGCTAGACATAAATTTCAGGAAAGATGTAGTCTTAAGTTTAGACCGCAAAGAATACATATCCGCTGACACAACAGAATTTCCGCAGTTACTTGTGGAAAAAGAAAATAGTTTCAAAATAATTTTGTAGATGTAAGTTACTGTCAAGTCAAGAGAAAACGCTGGGAACACAAATTATCATTACCACATGCACATAGCTTTACAAGAACTTTCTAAAAAAGAAATAACTAAAAAAATGAATACATACCAACAGTACAGCAGCAGTGAGACTTCAAATAGTGGCCGTCCATCTCTTTTATACATATGCCGTGTCTGAAATCCAAATAACATGGTTCTTCTCGCTGGTCAATGCATTTTGTCCCAGTTTGATCCAAAGTTAACCCAGGAGGACACGTGCAAGTAAATGACCCTTCCGTGTTTAAGCAAATGCCTCCACCTTTGCAAATATTTGGATTAAGGTTGCATTCATTGATGTCTGTGCAGGTCTTTCCATCAATTTTGGCAAATCCAATAGGGCAATCACACTCGGCAGGGTTGCACATTTCGCAGGGACTACCCCATGCAAGGCCAACTGAACAGCAACATTCAGATTTTAGTGCCAGTTTTGGTAGATTGTTCTCACATCTGCCATCAACAATCTTGGTCCAACACGATCCTTTTCTATTGTCTGAAAGAATAAGATGTTGCTTAATATCACGAAGGTGGGGAAAAAAACTGGTAATGATAACGTCTAGACTAATTAGCTGAAAATTTTAATATTGAACACATTATACTTGAAACAAAAATTTATTTAAACAGGCATTTACAAAAGGTGGGGGGGGGGCTTTTCTCTCTTTCCTCTCCCTAAATATTAACATTTTTAGAATTTTTATAAATTTTCCTGTAATTAGCTTATTGTATCATCTAGGGTATAAGATCTGAGGCCAGGTCTGACATCTGAGAACTCTGCAGCACCATCAGTAGACCAGGGCCACAGTGAAAAATACATTACAGACAAAAAGAGACTTCATTCTATAGATAAAAATAAGACAGTTGTGCAGCTTGACTGCAAAATTTATAACACAACCCAATTACACACACACACACACACACACACACACACACACACACACACACACACACACACAAAAAAAAAAAAAAAAAAAAAAAAAAAAAAAAAAAAAAAAAAAAATCTAGGTCCTTGTTAGAAAAACCTTATTTTACACAATTTTCCAAGTCGGCTAAATCGTAGCCTTTTTATTATTATCCAATTTAAGAGGTTTAAGATGAATTAAGAGGTTTTATCTTTTAATAATATAAAAGTCTTTTCAATAACTTGAAAAACAACAAGATTATGAAGACATCAAAAGAATGTGAATCCCTTTTATGTAGATTCCAACATGTAAAAATTAGGAATTTAAGAAGCTTTATTATTATCTTACATTGCCAAAAATTCGAGCTTATAAAAAGATCATATTAAGAACAACAACTGATTAATGTCATATGAAGATAATAGGGAATGAAAAAAAGAAATTGGAAAATAATAAGTAAAAAGAAATTATTGTCGCACCAAAGAAACAAAATTCTTAGTTTAAAAACAGTTCCTTAATAGAGAATCAAGTTTTTAGCTTTTGTTCACATTGGAAACTGTTAAATTTGTAAAGGTAGAGTGAACTCACCAATGCAGACACGTCCAGTATTGTCAAGCACAGCGCCATCAGCACATTCACAATGAAAGGAACCGGCAACATTGACACACTCGCCCCCAACACAAGCATCTTCGCCAAGCTCTTTGCATTCGTCTATGTCTTCACAAACATTATTCATTGGATTGAGTTGAGTGCCAGTTGGGCAAATACACTACAAAGTGGATATTAATTATCACTATTAATAGAATAATACCAAATGTCACTTCCAACATATTAAATACCGATCCCTATATTTTTTCATATAATCTGATTTTAACATTATTCTTTTATTAACCCAGCGGTAGATAGAATATAAACAAGTTGACAATAAATCGTCAAGGATAAATCAGTTTTTTGTTTTTTTTACTTTGTTTTTGTTTTGTCTTTTTCAGGAAGACCTAGGGCAGCGATGACAAACCTATGAGAGGCATAGCTGATACACACTTATTTTGGATGAGACGTCGACAAACTCCTGAGCAAAAGCCGGTAATATAAATTTGACTCTATCCCCCGCCGCTCCCACCTCTCTTAGATCCTAGATCTCCCACTCTATCTGACACAACACCACAGCAAATCTACAATTTTTCATTCCATATAGTTTACCATGATTTATTTTAAGATTTACAACCTTTCTCAAAAATCAGACTCATTCCAAGAGTTATTTCAAGAGTTATTAATGATAGATCTGAAGTCACTAATAAATTGATATACCAATAGTCTCCTAAAACAAATTCCTGTGCTTATGCCCATAACATGGTATTGATATTACGTATTGACTACATCTTATTTTTACAACATTTGAGGTGGGTATTTTTGAAGACCACACTCTCTTTCCATGACATACAAATAGCAGTTCTATAGGGATAAATCCTTTTAGTAGACGGTGAAAACAATAATATAAAAATTGATATTTCAGTCATATTCACAGTGACCGTCATCAGCAGATAAACTACCTCAGCTGATGGAGGTTTATAAACATATTTTCGAATAATTTTTTTTTCAACAAAATTTTAGACTAAATCGAGACGAACGAATTCAACTGGCTCTGCAAAAACAAAGCTAAATATTTTGGTGAATCAAATTAGAAGAAAACAACAAAAATATCTTGTAAGCAATGGCAAATATTTTTAAGCTTTGGTTAATGAGTGTCTCTCACATTGCGAAGTTAATTCCAGTAAATTCAATATTTTGTATCACCATAGGAAAACATCTCGAAGCAACACAGAAAAAAAGGATATATACAATTCGTTAAACAAAATATAATAGTAAAACACAAAACAGTAAAATAAGAAGGAAACGTGAAAAGAGAGAAGAAAATAAAGGTTAAATGAAATAAAACTCTTTTTTTTTCAAATAAATATTTTAGGTTAAACAAAGACAGTTGTATTTCGGGCATTTGGGTGTTTTATAATATTTATAAAGTCTAAGCAAAGAGAAAACCAGGACAGTTAAATGCTGTAGCTCAAAAGCCTTTTTTTACTTGCTTAAAGTTTTGTAGAAAAAAACCATTCAGATTTGCATTGTTTTACTGGCGAAAAATCGGCAAAACCACGTAAATACAACAATGAACAAAAAGTGGGCTATTTGCCTTCCCTTTTTGACACACACTTAAGGAATAACCTGATTAACTAAAAAAGAAAACATGTGACAATTGACGTCAAAAAAATAAACAAATAAAACTTAAACACTCTATTTAGCACAGAAGCATGGTACAATAATCCCACGCGTTCCCTTAGACCTAAGGAATCAATAATGATTTTATACGCTTATTCTTTAATATCTCAGAACTTCCTAGTCAACTGAGCTAATTATAATTAGCCTACTGATAATTATCAGTATAAAATGTAGATTAGGCTTTACTTACTTGAAAACTGCCAGGTGTATTTCTACACTGACCACCGTCGCACAATAGGTTGTCAATGGCACATTCATTTACATCAGTACAAACTTTTCCAGTAGGATCGATTTGATACCCAGGATTGCAAATACAGCGGTAGGTCCCTAATAAGTTTTCACATGCCCCATTTTGGCAGATATTGGGGTTCTGTGCACACTCGTTAATATCTGAAAAAAAGCATATTGCATACACTACTATATAGTCTTAAGTGGACCTATGCCATATTATTGACAATAGCTTTTCTAGCAACAAGTCAAATAATATTGAACAAGGGCCTATACTGCACATTGGTTGATGTTGATATTTAACTTACATTTGATAAGCAAACAGTTTGTGGCAACTGTAAGTAAGGACCGACTTAAACTGAAACTCTAAAAAACGGAATTTTGAGAACAATTAACGTATCAAAAGAATTAGATTTTTATGCAGATTCCAAATATATAAAATTCATTAATTTTTATGTTACACAGCAAAAACCTCCGAGCCTGAGAAAATTAGTCTGATTTTTAAAATAGCGGGAAATTAGCCCCTACAAATAAGCGATCCTAATGAAAATCCTACCCCAGATTCATATCAGGAAATCCTGCTGTAGATGGTCTAAGCTTCTAGCTACAAAATGTGAAATTTCGTATTTTTTGCCAGAAGAAAGATGACAGATGGGTGTTTATATCTCTGTTTATTTTATGTTTTTTTTTGGCGTTACTCTATTTAAACAATGGTCATAGAAGAACGGGAGAGAGTTTTAGTGCCTTTTTTAAGTGACAAAAAAATTGGAGGGCAAATATACCCCTTCCCGTCCCGTCCCCCTTTCACCACAGACGTCCATTCAAGATTTTTAGAGAGGTATTGGATTCAAAATAGTTGAAAGGTCCAATAACGTAGCCTTTGGGGATTAAATGACCTTCACACCCCCTGGGTGTAGGGCGAATTTTCTGCGGAGGCGATTTTTTCATGTAAGACTTTTCCACAGGGAGGAAAGTTTCCAGGAGGAATTTTCTAAGGAAAATCTTACAGGGGGAAGAGGATTTCCTGACACGATTTGAAAAACGGTTAGAAATTAATAAAGAAGAACAGGTTTTTTAAAATGAAAGTAAGGAACCACATTAAAACTTGAAACGAACAAAAATGTATTCTGTATAGGAGGGAGGCTATCCCTTACTCAACCCTCGCTCTTACCTTAAAGTTGACTTTTTCTCACAGTTCTTTTAAAAAGAATGTTCAAGCACAAGTGCCATTGAATTTGAATGGGAAATATTTTTGAAGAACTTTAAGACTTTAGCGTAAAGAACAAACGTTGAGGAAGGGGCAGCTCCCCTCCTATATGGAATAATTTTCATTCGTTTTAAGTTTTACTGTTGCTCCTTACCTTCAGTTGAAAAACATTTTTTTTGGGGTTCATTTGTCAAGAACCAGTTTGTAAGACTCTGCTTTACTCTTCAGAGACATACTTTTTAGTTCAGAATCAGATTTACAAATAACAACCTGTCAAAATTCAGAGCTATTTTTGGTTTACACACTTCATAAGTTTCTTAAATATTAACAACTATGCTGAATACACTGGTTGGTCTGTTCTTAGACAGAGCTTAAATGACGTCAATAATGTAACTAACATCGCGACCAACCTTTGTACTAACTGGAAATCTAGAGTTCTAGTGCCCTTTATAAGTGACAAAAAAGAAAAAGAATTATTAACCGGCTGTTACGAGTAATGCCAAATATCGCTTCAAATGTTTTAACTAGCAATACCTGTTTTTAAATAGTCTTGGTTTTAAGATTATTCTTTTATTAGCCCAATAGTCGATACAACATAAATATTAGAACATATTAGCCCAATAGAACATAATAATAGAACATATTAGCCCAATAGTCGATAGAACGTAAACAGGGTGGCAATAAATCCTGATAGATAAACCAGTGCTTTGTTTTTTCAAGAGCCTAGGGCTGCGATGACAAACCTATGAGAGGCATGGTATGTCTGACACACACTCATTTTGAGTGAAACGTCGAAACCTTTTGAGCAAAAGCAGGTACTGCAAATGTTTCTCTTGATTTGACTTCCTCTTACTCCCATGTGCATTAAAGCGTGCTTGCACATAGGTGGAGACAGAATAGGGAGTATCGCTACCAAATAGTCTATTATTCAGGTATAAAGCGTACTTTCTTGGTCAGTAAGTCCCTTTCAGAAAAATAATTTGATCCCCATATTAGAGGCCTAATGTGCTTAGCAGTGGTTTCTGGATGGAAAAACGGAAATACAATTTTGAATTAGTTATTGAATTTCAGTTGAGTTCTCTAGAAACACATTAAACAAAAAAAAAAAAACAACTGAGCGATTTTACTATTGAGCAGAGTGCAATCTCTAAACAATAAAAACTAACTCACAATCACTTCAACAGTAGTTAAAACTGGTTTTAGTTAAGGCACATTATACCATTTCAATAATCCCCTTTTCCAACGTAAAAAAAGACTACTGCTTGCTTTTGTTTTAACTGTAAATGATATTTTCTCCTTTACAGGAATTCTTTACTACTTTTCGTGATAAAAAATAATAAAATTAAGGCAAAGGATGTTTAAAACCCAAGTTATAGGAAAAACAAAAGTTGCGCAACCTTATGCTGAAGAAAAGCCCAGGATTATGCAATGTAAGCTTTTCTATCTTTTTCTTCTTATTTTTAGTAGAAATATGTATTTAAAGATTACCGTCTCCGCTATGGGTAAGTCCAGCACCGTGTGGACAAAGCTGTTCAAATTCATCGCTGCCGGGCTGAGGACAAGCTTGACAAGGCGTTCCCCATCCCATGGGTGATCCCAATATCACTGTACAGCAACAGCATGATGATTTCGATACAAGACTCATCGAGGGGTTAAGACACTGACCATCTCTAAAGTGGGCATAGCAGACATCACGGCGTGAGTCTAAAATAACAAAAAAATCACCTTCAAATGATACACAAGAACAGATACACTTTATTTAACGTTACACAATCATATTCAGGATCAGTGGCGTTCATTGGGGGGAGCACTTGGTCTTTGCTTCCCAGAATCACCCAACAGACTTTAGAAAAAGAAACTTTTAGAGGGTATTTTCATTCAAAATGCCTATTTTGGTATTTTCATTGAAAAAATAGAAAAATCCGACAAATCCTCCCCCCCCCCCTCCTAAACACCCCTGATCAAGATTTATACTTCTGAATCATGTATTCACTCATAAGCACTGTGAAGCTTAGACCAGACACAGTGCTAGAAACCTGATATATCTTGCAAATAGTTGTGCCTAACAACGAGCAAGTTAAACCTTTACAAACAGACGATTTTGCCACCAGTTTTCCAGTTTTCTCCAGGAATATTTCAAGAAAAACCTACTTTCTCAGAATTTACCAGTCTGCCTATAAAAGAGTATTTCTGTTCAAGTTTCTTAGTAATAAAGATAATTTATAGCAGGGCTCAATGCAGCACATCTGGTAGGCACAACAAAGCTCAGAATATACAGTAGGCGAACAGGCCTGAGAGATTCATACCAGCAATGAGAAATGGCTGTTAAAAAACCAAGCTCCTTTAATGTTGTTGCTTAGATTATAAGAAAGCCGTAATATTGGATTAAAAAGGGATTTTGTAGGAAAAGCCTGAATGGGTAAGGGAGCTCTACTCACCTGGCGGGATTTCATGTTTTCCTGACAAGTCATTATAGTGTAGAGCAGTGTTTTACAATTTGTTTTTTTGTTGTTTTTTTACTGTAATCTGCTATCAGAATAAGAACTAGATAAATAAGATTTATTGCTGCAGCAAAAAATAATTAGAGCATCCAGCATTAAATGCACCCCCCCCCCCCCGCAAGGCCCTATGGCCAGTAATGTAGGGAGAATTCCCAGTTTATGACCCATTAAATATGTGCACTAATGTGAAACGAATAAATCAAACACAAACACATATTATAATTAATTTGTGTGATAATTGTGATAACAATTACAGATTAAAAATTGATGACATGAAAGTATTAATACGTAATGAATAATTCTAATACAAATCATTTATACAATTTTGATTTATTCGGCATCGACCAATTTCTTATGAGTATGATAATTTCTTAAACCACGTTGGCCTGACATCACATAAAGAAAGAAAAACGAGCAAAAATGGGGTTTTTATAGGCCAAATGAAAATACTGAAAAAGCAAAGCGAATATTTCGAGAGGACGTTAAGAGAGGCGTTTGTCCTCTCGAAATATTCGCTTTGTTTTTTCAGTATTTTCATTTGGCCTATAAAAACCCCATTTTTGCTCGTTTTTCTTTCTTTATCTTATGAGTATCTTTTGATCCGTTTATATTTTAACATTCAATTTACTTATTTCAAGACCAAATGAACGGTTAGAGGTCACAGTTTGAAAACCCTGGTCTAGCGGTGGTTTCCTGTCGTGAAAATGTCATGGGCCGAAGTCCCTCATTGTAGATTTCCATCATTGTACACCTGGACATTTTGAACCAAATAAAAGCCCAGGAATAAGACCCAATCAATACACTAGTCACCCTTAAGATATCTTACACATTAACATTTTTTTTCCACTTGCTGTCACTGGTTTGAAGTGCTGAGAAACTACACGCCCCTTAGGACATTGTGTCAGAACACATGTTATCAGATACTGACATTTTTTCTTGAAACATTTCTCATTGCTTGTTTCTGCCATTGTGATAAAAGTATTTAACAAATGGTATTTTTTTAAGGAAGTAGGCAGATCACTGTGCAAAACGCCACTAACATTGCTGTTTATCTAGTGTGTGTAAGGCCATTCCTAATGCAGTCGAAACTACAGACATTCCGTTTCTCCACAGTCCAAACTACGAATGGAAAACACTAGTATACAAAATGACCTAAGGGTTTAGAGCTAGACGTCCATTTTCAAATTTAAGAATAGGATAGGCTACATCCACTTCATTATGTTACGTCATTTGCATGTGAAACTTTAAGGATCTGAAGCATTTATACAAGCATTTTATTTATTTTTTCTGCACCTTCTGTGGAAAGACACAAAACAACAACAAAGGCCTTTGAAAAAGAGAACAAAAGAAATACCTAAATAAGCCTGAAGCTTGGTTACCGATTACCTTAATTACATTAATTCGCAATCTGGAGCGAATTAAGATCCTTCTTGATCTGTGAATTGCTCCATAGTTGATGATGAGGTTGATCAAACATCAAATGCATCCCACTGGTAATTTCAGGGAACACCATTCCGTTCGACATCTAGTAACTTCTTGAAAGCTTCATCATTGATGCTGAGACTGTTGTATCTGAGAGACCATTCCAGTGGTTGAATATACGGCAGGAGAAAAACTGTTGTTGGTGTCGAGAGTCGGTGATTCAATTGAGAAATTACAGTTTTTTTATTTGTAAATTCAAACTTACAGAGTTGAAACTCTTCAAATATGATTGGTTTTGTCACTCCAAATATTAGGAGGAAGGTCATTGTATACCTTAAATATCCTCAAAAGACACCTCTTTCTAAAAATAAAAGAAAAGGTTGCTAGTGGTAAACTGCAATAACATTTTCTAAGTACTTACCTAGACATGAGCGGCCATCCGGCCCAAGACTGAATCCAGGGGGACATTCACATTTGAAGCTACCTTGAGTGTTCACGCAAGTTCCACTTTTGCAAGCATCCTGCAGCGTGGAACACTCGTCAATATCTAAAATGAAAAATTTTAATGCGATAACTGCTTATTCAACAAACTATCAATTTAGCTGTCGCTTTTGATAAGAAAGCAATAACATTGGAAATAAAATCAAATGTTCCAAGGAAACAAAAGTCGATTCTTCCCTTTTCACTAAATGACTCTCTTTAGAGAATTTTGTTCATTTCAAACATCCTGTTTGGCATAATTCTTCATGTTCTTATATATATGCCATTTTCGAATTCTATTCCTAAATGTATGCCCTACCCAACTAAGCAGAGCCTCAATTAGTTCGTTCAGAAATCCTGTATCAAACGGTTCATGGTAACAAACTGTAAGTAAGTAGTGACTCGGTCCAATAGTAACCAAAACTCTAAAAATAAGAATTTTGATAGCAATAGATATATTCAAAGAATTGCACTTCAATGCTGATTTCAAATATATAAAATTCATTAAGTTTACTGTTACCTATCAAAAGCTGCGAGCCTGGCAAAATCTGCCTCATTTTGGAAATAGGGGGCACCCCCAAAGAGTTAAGAAATTTTATGGAGAATCACATCATCAGGTTCAACATATCAGAGAACCCTACAGTAGAAGCTTTAAGTTCCTATTTACAAAAACGTAGATTTTTCTGGCCAGAAGAAAGACCATGGATGCGTTTTTTTTTTGTTTTTTTTTCCAGGGGTGATCGTATCGAACCAGCAGTCCTAGAAGATCAGGAGGGCTCATTTGAATGCAAATAAAAAAGTCGAGTGCCCTTTTTAAGTTAACCAAAAAGACTGGAGGCTAGCTAGCCCTCCTCCCACACCCCTTTTTTCCTCAAAGATATCCGATCAAAATGATGAGATAGCCATTTGATTCAGCATAGTTGAAAATTCCAATAACTATGCCTTTGGGGTGACATGACCCCCATAATCACTGGAGAAAGAGCTGTAAGTTATGAAATTTGCCCAATGTTCACATATAGTATTTGTTATATGGAAATATACGGAAATGTTTTGGGGTGGGGGATTTTCCACGGGAAGAATTTTCCTCAGGTAGGAAATTTTCCAGGGAAATTTCATACGGTGGAGGGGTAGGGAAGGGGATTTCATGTGTGATTTGAAAATCGGTCAGAAATTAAATTGCAAAACAAAAATTCAACTGAAAGTAAGGAGCAACCTTGAAACTTAAACCGAACAGAAATTATTCCGAAAATGAGGGGGCCGTCCCTTCCTCGACCTCGGTCTTTATGCTACAGCTTTACTTTTTGTCGCAATTCTTTAACAAAGACTACTGAAACACAAGGGCCGTTGAATTTCAATGAGAAGTATTTTTAAAGAAGTAAGACTTTAGTGAAAAGAGTAAGGGTTGAGGATGGGGCATCCCTCTAATGTACAGAGTAATTTTTATTTGTCTTAAGTTTTAATGCTACTCTTTACTTTCAGTTGAAAAAACTTGTTTTTTTTATTTACCACGCTTAAGGCCATTCGATACCTTAAAAATCACTTTGCGAATCTCAACGTCAGCTGACCGTCTCAAAGACAAAAAGCCCATTAGCGAGTTTTTCCAGCACCACAGCAAACCCTCCAAAGCTGCCACAATACTCAAATGATATTTTCTTTAAAATTTTTGGTTAAAAATTCCTTAAAGTTTCCTTAAATATGTCGACAGCTCGAAAACCTAACCAGATAATAGTTTAAAATAAAGAAAAAATATTATCTTTTACTAATTTGTAAGCAAAGCTCTGTCTTTTCAATGTACCTACACCATAAATAATACGTCCCCTGTCTTGGCAAGGGCCAAAAACATGTCTTCTTTTCAATTTTATTTCTCTTTTCAACTTTTTCAATCACTTTGACTTCTGATCAGCTCACATATTAAATGAACAAGAGAGATAGTTTCGTGAAGATCGTGATTAAACCACTACTACTAGTAGTAACAACTCACCGCAGCACCAAGCCGCCTGAGGCCAACACAGCTACACACGCTCCTCCTCCACCCCAATCTATTCAAAGCCTCCCTTTTTACACCCGCCCACGAAGTTCCCATTTCCATTAAATCTTTCTTTATGACGTCCTCCCACCCGGACGGGGACGACCTTTTTTCCGTTTAGCCCTAGACGGTTGGCCAAAAAGAACAATCTTCGGCAATCTGTCATCCTTCATCCGCACAACGTGCCCTAGCCACCTCAACCTTTCTTTCATTATAGCCCTAGAGAGCGGTATTGAACCACATTTTTCGTATAGCCTATTGTTTGAAATACGGTCAGTCAGCCGGGTACCCAGAACAATCCTTAAGCAATTTCTCTGGAAAACATCTAGCAAATCTTCATCCGCTTTTCGGAGCGTCCATGCTTCAGAGCCATATTTGGCTCTAAAGCATGGACGCTTCAGAGCCTTAACCGCGATTAAAAATTTCCCGTAATTAAAGTCAAATAGTTCGTAAATGAAAGAATTCGCGTCTTTCCTACAATTCTTATATTTTCCATATTACCAGTTATTTTTCGCGTTTGTTTCAAAGTTATACCCAAATATACATTTAATACCAACACCCCGCCGTCTTTCGAGACAAATATGTCGAGATCTCACGATTGTTCCTATAATTCATTACATTTTAGATATAACTCACTTCGTTGTTTTTCTTCTTTTTATTTGACAGCAAAATAAAGGAAAATAAAGTTCAGCAACATACCAACACAAGTTTTTCCATCAGTTCCAAGCTTATACCCTGAGTCACAAACACATGTGAAGCTTCCATCCATATTAACACACTTCCCATGGGAGCACATGCCCCCTCGAGAACATTCATCCATATCAACGCAAAAAGAGCCATCTTTGGAGGAAGTAAAACCATTCTCGCAGAGACACAAATAAGATCCAGGAGTGTTTTCACAGCGTCCGTTTAGACAAATTCTAGGATTTTCCAGGCACTCATCAACATCTATAAGATAAAGCGAATTAAAATAACTTATATCTATTAAATTGAATCATTTCTTCAGACTATCCTGTCTTCTTTCTTTGTCTATCTTAACTTTTGTCGCTCAATAGTTTTTTTTGTTTTTTTTTAACTTTTCTGTCCATTTTGATCTTAAATCAAAAAACATTAGTTCAAAAAATTGATGAATTCTCGAACTATGGAAGAATCTAGCAAGGAAAAAAACTTGCTGAAGGCCTATTTACAATAAGATTTTACTAACACCGGTATTTAGCTAGCGCTAATTTGAGGCAATCGGAATTTTTCACAGAAATTTTCAGCCAATCAGTAAATTCTGCGGAAAATCTGATTGGCTCAAATTAGCGCTAGCTAAATCTCGGTATTAGTAAAATTTCAATGTGAATGAGGCTTAAGATATTTTTAAGAATTATTCCAGATTCACATTGGTTTTCCTTCCGGTTAACATTGGTATACTTAAGGTCAATAGGAATGTAAAATCGATTCTATCTGTCCAATCATAGACCACTTTACATTCTTACCTTAAGTAGTTTATGTTACGGAATGACATCTGGCATTACCCTCAATTGGCATGTGACATCTGGCATGTGCATCTGGCATTACCCTCAATTCCTTGTTGATACATGTTGATTAGTCATTGTGTAGCCTATTTCTTCGTTTAGAATACAATTTTTTTTATTTACGAAAACCAAAAGAAAATGAAATCTCGAGAAAGAAAAACAACCTTTAATTGAAAGAGTTTAAAGGTTCTAGCAATAAGACTCCAAGAAAAAGCTTATAATGCATAATGCAAAAGCTTATAATGCAAGCAAAAAATAAACGTTGTTGTTCTAAAGCATATGGATATAGATTTTTTCATCTAATTTTCAAACGAATAGAACGAAAGAAAAACCGTTGAGATGTCACCTTGAAGTCAAAATAATACAAGACTTGTATGCGATTTCCCTAAACAACGAGACTTGCAAAACAACTTGTTTCATTTTAGCTCGTCCATCGATAGCTGGCAATTTCTGAGGCAGAAAATGTAACTGAAGTACAATTTAAGAAAGCTCTTCCAGCAGACTACTTTATTACCCCTAGGTTTAATTGTTTTTTTTTTCACTAGAATATCAGAGACCACAAATAGACATAGACATAGACATATTTACATAGACATATTCTATTAAATTTACTCTTTTTAGCGCTAAGAGCACTAATACCGAGGGTTTTTACAAATACAACAAAGTTAAATAACAAATACGACAACAAAAAATGAATAAAACCATATTACTTTTCTTAGGATTTGTTGACCATGACTGTAAAAACGGGGACAAAGGAATGCTGGTAGCGAATCGTACGGCATGTCACTGGGTTGAGCTCATATTGTCTCCGGGTACGGGACGTAACGGGAGCTAGCGGGGGAGGATCGTCCTGCGTTTGCTGCTACGGAGCAGGAAATGGCCGAACTAGCAAATAAGTCTCTGACGGTGGTTAAAAAGCGACTCGAGGCTAAGAACCTTAAGCACATTGTCATAAGTAGTGAAGGCCTGACCCAGCATAATCTTACAAGCCCGAATTTGGATAGCTTCGATATCTTGACACATCCCAGCATTCAACTGTACACTAGGGCCCCACACTGGGCACGCATATTCAATGATGGGTAGGATATGAGTCATGAAGGCAAGCTTCATGGAATTCACACTGAACCCGAACCGCTTCATGGTAATCAGTGACTGCAGCGCTGCATACCCTTTTCGCACAAGGTCACTTACGTGGTTGTTGAACTTGCAGTCAACGGAGAAAATTACCCCCAGAATTCTCTCACTGCCAACTGTTTTAAACAAGGTAAGGGGCTCCTGAAAGTCTGATTTAAGAGAGTTGAAATGCAACACCTTGCGCTTCTGCTCATTGAGGGTAAGGCTAGCTCGCTCACATTCATTCTGAAAAACGGTGGGTAGACTAGGATCAAAAAGGGGGATCACTGAATGGCCTTCTAGTAGGTATTTGAGTAAGAATGACAGATCATCAACGAATTTATATCTGTCCTTGAAAGTACGCAGGATGAAGTTAATCTCAGCGAGGAAAATAATTGCGGCTAGTTTAGTGCCCTGAGGGGCACCGCAAGTGATTGGGAGAAATGCAGAATTTGCATCGTCTTCACTAAGAGCGAAAACGCACTGCTCCCACTGGGAAAGAAAATCAGCGACTAGACGCAGCAAGTCACTTTTGGCGCCATTTCACTTAGGTTATTGAGAGCGATAATTTGTTTGATGAGATCGAAGACTTTTCTATAATCAGCGAGGGCCAAGTCTACGAAGCTTTCCCTTTCTCGAGCCACGATAGAATGTCGTCATACAGAGGCACTAAGTACACTGACGTGTTGGAGCCGCTGAGGCATCCGTACTGGAAAGGGTCTACATTTGATTCTATATCACTCATCAGCAGTCTTGCAACGAAGGTCTCTGTTACCTTGGTCATGCAGGGAGTCAGCGAGATAGGCCTTAAGTCATCGCATGATTTTGGCGGGGATTTCTTAGGGATCACTTTGATGTAGGATTTTTTCCAGGGGTTGTGAAATTTGTCGAGTGTTATGCAAAGGTTTATGATACTGGCGAGAGGGGTAGCAAGGAAGGGCGCAAATTCACGAAGGAGATGCACTGGGATTTCTCCAGGATATGAAGAGCTACGAGGTTTAAGCTTCAGTAGTTCTGTGCACACTTGATGGGGCTCAACTGACGGCCGTTGTTCACAAGGTGCACTAGTGTCAAGGACTGCAGCTAGTTCCTCTTGTGAGAAACTCGGGTAAGTGGTGCAAATACCAGCAAAAAAACCATTAACCTCAGTAGCTGTTACGTAAGTGTCGTCCTCTTTTAATCACAATTTTTAAGTGAGGATCACGAGTTTTACCTGTTAACCTTTTCACTGAGTCATGCCATTTTTTGTTGTTACTGAATAGGTTAGGATCAACATGGTTAGATGCGTAAGTTCTTCTGGCTGTGCGACAAAGAGCAACAACTTTGTTGCGCAATCGGGCATCATGCGACTGGCCCCGCTGTTTGATAAGGGCTTTAATCTCAGGTGTGATCCACGGTCGGTCAGTATTAGATCTATAGACTGTTTTGTTGGAAAGTGCTCCTTGTATTTTTCGTACAAGACGGAGTTGAAAAGCTGAGTCTTCTTGTCAAGATTCTTCTCATTTATGATTTCTGAGAAATCATGTTGGCTGATCCAGCGTCCGAAAGAACAAATATTTGACTTAGTGGTGGGACGCACGACAAACTGTGTTCGTTTCGGTCTTTTTGTCGGAGCTTTTGCTTTCCAAAGAACAGTAAAGTGATCAGATTTTCCTAGTACACTCAAACAGACCGAGTCGGTGTAAAACTCATCGGAATTAGTTAGGATCAGGTCCATTGCTCCACCGGCTATATGGGTAGGAGATTTTACAACTTGTTTAAGTCCGAGGCTCTGAGCCAAGTACTGTTTGTTAGTTTGGTTAAAATCACCACACACAACGATGGCCGGACAACTGAATTTGGTGCGGCAATAGTCTACTCCTTTCTGGAGGTGCAAAATCAGTTCTTTACGATTTCTTGTACTCTCAGAGTAGTAAACTGCCACTAAAATAATGCAAGAGAAATGGCGAGGTACTGACTTGGGCTTTGTGTAAATTCATAGAGAATCGTGGTCTGAATCTTGTAGATTGTCCAAGAACCGATAGGGAATATCGTTCCTGCAGAAAATAGCAACGCCTCCACCGTTGCGGTTTATGCCTCTGTCTTCTCTTGTTACAAATCTAGTGGCGAAGCCAGCGACTGAGCAATTTTGTTCAGTCACATTCCAGCATTCGGTAATTGCAGCAATAGCTATGTTATTTTGCTGCAGGACAGTTTCAAGTTCATCCATTTTGTTAGAGAGGGATCGGGTGTTACAGAGTAACACATTGGGCATTATTCTCTTCAGACAAGGTGGTTCAGATCTTAGTACTGGTGGTGGGCAATAGGTATAGTTGATAGGTGAACTAGCGGCTTCCGGAAAGAGTAAAGGTGGGAGCTTCGTGAGCCGAATAGAGACAATGTTCAGGTAGGTCGAAGGGCACCGGTTGTTTGTGCGCGAGTGTCTCTCAGTCACAATAACAGATATTGGTAGACAATCAAGGGGTCTTCGCCTTCTGGCTTTAACGCCTACTCTACATCCACGCCGTTTTTTATGTCTCCTTTTACGCGTAGTACGGGAGTCAACTGCTTGAATTGCAGTAAGTCCAGCGAACTTAAAACCACTATTATAGATGGCGCCAAAACGGTTGAATCGAACTTTCTAAGTGATTTTAGCCGAATAATCTCAGTGGAGGCTTCAATCTGCCTGATCATGGTAACTAAAACTAACACGAAAATCACTGAAAAAGTCTATATGGTTTTCTTCTCACAAAAAAAAAATTGACTTCGGCAGGATATGAACCTGTGACCATTGCAACAGAATTTCAACACACTATTCACTGCGCCGAGTATGCTCACAGTTTATATAATTAGCAGTAAGTTTACCGCAGAGGATTTCTGGCTCTTCATTCTCGGTGCGAAAAAAAAGCTCCTCCCACTTATTTGTGCAATTACGGATTAGTGTGTTTGCGTCAATCAATGAGAAATGGTTAGAAAGTGCATTATTCGAAATTGCGAAAGCAGAAAAAAAATTGGTGAGCCGGCCAAGTGGCTTGCAACTGTCCCATCTCACAGGTATGACTTAATTTATATACAAATTATGACAATCTATTATTTATATACAGTGGACTCAACTGATTGGCCTATGTAGGATTTTATAAAAAAAAGGGGGCGGGGGGTTGATGAAATTTGTGAAAATAAGGAATTTTTTTTTCTTCTAATAACTGGTGGAATAGGTGTGATGGTTTCAGGGGCGGATCCATGATTTTTTAGGGGGGGGCGCAAAATAGGTTGATCCGATAAACTTACGTTATGAGCAAGTTTGATTAATGCAAACTTGCGTTAATTAGGTAAATTACACTACTTTAGACTACTTTAGGGGGGTACCCCTCGCCCCCAACCCTCTGGATCCGCAACTGGATAGTTTATCATTTTTTTTTTCACGTCGTGATATTTATTTTCTGAGATTGTAGTTCCTGTGATATTTGAAAAGTCTAGTTACCTGTTTTGGCGGAGAGCCTAGATAAGACTAGTTTCGTTTTCAATCAATGTTTTCGTATGAAATGGGCAGACCTTTCTTGAACTTTAAACAATAAACACCTCTGTTTGAAAATCTTTGCACTTTGTGAATTTAGATAGCGATAAGGGTTCCTCATTGAGACCAATTTTAGGACTTGGGTTCTAATTATTGGTTGCTGTGGTAAAAGTTGCCACAATAGCCCTATCCAAGAAAATACCAAACGTCTGTTAAGAAGTGTTTTTCGTAAAATTGTTAGGGAGTTTTCAGAAAATTGAAGGACATCACACATTTTAGTAGCAGCTCCAAAATTTTACGGGGCTTTACGCTAGAAAAGCTCCTATTATAGAATATTCTTCCAGTTTGTTTACCAGAAAATAAATAAATGCATTTCTTACTGCTGAGTCTGTATAATCTTAGACCTTTTACGGCACAATTTCCAAAATATTTCTAAACTATTTATATGCAGTGTTACAGCCATATCAACTATTCTCCTTTCCTTTTTTATTCTTTAATAATAATTTCTGGTCGTTTTGAGTTTGAGTTATTGTAGGCTTCTATTTCTACTGATCTTAAGTTTAATATGGCCTTTACTTTTCTTTAAAAAAAACTTTCTTTTTCGTAAAGTTTTCGTAGCATATATATATATATATATATATATATATATATATATATATATATATATATATATATATATAATATATATATATATATATATATATATATATATATATATATATATATATATATATATATATAATATATATATATATATATATATATATATATATATATATATATATATATATATATATATATATATATATCGGCGCGTACAAACAGCTCCTCTTATTTGATCTGCCATCAGCGGTCCAATTACCCTGGTGCACGTATTTTGGCAGAAACTTTCTCAAAATGCCTTTGAAACCAACTTGAGACTTCGAAACCTATTTTTAATTCCTAAAAACATCTAATAATAACATTGCACAACTAATTACCGATTTTCATGTATGTATTGGAATAAATTAATTTAAATTAGTTTCTTCAAAATTAGTGTTCCAACGTTGAAGCCAAGTTTCACGTTCAAGAGAGATCTGACTTGTCTACCCGTGATAAGATCTACTGTCAATTAAGTTTATAGGTTCTCTGGAGCACTTGCACCTCGGTCCGGGTTTTTATAATGGGTGAGATAGGGAAAGATCATACTGCTAATTATATAAACTGTGCGTATGCTTTAGCAGGATGAATTAAACTAAGATAATGGCCTGTATAGGTGAACGGCACAGGAGCCATCTATATGAATGTAATTACAATCTCCTGAAGTAAGTTTTACAACAAACCTTGAGAAAAAGTCCTAATGGGTAGTAAAAAATGTTGCTGAAAAATCACTGAAAAGGTCTATATGGTTTTCATCTAGCAAAAGCAGGAACGACAGGGCACAAAATAAAAACTAAACTAAGATAATGGCCTTCATTGCCGAACGGCACAAGAGCCATCTATCATTAATCAACAGCAAAGTTCAAAATCTCCCACTTAATAAAAAAAATGAACTTATTTCTTAGGACTATTGAAGGAGGGGGCTTGGATTGTCACCATGACTTCAGAATCAATGTGAGATTAAGGATTACATTTAATTTCTTACCTATGCAAGAAAAGCCACTGGCTGACAATATATAGCCATCCCTACATTGACACTTGAAAGAGCCATCCATGTTGATACAAATTCCATTGGCGCACATTCCAGTTTCACCACATTCATTGTGATCTGAATTATAAGAAATAGGTGATCAGTAAAAAGTTACAATAGAAAATTTCAAAATATTAACGAAAAGAATGAAGTATATATAATAACACAAATCAACACAAATTACAACACTAAATTTTACCGACAAGATTGCAAGATTATAGCTAAAAACTAAATGGGAAAACAATAAGGAAGGAATTTTCGGCGATCAAACAATGTTTTAACAGATATTAAAAACTATTAGCGTCACTGACATTTTTATATTAAATTAAATTATAATTATAATTAAGTAATTTATAAATCTGTATTGATACACAATTCAAGCTGGAATTTCCCTTTAAGTAATAATTTGTCATGATTTTTCTTCTTAGGAATTATTTTAAGTCAAAATCTTGTTTGCACAGAGTAGGCCTAGGATAGCTTGCACAAATCGTGGTAGGTTAAGTAGGCTAGTTTGACCAAGAAGCCCCGCTGGTCAAAATATTCTGTTTTCTTACCCTCCTCTCCATCTAAAGTACCTGAAAAGATGAGCATGCAGTGTTTTAGAGTACACTTAAAAAGGAACAGAATCACCAAACGCTAGATGGCAGTGGTTATCTTTTTTTCTGATGCTAGTACCAATTTCCACTCTTATAAGTCCCCCATACTCTTAAATTATCCAAAAATTTATAGATCCAAACTTAAATCTTCAAAAAACATATGAATTATTTGGTTTTTAATGAAAAGTAAAAATAGTGATTTAAAAAAAATCTGGAATAATATTCGTATTCATGTTTTTATAATAACTTTTTTTGATTCGGCAGAATAATGAAAGAAAAAGCTATTTTTTTTCGTTTTTTTTTCTCATAAACGCAAGTGAGTTTGCTCTTTTATCAGTTTTCCATAATCATTGGTTACAGCATTCCCTAACACTACCGTTATCAAACAGTTCGTGGTAACGAACTGTAAGTAAGGAGCGACCCGGCTCAATGGTAACCGAAACTCTAGAAAACGGGATTTTGATACCAATAAATACATCAAAAGAATCAAATTTTAATGCTGATTTCAAATATATAAGTTTCATCAAGTTTAGTTTCTACCCATCAAAAGTTACGCGCCTGAGAAAATTTGGCTGATTTTCGAAAAAAAGGGGAAAGACCCCCTAAAAGTTACAGAACCTTAATGAAAATCACACCATCATATTCAGCGTATCAGAGAACCCTAACGTAGAGGTTTCAAGCTCCTATCTATAAAAATGTGGAATTGTGCATTTTTGCCAGAAGGAAGATCACGGAGGCGTGTTTATTTTCTTTAGTTTTTTTCCCAGGGGTGATCGTATCGACCTAGAATATCGTGGTCCTAGAATATCGTGGGTGGGCTCATTGGAACTGAAATTAAAAGTTATAATGCCCTTTTTAAGTGACAAAAAAAATAGAGGGCAACTAGGCCCCCTCCCACGCTCATTTTTTCCCAAAGTCACCCGATAAAAATTTGGAGATAGCCATTTTGTTCAGCATGGTCAAAAATATGATAACTATGGCTTTTAGGATGACTTAATCCCCCGAAGTCTCCGGGGGAAGGGCTGAAAGTTATGAACTTTACCCAATGTTAACATATAGTATTGGTTATTGGGAAGTATACAGACGTTTTCAGGGGAGTCTTTCTGGTAGTGGGGGGGGGGGGGCGGGGGTTTTTGTGGGAGGATCTTTCCGTGAAGGACGTTCTTATGGGGGATGGGACATTGCTATGATTGGGGCGCCGGATTTCCCAGCATTATTTATAAAAAGATCAGAAATTAAAAAAAAAATAAGTTTTTCAACTGAAAGTAAGGAGCAACATCAAAACTTAAAACGAACAGAAAACATTACGTATATGATTGGGTTCACCCCCTAGTCAGTACCTCACTCATTAAGCCAAAGATTTTTTAGTACTTTCATAAGAGCTATTTATTCTAATTAACGGCCTTTGTGATTAAGCGGTCATTTTTAAAGAATTGGAACAAAATTCGAACTTTAGCTTAAAGAGCAAGGTATTGCCTAGGGGTCAAGCCCCCTAATATACGTATTAAAAATATATGAATATAGAAGTTCGTTATGTAAGTTAATTCGTAAGTTATGCATATTTATTACTAATAAAAACGTTCGTAAATAAAATTAAACAAGTTTCGAGAAAGCCATTTAACCAAATAAAAGTAAAATTAATATGCAAATTTTGTTTTAATTATTCATGTACGATGAGCCAAAATCAAAACCTGCAGTAATTCAAAACGTTCAAAAATTAAATAAAAAAAAACAAGTTTTTCTAACTGAAAGTAAGGAACGACTTTAAAACTTAAAGCGAACAGAAATTATTCCGTATATGAAAAGGGCTGTCCCCTCCTCAACGCCTCGCTCTTTACGCTAAAGTTTGACTTTCTCACAACTCTATTTTTTTTAAGCAGTAAAAAACTTTAGCGTAAAGAGCGAGGCGTTGAGGCGTGACCAGTTTCCAGTTTTTCACAAACATTTTTTCTGTATGATTTGGCTGGAGTAACAAAAAAAAAAAAATCAAATTCCTCATAGTAATGAATGGTAAGTAAATAACGATCCTTGTCAATAACGAAAGTCTAAGAGCCTAACTATTGATAACATTCAATCAAAGAATCAGCATTTTATGGTGATCCTAAATATGTATTTGTTTTTTAGTAATTAGTGCAGCAATTAGTACACAAGAAAGTTCGTTTAATAATAGAAAACACAAGGAATACAACTTAATATGGGGCAATTTCGGTAAAAATACGCCATCAACTTTTGCTTGCATTGCAAGAGTACCCATGAGCTGATATATGAAGCTATAATCAGAAATGTTTCCCCTGAACGGAATGCTGAGAATTTTTGTTTAATTTTTTACGCTTCTGAAGTATAAAGGTGTCAAACATTTTGGTTTTTGGTATTCTAAGAATGTTGAATTAAAAAAATTTATTTGATTTTCTTCATTTTAGTTTCAATGTTTTACCTTGAACAAACTACTTTGATAATGCGTTACTTTTTATAAACAATTGAGTCTAAAGGCGATATTGTTAAAAAATATCCGTCCAACGCTTCGACATTGCTCAACAGAACTGAATGCTGGGAGTTTATATCTTAGTTTTTGTAAGTAGGATAGGCTATTGTTTTGTGTATTTTTTGTAATTAATTACTATTTTTTCATTTTTATATATATTTACTTTAATTGACATATTTTTTTCCATTGCCTTTAGAAAAATGTTTGTCTCTAAGCTTCATTAAATAAAAAAACAAGTTTTTTCAACTGAAACTAAGGAGGAACATTAAAACTTAAAACGAACAGAAATTATTACTTATATTATGGGGGTTGCCCCCCTCCTCAACACCTCGCTCTTCACGCTACAGTTTTTCGGGCCTTTAAAAAAAGCTACCTATTGTTTTAATCAAACGACCCTTGTGTTTCAGTTGATTTAAAGAATTGGGATAAAATTTAAACTTTAGCGTAAAGAGCGAGGTGCCGAGGAGTGGGCAAATCCCCTCGTATGCGTAATAGTTTCTATTCGTTTGAAGTTTTAATGTTGCTCCTTACTTTCAGTTGAAAAAAAAAAACTTTTTTTTATTTAATCTCTGCTCGTTTTTTTAAATAACCCCAGGATACTTGGCTCCTACTCCACGGAAAAATCCCCCTCTCCACAGAAATATCCTCTGGGTAATTCAATCCTGGCGAAAATTTGCCCCAGACAATTACCCTTAACATCTCCACGGCTAAATTGAATCGGTAAAGAAAAAGCAAGGCATATAAAGAAATTTCGTATAGGAACTCTGGCAAATTCACCCAGTGCAAAATATCCCCTGAAAATTTCATCCCCTAGGAACTTGCCTCTATATTGAAAATTCTCCCCCTGCAAAATCCTTCCGGCAGAAAAATTCGTCCTCGCCTCCCCACTCGAAAAATGTGTGCATACTTCCCAATAACAAATAAAACAATAGGTAAATTTTATAACTTAAAAACCTTTCCCCAGGGCCTGTAGGGGTCATATTATCTCTAAAGACATAGTTATTGGGCCTTTCAACTATGCTGAAGAAAAAGCTATCTCACAATTTTCATCGGACGACTTTGGGAAAAAAGTGGCGTGGAAGGGGGCCTAGTTGCTCTCCATTTTTTTTTTTGGTCACTTAAAAAGGGTACTAGAACTTTTCATTTCCATTAGAATCAGCCCTCTCTCGACATTATAGGCCCGCTGGATCGATATGATCACCCATGAAAAAAAAGAAACAAATAAACACGCATCCGTGATCTTTCTTCTGGCAAAAATCACAAAATTCCACATTTTTTGCTGATATGAGCTTGAAACCTCTACAATAGGGTTCTTTGATATGATGAATCCGATGGTGTGATTTTCATAAAATTCTAGAACTTCGAGGGGGTCTTTCTCCCTTTTTCAAAAATTAGACAAATTTTCTCAGGCTCGTAGTTTTTGATGGGTAAAACTAAACTTAATGAAACTTACATATTTGGAATCAGTATAATAAGCTAATTCTTTTGATATATCTATTGGTATCAAAATTAAATTTTTTAGACTTACAGTTCGTTACCACGAACTGTTTGATTACCACTTAAAATTCAAACAGAGATCATTGAAATATTGATCCTTTTTTCTGTATTACCAAAAGTATTGTATTCATAAAACTTTACAGTTTCATGAAATGTAATTAAACAAATAGAAAAGGTTTTTCAACTAAAATAAGGTACTTTAAAGTACTTCGTATAAATAGAAAAAGAAAACAACACCATTTAAAATTGCTCAAAACTAAGTTCCTAGCAGTATTTGCCACCCCAAAGAAATTTCCTGGCGGGCCTTGCATTTTCCACTTTTGTGCTGGTAGATATGGGAATGTAACATATTAACTGAATAGAGAAACAATTTAATTAATTCCTACTCCCCCCCTACCTCTTTCAACATTTATCTGAAGACTCGTGAAGAGGAAGCAGTTTGTCCATTAGAATGTACTTTTTTAGGAATCTACCCAAACTCCACCTAAACAATGACTCAACCCCCCCCCCCCCTAATTATATCTGATACGCAATTACAGATCACCAAACGTAGCTTATTTTCATTACAAATAAAGCGAATCAACTTGGTTGAATTCAGTACTGCCACCGTGTGGCATTACTTCTTTTGCAACTCGGAAGCCTAAAATATAGTTATTGATGCTTTTAAATCAATCAGCTTCTCAGAATTTCAAATTGATTCCAAATTCGTCCTCCTCGGGGTAAAGTCATAGTTTGGTGTCTTAAAATACCAAGAAAACAAGACTTTCCCCTCGCCCAATCTGTATGGTCACTTAAAAAAGAGCTTTAAATTCACGTTTGAGTGAGCTCCCTCCCAATTATCTTGAACCTACGGTTTGATACAATCACCGCTGTGAAAAACAAAACAAATAAACAAGCATCGACGATGTTTCTTCTGGAAAAAAATGCGAAATTCCGCATCTTGGAAATTGGAGCTTGAAACCTCTATGGTTGGGTTCTCTGACATGATGTATCTAATAAAGGGATTTTCAATAAGGTCGCTTGCTTTTTGGGGGTGTTTCACCTTTATTTTTCAAAAATCAGGCAAATTTTCTCAGATTTTTGGTTTTAGGTGGGTAACAATATATTGAAAGAATTTTATATATTTAGAGGCAGCATAAAAAGCCAATACTGCCGGTGTCGCAATTGTCATGACAATTCCATTTTTAGTTTTCGTCAATGTTGGTCCAAGTCACTTTTTACTTCCAAATTTTTATCACAAACTACTTGATAAGATTCTATTTTGACGAATTTTTTTTTAACCTGTTCATTTTATCTAATTGAACAGGACACTAAAAAGAAAGAGGATTAATTTGACAGCTAGATACTGAGTTTAGATTTAGTTTTTATTTCGCTATTCTATTGTTTTAATGTCTGAATATACAAAGGATTTAAGTTCGAGGGAGGAACAATTGTCCTGTTATGAAAGAGGTACATTTTACATGGCCGTTATAGAATCAAAATGTTGTATCTATGCAGGCAGGATGATTTATGAGTATCTCTACTCCTTCTGTAAACTATTCGAAGGCGTAGGAAATCGCATAAAGACAAGTCTACATCTGTTATAATCAACGGAAGCAATAAATCTTTCTGTAATTTTGGTTTCAGTTTGATTCTCTTTTGAGATTAAATACATAATAATTAAATATATTATTGATTAAATAAATTGATCCCTTTGCCAGGTTCAAAATTTACTGTATTTTTTCATTTTACATGCAATTTAATTGCTCTTTTTATTTGAGTTTTTCCCTAAAAGTATTTAAAAATAAATTTATTCCTACGAAAAAAATTTCCTGAAATATATTCTGTGTCACCCAAACAGCATTGATATTTTGGCCCGCCCCTGGAAAATTTTCTGCCGGCGCCCTTGATTGAACGCTCGCAAAACATTGAACGCTATGAAAATTTTTCAAAAATTCTGTTCTTTAAACTTCATAATTGTATCAAACAAATAAAAATATTAGTCAGCAAAATTGTATGTTTCAATGAAAAAAAAAAAAAACTTTCTGCATAGTTTTTTCCATGCTGCCATATCATCTTTATGTGTTTATAGCCTTGGACTGAAAATTAGATGATTTTTTTCCTAAAAAAAAAATCCAAGAAAAATTTGATTATATCCCGGACTTACGAAGCTTCCGCTGAAGTTAAATATTCTAGAAAAGAAATAGACAAACATTTTTTTCATGGAAATTTCAGACTTATTGGTAAAATAGTCTCTCGGTCTGTAAGCTTTTCAAATTTCATTCTTTAAATTAAAAAAATTAGTTCTCCACATCAGAATGTTATCCAATAATAACCAATAGGATAATGATTATCACGAACATAAAAAGAGAACAGAATAACTGGTACTTAGGCTGTTTCCCTAGTTCAAATAAAGCTCAACGGTGTTTTTTTTTTCCTGAGAAAAAACAAATATTAAAGTTGCTTATCTTCTTAACACTAACCACCGAATGACACTACACACAAAGAACGACAAAAAAATAAAGCAAGAAAATAATAATAACAACTCAGCTACGCATCTACGGTTTTTTAATTTTAATAGACTTAAAAATTTATGTTTATCATGATATAAACGTCAAGTTGTTGGAATGGAGTAACAAATTTTTGCCTCAGCGTGTCGAAAGCTAAACCTGCTCTTCATATCGGACGAGCTTCATATAGAAAATTTGAATGGTTATAATGAATACAGTTTCAAAAACAATAGGATGTATTAAAATATTAAAACCAACGCAAAGAACTTAAAATGTTTTTAAATCGGCTGAAATAGTCTTTTTTTTATAGCATATATATATATATATATATATATATATATATATATATATATATATATATATATATATTATATATATATATATATATATATATATATATATATATATATATATATATATATATATATATATATATATATATATATATATATATATATATATATATATATATATATATATATTATATATATATATATATATATATATATATATATATATATATATATAATATATATATATATATATATAAATATATATATATATATATATATATATATATATATACATATATATATATATATATACATATATATATATATATATATATATATATATATATATATATATATATATATATATATATCTATATATATATATTATATATATATATATATATATATATATATATATATATATATATATATATATATATATATATATATATTATATATATATATATATATATATGTATATATATATATATATATATGTATATATATATATATATATATATATATATTTATATATATATATATATATATATATATATATATATATATATATATATATATATATATATATAAATATATATATATATATATATATATATACATATATATATATATATATATACATATATATATATATATATATATATATATATATATATATATATATATATATATATATATATATATATATATATATATATATATATATATATATATATATATATATATATATATATATATATATATATATATATATATATATATATATATTAAAGCACGACGATTAATGGAAAATCAAACCATCAAATAAGGTCAAGTTTCAGAAGTTTTTTTGAAATTTTTATAAGAAACCACTTTGGCCCTTAACGCATGGAGATTTAGATAAAACGCAAAACAATCGAGCAGAATTTACTTACCAATACATGACCTTCCATCTTCAGATAAGTCAAACCCTGGAGGACAAACGCACTTAAAGCTTCCTGGTATATTAGTACATCTACCTCCAATACAGACTCCACTCTCTCTACATTCGTCGATATCTTCACAGACTCCAGAAGTTGTAACTTGGAAACCAGGTTTACATTCACATCTGTATCCCTCAGGGGTATCGATACACTTTCCATCTTGTCCACAAATGTCAGGTCTAAGAGCACACTCATTTACTTGAGTTAATGATCCAGGCTCTGAACATAATGAGGCGTACTCCTCTGAAATAATACAAAAAAGTATGCATGAGAATGTGAGACCCAAATAAGAAATACTCCTACGCTTACTTTGACGAATAGAATATCCCAAACAACGAGCTTACGCACCGGGAGGAAGTTGGGGCTCACCCCTAAGAGATAGTTTTATGCATTATCTACTTTTTATAATTTTCACATGCTTAACTGATTGCGTATTCGTCTTTTATATATTTGCCCCCCCCCCCCCAAAAAAAAATCTGTAGATACTTTTGATTGAATTCAATATTCGTCTTTAAAATCTTTTCCACAACCCATCAGAATAAAGTCATTAAAGCTTTGTCTTTTAGTTTTTTTACTAACAAACGGTTCGTATGCAATTTCCAGGTTAAAGCTCGATTTTAATATTTAAGTAGGGGCATATAAATATGGCCTTAAGTTATGATATATTTGAAATTAGCATAATAAGTCGATTCTCTTGATATATCAATTGATGTCAAAATTCCGATTTTTAGAGTTTCGGTTACTAGTGCGCCGCGTCACTCCTTACCTAGAGTTCGCTACCACGAACTGTTTGATTCGATTGTAAGTTAAAGGAAAGGCTTGAATTTATAAACAAAATCAAAAAACAGGTTAGTTTATAGTAAAGGCAATCGATACAAATAGAAATAAAATCTGAATATTTCGGTTTCATATTCAGAAACAGAGAAACAAAAACCATATATCAGGCAAACAAAAAGGCCTGAAAAAAAATGAGTTTTTTTTCTGCTGTCGTTTTTAAAAACGTTACCTGTTTTTTTTCTCTCTTTTTTTTATGTGGAAGCAATTTCTTCTGAGAAATTATTCAAATTGAGAAATAACACAACACAACATGAAATCAAAGTAAGAAGGTCAATTGCTTCATTCTGAAAATTATATCACGTCAGATAATTACGCCAGGTAATATCCGGAAAGCACAGCGAATATTTTAACCAAAGCAAAACAGTACCATATTTACGAAAAGATTGGCCAGAGTAAGTTTTTAAAATCATTCCAGCTTACCATCACCTCTAACTGGACAGAGTTCACAGGTTCCATCCCCCCATCCTTTGCCCATGTTCAATCCACAGCAACAATCTTTCTTTGTTAACTTTATCGGTAGCTTGTTTCTGCAGTTCCCATTTCTTGTTATAGTTGAATAGCAGTTACCACGCCTTACATCTATAATTATTTTGAGAATAATTAAAATTAGTTAGATACTAAAAATTTTTAATTATAGTTAAATATTTATTAGTGTAAAAAAAGCACACATTTAAATTAATAATAAAATTAGAAGCATGCAAACTGCATGATTTAAAAACAGTAAGCAGATAGAAACTTGACTACAAAACAAAATCAATAATGCAAAAAAAAAAAATAAGTAAAGTGTAAAATGGTGATGAACAAAAATTAACACTTGTATATGCAACTAATGTTACCCTCATTAACTTTTTGTTACCTGCCAAGTGGATTATATATCTACTAAGAAGACAGCAGAATTTTCTAAGCTTGAAGTTGTTTCAAACTGTTACGATAAGGTAGGAAGGGGAAATAGAAAAGCATAAACGGCAAAAAAGGCAGCAACAAAAACCTGATGTATTCAATGAAATAAAATCATTTTGAAAACGATATGCTTAATTGACTGGTCCAGGGAAGTCAACTTAGGCCTATAACCAGAATTTTGTTTTAAGTTAGTCTAATTCATTTCAGAGTGGGCGGAGTCAATCTACAAAAGTGTTCTTTTTGAACCTATTATATATTCAGAAAGGTAAACCAGAAAATGGGAGGGGGTGGGAGGTAAACCCGGCAATCAGCCGTGGTTATGGTCTTGAGTAAAATTTTCAATCTTGAAGATTATCAACCAATTCTTATATTGATGAAAACGTTCAATGCTATATCTGTATTTGTTAAGTTGGAGTGATTCATCTTCTAATGTGCATCAGTAAAAGGATGAAATTGTTATTCATACTTTAAAGAGTGAGCTTATATTAAAAACAGATATAATGAAAGATACAACAAATAGTCCATAACCTGACATTAATGAAATGACTCATAGCTATATTTCAGATTGTGCACTGTAGTAAACCTGCAATTACGAAGAGAAGAAAACACTTTGAACATAATAAGACTAGTTCTTAGGTGCAAATTTTCTCGATTTGAATATATAATTATAGCAAATCTGAGAATAGTTAATCTTCTGGAATAATGTGCAAGCCGTATTAGGATATCTTTGTAATGGTTCTGTCTTTGAGACGTGATAGATTTACTAAATAAAAAAGGCTCTAATAAGATGAACAATTTTCAGGATACATGTTTAATTATAATTGTCAAGTAAAAATTTGTTAAAATACATTTATTTGAATGAACAACATAAAAATTTGCATACATATATTGTGTACATTGATGCCGAAACGATGGGTAACGACTTTAGGATCCTCAGCCTCCTCTAAAATACTCAGCACCCATGACACATAGCCTAGATCCTAACGTGCTATGAATAGGGAACTTCTCATGGCTTTAGGAAAAAACTGCGAGGGTTTCAACAGTTTCATAGAAAGTTTTTTGGCCAAACACGCTCATTCTGATACACTTCAATGAGTTTTGCCAACAATATCACGCAGGAGGAGGGTCTTTGGCCAAATCATTAGAAGAAAAGGCCACAATTTGCTTTAATGGCTGAAAATAGTAAAAACAGGCGAATCCTGCTACAGATGTCCTTGGTGGGATTAGGATCCCTAATTGATATGTCTATATGTCATGGGTTTGATTTACCTGGTTACAAGCTTTAGACCACAATGACCCTGAAAACATATTGAAATATTGCGATGTCTTGTTCCAATATTAAAGAGACTAGATAGCAGGCATGTAGCACATGAATAAATGGCAACAGCCAACCCAAATTGGTAGCTCCAACCGCCATTTAATTTTTGACAATGCTGGGTTTTGTTGACAATGAATTAAGCGGATATAGAATCTTCTTGTTGGTCGCAGAGGATATACAACGTTACAGTATTAGGTACCATGTGTCCATAAAGCCTCGTCTAAGGGCTTATTACATTTACGGCAAGGAAACTAGCTTGAAGGGTAAAATAACACCGATTAAATGTTGCACATAATGATGGATAATATTTCCGGTACTTGGGCATTATGTGGGCCTTTCTAAAAAGTCAAGTTTGGTTAATGCTAATGAAATAAAATAAAATAGGATGAATATATAATAGTTTATAAACAAATTTGGGCTATATATTTCCACATTAGGGGGGGGGAAGGCGGGGGGGGGGGGGTGGTAAAGCATAGCATATATTAAATACGTAACCTAACCTAGGTCCCTTTCTCTCCCCCTAAACCCCAAAAAACAACAGTTTAAATATCGTAAACGCATTGAAAACCGCGCTATGCATTGCATTACTCTATAGCGGACTCTTGAATTAACCCGTCAAAAAGGGTATTTCGTGACTGGTTTCCTTGTAAAGGCCCATATAGTGCCCAAGTACCATATTTTCTAATTCTAAATGGGAATGATTTGAAGATACATGCATGCACGATTTTTAGTTTTGCAGACGCTATTAATCTATCGAAAAAGAGTTTCAAGCAAAATTAATGGATATTGTTTAATGTTCAAAAGGAAAATAATACTTTTGAAGCAAATCAAACGGTTAAATACCCATGAAATCCTATATGTTTTCTGGTTGCTGGGTTTTTTATTAGGGCTGTGGCAAAAACTTAATCTTAGACAATAAAGTGTCTAGAGGATGAGAGGTGAAAGGGGTTCAGTGAGTACGAAGAAGAGCCAAAAAAGAAAGGCTTGTCCCCACCCGACATCACTTATCATTTGCAGCATGTAGCCTAAAGAATATGACAGGATTTTTTATAAACAAAATATCACTTTATACTTTCTAAAAGGGCAGGTAATACGTAACAATTCAGCGACTCGTTTGGCAGTATTTTGGCTTACCACTTACTACAGTAAAAAAAAATCACCTGGAAATAAAATCATGTAAACAAACATATTTGGAGAGTTGTTTCCCTGTTCAGAGGCATTCCCCCTCATCCCCATGAGAATCACACAACTAAGGCCTGGATTCTTTCCTTTTGACATACATAGGCGCAAAAATCACGCAGAGGAAGTAAATAGTCTGGGATCTATGGACACAGGATAGCAAACACAAATTTGGGCTCTAAAACACTATCGGCAAAGTGATTCTACATTATGTAAATAAAAAAAAATCTATAAAAAGTTAATTTAAGCAGTTACTTATGTTACTTTTGGTCCAACCTATGGGTAGAATATACATACTGTTTGGCCCAAAGGCCATTTTGTAGGATATTTTCTTTATTCAAGGCTACATTAGACAAATAAAAATTGAATTTCATAAAACATTTAATTGACTTCTATGTATTATTACTTTTGGTTTACCCTGGATACAAGGTCAATATATTATTTTTTACTTGGAATATGAATATCTTTACCAATGCAGGACTTCCTATCTTGGCTTGGTATAAATCCTCTGTTGCACGTACAGAAATACCCATTCTCTGTGTTTGTGCACTGGCCATTTTGGCAGACATCCCCTTGTAAGCATTCATCAGCATCAACGCATTCGTTTGTGTCCTCATCACGTGTTTGACCAGGTGGGCATTCACAGATAAACGAGCCAACAGTATTCACACATTTTCCTCCTTCACATAGGGCAGGAATTGCTTCGCATTCATCAATATCTAAAAGTACAAATGTAAATATTAGCAGCCTAAAAATTAAAAGCAGCCAATCTAAAACATTTAAATAGCCATTAACTAATGCATATATATCATTATTCTAAATCCTGCTCCCTAAGTGTTCTGGAGCAGAATTATAGACTAAAAACCCGACTAAATGATAGCTCTGTACCTATTGAAAAACAATGAAAGTTACTGAAATTGCCCCGTCCCTCTAGTTTTTTTTGCCTCTCCACCTAGATATTTTCTTTGAAAAACACCCTTTTTTGGTATCCATTGAAAATATCAAAAACAAAACGAAAAAAACTACCCCCCTCTACATCTTGAAAATATATTTTGCCCCTCCTCAACATTTTAATAAACTGGCATCACTGCTTTGATTATGAATCTGGGGTGCATTTCTTCTACAAAATACATCCATTTAATGTGGTTAGGTGTATGTTTTGTATAAAATAGAATAAAAGGCTTTCAATAAAGGCTTGATCCTTTAACCTAAAGACACTGTTAAAACCAAAAATAAATATCATGGAAAATACAGCAGGGCACGCAAAATGTACAATTTGGTGGCTTTTGTACTATCAAGAGAAACTCAAGCGTAAGATCAATTATATTTATTAATATTTTTATAATCTACAATATTATAAATCTACATATTTTTGAAAATTTACTTGCAACATCTCTAAAAAATAATTAGTGTCATGAGTCTCAGGTTCAGCTTCTTAGTTTTCATCCCATGGTAGACACATTCAAAAATCATGCTATGCTTTGTTTACCAAAAAACAGGGGTATCCGGAATACAGAGGTACCCCCTCCATAAACCTGACCTGAGAAAATGTAAAAGAGATACTTTCTACAACCACCATCCAAACCAAATCGAACCTTACTACATGTACGCCCTTAGCCTCTAAAAAAAAACCCCTATGAAGCTTGCATAAAATAGCAGACAAGTTTCTGTAAATGACGAAATTTTTGTGATTCCATCTTATATACTGACATATACATATTATATATCATATACATCTTATATATCATATACATCTTATATGTCATATATGTATATATATTACATACATATTATACGTCATATACATATTATATATTGTCTTATATATTGGTGCCATTTTTATATATCGTCATAAAAGTAGAAAAAAGGAGATTTAGGTCATGATTGCATAAAGCGGCATTCACATGCGTGTCTAGCTAGGATCTCATGTCTAGACGTGCCTATCCAGACTTCAATGTCTAGGCAATGACCATTCATAACTGAAATTCGGTGCTTAGCTAGACACGCTAGACAAGGCGCTTGGCTAGACTTTGAGTTCTAGAGTTTAGAACTCAATGTCTAGGATTTTCGATTACAGCCAATCAAAATGTGTCAAGTTCCCCTATTTTCATCATCTATGTTTACATTTTTAAACTGAAGTTTGATTTGTTTTTTCATTAGTTATTTTTTTTTTAGGCAAATATGCAACACCAGACATAATAGTGAAGCACAATAAGGCAATTGTTTGGCTTATCTCATCCATTATCTTGTGACAGTTAATACAGGAATTACAATTTTGAAAGTTTTGCCCGCACAAGCTCTCTTGATTGGCAAGAAATGACAACTGTAATATATTTGAAACTAAATTTGTAGTTTTAGCTAAGCACCGAATTTTACATGTGAGCGGTCGTTGCCTAGACATTGAAGTCTGGCTAGACATGTGTCTAGACATGGGATTCTAGCTAGAAACGCATGTGAACGCCACTTAAACAACAACCTGCAAAACTTATGAATTTAATCCCCAATATTTTACCCCAATTCTACTGAAATATTCATCCTCGTAGGTAAAAACTACCAGCAAGTCTGTATTAATTCGTGACGCTCCCTCCCCTCATAAAAAAAATATTTGACTCTGAGGTTTAGAAACCTTCTCCCTAGGGATCAATAAGTTGCAATCAGAGGTGACTTGAATCGATAGCCCATTGAAGGAAAACTATGTAGTAGAAGAGTAGCAAGGAGGGAACTGTTTGAGATCGGTGAATGTAAGAAATATACCCCCCTCCAGAAAAACAAGAGGCGTTTTGTTAGTGTTACCTCCCCCTTCCTCCAAGCTTAAATCTACCTTATTTTTTTAGATAAAATTTTGTTCCATTTAGTATTTATCATTTTACAATGATATTTATAATTGTCATACGTTTATCATTGTCATACGTTTTGATTGTAACAAATGATTTTTTTTTTTTTTTTTTTTTTTTTTTGCAACTTCTGAAGCACATTAGTTTCTAAAGAAATGCAGAGCAGCATACAGCTATTCAGTGCAGCATTGAAGCAGTCACACAATTTATCGCAAGTGGAGACAATTTACTTTGTAAACCTGCTATTATTTGGACCACAGCTTCCTTTCCACATTATATTGTCCACAAGATTCATCTTTTCTTCGACATAATCAGCAAACACACATAATCTAAATTTCTCGAGACTTTCCTAAATAATCTCCCAAGATTAATCAGCTTAAATTAATGTTAGATCCAGTTGTGAGGGCAGAGTAGCAAGATTCCTTTTTTAGAATATTAAAGACAAAAGAGGATGACTTACCAACACATTGTCCAGTGTGTATGTTCTTCAGGAAGCCTTTATCACAGTCTAGCTTTTGTGGACAGTGCTCGCATGGATGGCCCCAAGCTTTGCCAATTGTTGCACAGCATAACTGTTTGGTGCAAACAACACCCGGTAGCTGTCCTTGGCAAGTATCACTTTTAACTCTTGTGAAACATGGTCCAGTTCTATAATCTAAAAAGGGAAAAATCAGAGAGAGATTCACTAAAAATGTGATGGTAACGTGTTCAACATTTTCTTGGTTAAATGGGTGAGTTAAACGCAAACATTATTTCTCACACAAAATACTGCTTTGAGTTTGATACACCTTGTGAAATTTCGCTTATTAGAAATGTTTGCGGTCCCAAAACCGCACTGGTGTGCCGAGGATTTTCCTCCAGGTAAGGGTGTCCCATGTTGAGTGCATAAAAGAAGAACCAGTGTTTCAACTAGCCGACAAACTACACGCAACAAAATTGTACAAAAATATTTTAAAACTTCTATGAGAGATTTAGCAGAAATCAAGAAAAATCAGGGTTTGTCTTGGAATAAATTACTTATATCAAATGAATAGCTAGCATTAGTATCTTATATAGTTGCATTAATCTCCATTTACCACTGCTATATCAGCTCTGTTTTGTTGGCTCAACAAAATATTTCCATTTACCTGACATGAATAATTTACACCAAAAATGCGTCAAGTCAAATGGGTCTGGACATAGAACTCAGAGGTGTTATAGGCTCACAATACCCAGCATACAGATCAAAGAGCATAGGGATTTACAAGCAGGTTTGCCACCCCTAGTGGTTTATCACTATTTCTAGTGATTTTTTATGTTGTCTAGTGATTTTCTTCTAGCTAGTGATTTATAGTAATTTTTGTTATAAAACTAGTGATTTTTTCCTAAATCTAGTGCTTTTTTCACGATATAGCACGTAGATTGATGATTCAATCGAATAAATCATACAAGAAGCTTTTTAGTGATCGGGGTATGAGCCAAGGGTACCATTCGGGAAAATACAGAGAGGAAGCAAGAATTTTGTTCTATTCTCTGCATAAAGATGCAAAAAGGCATTTTTCAAAATTTCAAGGGTAAATTTTTACTTGAGAAAAAACAAAACATCAATATAAAGGTATTTTTCCACATCTAGAGGACTTCACACTTTTAATGCCATTGACAGTGCAGCGCATGGGTTCCCATATGGGGGGGGGGCAGAGGGGGCTCCAGCCCCCCTGGCTGAATGATGCTGCCTTATATTTTATATTTTTGTTTTGAGATTTCTATTATACAGCATTGGAAGTGCCGATTAGACCAGCTAAGCCCCCCCCCCCCTAAAATTCAGCTTATGGGCGCCAATGGAACAGTGTTACCCAGTAGAACTAGAAAACTTAAAAACGAGCTTAATTTTAATTCAGTAGAATTTAGATATTAGTGAAGGGTATAAATTTATTTAAATTCGATCTTAAATTTTCATGAATAATAAAATGTTTAGGGGACTTCCAGTATATATTAATTTAAACAAATGCACACACATATGCCTGTTGTATCCTTTCAGCAAAAGTGCCTCTTTAAACAACACATAAGCACAACTATATTTTTATTCCGGTTTTGTTATTAATGCTACGATTTTGCTGAGTAGCACCAGATGACATATTTTTTTCTTTTTTTTTTCTTGCAGACGAACCTCCATCTAGCTAGTGATGGAGACATGAACACGAGTATTTTTTTATCTGTTGGTTGGCTTATACCATCTTTCATAAGGTTTAGTTTTATTAAACATTTCAGATAAACACAGACGTTGCGGCCAATCACAAAGATTAGACTAGAAGTATAGGCAAAGAAAGGTCAAAACTTTGGGGAGTCATGACATTTTTTCCAAGGCAGAGCAATTTTAATAAGAGAAGTTTACACCTATTGTCTCCAACAAAAAATAAAAATCCTCCCCGGCGGGGAATCGAACCCCGGTCTCCCGCGTGACAGGCGGGGATACTGACCACTATACTACCGAGGACACATCTAAAACAGATAAACTTAAACAATATGATGAAAAGCGTTGTGGTAGAGAGAATTGCATGTTAAACAGGAAATACCTCAATGACGCAAAGGATAAATCTAGTTGATTCAGCACAGAGCATGGTAAAGTTCTACGAAATTATATTATTGAGTTAGGACTAAAGTGAATACACCATTCGATGCCTTTTTTTATGCTGATTACGAATATAATAAGCATTTCTATCGGAAATGAATTTAAGCCCCCCCCCCTATATATGCCAATTCAGGGTTAGGTTAGGTTAGGTTGGGTTAGGTATAGCCTATATAGGGGGGGGGGGGGGGCTGAAATTCATTTCCGATAGAAATGCTTATTATATTCGTAATCAGCATAAAAAAAGGCATCGAATGGTGTATTCACTTTAGTCCTAACTCAATAATATGATTTCGTAGAACTTTACCCAGAGCATTTCAAGAGACATTTTGGTAAATTTTTACCAAATCATATTATTTACTTACGAATAAAGTGAATACACCACTCGGATGCCTTTTTTTATGCTCTTTCCAAATATAATAATCATTTTTGTCGGAAATGAATTTTACCCCCACCCCTATATATACCATTCAGGGCATATATTTTCAAATTAGGGGGGGGGGGCAAATATTATTTCTGATGTAAATGGGAGGTAAGTTTAACCTTTACCCCCACCCCCATGGGCGTAGGGAGGGGGGTAGCTGCCCCCCTAGACCTTCAAATTTACATTAGATATGGCTGAAAAAGTAGATGGTTTGGAAAAAGCAGTTGATAAAACTCCATCACACTATCGACTGCCCCCCCTAGACAATATGCTGCCTACGCCCATGCCCACCCCCCTAATGTGCAAATATATACCCTGAATTGGTATAGGGGTGGGGGTAAAATTCATTTCCGACAAAAATGATTATTATATTTGGATAGAGCATAAAAAAAGGCACCGAGTGGTATATTTCACTTTATTCGTAGGTCAATAATATGATTTGGTAAAAATTTACCGAAATTTTACGAGTTGCTACCTCTGCAATAAGCATTTCCATGAATTATTTAAAAAAAAAAAATCAATTTCTTTAAGCAAGCTGAACCTCCAAAACTAGAAAGTTAAGATTGAAAATAGGACTTTAACCCTGGAAAAAGGCAGAAAGCTGGCTTAGTATACGCCTGTATTTACAGGGGCGTAGCTAAAGTATTTTTATTGGAGGAGCAAGAGGGGGTGCTATTGAAGTAGGGGCTATCCAAGCGGCAGTGAAGAAAAGTGGCTATTAACAAACATGCTACTTGGTGAATCTAAAACATTACGCAATAAATTATAAACAATAAACGGTAGTTGTGAAGAATCCAGTAAACCCGCGGGAAAGACCGCATCGAAATCTCAAAGATGTTTAATGAAAAACATACTTTCGCTGCATAGTGAGGTAATGCTCACTCGTGACAAAGATTTAAACTTTAGTTTTTTGGGGTTGAAGGGGCAAAAAAGAGTATTTAGGTTAGGTTACGTATTTAATATATGCTATGTTTTACCCCCCCCACCCCTAATTTACAACTATATAGCCCAAATTTGTTTCTGAAATATTATATTTGCATCCTATTTTGTTTTATTTCACTAGCATCAACGAAACCTCACTTATTATGTGTTTACTGGATCCTTAACAAGTACCCAATAAACACACATTAATCAATCATAAATAATAAGTGCTGGTGCTTGGCTTTTACTAAAATTGTCAGCGGTGAGCTGCTGCAGACGACAGTAGCAGAGCGTAGACAAGCTTTCAGGTGGACGATGTTAAATGCCGTATACACTCAGCTTTTTCAGCCTAATTCACCACTAATGCTGCAAAAAATATCCCCCTCCACTTTCTCCAACCCCCACGCTCAGCACAGGATGCTCAATCTCATAATTGAACCAAATTCTATTCTAATAGCCCCAGGTATCGCGCTATTTATTTGCTCGTAATCTTGAATGGATTTTGACTTTGTAAGATTTAATTTGTTGTACTAAACTTTTAACATACATGATTTATTTAAATATTATTTATCAGTTTTATCAATTTAATTTTTTTGGGGGGGTTAGCAGATTTATATTAATTAATAGCATCGACATCAGCGGGCCACATAAAGCCGAAACAAAAATCATAGGCAACGCAATAGCTCTGTCTAAGTAAAGATACTGGATAAGTCAAAGTATTACCACAGATTGTGAAACATTATAAAGTGGCATATACCCCACAATTAAATAGCTACCGTATTTCAAATTTGAAAGTATTTGAAAAGTTAAAGTTAAGATTAGAATTATTAACTTATCCATTGGACATTATTTGACAAAGAATATCCAGAAAATCTGAACAAATCTTGGCATCATTGCGGCAGAAACCTTAAACCAATTAAAAATTGCCAGGGATGTCAATTGGAAGGGAAGATTGACTCTTAGAGTTTGAAAATTACCTTACCCTTTGTATTTTCCTTTAAAAAAATGAATTCTATAGATTTTCTTGTGTAAATCAGGATATGGGGGATATGCGTTTCCGGAAGGGCGTTGCACTGAATATCCTGTTTATGTCTATAATTCCCTTCACAAGCAAAGATCGGTCTCCTAGTACTGCATGATGAAACTGATAACAATAGAAAAAGAGAATGGGTTCATACCGCTTATACGTGCACAAAAAAAGTCTAAATTGTGAGAAAAGCATACATATTTTGTTTAAATTCAAATTATTCTATTCTCGGCAGATATTTCGTACAACATGCTGATGCAGGGGTAAATGTCCCACAAGCAGCGCTGGCATTGTGTGAAATGCGACTAATAACAGTAATAATCCACCAAACATCTATGCCAATTCTTTTTTTGGAGCTGGTTAAAAGAAATATTTAGAAAAGCGAAAAAAGCAAGAAGTCAGCATAGTATTGCACATAGAGGCTGTACTACATTAGTGGGTTAGGAGGTGAATCCAAAACGTAACGGATAGGACATTACCAGCGCTTATTAGGCATTTCGGTACTTTTGTCTTATAGCCACCACACTCAATATCTTGTATCGCGAACATGAGATAATAGCCGGTGTTCAGGGTCTTTATGTAGGAAACTACATTTTTCATGGTCTTTAGGTGGGAAGCTACATTGTACCTATATTTCAATTAAATATTTAATTAGTATTTTGGCTAGGTTAGGTTAGTTTAGGCTACGTATTTAATATAATACGGTCTGGACCCCCCCCCCCCTCCAAAAATTCTTTGTTGCAGTTTTCCTAATTTTGTTGATAAAGTATATTATATTCTCATTAATTTTTTTTTTCATTAAGGTTAACCAAACTTCACTTCTCGACAGAACTTGTAATAGCTATAAGACAAAAGTACCGGTATTTCAATGACAAATAAGAGAATCAGAGTTCCAATTAAATACTGGAAATAAAAATTAAAACAATTAATATGATTCCTGGAGAGGATCCCCCTCTGTCAAATTTCCTGACCCAACTACAACCGTTTGATCTATATGGTTATAATACGAATATCATTATAACACTAAGCCTTATTTTCTTTTTCAATGATTTCTTTTTTATCCAGGGAATTATCACTGTATATCTACCTTCTTATTCTTCAATGATTCGATTTCTGTCCTATTTGCAGATATTTTTCAGTGATTCGATTTCTGTCCTATTTGCAGATATTTTTTATTTCTAAGTTAAAGAAAAAAAATTAAGTTTTTTCAACTGAAAATAAGGAGCAACATTAAAACTGAAAACTAGCAGAAATTATTCTTTATATGAGGGGGGTGCCCCCATTTCGATACCTCACTCTTCACGCGAAAGTTTTTAGTAATCTTAAAAAAAAACTCCTTATTCTAATTAAGCGGCCCTTGTGTTTCAGGACTCGTTCTTAAAGAATTGGAACAAAAATCCAAACTTTAGCGTAAATAGCGAAACATAGAGGAATTGGTAACCCTCATCATATGCGGAAGAATTTATGTTTGTTTTAAGCTTTAATGTTGCCCCTTACTTTCAGTTGAAAAAGACTTTTTTTCAACTTAATTTCTGATTGTTTTTCAAATAATGCCGGAAATTCGTCTACTCCTCCATGGAAAATTTCCTCTTCCCGCAGAAAACTCCTCCAAGGAAAGTTCTACCCACGTTAAATACCCCCATCCGGAAAATCCCCCGGAATTTCTCCACATGTAAAATTGAGTCGGCAAAGAAAAAGTAAGATCAATAAATATAATTTCGTGTAGGAATTCTAGCAAATTACCCCATGTAAAATTTCTCCTGGGAATTTCACGCACTGAAAACTTCTCTCCCCTACTGGAAAGTCTCCCCGTGGAAAATCCCCCAGCAGAAAATGCTCCTCCGCCGGAAAATGTCTGTATACATCTCAATAACAAAAACTATACGTGAATAATAGGCTAATTTCATAACATACAGCCCTTTTTCCAGGGGGCTGTGGGGGGTCGTGTTATCCCCAAAGGCATAGCAATTGGACCTTTCAACTATGCTGAACAAAAAGACTATCTAAAAATTTTGATCAAACGACTTTGGGCAAAAAAGGGAGTGAGAGAAGGGCTAGTTGCGCTCCAATTTTTTGGTCACATAAAAAGGGCACTAGAACTGGTAATTTTCGTTTGAATGAGCTCTCTTCCGGTATTCTAGGACCATTGGTTGGATACGACCACCCCTGAGAAAAAAAAATAAAGTAAATAAACACGCATCCGTGATCTTTATTCTGTAAAAAATACAAATCCACATTTTTGCAGATAGGAGCTTGAAACCTCTACAGTAGGGTTCTCTGATACGCTGAATCTGACAGTACGGTTTTCATTAAGATTCCTTGAATTTCTGGGGACGTTTTCCCCCTTTTTCAATAATCAAGCAAATTTTCTCATGCTCGTAGCTTTGTATGGGTATCACTGAACTTAAATGAATTTTACATATTTGGAATCAGCATAAAACCCAATTCTTTTTATGTATCTATTGATATTGACACCCCTTCCTCGAAGTCCTAAGTTTTTCAAATTTTTCTTTCAAAAAAGGGGGATTTTCTCTTTCGTGTATTTCTCTTTCAAATTACCAATATATTTTTATCACTCTCCTCCCCCCCCCCCAAAAAACAACAAAAAAAAAACCTTCGTATGTGTCAGTTCATATCTTTGGATTTGCCGTCTCATTCCTGCACTATTCCGTAATATCACCTTTTTATATTTTGAACTGTACATAATATAAAAAAAATCTCAAATCTGATGGACACGAGAAAATGGTTACACATCAACCATTGTAAGGTTTCTACCAGAAGAATGCAACAGCTTGTTAGAAAATCAAAACGTTCATACTTTGCGCTGTTGCGATAGCGCAGTTGATATAACAATGTCTTCTGATTCTGGATTCCCTTGTTCTGCCCCGCCAGTTGCAAGGAAATCGGTCTAATTTCGACTTGTAGCAAGAATAATTTTCTTTCTTCAGTTCGGATTAATTTTTGCATCTCTGTTTCTCTCTAGCTCGAGACGGTTCTTATTAATGTGTAGTATTCGGGTAAATCATTTTTGGGCTTTCTGTGCATCTTTCTGTGCTCCTAAGCATGAGCTTCGAATGTTCAACTAAACACACAAATCCACGAAGTCCCAACGGGGCTCACCACTCACCAGTGACGTTCTTTCTTTCTGACGCTAAGTTTTGGCCCAGGTTCTCCAAAGAACCTTACTTTAACTGCTTGTCCTTGAAAGCAGAGTCCTTGGACCTATACCAAATACTTCCTAGCTTGCACGAAATCAAGTTATTTTTCAAACAGTTCGTGGTAACGAACTTTAAGTAAGAAGCGACCTGGCTCAATGGTAACCGAAACTCTAGAAAACGGTATTTTGATAACAATAGATGCATCAATAGAATCAGATTTTAATGCTGATTTCAAATACATAAGTTTCATGAAGTTTGGTCTTACCCATCAAAAGTTACGCGCCTGAGAAAATTTGGCTGATTTTCGAAAAAAGGGGGAAAGACCCCCTAAAAGTTATAGAACCTTAATGAAAATTACACCATCATATTCAGCGTATCAGAGAACCCTAATTTAGAGGTTTCAAGCTCCTATCTACAAAAATGTGGAATTTTGCGTATTTTGCCAGAAGAAAGATCACGGATGCGTGTTTATTTGTTTTTTTGTTGTTTTTTTTTCCCAGGGTGATCGTATCGACCCAGTGGTCCTAGAATATCGTGGGAGGGCTCATTGGAATAAAAATTAAAAGATCTAGTGCCCTTTTTACGTTACAAAAAAATGGAGGGCAACTAGACCCCTTCCCACGCTCATTTTTTTCCCAAAGTCACCCGATCAAAATTTTGAGATAGCCATTTTGTTCAGCATGTTCGAAAATATGATAAGTATGTCTTTTAGGATGACTTAATCCCCCGAAGTTCCCGGGGGAGGGCTGAAAGTTATGAACTTTGCCCTATGTTAACATATAGTATTGGTTATTGGGAAGTATACAGACGTTTTTCAGGGGGGATTTTTTTCTGGTAGTGGGGGGTGGGGGTGGGGGGTTATGTGGGAGGATCTTTCCATGAAGGAAGTTTTCATGGGGGAAGGGACATTGTTATGAAGGGGACGCCGGATTTCCCAGCATTATTTAAAAAAAGATCAGAAATTAAATAATAAAAAAAAAGTTTTTCAACTGCAACAGCAGCAACATCAAAACTGAAAACGAACAAAAAATATTTTATATATGATCGGGTTCACCCCCTAGTCAATACCTCGCTATTTAAGCCAAAAATTTTTTAGTACTTTCATACGAGCTATTTATTCTAATTAACGGCCTTTGTGATTAAGCGGTCATTTTTAAAGAATTAGAACAAAATTCGAACTTTAGCTTAAAGAGCAAGGTATTGACTATGGGGCGAACCCCCTAATATACGCATTAAACATAAATGAATATAGAAGTTCGTTACGTAAGTTAATTCGTAAGTTACGTATATTTATTACTGATAAAAACGTTCGTAAATAAAATTAAACAAGTTTCGAGAAAGCCATTTAACTAAATAAAAGTAAAATTAATATGCAAATTTTGTTTTAATTATTCATGTACGGTGAGCCAAAATCAAAACCTACATTAATACAAAAACGTTCAAAAATTAAATAAAAAAAACAAGTTTTTTTAACTGAAAGTAAGGAACGACGTTAAAACTGAAAACGAACAGAAATTATTCCGTATATGAAAGGGTCTGTCCCCAGTCCCCTCCTCAACGCCTCGCTCTTTACGTTAAAGTTTGACTTTCTCACACCTCTATTTTTTTAAACAATAAAAAACTTCAGCGTAAAGAGCGAGGCGTTGAGGAGGGGACAGTCCCTTTCATATACGGAATAATTTCTGTTCGTTTTAAGTTTTAACATCGTTCTTACTTTCAGTTAAAAAAAACTTTTTTTTATTTAATTCGTCAAACAGATCCATTCTCGACACGTTAAGGGAAGAAGTTAAAATTTGCTTAATTTCGTCGGTCAAAGCTTCTGCGTTTCGTTCCATCTTACGGCTTGGTTGACATTTAAGAAAATAAAAACACTTTTTTGGCCTTAAATTTTTTTTTTGTGTGTATGTGTGAGTAAGTGTATTTTAAATATTAATATCAATTAGTGTTGCGCATAATTCTACCCTGGACACTTGCACAATATAAATAATATGCTGTTAAACATTGCGGTAAATAAATAATTCTTATGTCCACATGTGTTATGTAAGGTCTTACGTAGCGTTATTCAGGTCGAGGTAGGTCTTTTAAGTAAGTTCCAAGGACATGAAAATAATAACTTGTTTGTCCCTGGACCCCTTTAAGGTCTATTCATATCCAAAAATCTCGATTGTCTAAGATTTACCTTTGGTTGTTTCATAATTAAAACGTTTTTAGGGCAGTATCTAAATTTCTTAATAGTACCACGCTGAACCGTAAAAAAATAACAGCAAGTAATTAGTCAAATTTGACAATTAGTCAAATTCTGTCCGTAAAATTTTAAACATTAACAATATGTTGATTCCCAGAGACTACAATGCCTTTAAAGGAAAGCTACACCTTCGGGTGTCACATGATCAGGACCGTATCCAGGATTTTTTTTTCGGGAGGGTGGGGGGATGGTACTAAAGGGTATTTTTGGGGGGCGGGGGTACAAAAAAAACTTCAAAAACGCATAAAAAAATGTGTTTATATTCATTTTTGTAACGTTTTTGCGAGTCGGACAAACATTTTGAAAACACCCTAACCTCTCCCCCCCCCTAGATACGACCTTGCACATGATAATGGATTTTTGCTGATTTTCCCCCTCGTATTTCTTTTTTTAATTTGGAGCCCGCTCCAGTCAAAAAGTGCATAACTATAGAAAAAAAAATTGAATCCCCAGTTTTTACTAATTTTTAAAGATAAATATGGATGAATAAGTTTCTACCCAACCAATTCAAACAGTTCTATTTCATTAAGCGTTACAGAATTATGTGTGGGTGGAAGGACAGGACACTAAAAAGCGAAGTGGAGGGTTCTTAATAGTAAACTCTATTCAAATTTCCCCCTAATTTGAAACATTATTGAGTAGCTGAATTTATTATTTTTCTTTTTTCAGTTGTTCATTCATTGTGGATGTGTTTTTCTTTTCCTTGTCATTTTTATGTCAATACAACACATTTCCGTAAGTCTTTTTGAAAAATAAATATGGTATGCTATGCAATAAATTATATGAGAACGTAGCATAAGAGTGAATGAAAATATTGTCACGCTAATGTGCTGACAAAATATCAAGTAATATCAAACCTCATAGACGTAATTATTATAGTTGACATTGCTGAGCGGAAACATGTTAATATTAAGCAGACAAAAAGTTAAAAAAAAGAATAGAAGCATCAGTGTTGCCATAAAGCATAATTGCGAATTAAATATGGTGCACCAAAAAAAGTACAGCATCAAACATGTTCCCCATCTTAAACGGCAGCGAATGCAACCTCTGAAACTTTTAAAACGCTGTATATTTTTGAACTTACTGAATTTTTAGGATGCCAAGCACAGTGAAAATGATATCCAATCGTTTGAAATGGTCAACAGTACCTATCCAGTTATGCAGTTTTTGACGGCGCCAAATTTAAGAAAACGAAACGAGGGTAAAAAACCAGCAAAAAGTAAGCTAAAAACCACAGTTCATATAATTATCCAGTAAGCTTATCGCAGATCATTTCCGGTCTTCGTTCTCGGTGCGAACAAAAAGCTCCTCCCACTTATTTCTGCATTAGCGGGAATGCGGGTTAGTCTGTTTCCGATTGTTTCCAACAAAGTGCATTATTCGTAATAGCGGGTTTCCACTTGTTTCCGATTAGATCACAGTCTGACTTGTCTACCCGTGAAAAGATCTGACTTCGCTTATGTTTATATCTGCAAAAACGTTCTCCGGAGCACTCACACCCCGGTCCGGGTTTTTATAATGGGTGAGATAGAGAATGATCATACTGGATAATTATATGAACTGTGCTAAAAACATACAACACCAAGCAGCTTAAATCCGTTTGGCCTTCCTATGGAGCTGTAGTTGACCTTGATAATTCTTAGATTGTTAATGTTGTTTTTACGGACAAAGAACGTTGTCAGAGATGACAAATTGGTTTTGCTTGTTTACTTTCACGATTTAATGAGGCAACGCTGGCAAAAATGTGACGGTGTCCTAAATACTTAACAATTTTAAAACAACCAAAAGAAAAATCTAAGAAAGTTGCAGTTTTCAGGTATGAGTAGATCTCAAATGACTCCAAGGGGGGGGGGGGTCAAATATTTTGATTTTGATACCGTTGGTACTTAAAGCTTTTTGTTCCCTTTTGATTAGCTAATAGCTGCTTAAAACCTGATAGGAGTGCATACTTTTCAAGAGAGAAACGGGGTGTCATTTTTAGGGCTAAGACACAGGAAGTTACTTCTGAGGTCATTTCAAAACAGAAAAAGGGACGAACTATGCGAAATTTATAATGATATCGCGAAATCATAAATATCGCAAGATTTTTGGAACTACGGACCAGAGGCCACAATCCCCAGCGTATGTGCTTGGTTATGTATAATGTGAGATTCGTACGTATTTACCGTGTTTGTACCAACTGAAGTTCCACACAAATTAAAGTCATATGTCGAATCTGATATACTTAACAGTTCAAATCTTAATATTAAATAAATTTAAACTGAAAAAGTGGTATCCGTAGTTAAGTAGCAATTCTTTTATTCAGATCAAAGCTTTTTTTACAGGCTAATTCAAAGGTCACAACAAAGAAAGGTGGAGAGTCAGAAAAGATATGGTGTTCCAAAAACAGACACTTCCGGTACATATCATAGGCAGCGCAATCGCGCTGCCTAAGTAAAGAACGATGTTGACACAATGTATTATTTATTACCCCTTTTTTTGATGGAAATCTTCGAAGAGAAGAATATATGAATTATTGATTATTATGAATTACGAATTAAATACTTAACTAAACATAGAAATGCTAAAAAAAAACAAGAACTCTTAAGTTAAAAAATAATGCATTCATTATCATGACGAAAAAATGGTTGCAATTTGAATTTTAACAATGTACATAGAATACATTTTCTCAAATCATGTGTCATAGTTTTGGCAGGTATAGACTACAATACTTAAGCGTGATCGACCATATTTTTCTAATTTCATATTCCAGAACAAATTTTGAAAAGTATATATTGAGCTATATAACAATTCAAATTTTAGCCGACAAGTGAATAGGCTATAAACTGATAAATCAATGCCTTGTCAAGGCGGAGCGGTTAATATCAGCGACAATGAAAGAGCGTTCAATTTAGATATGAATTACTTATGAACAGGGAAGCAAATTACTATCGGGGGGGGGGGGGTGAAAGGCACTTGCCTCCTCTAGATCTCGGCTATCCCCCTCCAGGCTCTCCCCCTCCCTTTTCATTTGCCTCATCCGGCAGATTCAAACATAAACAATTTTTATGATAGTATTTGTGATAAGAAGTATATTATATATTTTATTAATATACCTTGGTATTCAAATAATGCATATTGTCTATGACTCAATTTGGCACATACTCTCTTTCGAATGTTTTCAAGTATACACTACTTCAGGCTGTTTATTGGAAAATGAGTTTGTCCCTTCCAAGATTTTATTTTCAATTTACCCCAGTACTTATGAAGTCAAACAAATAGCTAGTTAAATGCTTCTTTAATACTCTATCACCACCACAGTTTATAGACAGTAAGCTTATCGCAGATAATTTCTGGTCTTCGGTCTCGGTGCGAACAAAAAGCTCCTCCCACTTGTTTCTGCCTTAGCGGATTAGTCTGTTATCGTCAATCACTGAGAAATGGTTACCAAGTGCATTATTCGTAATAGCGGGTTTCCACTTGTTTCGTGTCCAAGAGAAATCTGAATTGTCTACCCGCGAAAAGATCTGATAACGCCTATGTTTCTATCTGCAAAAACGTTCTCCGGAGCACTCGCACCCCTGTCCGTGTTTTTATAATGGGAGAGATAGAGAATGATCATACTGCTAATTCTATAAACTGTGATCACCACTAAAGATATCATTTGAGCCTATGGGAAGGTTTCCGTTCTCAAGATATTTCTACACCGAGGTTTGTTTTTATTAAATTATTCTAGTCATTACTATTTACGAATTGTTCACAGCATGGGCGTACGTAGCTTCTTCTCTAGGGGGGGGGGGCGATTCTTTGATGAAGGGTGGGGGGCTGAAGTTATATTGGCAATTAACAAAACCTTACATTGCCAGCAAGTTCTATCTTATACTTATGAAATCTTTATTAATAAGTAATCACCAAAAATCAAAAAACGTCGAGAAGTTTCAGCATTAATCAATCTTCTTAGATTAGAGCAAAATCTTTTCAAGACATTATAGATAATTGCTTTTTGTTTGACATTTATTCTGTCATTCCGGCTGTTTATTTCCAACTTTTTCAACCATCTACCTTTTATCAACTGTTGTTTTTTACCATCTATCTTTTTTCAACTGCTTTTTCAGCCATATCTAGTGCAAATTTGAAGTTCTAGGGTGGGGCAGCTGCCCCTCTCCCTTCCGAACGCCCATGGTGTCCAACTCGCAAAAACATAATAGAAATGCATAAAAACACATTTTTGATGCGTTTAAAAAATTGTAACCTCCAAAAAAATACCCCCCGAATTAAAATCCTAGGTAAGGCCCTGACTACATGATATAAAAGAGATGTCTATAAGTTGTATATAAATTACAGTTTGTGGATTAAGGGTTTTAATATTTAACTTTATATTCCAAGATAGCTCATTTATAGCACATTTAGTTGTTTTGTGTCAATTTTTCTATTTTCTTTTTCTCATTCATTTTGTTTTGTTTGTCTAGAATCAAGTTATAAGCATTGATAAGTTTAAATGCCCTTGCTATATGAGATACATGACCTTACTAGAAATAGCTATTGCAAAAAGTTAAACAAGGTATTTTAGCCTTATGAGCAAAAACACATCTACCGAGTGAGGAAAATGGGGGTTAGGGGAGGGACTGATATTTCGTAGGATGAGAGAGCTTCCACCCATCCAGACAGAAATTTTAGATTCCTCTCTCCCCCTCGAGACCACATTTGCGGATGCCCCGTGCTTATAGAAGTGCAACATACAAGCATATGATTGTTTTTGAACATTTTAAAATGCGCATAATAAAAAATGGTAAAAGAATAGGTTACATATTAGAGGAATACATGTATTAAAAAAATACGAACCTGCTTCACATTTTCTACCCGTGAAACCATATACACAAGCACATCTGTCTGGGCCAATACAACGCCCACCATTTTGACAAGGCTCTGAACAAATTGCTACAAAAAAGAACCGGTATAAATATTAGAACTAGTGAATATATTTAAAAAATCTCATTAGAGATAAGATTGTACAGTTTAGTTTCAAAATTATCCTAGACGTTAGCAACTTTCAACGTACCTTGTCCCAACTGTAGCCTTTGACCTATTTACTTGCCCGTCTTTCGATGGAAAGGTTTCCAATAAAGTAGAACCTGTAATCAGGCACGTACGCAGTAATCTGTTTTTTTTTTGGGGGGGAGCAAATTCTTCAAATCCCTTATTCTGTGAGAAGTGTCAGAAAATTATGGGAAAGCCAAAAAAATCATGACATTCCAGGGGGGTTGGAGGCCCCCCGGCGTACGTCCCTGCCTGCAATGTAAACTACTTGCTTATGTTTCGATATTTCTAAAATTACCTTTTCCGCTCTTTTAAACTTATTGAAGTTGAGCTACAACCAAGGCGTGCATGTAAAATCAAAGGAGCCTAATCTATAAAGAAATTTAAATTTGACTCCTGTTTAAGAATAAAAATTGTTTAATTTGAAAACGGAAATTCCGTTCAAAGGACGGGATTCCGTTCTTTTGAGTTCATTAAAGTATTCCGTCCCCAGGTTATTCATCAAAATGACCGATCTCTATATATACTGTGGAACATTGTGCCCATGTCACGATTTTTTCAAGCCAACTACAAATGTTTCCCGAATACAATTTTGCTGCATTTTTGAATTACAAAAAAAACTTCTTATCGGTTAGATTAAATCCTTAGCGTCAGAAAGAGCAATGTTTTTGAAAAAAAAGTTTTTTTCTACTATAAATAAAAAGTGACGTTAAAACAAACGTCTCTGGCGCCATACAAATCTACTTACAGGCTTCTAATCACCTAATCATAAAGGCTCTTTGGTCGGTAAAGGAGAGGGAAGACATACTAGTCATTTAAGCATAAATTCAGGGAGAAAAAAAAGAAAGGAAAAAAGGAGGATTACTAAGAATATATCACGAAACCGTAAGGAAAAAATAAATAGAAGAAAAAATGAATACGTGAATTAAATAGATTAAGTAAAATAAAATAGATTTCAATCAATGCAACGAAAAAAAGAAAAGAAAAAACAAACATCTAAGAAGCCAAATACAAAGGAGGGATGTGACAAAAACAACGTTAGTGGAAAATCAAGAAGAAACAGAGGCCTGAACAAGGCTTAATAAGACTTTTAGACAAAAATGACATCTTAGGAGAAGTTCAACTCATTTTATGTCAAGTTGTTATCGACATGAAAAGAAAATAAATTCCACCGAAACGCTGCGTTTCCGAACGAATCTGTTTCAAGCCGTTGTATATAGGCTAGTGAGGGCAAGCTTCTAAGATTTTTTTCCATATTCTTTTTCTTCGGAGAAGTTTTAAATTTTTCATCTGTAAAAACACTTTACAATGTATGGTCACCCAAGGGGAGGAAAGCTCAACCTATGTCTTCATTGGATTATCCGTTTAAAAAAGTGATCCTTACCCTCAGCACAGTTTTCTCCAGTATAACCTGGTTTACAAACACACTTTCCATTGATACACCTTCCACCATTGGAGCAAGTAGCACGACACTGCGCTTCCAACAGTTCTAAAATGAAGAAAAAAATATACCAAAATTTATATACGATAAAAGGGGATTCAATTAAGAGCTTGCCGTGCCCACTTTGGAGGTTGAAACTGCAAATGTACATGCGGATATAAAACTTTATAGAAATAGAGTTGACGTACAGAAAAGTGCACACATATATATTTTTTTTTTTTAGGGGGGGGGGGGCAAAAATTGAAAAGAAAACGCAAGAAGTTAGGACAAAATAGCAATCACGTGGAAAATCGTAAACATCTTTAGATTTTGAGATGATGGCAGGGATCCAAAATTCCCTCCTCACCCTTTGTAAACGCCTAGGTAACTCACCTCTCTCAACGCCTGGGTACTTCTACATAACAGGTTTTAAGGTAAAGTAGGGCAATATATACCTAATTTAATACAGAACTGTCAGAATCCAGGATACACCTAGATGAATGTGAGTATTGTGGCTATGAGATGCAAGTGACATGGATCTGACATTGTCCCATCAGAATCAGAATGTCGCCTCTTTCAAACCTGAGGTCATTTTGAAAGACAAGCATCTACGTAGCAATGAAAGGTCGACTTATAGTTTATAAGCTGTACATTCAAGGGTCTCCATTATAACAGATGAAAATAAATAATAATAATAATAATACAACAAGCTAGTAACAGAAAATTAACCTACTATTTATTTATTTATTTATTTTATTCAATAAAGGAGGAAGTCATAGGCTTGTCGCATAGAGTAATACACCTCGCTATGCTTGAGTAATACACCTCGCTCGGTCGTCTTTATTAGGAGGTTATTGATAACATCTGACAAAAAGATATATGCCAGAAAACAAAATGAAAAATCGTGTTCAACGAGCGTTGACTTAGTAAAGTAATGAGTCTCCTGTGCATTCTTTTTACCAGCCTAAATACATAGGACGGACGATCCAAGAAAGTTAGGTATGGTACCATCGACGTGAAATTAAAAATTCTGGCGTCTTTCTTTGAGGCCAAAATCGATCAGGGGGCAAACATCCCGTCGTTCAACGTCGTTTGTACCCCGGATGCGTCACAGCACCATATGCCATCGGATTGAATTATCGAAAACGACGGTTTTAATCAGAACAGTTGTAAGATTTAGTTAGAATGATAATTTTCTTATAAACCGCAACATGATCCGTGCAACCTCAAAAGTGAGGGCGCCAAATTATGGAAAAACCCATTTAAAACAAAGGTTACGCATACACATTTTAGTAGAAAGGTAGGCATGTTATACCTTGTTGAAATCAGTTATACAAAAATTTTCAATCTACATAATTAGAGTGCCCAGAGTGGGGCCCTTGGCCTGGGCCCACTCTTCCCCCAAATTTCTATATAGACATTCTCTAACTCTTTCCAGCCGTGATCACTCAGAGTTCGTTTACGGAACTGTAATATCATAGTCAGTGCAATAGCGCTGCCTAAGTAAAGAACGATCTGGGCACAATGTATTGTTTTTTTTTTTTAGACCAGGGCACTTCGTATCGAAGGAGTTGTCGTAGAAACTTCGAAAAGAGCTCATTCGATTGGAAACTGGAAGGACTTGTGCCCTTTTTGATAGCCGAAAGTGATACGAGGGCAACTAACACCCCTTCCACGCCCACAATTTCCCCAAACACATCCAATCAAGTTTGAAATAACCATTTTGTTCAACGTATTTGATTTCCAGATGGAATTATGTTTTTGAGGAGGAAACTCCCCCAACAGCCCTCAGGGCAATGATTGTAAGGTATGCCCTAAGGGCATATAAGATTTTTATAGAAAGCCTTGTCGTAGAATCTTCAAAAAGGGCTCATTCCATGGGAAATTCAAAGAGCTAGTGGCCTTTTTAATAGTTGACAGTGATTGGAGAGCAACTGACCCCCCCCCCCTCTCGCGCCCACCATTTCCACAAACACATCCAATCAAAATTTTGAGACATCCATTTTTTTCGACGTAGTTGAAAATTCTGGATATTATGTCTTTGAGGATGAAAAACCTCCCAAACCCGTCGGGGCAAGGGTTGTAAGTTATGCCATGGGGGCACGTAAGGTTTTTATAAAGAGTGTTGTCATAGAGGCTTCGAAAACTTCGAAGGGCTGGTGCCCTTTTTAATAGTCAAAGTGATTAGAGGAAAACTTACACCCCTCCCACGCCACAATTTCCCCAAACGTATCCAATAAAAATTTTGAGATAGCCATTTTGTTCAACGTAGTTGAAAAGTCCGGAAATTATGTCTTTGAGGATAACACTCCCCAGAATCCTCAGCACAAGCGTACTTTGTACTTTACTGAAAAAAATTCTTTTAAATGTTTTCATTTTTATAACTTTAAGAAATCAAAAAGTAATTAAGATTTTAAGGTATAAATATCAGCATATATATATTAAACTGACAATGAACTTTTTTTCACTAAATTCATTTGATTCTTTTTCAGTAAAGTACAAATTATATTCTGGCTTTTAGAAAGCATAGGGTTTAGAACCCTACTCAGATTAATTTCTGCTCGTTTTGAGTTTGACTTATTTTAATTCATAATTGTTTTGGGTTCTATTTATTTATTGATATTGATTTGTGGTAGTTGTATGCCTGGTAGATTATTTGGTTCTATTTTTGTTCATTTTTGGTTTAATGGAGTTCTTTACTTTAAAAGAAAAAAATTATTTTGTGCAAAAATTTTTTTGATTAATGTGATTAAATGTTAATCACTAAACATCGGTCATACCGTAGTGCCGTGATGAATTTCCTAAATATATGCACAGTAATGACTGCCTTTTTGCTAAGGAGGGCCCTATGACAGAAGGGAACCCTTCGAAATGGCAAGGTAAATAGTGTATTAGGGTGTTGATTATAGGGATAAAAAGAAATAGACCCTCCAGGGCCAGTAATAGCGCACAGGGCGTCGAAACAACATTTCAGTTGCTGGGTCTTTTTCAATGACGGTTCTGGTCTCTATTGCGCCCAGGGAAAAATCTTGATTGGCCCCCTCCCCCTGTCTTCCAAAATATTTCACGCCAAATTTTTACAAGAATTTCATTTATTGATAACATTTTACCAACTGCAAATTCCGTTTTGTTTTAACCAAATAAAATTTCAAAAATTACAGAATGATTTCAACCGTTGGATTGTTTACTTGAAAATTTGTACCCCTAAAATTTCTGCACCTGGAGCAGGTGTCCCTCTGTCCCCCCTAAAACCACCTCTATAGCACAAAACCATGCATTTTTAAGTGTAAAAGCACAAAACCATATGAACTTGTAAATCGTTACTTTGGAGAAAACCTTTATTTAAGACATCTCTAAAAAAAACCTAGATGCTCAAAAATAAATAATAAAAAAAAACAACAAGAAAAACACTAGTAAAAAGTGACATTTTTTGAACCAAATTTATATCAAATTAGAAATGTTGGGCCTAATTTCTAAAATGTGTGACTTTTTTGCCCTTTTATGTCGTTATATCCAAACACATAGCAGTGTGTCCTTTTGATATAAAATGTGTCTAGTTGGCACCCTATTTTAGTGGTGAAGGTTGTTCCTTTGTTATTTGAATATTCTGCAATTACGGTAGCTAACTGTCTAGTCCAGTTTTTCTTCCTTTTTCCGTTGATAAAGGATTATGAAAGTGAAGATCAAATATTCGGGCTATTTTAAGTAGCTATTTTTTCAACATATTTACAGTGTCTTAACATTTTTAAGAATTAATACTTATTTTCCTTTCATTTTAATTATAAAGGGAAAGGCGGTATCATCGACGGAATTATCCACCAATCTCAATAGACCATTTTTTTTTAGCAAGGGGTTTTCCCATGACACCATATCTTCTTCAGGCATTTATAATCTCTGGCAGGACCGATAATTCAATATGCTACATATGCTTTCATAACTATCCACCTAGGCAAGCTCAGAATGTGCAAACACATTTTGCTCTGTCGATACGATGCACCTTTCAAACAGTTCGTCGTAACGAACTGTAAGTAAGGAGCGACCCGGCTCAATAGTAACCGAAACTCTAAAAAACGGAATTTGATACCAGTAGATACATCAACAGAATTTGATTTTTATGCGGATTTCAAATACATAAGTTTTTTATCAAGTTTAGTCTTACCCATCAAAAGTTACGAGCCTGAAAAAATGTGTCTTATTTTCGAAAAAGGGGGAAACACCCCCAAAAGTAGTAGAATCTTAATGAAAACCACACCATCAGATTAAGTGTATCAGAAAACCCTACCTGTCCCTACCGTAGACGTTTCAAGCTCCTATCTGCAAAAATGTGGAATTTTGTATCTTTCTGCCAGATGAAAGATCATGGATGCTTGTTTTTTTTTTTTTTTTTTTTTTTTTTTTTTTGTTCAGGGGTGATCGTATCGATCCAGTGGTCCTAGAATGTCGTGAGGGGACTCATTCGAACGGAAATTAAAAGTTCTAGTGCCTTTTTTAAGTGACAAATAAAATTGGAGGGCAACTAGGCCCCCTCCCACGCTCATTTTCCCCAAAGTCACCTGATCAAAATTTTGAGATAGCCATTTTGTTCAGCATAGTCAAAAATTTAATAAATATGTCTTAGAGGATGACTTCATCCCACACAGTTCGCGGGGGAAGGGCTGCAAGTTATGAACTGTGCCCATTGTTTACATATAGTATTGGTTTTTGGGAAGTATACAGACGTTTTCAGGAGGGATTTTTTCCGGTAGCGGGGTTGGGGTCGGAGGAAGGGATTACGTGGGAGGATCTTTCCATGGAGGATATTTTCATGGGGGAAGGGACATTTCTATGAAAGGGCGCCAGATTTCCCAGCATTATATAAAACAAATTAAATAAAAAAAACAAGTTTTTTTTTCAACTGAAAGTAAGGAGCAACGTCATAACTTAAAACAAACCGAAATTATTACATATATGAGGGGGTTCACCCCCTAGTCAATACCTCAATCTATACGTTAAAGTGTTTTTTTTTTAGTACTTTCAAAATAGCTATCTATTCTAATTAAACGGCCTTTGTGATTCAGGGGTTTGTGATTCGAACAAAATTTGATCGTATCGTATCTGTCGTATCGTACGAAAAATCATAAAAAGTAAAATTAATATGTAAATTTCGTTTTAATTATTCGTGTACGGTGAGCCAAAATCAAAGCTGCAGTCATTCAAAAACGTTCAGAAATTAAATAAAAAAAAGTTTTTTAACTGAAAGTAAGGAGCGACATTAAAACTTAAAACGAACAGAAATTATTCCGTATATGAAAGGGGCTGTCCCCTCATCAACGCCTCACTCTTTACGCTAAAGTTTTTTTTTATTGTTTTAAGAAAGAGAGTTGTGAGAAAGAGTTAAACTTTAGCGTAAAGAGCGAGGCGTTGAGGAGGGGACAGCCTTTTTCGTATACGGAATAATTTCTGCTCGTTTTAAGTTTTAATGTCGCTCCTTTCTTTTAGTTAAAAAAACTTGTTTTTTAATTTAATTCTTTTAGGCATGTTGGACCTATGTTGGTTAGATGTACCCGAAAATATTGAACATATTAAGGAATTATCTGAGTTTGTGTTTCTAGTTAAAGGACTTTGTTTTAGTATGTATAGGTAAAGGGATTACTCTCCAGTTATATAATGTAGATGTCCAAAGTGTAAATGAATATTTTTGCGTGTGTATTTAAGGGGTTAACTATTATTAATTAAGGTTAGTAAAGTTATGCATATTTAAAATTTTAAAATAAAATTATAATTAGAATTGTCCTAAAACAGACCTCAGAGTTGTTAATTGAAATCTGTATTATTTGTTATGTTTTTTTCTCTTGTTATTATTCTGTTTTGTGTTTTGTTGTTTAATAAATTTCTCTCTCTCTTTCTCTCTTTCTCTCTCTCTCTCTCTCTCTCTCTCTCTCTTCCTCTCCCTCTCTCTCTCTGTCATTATTGTGAAAATATAAATAACGTCCCTTGCTTTGAAGTACCATTCTATTGCCATGACAGCGAAATGTTGGTGTTCTGGATCCTTCAAAATATAGCGCTGGTTTTAAGAAGATTCATTTCTAGGGCCAATTGACACGAGGAATTGCTGGTTTCGATCATTCAGCATGCTTATTGATTTCAAGGGATGAATTAAGGTCACTCTTGTCACTCAATGACATATTTCATTATTTCATCACTTGGAGTGTCATGCTGTCTCGGCTCTGATAAACCTTAAACATAGAGGCTGCCAGAAGGGAAAATTCACATGGAAAAGTTTATCTTTTGAGTTCACATATATTTCTATGACATCATCTTTCTCAAACACTAAGATTTCCGATACTCAGATAACATTGTACATCATGGCGATTAGCCAAAGAAATGGTTAAGAATCCATGGAAAAGGGTTGTTTCAAAAAGTAATGTCACTCTTTCACATCATAGAATAAATCTTTCCATACGTTTTTGAACCTTGGAATTGAGTCCCGCTGTCAAAGTCCATTCAATCACATTGAAATTCTGGGTTCTTAACTTCGTATATTTTTACTTGATATACCAAAAAATTCAACATTCGTGTTTGTGTGTGTGTGTGGGGGGGGGGGGGGGGGGTGCATGAAATGTCTTCGTTTTTCAAGGATTTAAAACTGAAGAATATTAGTTGGATCAGGAGTAGACCTAGCAGTAGATCTAAAAAGGTGTAGGCATAAGCATACATTAATAGAAAAAGGGAATTAGACTTTCGTGTGGTTTTCTAAAAAGCCAATTATTATTCTAAACTATAGGTTTAACTTTCAACAGCGGTGTAGCTTGAATTTAGTAGAATTTTGCGTTGTAACATCAATCTATTTTGGTACTTGTTAATAATAAGGAACACACTCAAAAATTACGCTTAGGTTACATCTTAGAAAACAGATTTTGTACCTACAAAAACAAGTGACGGATGATACAATGCACTGGACTTTGGGGATATATTAGGTTAGATTATTTTACCCCCATCCCCCACCCTAATGTGCGAACATATAGCCCAAATTACATTATTATATAAACTAAAGGTTATATGAAGGTTATATTTCATTAGGATTAACCTAACTTCACTTCTTGGGTGTGTTCCTTATTATTAACAAGTGCCATATTTTTTTTTGGTACTGGTGCATAATGCGGACACTTTTATATACTGCTAAAGAAGTCAAGTTTGGTTAATGCTAATGAAATAAAATAAAATAGGATGAATATATAATAGTTTATAAACAAATTTGGGCTATATATTTGCCCATTAGGGGGGGGGGGGGTAAAGCATAGCATATATTAAATACATAACCTAACCTTACCTAGGTACCTTCCCCCCCTAAAACCCAAAAACAACAGTTTAAATATCGTATACCCAATGAAAACCAGGCTATGCATTACATTACTCTATAGCGGTGTCTTGAATTAACCCGTCAAAACGGGTTTCTCGTGACTGGTTTCCATTGCAGTATATAAAAGTGTCTGCATTATACACCAATACCTTTTTTTCTTTTTTACATGTAAGGAGGATATCAAGCAGGGTCCTAGGCATTTACCCCCCCCCCTCCCTCCTGAGATTACCCTCGGAAAAATACCCCCCCCCGTGGAAAATAAGGCTTTCCAAATTTGAGAATTTTATTTGAGTTTTATTTCTTTTTAATTTCCGTAAGGGGAAGGAATTTTGGTACTTGTGTATTATGCGCCACTCACTCAAGTTTACGCTGTGTAAAATTCGAGAACACAACGGTTTTTTGGTTAGTTTCTTCGTTACTTTAGAAACAAATTTGGACTATATATTTGCACATTAGGAGGGGGGGGGTAAAGTATAGCGGGTCTGCATACAAAATGTGTTTGATACAATTATTCTGCATATTAGATAGATAGATAAATAGTGTATTTTAAAGCCAAATATACAGCCATGAATACAGTAGAACAACATAAATGAAAGGCACAAATAACATAAACTTTGATCAGCGATCATCATAAAACACTTAAATGAAACACTACATTAACCTAATAATAGTGCTTAATACTTGGAAAATCAGTCATTGAAAAAAAACTTAACACTTTGAAAACACTTAAATGAAACATTACATTTACTTTATACTGGGCGGAAGAATTGTTTTCTGTCTTCAAACTGTCCAAATACTTTACCCCCCGGAAAATCCCGCCATGTTATTTTACTGTGTTTATTACGGTATATTTGGCTCTAAAATACATTTATTTACCTATCTATCTAATATGCAGAATAATTGTATCAAACACATTTTGCATGCAGACCCGCTATACTTTACCCCCCCCCCCCTCCCCCCTAATGTGCAAATCTATCACCCAAATTTATTTCTAAAGTGACGAAACTAAACGGTGTGTTCTCGAATTTTACACAGCGTAAACTTGAGTGAGTAACGCATGATACACAAGTACCAAAATTCCTTCCCCCTACAGAAATTAAAAAATAAAACTCAAATAAAATTCTCAAATTTGAAAACCTTATTTTCCACGGGGGGGGGAGGGTATTTTCTGCGGGAGGGGTATTTTCCGGGGGGTATTTTACAGGGGGTAATCACCTGGGGGTGGGGGGGGGTAAACGCTGGCCACCATCAAGTAGGCACTTAAATGGGCATGGTTTTATAGTCCAGCTTGACAGCCCTTCAATGAAATGCCTAAATTTTCACGGTTCCTTAAAATTTTTCCAGCATCTTTCACACAACTCGCCTATTTTTGGGTAATGAAAAGCTCCCCTTCCCCCAAAAAATAATGCATACGTATGTGGTTTGTACCCCAAAATTAGTTCCCTAGTTACTCTGAATTTCCCACTACGTTTCTGCTATTTTATAACACTGTTGTACAACATACGCTAATGTTGGTTACAACTTCCAAAAATGCAATATTTGATGCACAACAGTGTTAAGACAATTGAAAAAAGAGATAAAATAAATAAAAGATTACCTTGCGGCCCCCTAATACCATTTGACCCGCCATTGTAGCCTCCTGGTATATCTCCTCTGCCACCACTGTAGTCACCTCGTGAGCCACTGTAATCTCCTCGTCCACTTCCTCCACAAGTCGTTCCCCATGTAGAGCCTTCACATAAACATATATTCGGCTTGGCGCATCTTCCGGTGCCGCAGCTTCTTACGCAAATAGCTGTGAAGGATGACATAGTTAACATTTAGTAAGATAAGTAAATATTTTGACAGGTTATGGTTAAAGTGCAAATATGGGTGATGATGTACGCAAGAAATATAATGAGCTAGTAAATACACTTAGTATATTGGAGGCGACAATATTGTAACATATATGTATATGATTGTTTTTGCATTGTAATTTCTTTCAGTAAATCGCGCAGGAATCTTGTAAGAGTTACTTTCTTATGCCAAAACCACACGCAAGAGGATGAGCCTTGGTGTCCATGCTCTCCAGGGAACCCCGAGGCTCTTACGATTTCCATCATACTCCGCCTATTCTAACTTTTTAACCTCCTCCGGACCTATTATATCCCCCTAAAAAGTAAACTTTTTTACACCTGCCCGATCCAAAGCGAGTGTTCTTCATTTTGTTTACAATGGTGAACATAGAAAAAAAATCTTTCTCGGACACCCTTTATTTCCATTCAAACGGAAACAAAAACTTATATGGTAGACAAGATTTTCCTTACTACATCACCGAAATTTACACAGACTAACACTGATCTGTGGACCAGAGGTTGAAAAACAGTGTTAAACCATCCTTCTGATTTGAAGGGAGAGGTATAAATTTGACCCTTATCTACACACACACAAAAAAAATATATCAGAAATACAAGGAAAAATGACCAGTTTGAATAGGGCGAAACCATCTTGGAAGAGGGAGGGATCGAGTATAGAATGACCCTCCAAACCTCCCTTCAATCCAGAAAGAGTTCGGTGTAAAAGGAGGAATTCAAAGGAGAAACGAATTTATTTGTGCATATGAACGAGTTATCACGTCGTGTACTACACGACGATCATGATAAGAGCTTCAACAAAACACGCAAATCACGTAAGGCAACTTTTTCTTCTTGGGCGAAATAAAAGAACAAGAAGAATACACGGGTTTACTGGATATGAATTGTTTATTTTAACAAACCATTATATAATTTAAGGGGTGCTACCATTTCGACTAACCGTCACAAGCACTAAACGTCATAACATCTAACTGTCAGAACCACTAACCGTCATAACATCGACAAAAAATTTAAAAGTTTATATAATAGTAATAAGTATATAATAGTTTACAAAAAAATTTCGGCTATATATTTGCACATCAGGGGAATAGGGTAAAGCATAGCATATATTAAATACGTACCCTAACCTAACTTAGGTACCTTTTCCCCCCTAAACACCAAAAAACTAGTTTTAAAATTTTAGATGTTATGACGGTTACTGGTTGTGACAGATTTTTTTGTCGATGTCCTGATGTTAGTGGTCCTGACGGTTAGATGTTATGACGCCTTCCCATAATTTAAGCGTTCAAACAGCCAATCTGACCAAGAACATAAAAAACAGCAGAGGAAGAAAACAATGCTGGTTTTGACTTTATTGGAAAGATAAAAAAAATGGGTTCTTACTCACGTGCTCAAGTATGGAGAATACTCGTAAATATATTTTAAATTTCTTTTTAGCGTCAATATTATTTTCTTTTCTTTTGGGGGAGTAGGGGTTATCCTTGTAACTGGGTAAATTACAAATTCAATAAGGCTAAAGCCTCACAAAAGAAATTGGATCATGTTGGCTTCTGAAATGCTCAATTAACTAAAATTACTTACGAACAATACAGAGTCCTGTTCCAGCTTAATAGTCCAACCAGGACAGCAATAATTCTTTGATCTTGACCTGCATACATTGGGTCTGGAATGAAGGTTATATAATCATTACTCTGATGCTATCGAATCAACCGCAACTTAAAATTCATCATAGCAGGTACTTGGTGTCCTAGCAATGTAAATGAGCAAAAGAAGATCCTTATCGTAGTTTCTTGGCTTTGGTCATTTAGCGAGAATAAATTGCCTTGTAGACGACCCGACAATATTGGATAAGTTATCAACACCACTCTGTACGAAAATTGAAGAAAACGAAAAAGACAGAACCAAGCTAGGATAATTTTGAGCCAATAGCATCCATAATAGCTAATGTATTCCCCTAAGGGTAGCCAAGGAGTGCATTAGAAGGCAGCTGCCCCCTAAATTTCATATTTCAAAAAAAGAGAATAATTCCTTCGGTATGGCATATAAATTGGGTTTTCTTCAGTCTTAGTAATCCCCTGTGAGGAAAACTGGCACTCTATCCTCCATCCCACCGATTTGGTGTTATAATAGCCAGTGGCAATTCTGGCCTCTCTTGCGCCCGGGACAAAATTTCGATTAGCGCCCACCTCCTGTCTCCTAAAAAATTCCAGGCAAAATTTTAACAAAATTTTCATTCTTTAACAAAATTATCTTCAGTTTATTAATTAATTAGTTTAATTAATTATTTTTCATTTCTATATATACTTTTTGTCAATTCATAATTTATTAATTATTTTCATCCATTAACTGCACCCTCTACTTCATTTTAATAAAAATAAAAATTCAAAAATTACAAAATGATTATAATTGTTAGATTATTTATTTGCAATTTTGCGCCCCTAAAATTTCTGAGCCCGGGGCAAGTGCCCCCTCTTTCCGTCCCTTAAAACCACCTTTGATAATAGCAAGCGTTTCCAAAGGAAAGCTTCCTTGCTTGTTTACCTCCTTTGGTTTTACTCCTTTTCAAAATAAAATTCAAGTTTTTTCTTGTTTTGAATTGTTTGTTTTTTAAGGCTAATTCTATTTAGTGAGATACTATGTCATACGCAGATAGAAGGTCATACTTGATAGCTAAAAAGGGCTTGAAGATTGCTATTTATTTTTCAATGATGCAGTTGGCGAAATCAGTTCAAACATTCCGAAAAAATTCCTTCGAATTTCAGAATTTAAAAAAGAAGAATAAAATAAACTAGCTTATTTAGCCCTCTCCACCAGCTTATGTAGATCTCGCTTGTTACGCCACGTGCGGCACACCTACATTATGCAGTGCCTCTTAAGACCACATATGGCAAATTTCGCACCACGCTTGGCATACTTCGGCTACGCATGAAGTGTGCCACCAATGATTTTTGAAAGTGGCAATCCTTGGCTTTCAATTCGTACCACCCTCGTTTGCGTCAATCCTTTCTGCGATCTTTTATGATTCTGCTCTACACAGAGCGAATTGATGTCCGATACCTCAGATTATTCCTTTAAGACCAGAAAAAGGATCAATTACATTAGGAAAACATTTTGCTGTTTGCTATTGGGTTCTATAGTAATTTAGTTTCTGGAAACTGAGTTATGGCTCTATTGAACCTCATTTTACGCCAAAACATCAGAATATATTTTATTTATCTATCAGCAGTAAATTATTGTCAGCAGTAAATTATTGTGTCATAAATTGCTAGCATATTCATGCAAACCTTGAACCTAAAATATATTGTTTTTATGAATGAACACTTTAGAATCCATCATATTTTGTATCACAGGGCGTCTTCAGAACTACTGTTCTGTGAAGGGGAGGGCCTATTACTCAAAGAATAAAGAATATATAACGAAAAAAAATCGTTTACTCTGCTTGTTTACTCTGAATTTCAATTGAGTTTCTCAAGTTGCTGGATAACGTTAAATCTTTGCAAATTTCTACGAATGAAGCAAAAGCAAAACCTTCAACTAGATTTATTTGTCAGTATCTTGTCTCTAGTGGGTCAAAGTATTGATAAGTTGAATAGTTCAATACTCCTTCGGATTTAATTAATAAAACGAAATCAATAAGCTTCAAATACACTGCTCAGCGACAGAGCACACATTGAGACCACGAACATATCTTAACTAGAATGGATTACACCTCCCACTTCAACCTTTAACACAGCCACGTTGCTTCTCAATAAATTAAACTAATTAACTGTAACGTTAGAGTTCCACCCTTACTCGCTGCACGTTACACCACTTCACCCATTGAAATAAAAAATATATTGATATTCAAGGGAAAAAAAAACTAGATCTATAACTTTGCCTAATACTAATTTAAATTATCCTTGGTTTTTGATATTCAACTTTACATTTCCTTATATTATTTTTGAAAGAACCAAGGAAGCTCCAACGTATCGACTGCTGTGGAAGCATATTCTACACTTATCGCAGCTGCATCAAGGGAAAAATAAGAACGCACTGCTGGAGTTTACCCCCCCCCCCCGAAGGTCAAAAGCAGATGGTGTATTTCCACAATGTTTATCAGATATCAACCGAGACAGATCGTTTAAAGATGATGGAAGTAGCTCTAAGAAGAACTTAAAAACACGAGCTGAGAACGACAATGGATAAAGTGAACCAAAGGAGAGATAGTCGTTTATATTTACAGTATTTTTAAATAAACGCTAGTGTGGATTAAATAGTAGTGGGGGCACTTTGCTTTCCACGACACAGATAGCATATTCCCAAAGGATTTCCACAACATGCCCTCCCAGGATTCCGCAACATGTCCTGTTCCCACAACATGCCCTGTTACGTCACGACATCCATAGCGGATTTCCAGAGGATTCCATGAGGCACTGTTAAGTCACAAGATACGCCCCTTTTTCCTTGACCATGTGAAATATGGATGACGCAATCTTACTTCAGTATTAGAAAAGAGGAAAGTAAGAGATGTAGGTGTTAGGGAATGTTTACCTATGTACTAGAGGATAACGCAATCGTGCGTGACATGTTACATCACAGGGGGTGTTTAGTAATTGGAGTTGAGGGTAATGCCATCGTACGCGGATTTATCAGAAATAAATTAATTGCAGCGCACATCTTACGTAATGACAGGGCACACATCCCTGTCACATAATACTTTTCAAAAATTTCATTTTTGTCGATACGTTCAACAAGTTTTTTTCTTTCAAGGCGTTTTTTCCAAGGTGTTTTTTTCTTTCAAGGCGTTTTTTTCTTTAGTTCTTATGTAAGCAGGAATGTTTATGGATGATGCATTCCCATGTGAACCGTTTCTTCAGAGTCCATGAAGGAAAACAATGCTTTTAATTGAGGAGGACACATATTTGGGGTGTTACATAATAATTTATTTTCCTTTCAGTGCATTTTTTCTCAAAGAATCATTATATTCTAATGATTTTTGTCCTCGTTAGGACTCAAGAGATCAATTTCTATCCAATAGAACAACAACCCAGACGAAGGGTCCAACAGGCTATTTCCAATATTTTGTTCTGGCTAATATATTCTAGAAATAGTCATTACCATGCAATAAAAATCGCCATGTTTCGTTTACTAGAATAAAGATTATGTGTTTCCCACACCTGCGATATTTGAGGTACAGAGGGGGACAATCTATTTCTAGAAATTATTGTTTCCAAGGCAAATGTGTAATTAGAGAAATTCTGAAAATAAGTTCTATGTATGCGAAGTAATCGTCAAACTATGTATTCGCATTCTTTTTATTTTTTTTAGAAGCGTTATAATTAATTTAAGTTACTGCTTGCAAGGCAAATGTGTAGTAGAGAAATTCTGAAAATACAGCGTTTTTGAGACAAGACTATGCAGATGGGAAAAACAAAACTTGAAAAAACCTGACATAGGATGAAATATAAACAAAAAAATGCTTAAATTAAAAGAAAGGTATGGGGTACTCGCAAGCATTTCCAGAGGGGCAGGGTTGTTATTAGAACTAAATTTAACCCATATTAAGAGCTTTTAACGAAAATACCACATTTCTTTGAGCCATGACTATGAATATTTCACACCGCCGTGACAATAGGCGGCTGCCCCTAGCAATCATTTCCGGACGGCAGGGTTGTTATTCAAGAAAAATTTAAGCCATATTAAGAGCTTTAAATGCATCATTTCTTTGAGTGCATGTTAGATTTTCAGACCCCCCCCCCCCACAGCCAAAATTCTTTTGACACCTCCATCCTAACTTTTAAGCTGTAGAACATGTTACTTCATGCAATTCACGCCACACTGTCACACTATTACTGATCTCCGGCACCCTCTGACACCCTTTTCGTCATTCCTAAGGCATTTTCAGACATTTCTTGTCAAAAATTACGCGTTCAACCAATTTATTCAAGTTTTTCCGAGCCAAAACTTTCAAGATGCTCTACAAGACATCTCATACCACCATCACAGCTTTACACACCTGCCCCTCCGCCAACCACGTGGCATCCTCCCCCTCATCACCCCTAGGAAGTTTCCAACCCTTTCCCTCCGAAAATAAGCTCGTGAATCTATTTTAAAGACTGTTTTTTATTCAAATAGCGGGAAATCGACATTTCATTGCTATAGCGTGATACTCAGGGCAATTCACTCCACACTACCACACTATTACTGCTCCGCGGCACCCTCTGACACCCCTTTCATCATTCCTAAGACATTTTTCAGACATTTCTTGTTAAAAATTACGCGTTCAACCCATTGATTCAAGTTTTTACGAGCCAAGTCTTTCAAGATGCTCTACAAAACATCTCATACCACCATCATAGCTTTACACACCTATCCCTCCGTAATCCACATGGCATCCCCCCAATCATCATCCCTAGGACATTTTCAACCCTTTCCCCCCGAAAATAAGTTTGTGAATCTAAATTAAACTCTTTTTTTATTCGAACAGCGGGAAATCGGCATTTCATTGCTAGAATGTCATACTCCAATCAATTCACGCTAGACTACCAAACTATTACTGCTCCGCGGCACCCTCTGAAACCCCCTTTATCATTCCTAAGACATTTTCAGACAATTCTTGTTAAAAATTATACATTGAACCCATTTATCCAAGTTTTCACCAGCCAACCCTTGTATGATGCCTCCAACTTCCACCAAAACCAAGATTTTGTTTGTGGCTGCCACAGTGGTAATCTATGGCTCCTCATCGAAATTAGCTACTTCATTGTATGTTTTCGATCATTATCATTTTTAAATTGGAAGGATATACATCTACATCGTATTTTAAAAAGTGCAAATGAAATATTCCAAGAAGACGAGCGTACATGATAAAGTTGTAGTAGTTCAGCATTGAATGCTGAGAAAGAGAAATATTTGAACTATGAAATAAGTATTGATGACAATCTTATTGGAAATTAATTAAAAAAACTTTCTCCAATTCCAATCATATGAGCTCTTTTATAAGTTTCAGAGACAACGCTTTCTATAAGAAAAACCTTATATTCCCCCAGGAAATAACTTACAACCCTTGCCCTGAGGGATGTGCGGGGTTTATCATCTTCAAACACATAATTTCTAGAACTTTAAACTACGTTGAACAAAATTGATATCTCATAATTCTGATTGGATGGGTTTAGAGAAATGGTGGGCATGAGAGGGGGGTTAGTTGCCCTCCAATAACTTTCTACTATTAAAAAGGACACTAGCCCTTTCAATTTCCAATCGAAAGAGCCCTTTTTGAAGTTTGTACAGCAACACTTTCTATAAAAACCTTATATGTCCCCAGGGCAAATCTTACAACCCTTGCTCTGAGGGCTGTGGCAGCTTTCATCCTCAAGAGATAATTTCAAGAACTTTCAACTACGTTGAAAAAATGGCTATCTCAAGATTTTGATTGGATGTGTTTGGGGAAAAGTGGTCGTAAGAATGGGAATAGTTGCCCTCCAATCACTTTCTACTATGAAAAAGAGCACTAGCCCTTCAATTTATAGTCAAAGGAGCTCTTTTTGAAGTTTCTACAACAACGCTTTCTATAAAAACCTTAAATGCCATAGGGCATAACTTACAACCCTTGCCCTGAGCTTTGGGGGTTGTCATCCTCCAAGAGATAATTTCCAGAACTTTCAACTACGTTGAACAAATACCTATCTCAAAATTTTGATTGGATGTGTTTTGGAAATTGGTGGGAGTCAGAGGGGGGTTAATTGCCCTCCAATCACTTTCGACTTTTAAAAAGGGCATTATCCCCTTCAATTTCTAATTGAATGAGCACTTTTTGAAGTTTCTACGACGAAGCTATCTATAAAAACCTTATATGCCCCCAGGGCATAATTTAAGGCCCTTGCCCTAAGGGGTGTGGGGGGTTTGTCATCTTCAAGGACATAATTTCTAGAACTTTAAACTACGTTGAACAAAATGGCTATCTCAGAATTTTGATTGGATATGTTTAGGGAAATGGTGGGCGTGAAAGGGGGGTTAGTCACTCTCCAATCACTTTCTACTATTAAAAAAGGGCATTACCCCTTTCAATTTCGAATCGAATGAGCCCTTTTTGAAGTTTGTACAGCAACGCTTTCTATAAAAACCTTATATGCCCCCAAGGCACTGCCCTGACGGCTGTCAGGGCAATGCCCTGACGCCCTGACGGCTGTGGGAGTTCTCGTCCACAAAGAGATAATTTCCAGAACTTTCAACTACGATGAAAAAAATGGCTATCTCAAAATTTTGATTGGATATGTTTGGGGAATAGTGGTCGTAAGAGTGGGGATAGTTGCCCTCCAATCACTTTCTACTATGAAAAAGGGCACTAGCCCTTCAATATCTAACCGAAGGAGCCCTTTTTGAGTTTATACGACAACGCTTTCTATAAAACCTTATATTCCCCAGGGCATAACTTACAACCCTTGCCCTGAGGACTGTGGGGGTTGTCATCCCCAAAGAGATAATTTCCAGAAATTTCAACTACGTTGAACAAAAAACCTATCTCAAAATTTTGATTGGATGTGTTTGGGGAAATGGTGGGAGTGAGAGCGGGGCTAGTTGCCCTTCAATCACTTTCGACTATTAAAAAGGGCACTAACTCTCTCAATTTCCAATCGAATAAGCTCTTTTTGAAGTTTCTAAAACCTTAACTAAAAACCTTATATACCCCTGGACATAAATTACAATTCTTGCCATGTGGGCTGTGGGAAGAGTGTCATCCTCAAGAACATAATTTCTGGACCTTTCAACTACGTATAACAATATGGCTATCTCAAAATTTTGATTGGATGTTTGGGAAAATGGTGGCCGTGAGAGGGGGGTTAGTTGCCATCCATCACTTTCGACTTTTAAAAAGGGCACTATCCCTTTCAATTTCCAATTGAATGAGCCCTTTTTGAAGTTTCTACGACAACGCTATCTATAAAAACCTTATATGCCCCCAGGGCAATAACTTACAACCCTTGTCCTGAGGGCTCTGGGAGTTTTCATCCTCAAACAGATAATTTCCAGAACTTTCAACTACGTTGAAAAAAATGGCTATCTCAAAATTTATATTGGATGTGTTTGGGGAAATAGTGGTCGTAAGAGCGGGGTTAGCTGCCCTCCAATCACTTTCTACTATGAAAAAGGGCACTAGCCCTTCAATATCTAACCGAAGGAGCCCTTTTTGAGTTTATACGACAACACTTTCTATAAGAACTTTATATGCCCTAAGGGCATAACTTACAACATTTTCCCTGAGGGGAGTGGGAGGTTTGTCATCCTCAAATACATAATTTCCAGAACTTTCAACTACGTCAAACAAAATGGCTATCTCAAAGTTTTGATTGAATGCGTTCGGGGAAATGGTGGGTGTAAGAGTTAGTTGCCCTTCAATCACTTTTGACTATTAAAAAGAGCGCTAGCCCTCTCAGTTTCCAATTGAATGAGCCCCATTTGAAGTTTCTACGACAACGCTATCTATATAAACCTTATATGCACCCAGGGCATAACTTACAACCCTTGCCCTGCAGGGTGTGGGGGAGTGTCCTGCTCAAAGACATAATTTCCAGATCTTTCAACTACATTGAACAAAATGGCTATCTCATAATTTTGTTTGGATAGTGTTTTGGGAAATGGTGGGCATGGAAGGGATGTTATTTGCCTTCCAATCACTTTTGGCTATTAAAAAGGGGACAAGCTCTTGCAATTTCCAATCGAATAAGCCCTTTTCGAAGTATCTACAGCATCTCCTTCGATAGAAAGTGCCCTGGTCTAAACAAAGAGACAAATAAAAAATACATTGTGCCAAAATCGTTATTTACTTAGGCAGCGCTATTGTGCTGCCTATGATGTATGTGTGCGCTGTCATGACACTAAGGAGTTAAATTCCTTTGGAATACCGAAAAAAATCATCAAAATGGTGGTTATGCAAGAGTAACATTCCCTGAGATGATAGTGCTTAAAGAGAATGCTAGTCTAAAACTGTCAGTTGACGATGAAGGCCAACTTCTTGCTACCGTTTCTGGTAGCACATTACCCGTTGGTAAATCCAATCACCATCTTTCAGGCATTACCATTCAAAAGAAGACAAGAAAAAGGTAGGCATATCTCTGCAACAGTATCATATGCCATATCATATCCAAGTCTCAAAACTGTAATCAATGTAAAAATAATGTTATAATAGACAATGAAACCACAAGTAAAATAAAAAGGGCTTTGAAAGACAATATCACTAAGGAATAAAAAAGATGAATTGATGAAAAAAGCATCAGCAAACGTTACTGCTACCATCATGGGTTTACCAACAGATGCAGTCCATGAAGCCGGTATTATCGACAATTAAATGTATGACGAGGTTGTTCAAAGTCGCGTATACCCCCAAAATGGAAATATGAGACATCTGAAGAGAAAAAATGACGAAGTATTTTATGAGTAGATTTATGGCGTTCATCTTTTTATGATGACATTCAACACGCAATTAGTTCCATAAAAATATTTTATTGCATTACTTTGTCTTGTTTCCACTATTTTTTAGGGTACGCTATCAACTCCGATGGACACTCAGAACTGAAGGGTAACTTTTTTTTCTCTTCTTTTGGAAAAATTCAGAATCAAATAGAACTTTTTCTATTCTTTGGAAAAATTCAGAAACGAACTTTAAATTTTTTCTCTTCTTTGAGAAATTCGGAAAAGAACTTTTAATTTTTTCTCTTCTTTGAGAAATTCAAAACTGAAGTGTAAATTTGTTCTGTTCTTCGGAAAAAAAAATCAGAATTAAACTTTAAATTTTTTCTCTTCTTTGAGAAATTCAGAATTCTCTTCTATGGAAAAATCCAGAAGAGGAGTTTAACTTTTTTCTTCTTGGAAAAAATTAGAACTGAAGTGGACTTTTTTATCTTCTTTGATGAATCTCAAAACTGTGGTATATCTTTTTTTATCTTCTTTGAAAATTCAGAACTGAAGGGTAACTTTTTTCTCTTCTATGTAAAAAATTCAGAAGATAACTTGAGCTTTTCTTCACTTCTTTGAGGAAACTCAGAATTAAAATGGAACTTTCTCTCTTCTATGGAAAAATTCAGACTCGAAGTATAGCTTTTCATTACCTTGTACGGAAAAATTCCGAACAGAACTTGAAACTTTGTTCTCTTCCTTGAGAAAATTCAGAAGTGAAGTGGGACTTCTTTCTCTTCAGTGAGAAAATTCAGTATTGACCTGGAACTTTTTTTCTATTCTTTGGAAAAATTCGGAATCGGAGTGAACTTTTTCTCTTCCTTGAGAAAATTCAGAAATATAGCGGAACGTTTTCTCTTCTCTGGAAAAGATTCAGAATCGAAATAACTATTTCTCTTCTCTGGAAAAAATCCAGAATCGAAGCATAACATGTTTCTCTTCTTTGAGAAAATTCACAACTTAAATGGAACTTATTCTTCTTTGAAAAAATTCATAATCGAAGTGTAGCTTTTTCTCATCTTTTTTAGAAAATTCAGAAGTTAAGTGGAACTTTGTCTTCTTTGGGGAAACTCAGAACTGAAGTGTAACTTTTTCTCTTCTCCGGAAAAAATTCAGATTCGAACATTAACATTTTTTCAATTCTATGGAATATTTCAGAAGAGAACTTGAACTTTTTTCGTCGTTGAAAAATCCAGAACTGAAGTGGAACTTTTTATCTTTTTGAGAAATTTAGAAGAGAACTTGAACTCTTTTTCCTTCGTTGAAAAAGTCGGAACTTGAGCGGAACTTACTCTTCAGAACTGAGAAAATTCAGAGCTAAAGTGGGACTTTTTTCTCTTCATTAGGAAAACTCAGAATTGATCTGGAACTATTTTCTATTCTTCGGAAAAATTCAGAATCGAAGTGTAACTTTTTTCTCTTCCTCGAGAAAATTCAGAATAAAAAGTGGAACTTTTTCTCTTTTCTCGAAAAATTCAAAATCGAAGTATAACTTTTTCTCTTCTCTGGAAAAAAAACAGAATCAAAGTATAACTTTTTTTCTCTTCCTTGAGAAAATTCAGAACTTGAGTGGAACTTATTCTTTACTGAGAGAATTCAGAATCAAAGTGTATCTTTCTCATCATTGAGAAAATTCAGAAGTTAAGTGGAACTTTTTTTCTTATTTGGGGAAACTCAGAACTGAAGTGTAACTTTTTTTCTTCTAGGGAAAAAATTCAGAATCAAAGTTTAACATTTTTATCTCTTCTTTGGAAAAAAATTCAGAATCGAACATTTTTATCTTCTATGGAAAAATTTTGAAGAGAACTTGAGCTTTTTTCTTCGATGAAAAATCCAGAATTGAAGTGGAACTATTTATCTTCTTTGTGAAATTCAGAAAAGAACTTGAACTTTTTCTTTCTCCGTTGAAAAATTCAGAACTTGAATGGAACTTATTCATACTTGAGAAAATTCAGAATCGAAGTGTAACTCTTTCTTTATCTTTGAGAAAATTCAGAAGTTAAGTGGAACTTTTCTCTACTTTGGGAGAAACTCAGAACTAAACTGCAACTTTTTGCTCTTCTTCAGAAAAAATTCAGAATCGAAGTTTAACATTTTTTCTCTTCTTTGAAAAAAAATTCAGAATCGACCCTTAACATTTTTCTCTTCTAGGGATAAATTCAGAAGGGAGCTTCAACTTTTTGTTTCTTCACTGAAACATTCAGAACTGAAGTGGAACTTTTTATCTTCTTTGGTGAATCTCAGAACCGGAGTATATCTTTGAAAAAATTCAGAATTGAAATGTAACTCTTTAAACTACGTTTAAGTTAAGTTCATTTAGGTTAGGTTAGCATGAGCGGTCATGCTAACCTAACCAAAATGAACTTAACATAAACGTAACTTAAAGCATAATTTTTAGCAAGAAATGCCTGAAAAATGTCTTTGGAATGATGATGCGATATCAGAGGGTGCCGCACAGCCGTATTAGTGTGATACTGTGGCGTGAATTGCTTGGATTATCACGCTTTAGCAATGAAATTCCGAGTTTCCACTGTCCAAATAAAAAAAAACAGTGTTTAATTTAAATTCACAAGCTTATTTACGGAAGGAAAGGGTTGAAAATGCCCTAGGGGTGATGCGTGGGGGGATGCCACGTGGATGACGGAGGGGCAGGTGTGTAAAGCTGTGATGGTGGTATGAGATCTTTTGTAGTGCATAATGAAAGGCTTAGCTCGTGAAAAATTGAATAAATGGGTTGAACACGTAACTTTTAACAAGAAATGTCTGAAAATGTCTTAGGAATGATGAAGTTAGCTCTAATAACAAACCCACCCTCGAGAAATGATTGCTAGGGGGGCAGCCATACACTGTCATAGCGGTGGGAAATATTCATAGTCATGGCTCTAAGAAATGTAACATTTTGGTTCAAAGCTCTTAATATGGGTTAAATTTAGCTCTAACAACAACCCTGCCCCTCTGGCAATGCTTGCGAGGACCCTCATACCTTTCCTGTAATTTACGCATTTTTTTTTGTATTTCATCCTATGTCAGGTTTTTCACGTTTTTTTACCATTTGCATAGTCTTGTCTCAAAAACGCTGTATTTATTTTCAGAATTTCTCTATTACACATTTGCCTTGCAAGCAGTAACTCAAAATAATGATAACGCTTCTAAAAAAAATAAAAAGAATGCGAATACATAGTTTGACGATAACTTCGCATACATAGAAATTATTTTCATGATTTCTCTAATTACAAATTTGTCTTGGAAACAATAAAATCTAGAAAAAAATTTTCCCCTCTGTACGTCAAATATCGCAGGTGTAGGAAACACATAATCGTCATTCAGTAAGCGAAACATGGGGATTTTTATTGCACGGAAATTGGTAATGGCTATTTCTAGAATATATTAGCCAGCGCAAAACATTGGAAATAGCTTGTTGGACCTGGCGTCTGGGGCGTTGCCCTATTGGATGGAAATTGATCTTTCCAGTCCTAACGAGCACAAAAATTATTAGAATATAATGATCCTTTGAGAAAAACGCACTAAAAAAAAACAAAGTATTATGTAACACCCTATGTATGTGTCCTCCTCAATTAAAAGCGGTCGATTCCCTCATGGACTCTGAAGAAACGGTTCGCATGGGAATGCATCATCCATAAACATTCCCCTTACTTACTAAAGAAATAAAACACCATGAAAAAAAAGAAAAAAAGCCTTGGAAAAAAGGCGTTTTTCTCAAAAAAGTATTATGTGACAGAGGTGTGTGCGCTGTCATTACGTAAGATGAGCGCTGCCATTAACTTATTTCCAATATATCCACGTGCGATAGCATTACCCTCAACTTTATTTACTAAACACCCCTGTGATGTAACATGTCACGCACGATTGCGTCATCCTCTAGTACATAGGTAAACATTCCCTAACACCTACATCTCTTACTTTCCTCTTTTCGAATACTGAAGCAAGATTGCGGCATCCATATTTCACCTGGTCAAGGAAACAGGGGCGTGTCTTGTTGCATAAAAGGGCCTCATGGAATCCTATGGGAATGTGCTATGGATGTCGTGAAGTAACAGGGCATGTTGCGGAATCATGGGAGGGCATGTTGTGGAAATCCACTGGGAATCTGCTACCTATTTCGTGGAAAGCAGAGTGGCCCCACTACTTTAAATCGAGACTTTTGGTGTTCAAGGACCACAATTTATGTGTGATTTGAGAGTTGACTGCAAAACTATTGCACAATACTGCAAGAGAGGCTTCAAAAGTCCATTGTAAAATTAAGGAAGGTTTTTGGAGGAAACGCATTTTTCAACTCCTTAATGATACCTAGATTACGAGAGTTTCTGTTCCAAAGCCTGGATATGGTATATAAAGGAGAGGTTTTCTTCCAAACCTAGATACCTCACAAAACTGATTCTGATCCACTGTTTCTCGTAAATCACAGTAGTTAGTGGTATTAGTAGTAGTATAGAAATGTTCAATTTAAGGCAATCATTTTGGTTGAAGTGCATCACCTTCAAGTTACCAGAAAATCTTGTAAGGTTCAAATGTTATGGTGAGAGCAAGCAAGCTGTTTAGTACCCGAGTAGAAGTTTTTTCTCTTTTCCTAGTCCTAGAGCAGAGCTAATGAGAGGAACATAAGTGCTGTTACACTACTTTGATCTACAGACCACAGTTATGGCACCGATTTGCGGGGAGGTGCTACAAGGTCATCCTGAGAGTGCGTGGTAAAATATGGCTAGAATAAATTTGAGTATGTCCTCCCAAAAGATACGGTAAATGAGACATCGTTTAGCTAGTATCCCTTAAGGCAGAAACAGAAAAAGAAACTTCCCTTAGAATACGCCGAGATAACATAATGAGGTACGTAAAATATTTGGGAATTTGGAGATGGTAAATGCAAAGATCTTAAACAGTGTAGAATAGAAAAAGGTTGAGTACAATGCAAACACTTTGTATTTACAGCAGTATGCTTCAATGCTGTTGTAATAAGAGCTAAAGCAGCAGAACAACGTTGAAGAGAAGCGTCAGAACCAGCTGAGACCAAGAACAATTTTCAGCACGTCCTTACTCGGATTTAATTTAAAGCAAGTGTTTGGTCCAAGAATAACTTTTGTTATTTTCTATTTGAAATATACTAGCTTTTTATACCAAAATCTTTCATTGTAGGCAGTATTCAGTCTCTGACCTGTTAAGACAAATTTGTTCTTTCAAAAGGATAAAATCCCAGTTTTAAAACAAGTGTTGGAAAAGGATTATATCCGGAATCAATTAGAGTCCGTAGCTAATTCAGTGACTGTTATTTCGTAACATTTTGCTGTGGGTTAAAGTGACCTAGATTCAGGATATACATTTATATTTTGGATAATTTTTACATCCAACACCCAATTGTGAATGGTGGCTGGTGTTTGACCCCCCCCCCCGTGCATCCGTGGAAAATACTCCCGAGGCAAGACCTATTTTCATTTCACCCGTGTTGTGACGTAATAATCGAGTGAATACCTGTTTTGGTTTATACATTAGCTGGCTGGCGCTGGACTTTTTGAATATTTATTTGGAATATTTTGTTTGGCCTCACGTAAAGTTAAGTCTTTTGCTTTTTTTATCTTGCTACTGATAATCATGGCTTTTAAACAGTTTGATCTTGCTCTTGCGAAGTTCAAGGATTATCCCCTCTGGCCAGTAGGAATAATCAAAGCTGGTGAAGATACACGAGGCAAGCCAGTTTATACGACATTTTCCTATGGATCGCATGATGAAATTTGCCTCGTGGATGCAAATCTACAAGTTTATGATCCTACCACTGTTAATTTGTCTGCTCCTGCTTAAAAAAAAGCTTTTGAAGAGCTTGGTACTACGCCTGATATTTACATGAGACTGTTAAAAACATACCTTGCGCTGAGAGGTAATGATAAAAGGAAAGCAAATGGCCCAGCATTAACATTATCTAGCAGTAATAGCCCGATACAACAGCAACTTGTAGCTACCCAAGCTGAACTGGATAAAACCAAAAATGACCTGATAGACAGTATAACTCGAAAAGTTTCGGAAAAGCTGGCTAGCTCAGACTCTCTTAAGGAATCGACTGAGCTTATTGCTAGTCAAATTTATGATGCTCTCACGATTGAATTTAACCCTAAGTTTCAGCGAATCGAAAAGTCGCTAAAGGGACTGAGTAATCAACTTGAAAATTTAGAGGACAGACTGAACAGGCTTGAGAATAAGTTGGATAGTTATGAACACTCGTTCTGCTGTGTTGCTAATTATTAATCAGAAGATGTACCTGAGATTTGCCGCCCCCAGGCAGCTCAGGCGCGTCCCCAGGTGGCGGATAGGGAAAAGTCCTTCAGATATGGGGGATTCCTTCGAATAACCAATAAGAAGGCGCGGACCAAGGGGGGACCCAGTTTCTGGGGGTCCTTAAACATAACTGGGACCTCTAACTGTGGGGCTAAACACAGTTAAGGAGGAACTAGGGCCCCTTTTATGTTTCTGTGCTGGGTCCACCGGCGCGTGGAAACGTCCCGACAGATTCAAACCCTAGTCCCAGCTATGGGTAAATAGTCAGCGAGCAGAAAGCTGTGAGGGCGGAGTACTCTCAAGATGGAGGAAATCGGCCACCTGCAAAGGACAGAGAGGAGTGGCTTGCCGCTGACCTACAATAGCCATGAAACCCTCTTCTTTAAAGTTATGGATTAGTTAAAAACACAGAGACAAAACCGTGCTACCGCGTCCGGGGTAACCGACGGAAGGAAAGATATAACAGTGAATGATAATGTTACCGCGTACAGGGAAGCCGACGATCTGACGACTTCAGACGAAGATATGCGAACTCGGCAGACGATGACGATTCCCTTTGAGGATGATAGCACTCTACCAGGAGAAACCCCTATTCTGACACAATAAGCCCCGTTCTACCTGGGGACTTTGAATGTGCGAACTTTGGCAAAGCCTGGGAAACTAGAGCTAATTGTCAAAGAGCTCGAGAGGTACAGATGGGACGTTATTGGCCTCTCGGAAACTCACTTACCTGGTTCAGGAGAACAACGATGCGGCGACATCATACTTTCATACTCTGGCAGACCTGATGGCAAACACCGACAAGGCGTTGGCTTTCTTCTGACACGCAAAGTGAAGCGCGCACTCATAGCCACAAAGTTAGTCTCAGAGCGCCTTATGATGATTCGGCTGCGAGCGAAAATACAAAACATCACCGCCATCCAAGTGTAGGCCCCCAACTCCTCAAGACCTGATGAAGTGACACCTTCTATCAACAACTTCAGTCTCTAACTGATGAAGTCCCAAAGAAAGATCTCTTCGTAGTAATGGGTGACTTCAATGCTATCGCCGGAGAAGCCACACAGCTTGACAGTGATGTCTTAGGCAGATTCGGTCTTGGGAGGCGAAACGCACATGGCGAGCGTCTACTTGAGTTCTGCAGGGATAATGATCTCTTTGTTACGAACTCAATGTTCAAACATAGAAAGAGAAGAAAGGCAACTTGGATATCCCCAGATGGAAAGACGACAAATCTGATTGATTATGTCCTCATCTCAAAACGGTGGAAGTCATCTGTCACAAATACCACCGCCTTGCCTGGGGGAGATTTCGATTCAGATCATGTCCTTGTAATGAGCACATTGGCAAAACTCCGACTGAAAACCCTTCCTGTAAAGAAAAATAAAATCCCAAGACTCCGTACCGATAAACTGAAAGAACCCACCACACGCACCACTTTCCTGCAGTCACTAGAAGAAAGCCTTGGTCCTATATTTGAGTCACTCCCGTCGACCATAACCCCTGACATCTTAGATGCCCTAGTTGAGAAACTGAACACAGCACTCATAGATACAGCTAAGGAAATCTTAGGCCACAAACCTAAAACAGAGAAGCCCTGGATCACAGATGAGATTCTAGATCTTTGTGACCAAAAGCGACAGGTTTGTAACAAGCAGGACCGAGAAAGTAGGGACATGTATAAGCGGATACAGCGGACGGTAAACAAAAAGATTCGGACAGCCCTCAGAGATTACATACGGGAGAAGTGCGAATCCTGCGAGAAGGATTTCAAATCAGGAAACAACCACAGAATGTACAAAACAGTCAAAGAACTCTCCACGAAAAAGTCCACCATCGCTAATAGCGTCCAGGACAAGGGCGGTAAGCTCCTCAGTGACAGCGAGGCTATTAAAGACAGATGGAAAAGCCACTTCGAAGAGAAACTGAATCCGCTTCTTACCTGCAACCCTAATGTGCTATCAGGATTTTCCAAGCAGGAATGTGACCCTAGCCCCCCACCTTTACTTAGTGAGGTAAAAGAGGCCATTCACAGTCTCAAGAACAATAAAGCCCCAGGCCCTGATGGTATCCCTGCGGAGCTGCTTAAAGTTGGGTCTCCTCTACTAGAGGACCTACTACATAAAGTGGCTGTCGCCGTGTGGTCAACAGGCCATTTCCCGAAAGCATGGGCGAAGGCAGTCATCGTACCGCTCCACAAGAAAGGCCCTAAAAACGACTCTGAGAATTACCGGCCCATAAGCCTTACAAGTCACCCAGCTAAAGTCATAACAAGGATCCTTCTAAACCGAATCAGAGCCATAATAGACCACATCATCAGCGACTATCAGGCTGGTTTTTGCCCTGGACGGTCTACCACCGACCAGATCTTTGTAGTGAGGCAACTCGCAGAAAGGTACCTTGAATCTGGCAAAGAAATCCTCCAACTATTCATTGATTTTAAGCAGGCCTTTGATCTAGTATGGCGAAATGGACTTTGGCATATACTAGTCCACTATGGCGTTCCTGAAAATATAGTCAACATAGCCAAAAATATGTACGAGAATTACCGTAGCTGTGTTCAGACCCCAGATGGCCAAACAGAAGAGTTCGCTACAACTTCGGGCGTGCTACAAGGCTGCATACTTTCACCGAAACTTTTCAAGCTATTCTTACATGCCATACTGTCCCTGCTTGAGAACAATGTAGGAGTGACCGTTAACGGTACAAACATCGATACCGTAGCTTATGCTGACGACCTCGACAAGCCAGCAGAAACTGAGTCCAGTCTACAAGCCCAAGCCTCCGAACTTGAAACAGCCGCAAATAGCTTTGGTATGTTCATAAACCCAAAGAAGACCAAAGCGATGCGCACCACAAAAGACCCAAACCCATCCACTGTCCATGTCGTAGTAAGTGGCGAAGAAGTCGAATCGGTGACCAAGTTCGTGTACCTAGGGAGCTTAATATCATCAGACAACAACTGCTCCGACGACATAAAACGAAGACTTGCCCTAGGAAGTGCAAGCTTCAAGAGGCTACTCCCCCTCTTTAAAAATGAACACCTATCTATGCAACTGAAACTTCGACTTTTCGACTCTCTAATCATACCTGTTGCCATGTACGCCTGTGAAACGTGGACACTGAAAGTCGAAGATGAACGCAGAATTTCGGCTTTCGAGACAAAATCCTCCGACGCATTGCCGGAATCACATACCAAGACATAGTCTCGAACGAAGATCTTCGGAAGCAGCTGAAGCGGGAAACTACTATTCTCCTAAAAGTGCGCCAACAGCAACTTAGGTGGCTGGGCCACATACAGCGAACGGAGAACTCGCGCCTGCCAAAAGTTGCCTTCGAAGGAAGGGTCCACGGTAGCCGCCCACCCGGAAGACCTAGGAAGAGATGGCGTGACAACTTCGGAGATGACCTCTTATTCCTTCTGATACAAGCTGATGACCGGGCTTTGTACAGGAAACTGATCCAGGAGCGTGTGAAGGAGATGGCCCCAACGCGACCCTTGAGGACGTCCGGGACATAAGTCAGTAAGTCAAGTCTTTGCCTGAAATTAGTACAAATGAGGTCGTGAACGTGTATAGACTTAGACTGAATAATGCTGCTATAACTGATTCAACTCAGGCGGTTCCATCTGCTCCAAGGGTCGCTCCGATAATAGTGAAGTTTTCGAGCAAAAGCGTTGCTTGTAAAGTGTTCAAGGCCAAATCCAAGTTGGCCTCTAGTAGTATTTTTGTTGTTGAGTCTCTGACCAAGCAGAGACGAGATATTCTGAATGCGGCGAAAGACAAATTCGGTCAGCGGAATGCTTGGTCTGATCGGGGTCAAATATTGGCAAAGCCTAGTGACGGGACTCCAATAAAAAAGATAAGGTCTCTCGCTGACTGTATCTAGTTGTTTTTTTTTGTCTGTTTTTTTTTACTTTCTCATGGATTATTTGTTTATTTTCCCTTTTCTTGTTTTTTTTTCTCTACTAAAAGAGTCGTTAGTTTTCGGTTCATTTTTTCTTCTCTGTTTTTTTTTCATTTTTGTATTATTTTTCTCAAAAATATTGTTTGTTTCTATTTATTTTTGGGTGCACTTTTCGGTATTTTTTCTCTTTTTATTACTTCGGTTGTGTCGTTTTTCGATGTTAGTATTTTTCTTAACTTGTAAATGCCTTCCTCAGGTCATTAATTTTCAATTGTTTACTTTATTTTTATTTGCTTATTTTTTTCATTTTTGTTTCTCCTTCCGTGCTAATGGCTCCTTCCAATAATACTTGCTGTTCTATTAGTTATTTATGTGTTTGTAATCCTTAGACATATTTTTCTTTTGTAATTAATTTAAGTAATGATTTCCTTTTGGTTCCTCTGGTGACTTGAATGGACTCCAAGCGAAACCTGCTTTTGTGAATATTTTAAGCCATGAGAGTCGCCTTTGCGAGCTTGAAAATGATCCTTTTGATGTAATTAGTATAGTAAATAGTTCTGTGCGTCAGGCTAATCAAAATCCGATTAATATAAAACCCATTTGTAATAGTAAATGTGTTTCGAATTTGGGGGGGGGAGGAGGTTACCAAAGGAAATTATTCTCTGGCAGCACTTCAGCTTAATATTCAGGGTCTCTCCTCGTCAATAGATAATTTGAGACAAATTGTTTCGGATGGACAGCCTGATGTTGTCGGTTTGTGTGAGACATTTTTGGATTCTGGCAATGAAATGCTATTGGATATCCATGGTTATAAAATGGAACGTATAAACCGCTGCAAGATGGCTAAAGGAGGTCTTGCCATGTATATATCTTGCAATTTGCATTATTGCTTGCGTGATGACTTATCAAGAAATTTTGAAGGTATTTTCGAGTCACAATTTATAGAAATTAGATCTAATGGTTTTGATCTAATCATAGGCAATATTTATCGTTCTCCTAGTGGTGCTGTTCCGTTGTTTCTTCGGAATCTTGAGGAAATACTTGACATAATACTGAAACGTCCGTGTCAGTTAATCATAATGGGTGACTTTAATATAAATTTGATGGATTCAAACTCTTCGGCTTCAGTTGATTTTCTTTCAACCATGCTTGCCGCAGGAACTCTACCATCTACATCCATCCCCACACGAGTAACTAATGTTACAGCTTCTTTGATTGACAATATCTTCTCTACGCTTAATTTGAAGGAAAACTCAATTTTAGTTAGTGATATCTCCGATCATTTTCCAATATATTCTCCATTCAGCTTTAAACAGGGGAAGAGTAACCGGGCTCAGGTGTTTGATTCCTATTCTGTTAGGTTTGGTGAGAAAGAGTTATCTCTTCTTGGGTCCAAATTAGCGGAAAATTCGTGGAGCTTGCTTGATAATGATAAGGATTTTTCTTGTTTATTTGAGTCCTTTTATGGAACCATAAAAGAGGCTATTCTTAGCATTTGTAAAGTACCACCTTCTAATCATAGGTCTATAAGGATTGTTCCTCTAAACCCATAGATGACATCCGGACTTCTCAAAAGCTGGAGAAGGAAGAATAATCTCTGGAGAGCTTATAAATGCGCTACACTTTCAGCAGGTGCTATTCGTCTTTGTCAATTCAAGATCTACCGGCATATATATAATTCCTTGTGTAGGAAAGCCAAATCTCTGTATTATCTAGATAATTTTGCTGCTTGTGGCAATGATATTCGTAAAACTTGGAAGGTAATAAATTCTGTACTTAAACCCGGTTCTCAATCTAGCTCTTTACCTATGAGTCTGGTCATTGGTGATGGAGCTGTGGAGGGTGAGCTTAATGTCCAAGAGGCATTCACCTCATTCTTCGCTAATATTGGTAAGAATATTACTTCTACAGTTACTTTGTCTCGGCCTAAGCCGGACTTTAGATCCTACCTCGGGCCATCTTGTGTTAAGTCTACGTTTCTAGAGCCAGTAATAGCAAGTGAAATTACTAAAATTGTTAATGGCTTGAAAAACTCGTCTTCATCTGGGCCAGGTTCTATCCCTACTAAGGTAGTTAAATCTATTCTTCCTTCAATAGTATTGCCTCTAACAAAACTTGTTAATCTTTCATTTGAATGTGGTGTTTTTCCGGATGCTCTCAAGCGTGCTCGGATTATTGTTTTGTATAAAGGTGGACCAAGAAATGATCCGGCAAATTATCGACCAATTTCAATTTTATCAGTATTTAGTAAAATATTTGAAAAGGCTATGCTTTCTCGTCTCTTTACCTTCTTAAAATCTAAAAATTTTCTCCATGATTTTCAATTTGGTTTCCGTCTTCATTCAATTAGATGAAGCACTCCACTGAACATGCCTGTATGACCCTTTTGAATTTTGTTCATTCTGCATTAGATTCGGGATTGATTCCGGCTGCTGTATTCCTGGATATTCGTAAGGCTTTCGATCCCTTAACCCATGAAATTCTTCTATCAAAGATGTCTCATTTTGGCATAAGGGGAAGTGTATTTTTTTGGTTCCAGTCTTATTTGAAGGATAGGTTAATTTCTGTTGATCCACTTTTCCGGTCACCCTCGCAAGTGAATTTCGGTGTCCCCCAGGGATCAGTTTTAGGGCCTGTGCTATTTTTGATTTATGTAAATGATCTTTATTATGTTGTAAAAAAGCAGAAACTTATTAATTGCTGTCGATTTTGTCATCCTAAGCCTTCCCTTGCCCATAGTGGCAACTATAGTTCGCCTTCTTCCGATGTCCTTGTTTGTTTTGCTGATGACAGCACACTTGGCACTTTGGGAAACTGCAAATCCGAGCTTCGATTGAATTTGGAAAATTTGTTTCAGAGGGTGATTTTGTGGCTTGATGCTAATTATCTTACTCTGAATTTTTCTAAGTCCAGTTTTTTTTTTCGCGTGTTTCTCAGGTTTATCCCCAGTTATCAGAAATTCACCAGCGAAATGGAATAATTCATAGATCTAAAGACCGATATGTTCGTTTTTTGGACATTCTTGTTGATGAAAACCTATCTTTCAAACGTCACATTGATTTTATTAAAATGAAGATATGCAGGAGTCTCGGTATTTTAAGGAAACTTAGACATACTTTTCCAGGATTGATTTTGAAAATCCTTTTTCACTGCTTGGTCCAATCTTACGTTTCTTACTGTCCAATTGTGTGGATGTCAACTTTTCCTTCACTGTTAAAACCACTTTCTAAGGTTTACAATAAAGCTAGAAACCTTATTCAGGAGACTAATCGTTCATTAGTTATACCATTACTAGATCTTGAGTCACTATACATTCTTTCATGTGCATGTTTTACTTTTGCTCAGCTTCATGGTGACCCACCCCCCCGGCCCCTAAGTGTTCCGCTATCTTTTACCTCTGATCAAATTAATTATAATCTTCGTAATATGACAAATCATGTTCAAGTTCCATTTACTCCTTGCATAAGGTCAGATTTAAATCCTCTAATGGTGTGTCATATTGTTTGAAACAAGTTGCCTGAATCAGGTCGAGGGTGCCACTCATTCGGTTTGTTTAAAAAAAATGTTAAAAATTCTTTGGCTTCGTAGAAGTTATTTTTATTTATGTTTTTATTTTTTATTTATTTTATTTTTTTTAGTCTATTTAATCTAAATAATTAAACGAATGCTAGTTTGTATAAACTAGAGTATAAGGAAATAATTTGTTGTCATGCCACCAACGTAAACAGTTTTAGAACTTACACCACAAGCAAGTTTCAAAAAACGACATTCATTAATGAAACCAAGAACTGGAAAAAAAAACAAACACTATGCTTAAAGCACTTTTGTGCACAAATTTTTACAAGCATACAACGAAAGTAATTAAAAAGTCATTGAAGCGAAATATTGTTTGCCAAAATGAATAGGCACAAAAATTTACAAAGTCCCCTTTGGGTGAGAGTCATTACAGTTATATGTGTCATCTATCTAAGACAGAAGTAACAGTGATTTGTAATTTGACAAATTGTCAAGTAATTTGACAACATTGTATGCTGCAAAAGCTATTTAAAAAAATCTCCCAACAAATATTGGATAACATTAGTTTGGGTGGTAATTTTAATACTGAATTGTCAAGCAAATAATCAGGAGTCTCTCTCTCTCTCTCTCTCTCTCTCTCTCTCTCTCTCTCTCCTCTCTCTCTCTCTTCTCTCTCTCTCTCTCTCTCTCTCTCCTCTCTCTCTCTCTCTCTCTCTCTCTCTCTCTCTCTCTCTCTCTCTCTCTCTCTCTCTCTCTCTCTCTCTCTCTCTCTCTCTCCTCTCTCTCTCTCTCTCTCTCTCTCTCTCTCTCTCTCTCTCTCTCTCTCTCTCTCTCTCTCTCTTTCTCTCAAAAATCAGAATTTGAGCATATGAAATGCTTAGTATTTTGAAATGAACAATGGAATTTTCACTAATGAAAATCAAGAGAATTTGCGGTTTTTAACTCCAAATTTCAATCTTCTCCTAATTTGTGTGAAAGTTGAAAGGAAATTGAACATAAAATATCCAATTGTATTGGGAGATATAGGACAACGGGGTTAAGATATTGACTTTTCGCTTATTTTAAGTAATTACCGTGTAATAAATTCCTAAAAGACTAAAGTTTATGTCATGTCACGAATAAACTGTGAATGTCCAATATTTTCTAAAATGTGAGGTCTCACTTCCTTAATCAACTCAGTTACATGACAGTTTATCTCACTTTTTAGATGATTCTCTTCAAAATGGTAAGCGCGTAATTGAACCCTCGTGCAACTAAACCCTGGTCCAACTGAACCCTCGCCCAACTGAACCCCATTTAACTGATCCCTCGCTCAACTGAACACCTGTGCAACGCAAACCCATTTAACTAACCCCTATGCAAATGGACCCCGTGCAACTCAACCCCATTTAACTGAACCCTCGTTCGACTCAAGACCCGTGTAACTTAACACCATTTAACCGAACCCTCGTCCAACCGAATCACCGTTTAAATCATTCGAAGCTCCAAATTTGTTTCTCGTTTCGTTCACAGTTTCTAATTTATATTATCGATTTGGGTAACCCGAGAAGTTTTCAAAATTGAAAGAAACTTTCAGAAATGGGTCTATCGCAAAAATCATGGCCCGATAAAGTGTTTTGGGGTTTTATTGCAAACTACGAGCTTTGCAATTAGTACTCGTGTAAGGCTTTGTCAAAGGGTAAGTGAAAACTCTGATTTTATACCCGGTTCCTTAAGCTCTTTCAGTGTGACTTTTAAGTTACGTAAAACCCTTTTGTTTGTGTCATTCCATATAATATCAACCGGGACCCGACTTTACAGGGTGAAGGGGGAGATAAAACACTAGTTCGGCGAACGGCAGATGGTTACCTTTTTTAGTGCCCCTACAACGTTCCACTGACCTGTTAGTGCTGGAGAAAAAAAAACAACAAAAAAAAAACACGTTCGGGTACAAAACACTTTTTCGTAATTCCTTCGAGGGGGAATTATTTTCGAGATTAATTTTTGTGCTGAAATGAAAATTAATAGCATCTATCATTAACGAATCGGCTTGGTATTTTCAAAACTTCTTTTATGCACTTGCAGATGCGATTGGGAAGGGGAGTATTCAAGAGGGGGATTTTAAACACCAGTTTAAGGGTTTTCGATCATGGATATCTCAGTTTTAGGCCTTTTATGGTCCAAAGCCTTTACATTCCAAAAATGACACTAAAACACCATTTTAGTGCCAAAAGACATTTTATGATGGTGCTGTCATAGGGAAACTAAAAAGCGGATAAATATAAATATTAGCTTTCAAATGACCTTAAACAGCTCTCTATGATGACCTAGCGCCCTGTTTGTACTGGAGAAATAAAACAAGAAAAGGGAGACTTATCAGCGCTTTCACCTCTTTTTAAAATTCCCAAAAATTTTTCCGCAATAAACTTTTACTATTAAGATAAATTTCAATAGTAGTTATCATTCCTGAATCAGCATTAACGGCAAGTTTTTCTTTAAAGGAACGTTCAGTTGCAGGGGGGTTGAGTTGCATAATGGTTTAGTTGAAAGGGGTCGAGTTGCACGGGGGCTGACGGAGGTTGATTTACACGACGGTTAAGTTAAACAGAGGTTGATTTTCATAGGGTTCAGTTGCATGAGGGTGTGTTCAGTTTAATGGGGTTGAGCTGCATAGGGGTTTAGTTGCACGAGGGTTGAGTTACACGGGGGTTCAGGTACGCCTGGGGTCTTATGCACGAGGGTTCAGCTGCACGGGTTCAATTGCAATATAACCCTTCAAAACAACACTTTTCAGCTATCGCAAAGAACTGTCACGTAACGAACTACGAGTAACAAGCGACTCGACCCAATAGTAACCGAAACTCTAAGCAAAGGAATTTTGGTAGATAACAATTGATGCATACAAAGAATTGGCTTTTTATGCTGATTCTAAATAAAGAAAGTTCATTAAATTTAATGCTACCCATCAAAACCCAAGAGCCTGAAAAATCTACTGATTTTGGGAAAACGGGGGAAAGCCCCAAACGAGTCAAGCGATTTTAACGAAATTCCCACCATCAGACTCAGCATATTAGAGAACCATGCCTTCCGGGAATCAATGACGTTGGTAGAGCTAAGCAGGGTTATATTCTAATTCTATCCCCATTTATATGGATCATTTTGACGGACTTAGTCTTAAGGAGCACAGAAAAGGTAATGGGAGAACACGGAATCAAACGAGGAAGGGAAACTTTCCTGGACTTAAATTATGCTGGTGATTCAAGCATTCTAGATGCAAAGTATGTACAAAATGAGTGAACTTTTAAAGCCTTTGTGAGTTTAGGGGTCTAGAATAGGTTTGAAAATTAATGTTAAGAAGACTAAGTCGCTAAGGCTAGGAATAAGTGAAGATGAAAAGGTGACGTTAGATAACGGAAAGATCGATCAAGTGGACATCTTCACTTACCTTGGTAGTATTATTGGTAAGGATGGTGGCAGAAGTGAAGATGTTGAAAGTAGAATAACCAAGAGTCGGGGCGTTTTTTCGCAGTAAAAAAAAAAGTTTGGAAGAATGGGAAAATAAGTCTGCAAACCAAGATTAGAATATTGGAAGATTATAATATATAATATGGTTCTAAAGCATAGGCGCTCCAAAAAAAACGGAGGAAGATTTGCTAGATTTTTTTTCCAGAGAAATTGCCTACGGATTGTTCTGGATACCCGACTGAGTGACCGTATCTCAAATAGCAGCCTGGACAAAAAATGTGGATCAATCTCGCTTTCGGGGGCTATAATGACAGAAAGGTTGAGATAGTTAGGGCACTTTCTCCGGATGAAGGATGACAGATTACTGAAGATTGTCCTTTTCGGTCAACCGTCTAGGGCTAAACGGAGAACAGGGCGACAGTTGGGGAAGGGCAACCCCTCCTCATATACGGATAAATTTTTATTCGTTTTAATCTTCGATGTTGTTCCTTACTTTCAGTTTAGAAAACCCGTTTTTTTTAATTAATCCAGACAAAGTCTAGTCTAACCCACTTTAGAACGATGATGGGGGCCTCCTCAAAGATTTATTAGTTCGTGGTTTGTTTGTTTCTTTCTTTCTTTCTTTTTTTTTATTGAACTCAATCCGTTTTGATTTTGGATCATAGGGCGTCGAAGATATCGATAAATCTAAGCTTTTAAATAAGGGGAGAGACACTGAGCAAAACCGGATAAAGTAATACAATAGCGCCGATACTTATTTACAGCCCCATAAATACCACCATCACTCACAAAGATAGCATCTTTGAGGCATCTTCATAACAAGAGATAATAAATTCTTTCTATTGTGTTCCCAATTGAGTTGTGAGCCCTCAAACACAGCCCATACACAATGCTGTAACAATTACTGATCTGGCAAGAGATAATCAGTATATAGGCCCCATGTCCCAAAAGATTGATGATGAACGGCATTATACCCATTGTACAACTCTATTTGAGTCCGGAGTCAACGTCAAATCAAATAAGTTCTTATAAATAAACTTCCCAAGGTTTGACAATTCAAAGAAGATTTCAATAACGGGTTGGTCCCTTTCCCATCATTCACTTCTGGAAAATTTCACCTCATTCACAAAAAAGGGAATGAAAAATCAGATGGGTTAGAAGATATTTCCAAGGGGGTGGGGTCCGGTGCTAAAAACTGCGGCTTAATTTTGATGTTTTGGTAAGAGATATTTTGGTAAAACTTCCCAATGGGGTTAGAATGGAAACTCGAGGTGGATTCCACACACACACACACAAGGCCGTACCCAGTATTTTTCGGAGGGCGTTTTGCTCAAAGATTTTTTTTCGGGGGGGGGGGGTACACAAAAAACCTCAAAAAACGCATACAAAATTTGTTTATATCCATTTTTGTTACGTTTTTACGAGTCAAACAACCATTTCGGGGGGAGGGGGGTCGAACCCCCTTTACCCCCCCTCTGGATACGGCCTTGCACACACACACACACCCGCGTGAAAATAGGACCCTTCCCATTGATAAATTAAATACAGATAGGGCACTTGGGCATTAATTTGAAATTTGCAAGAGGGACTTAGACTTCTAAGAGATTTTATTAGTTCCGGCGGGGGGAATAAATTCCTTGGAAGTCCAGTAGTGACTAGGCAGAAGCTGCTAGACATGTACAATCTCTAAACATGGAATTCCAGAAGTGGCTTCATTTTCCTAACATAAGGGTCATTTATCATTACAAAGGCAAAATATTCAAAAAGAGAGGTAGGAACTGCTCAATATGATTACTTTATTACATTACATGCAGCGCATTGTATGTGTTAGTAAGATCTGCTAATCCCTTGGGATCTGATCAATGTCCTTACTATATGCTGATGTTGTATGTTCTATCATTTTAGCGGTTTTGCTTGATAATTTACAGATAAATAAAAAAATCAAAAAAATAAAAACCAAATGAAATTTGTTAGAAATCAAAATTTCATACCTTCGACCCTAGACAAGCTCTCTTGGGCCACTCAGAGCTCGTCTCTTAGGTCCATAGCTCCATAAAAATAAATACCTCAGCATGGTGATGTGTGATTTTCTCGATAAAAGGTACCCAAATTACTTTTATTCATGCATTTTTGATAAAAAATAGACCGTTTTTCGAGAAAATAAGGGGTTTTCAGGGTACTGATCACGGCTTGCACTCCTCCAGTATTTTATGGCAGACGTTTTGGATTAATCGTTATTGATCGATGAGTATAAACGTAATAAAAGAAACCATTGGAACGATCGCATGCTTGAGAAGCACCAAATGTTGCCAAGAAGATGTTGAAAAGCGGTGACTTTTAGAATAATTTACTACATCGAAGATTTTCTCAGTTTCCCCCATAATTTCCAATATTGTTCATGTAATTCACTTGTTTTCGGCTCTTTTTTTCCACTCGTACCCCAACTCTCATATGGAGGTTTAAGTAAAGTTTTTTTTGTCTAAATCTAGGACTTCCCCTTTATAGAAAATGTTACTCGTAATTAACGTAATTTTTCCTAATCTTATCTCAACATCGTAACTGCCAAATTTTAAAGCTTATTCACCCTACTGTCATTACCTGTGGTCTCATTATAATTAAATTCTTTTAGTCCCATCTATTTCATTAATTCTTCTCCAAGCTTCAACATTTAAAATACCAAGAACATCGAAATAATAATAAAAATCCCCCTGGATCCATCTTAGGTATATTCCTACCTGAAAACCCTGATTTCCTAATATTTCAAAACTATGAAGTTTTTAAGGCAAGAACACATTTTCGTCAGTGTTGTCACGTTGAACAAGGAAAATAAATAACAAAATCTAATTAGGAAAATCTACAACGTTTTTGGTCCGTAATTATTAAACATTAACGAACTACTGATTCCCAAAGACCACATATTCAAAAGGGATTTTTACCTTCTTAAGGTGTCTGATCCCGTTTTTAGCTTAGTGTTGGGCCCGCGGTCCTAATTATCAGATAAATATCCTAGTTCTCCCATTTATAAACTACTTTCACTAGCGCTTTAGATGTGAAAGTGAGGAGCAACATTAAAACTTAAAACAAACAGAAATTATTACGTATATGAGGGGGGTTGCTCCTCCTCAACACCTCACTCTTTACGCTAAAGTTTTTTAGCACTTTATAAAAAAAAACTTCTTATTGTTCTAATTAAACCACAGTTTATATAATTAGATAATTATATAAACTGTGAATTAAACATAGTGTTTCAGGAGTCGTTGTTAAAGAACTGGGACATAATTCAAACTGTAGCGTAAAGAGCGAGGTGTAGAGGAGGAGCACCCCCCTCATATACGTAATGATTTCTGTTTGTTTTGAGTTTTAATGCTGCTCCTTACCTTCAGTTGAAAAACCTTGTTTTTTTATTTAATTTCTGATCGTTTTTAAAATAATGCCATGAAATCTGGCTACACATCCGCGGAAAAATCCCTCCTCTTCACGGATTTATTCCCTAGACAACTCAATCCTGGTGAAAATTTACCCCGGACAATTATCCTTAACATCTCCGCGCGTAAAATTGAGTCGGCAGTAAGAAAGCAAGACATAAAAAGAATTTCGTATATGAATTCTGGCAAATTCCCCCAGTGTAAAACTTCCCCTGAGAAATTCACCCCCTGAAAACTTTCCTCCCCATGGAAAATTATTCACGTGGAAAATCCCACCAGCAGAAAATTCCTCTCCCCCTGAAAAATGAATGCATACTTCTCAGTAACAAATTTTATACGTAAACAATGGGTAAATTTTGTAACTTAAAAACCTTTCACCCAGAGGCTGTGGGGGGTTCATGATATCTCCAAAGGCATAGTTATTCGGCCTTTCAACTATGGTGAACAAAATGCCTATTTCAAAATTTAGATTGGACGACTTTGAGAAAAAGGGGCGTGGGAGGGGGCCTAGTTGCCCTACAATTTGTTTGGTCACTTAAAAAGGGCACTACAACTTCTAAATTCTATTCGAATGAGCCCTCTGAAAATATTCTAGGACCACTGGGTTGATACGATCACCCATGGAAAAAAAACAAATAAACACGCATTTATGATCTTTCTTCCCGCATAAATACAAAATTCCACATTTTTTCAGATAGGAGCTTGAAACCTCTACAGTCGGATTCTCTAGTACCCTGAATTTGATGGTGTGATTTTCATTCAGACTTTTAGGGGGTGTTTTTCCCTTTTCGAAAATCAGGCAAATTTTCTCAGGCTCGTAGCCTTTGATGGGTAAGACTAAACATAATGAAACTTATAGAACTAAAATCAGCATAAAAATCCAATTCTTTGATATATCGATTGGTATCAAAATTCCGGTTTTTATAGTTTCGGTTACTATTGATCCGGGTTGCTCCTTACCTAAAGTTCATTACCGCAAACTGACTAAGAAAAATATTGTCTTATAAGCATTAATCAAAAAGTTCGTGGTAACGAACTGTAAGTAAGGAGCGACCCGGCTCAATGGTAACCGAAACTCTAAAAAACGGAATTTTGATACCAATAGATACATCAAAAGAATCAGATTTTAATTCTGATTTCAAATATATAAGTTTATCTTACCTATCAAAAGTTACACGCCTGAGAAAATTTGGCTGATTTTCGAAAAAAAGGGGGAAAGACCCCCTAAAAGTTATAGAACCTTAATGAAAATCACACCATCATATCCAGCGTATCAGAGAACCCTACTGTAGAGGTTTCAAGCTCCTATCTACAAAAATGTGGAATTTTCCATTTTTAGCCAGAAGAAAGATCACGGATGCGTGTTTATTTGTTGTTTTTTTTTTTTTCCCAGGGGTGATCGTATCGACCCAGGGGTCCTAGAATATCGTGGGAGGGCTCATTGGAACGGAAATTAAAAGTTCTAGTGCCCTTTTTAAGTGACCAAAAAAATGGAGGGCAACTAGGCCCCCTCTCACGCTCATTTTTTCCCAAAGTCATCTGATCAAAATTTTGAGATAGCCATTTTGTTCAGCATGGTCGAAAATATTATAACTATGTCTTTTAGAATGACTTAATCCCTCGAAGCCCCCAGGAGGAGGGCTGAAAGGTTGAAATATAGTATTGGTTATTGGGACCCGGCTCAATGGTAACCGAAACTCTAGAAAACGGTATTTTGATACAAATAGACACATCAAAAGAATCATATTTTAATGCTGATTTCAAATATATAAGTTTCATCAAGTTTAATCCTACCCATCAAAAGTTACGCGCCTGAGAAAATTTGGCTGATTTTCGAAAAAAGGGGGAAAGACCCCCTAAAAGTTATATAACCTGAATGAAAATCACACCATCATATTCCGCGTATCAGAGAACCCTACTGTAGAGGTTTCAAGCTCCTATCTATAAAAATGTGGAATTTTGCATTTTTTGCCAGACGAAAGATCACGGGTGCGTGTTTATTTTTTTTCCCCCAGGGGTGATCGTATCGACCCAGTGGTCCTAGAATATCGTGGGAGGGCTCATTGGAATGGAAATTAAAAGTTCTAGTGCCCTTTTTAAGTGACCAAAAAAATGGAGGGCAACTAGGCCCCCTCCCACGCTCATTGTTTTCCCAAAGTCAGCTGATCAAAATTTTGAGATAGCCATTTTATTCAGCATGTTCGAAAATATTATAAGTATGTCTTTTAGGATGACTTAATCCCCCGAAGTTCCCGGGAAGAGGGCTGAAAGTTATGAACTTTACCCAATGTTAACATATAGTACTGGTTATTGGGAAGTATACAGTACAGACGTTTTCAGGGGAGATTTTTCCTGGTAGTTGGGGGGGGGGGGTCGAGCAGGGACGTAAGCAGGGGGGGGCCTCCGGGCCCGGCCCCCCCCCCCGAAATCTCACGATTTTTTTTCATTTTCCCATAATTTTCTGATTTTTCTCACAGAATAATGGGTTTGAAGGATTTGCCCCCCCCCCCCGAAACAAATTCCTGCGTACGTGCCTGGGGTCGGGGGTTATGTAGGAGGATCTTTCCATGAAGTAAGTTTTCATGGGGGAAGGGACATTGCTATGAAGGGGACGCCGGACATCCCAGCATTATTTAAAAAAAGATCAGAAATTAAATATAAAAAAACAAGTTTTTCAACTGCAACAGCAGCAACATCAAAACTTTAAACGAACAGAAAATATTACATATATGATTGGGTTCACCCCCTAGTCAATACCTCACTCATTAAGCCAGAGATTTTTTAGTACTTTCATAAGAGCTATCTATTCTAATTAACGGCCTTTGTGATTAAGCGGCCATTTTTAAAGAATTGGAACAAAATTTGAACTTTCGCTTAAAGAGCAAGGTATTGACTAGGGGGCGAACCCCCTAATATACGTATTAAAAATATATGAATATAGAAGTTCGTTACGTAAGTTAATTCTTAAGTTACGTATATTTATTACTAATAAAAACGTTCGTAAATAAAATGAAACAAGTTTCGAGAAAGCCATTTAACCAAATAAAAGTAAATTAATATGAAAATTTTGTTTTAATTATTCATGTACTGTGAGCCAAGATCAAAACCTGCATTTATTCAAAAACGTTCAAAAATTAAATAAAAAAACAAGTTTTTTTAACTGAAAGTAAGGAGCGACATTAAAACTTAAAACGAACAGAAATTTAGTCCGTATATGAAAGGGGCTGTCCCCTCCTCAACGCCTTGCTCTTTACGCTAAAGTTTGACTTTCTCACAATTCTATTTTTTTTAAACAATAAAAAACTTTAGCGTAAAGAGCAAGGCGTTGAGGAGGGGACAGCCCCTTTCATATACGGAACAATTTCTGTTCGTTTTAAGTTTTAATGTCGCTCCTTACTTTCAGTTAAAAAAACTTGTTTTTTTTATTTAATATTTCTGTATGAGTCATCATACTAGCTGAGTTAACCTTCCTTCATTGATTTTGCTTTCTGGATACTATCAAATTAAGTTTTAGACGGTTATTCTTCTGATTGATTGGCGTCTCCACTGGCCCACGAGAGAGGCAAGTTTGCTTCTTTGGGTGTAAATATGATATTTTATATTTATTTAAAAAAGAGTTAAAGAAATGTTCATGTTGTAAGTCAAAGTTCAAGCGAGTTAGTTAAGAGTTTAAAGTTTTTGTTGGTCTGACACTTTTGTGAATAAAAGTGAGGTATATTTTCTAAGCCTGCTTCTGGTTATCCCCTAACTCGATTAGGGAAAAGAAGGGAGTTTCAAGCGAGTTCATGATATACACACCACTTGATATATTTTTATTTTTATATGTATTTGATATATTGACTTAGTTTTTGCTGTTTTTTCATCTACGTTTCTTTTTTCAATTTGGCACCCACTACTTCCAAAAACTGCAGAGGTTTTTCTCTTTATTAAATATAAAAAACAAGGTTTTTTAACTGAAAGTAAGGAGCGACATTAAAACTTAAAACGAACAGAAATTATTCCGTATATAAAATGGGCTGTCCCCTCCTCCAAAGCTTCACTCTTTTCACTTTTTTATTGGCTTAAAAAATAGAGTTTGTGAAAAAGAGTCAACTTTATACGAATATAGAAGTTCGTTACGTAAGTTAATTCGTAAGTTATGTATATTTATTACTAGTAAAAACGTTCGTAAATAAAATTAAACAACTTTCTAGAAAGTCGTTTAGCCAAAAAAGTAAAATTAATATGCAAATTTCGTTTTAATTATTCATGTACGGTGAGCCAAAATCAAAACCTGCATTAATTCAAAAACCTTCAGAAATTAAATAAAAAAAACAAGATTTTTAACTGAAAGTAAGGAGCGACATTAAAACTTAAAACGAACAGAAATTAATCCGTATATGAAAAGGGCTGCCCCCTTCTCAACGCCTCGCTCTTTACGCAATTTTTTTATTGTTTTAAAAAATAGAGTTGTGAGATAAGGCCACTCCTTACTTTCAGTTAAAAAAAGTTGTTTTTTTTTAATTAATTTCGGTTGACTTAAAGCAGGTTTTGATTTTGGATCACCGTGCATCAATAATTGAAACAAAATTTGCATATTATTTTTACTTTTATTTTTTACTGAATGGCTTCCTCGAAATTTTGATCTGACGATTTTGAAAAAAGGGCGGAGGAGGGGGCCTAGATTCCCTTCAATTTTTTGGTTACTTAAAAAGGGCACTAAAACTTTTAATTTTATTTACGAACGTTTTTATTAGTAATAAATATACATAACTTACGAATTAACTTACGTAATGAACTTCTATATCCGTATATTTTTATTACGTATATTAGGGGGTTCGCCCCATAGTCAATACCTCGCTCTTTACACTAAAGTTCGTAATTTGTTCCAATTCTTTAAGAATGACCCCTTAATCACAGAGGCCGTTAATTAGAATAAATAGCTCTGATGAAAGTACTAACAAAACTTTAGCGTAAAGAGCGAGGTATTTACTAGGGGGCGAACCCAATTATATACGTAGTAATTTCTGTTCGTTTTAAGTTTTGATGTTGCTCCTTACTTTCAGTTGAAAGTTTCTTTTTATATTTACTTTCTTATCGTTTTTTAAATAATGCTGGGAAATCCGGCGCCCCCTTCCTAGCAATGCCCCTTCCCCCGTGGGAAGATCCTCCCACGTAACCCCCGACCCCCCCCCCCCAACCAGAAAAAATCCCCCCTGAAAACTTCTGTAAACTTCCCAATAACCAATACTATATGTAAACATTGGGCAAACTTTATAGCTTGCAGACCTTCCCCCGGGACTGTGGGGGATTAAGTCATCCTCAAAGACATAATTATTATTTGACCATGCTGAACAAAATGGTTATCTCAAAATTTTGATCGGGTGACTTTGGGAAAAATGAGCGTGGGAGGGGCCTTGTTGTCCTACTTTTTTGGCCCCTTAAAAAGTACACTAGAACTTGAAACTTCCATTCGTATGAGCCCTCCCGCGATATTCTAGGACCACTGGGTCGACACGATAACCCCTGAAAAAAAAAACAACAAATAAACACGCATCCGTGATCTTGAAACCTCTACGGTAGGGTTCTCTGATACGCTGAATCTGATAGTGTGATTTTCATTAAGGTTCTATGAATTTTAGGGGGTGTTTTCCCCTTTTTTTCAAAAATAAGGCAAATTTTCTCAAGCGCGTAGCTTTTTATGGATAAGACTAAAACGTGACAAAACTTATATATTTGAAATCAGCATAAAAATCTGATTCTTTTGATGTATCTATTGGTATCAAAATTCCGTCTTTTAGAGTTTCGGTTACTATTGAGCCGGGTTGCTCCTTATTTACAGTTCGTTACCACGAAGTGTTTGAAAAACTAAATGAACATTTTTTTCGAATTTTAAAAGATATATATGGGTGTGCAAGTTTCACTTATCATAGGCAGCGCGCTAGCACTGCCTAAGTAAACAACGATGTGAGCACAATGTGTTTTTTTTTTTCTCCATACCCGGGCACTTCGTATCGAAGGAGTTGTCGTAGAAACTTCGAAAAGGGCTCATTCGATTGGAAATTGGAGTGGCTAGTGCCCTTTTTAATAGTCGAAAGTGATTGGAGGGCAACTAGCCCCCCCCCACGCCCATCATTTCCCCAAACACATCCAATCAAAATTTTGAGATAGCCATTTTGTTCAGCGTAGTTGATTTCCAGATAGAAAATATGTTTTTAAGGGGACACTCCCCCAAAACCATCAGGGCAAAGGTTTTAAGTTATGCCCTGGGGGCTTATAAGGTTTTTATAGAAGGCGTTGTCGTAGAAACTTCAAAAAAGGCTCATTCGATTGGAAATTCAAAGGGCTAGTGCCCTTTTTAATAGTCGAAAGTGATTGGAGGGTAACTAGCCCCCCCCCCCCACGCCCATAATTTCCCCAAATACATCCAATCAAAATTTAGAGATACCCATTCTGTTCAGCGTAGTTGATTTCCAGATAGAAGATATGTTTTTGAGGAGGACACTCCCCCAGAGCCCTCAGGGCAAGGGTTTTTAAGTTATGCCCTGGAGGCATATAAGGTTTTTTATAGAAGGTGTTGTCGTAGAAACTTCAAAATCGGCTCATTCGATTGGAAATTCAAAGGACTGGTGCCCTTTTTAATAGTCGAAAGTGATTGGAGGGCAACTACCCCCCCCCCCCACGCCCATCATTCCCCCAAACACATCCAATAAAAACTTTGAGATAGCCATTTTGTTCAGCGTAGTTGATTTCCAGATAGAAAATATATTTTTGAGGAGGACACTCCCCCACAACCCTCAGGGCAAGGGTTTTAAGTTATGCCCTGGGGGCATATAAGGTTTTTATAGAACGCGTTGTCGTAGAAACTTCAAAAAGGGCTCATTCGATGGGAAATTCAAAGGGCTAGTGCCCTTTTTAATAGTCAAAAGTGATTGGAGGGCAACTAGCCCCCCCCCACGCCCATCATTCCCCCAAACACATCCAATCAAAATTTTTAGATAGCCATTTTATTCAATGTAGTTGAAAGTCTTGGAAATTAGGTCTTGAAGGATGACAGCCCTTCCACCCACAGCCCTCAGGGCAAGGGTTGTAAGTTATGCCCTGGGGACATATAAAGTTTTATTGAAAGCGTTGTCGTAAAAACTTCAAAAGGGCTCATTCAATTGGAAATTGAAAGGGCTAGTGCCTTTTTTAATAGTTGAAAGTGATTGGATAGCGACTAACGCCCCTCTCACGCACACCATTTTTCCAAACACATCCAATCAAAATTTTGAGATATCCATTTTGTTCAATGTAGTTGAAAGTTCTTGAAATTAGGTCTTTTAGGATGATAACCCCCTAAGAGCCCTCAGTGCAAGGGTTGTAAGTTATGCCCTGGGGGCATATAAAGTTTATATAGAAAGTTGTTATAGAAATTTCAAAAAGGGCTCATACAATTGGAAATTGAGAAGGCAAGTGCCCTTTGTAATAGTCGAAAGTGATTGGAGAGTAACTAACTCCCCTCTCACGCCCACCATTCCTCCAAACACATCCAATCAAAATTTTCAGATAGCATTTTGTTCAACGTAGTAGAAAGTTCTGGAAATTAGGTCTTTGAGAATGACACCCTCCCAGCACTCAGGGCAAGGGTTGTAAGTTATGCCCTGGGGGCATATAAGATTTTTATTGAAAGTTTTGTCGTAGAAAATTCAAAAGGGCTCATTTGATTGGAAATTGAAAGGGCTAGGGCCATTTTTGATTGTTGAAAGTGATTGGAGAGTGACTATCGCCCCTTTCACGCCCACCCTTTCCCCTAACACACCCAATCAAAACTTTGAGATAGGCATTTGTTTAACGTAGTTGAAAGTTCCAGAAATTTGGTCTTAGAGGATGACAACCAATCTAACAGACCTTAGGGTAAGGGTTGTAATTTATGCCCTGGTGGCAAAGAAGCTGTTTATAGAAAGCGTTGTCGTTTCAAAAAGGGCTCATTCGATTGGAAATCGAAAGGCCTAGTGTCCGTTTTAATAGTCGAAACTGATCGAAAGTGATTGGAAGGCTCCCATTAAAGATCGATGTGGGTATAATGTATTATTTTTTGTTGTTGTTGTTGTTGTTTAGACCAGGGCACTTCGTATCGAAGTAGTTGTCGCGGGAACTTCGAAAAGGGCCCAATCGATTGAAAATAGAAAGGGCTGATGCCCTTTTTAATAGTCGAAAGTGATTGGAGGGCAACTAGTCCCCCTCCCACTCCCGCCCACCCTCCCATTTGCCCATTATGTTTAAAAACTAAATGTTGCCTTAAGATTAAATGAAAATACACTGTGTTAATGCTAATTCCCAATAAGGCATCTCAGCAGTATCCCAAGAGAGACTGAGGGTATTATGTTCAAACTTTCGGGGCTACTTCTGCTCTTAAAATTTAACCATGTCAAAATAGCGTAAGCGTATCCAAGCTATCAAAGAAAGTAAACAGATTTTTTTACGAATGGTATCAAGTTTTTCATTTCAGATCAACTAGAGGAGGTATGAAACTAAATTAAACAGTACTATTTGTGTCCAGATTTTTAAAAGGGTGTATGTTGTTAAAAATTGCTGAAAATTTTTCTCCAGCATACAAATAGCAGGCCAAACTATAAAGTCTTAAAAAAACAAAAATATTTAAAGTATTATTTTCTTTTTCCCTGAAAAGACTGTGTCAATATAAAACTAACAGAAATTAATTAAAAAAAACTTTCCGCAAAATAAGCAAAATAAACAAACAAAATTTGTTCTTTACTGAAAAAATATAAATGTTTTTACTTTTATAACTTTAATAAATCAAATAATATTAACATTTTGACTACTAAATATCAGTATATGTATAATAAACTGACAATGCACATTCATTTGTATTTTTTCAGTAAAGTGTAAATTTTGTTCTGGCCTTGGGAAGGCATAGGGGTTTTGCGCACAACTTATGTTAATTTCTGCTCGTTTTGAGTTTGACTCGGTTATTTATTGTAATTTCTGTTCGTTTTGGGTTCTATTTATGTATCGATACTGATTTGTGGTAGTTTCACGCTTGGTAGATTATTTGATTTTATTTTTGCTCATTTTTTGTTTAATGGAGTTCTTTACTTTTCTATGAAAGACTTATTTTGTGGAAAAAGTTTTTTTTAATTAATTTAATCTAAACAATCAGGCTGCTATTTCTCTGTCTTATTAAAATATTAAATCGGCTTACGATTAAACCTGTGTGTTCTCCTTTACTAGGTTTTGCCAGTGGCAGTTCTGGCCTTGCTCAGATCCGGGGCAAATTCTTGATTAGTCCCCCCCCCCCTGTCAGGCCAAATTTTTGCAAAATTTTCATTTATTAACACAATTGTCACCTATTAACAAAATTTGAATACAAAATATTACAAAAAAAAACTTCAAAATTAATTATATTCGATCTACTAGCTTTCATTTTCAAGGAACATTGATGAAGACAGGGAAAAAGGAAAATTATAGAATCAATTTGTTTATACTCGCTGTCAACTGCGTCATCTAAAAATTACAACCTTTTTCTAACCGTTATATTATTTATTTGAAATTTTGCGTCCGGGGCAAGTACCTCCTCTCCCACTTAAGATTGCCGCCAGGTTTCGCCAAGAAGAACATAGTAATATCTAAAATTGGAAGATGGGAAACCCCATAGCTTTAAGAATCAGAAACAAAGCCAACAGATAAAAAAGTAAACAACCTGAAATAGCTGTTAGTGTAGAGTGATTCCTTATGAATAATGCATAAAGAATTCGAATCAAGTTTTGTGTACTAACATGGGATATACTGTGCAGTTCACCTTGCGTCTTTTGAATAGGCCATTAAAGAAACTGGTTAACATATGAAAAAGCGTTACTAAAGCATTACCATAAAATCCACTGTCAACGTTATGGTGGGATACCCATATTTGGAATGGATATTTGCTTTATGGTCAATGTTCTTGTTTTTCACTTAATAATCAAGAAACTAAGTTTACAATAGTGTTACTTGGTAATTAAACGTCAAAAGTATAGTACAGTTAATTATAATTATGAATCGTCTGTTTCAGCTCCAAAGAAGTCAGGTAAACCATTCGATTGAAAAGGCGAATGCAATGAACCGTTGTAGTTGATGCTAAACGTTTTCTTGCACATGCGTAGCAGTCTTTGTGCTGAACTCAGATGCCCTGTATCCAGTAAATGTCTCAAAACCATAAATAAAAGATAGACAAGAAGCAATGGGAAAAAAGTGCTTCTTAATCTTCAGAACAAAATAAACAAAATTTTTTTGTTATTAACGAGTTCATTATTAACGTGATTCTTGACCTAGTTCATTTTAGTTTATTATTAATGCAATTCTTGAGGACACCGGTTAGTTTGCAATGACTAGTGATAGAATATGGTGTCTCACCATGGATGTTCAAACTAAGATTTGGGATTTGCCAAGGACCGAAGAATAGGCAATTATATTTTTCCAGGATAAGGGGTTGTTGCCCAAAACAAAACAGTGCGTCAATGGACACACCATAACTTTGTACTCTTACGAGAAGCAACATTTTTGAAAGTGTAACACTAGGCCATGTTTGAAAACCGTAAATTTGAGAGTCAATACGTGGTTTTCTAAAAGTAAAATACCATTTGTTACTGCAGTTTGTTTTAACGCGTTCATTTACTTCTTAGCATTAATCAAACTCCACTTCTCGAGTGTGTTTTATATAATAGACAAGTACCCGAAATTTATATGAGTAGTTCCCTAATACCCCATGCAAGTTTTAATACAACAAAACTACTTATGCCAGGTAGCCTAAAAGCTATCTGTAAGATTTCTTAAAAAATTTCTTAAATTATCAATGTTCTACAAATAGAATATTTAAGAGTTGAATTCAACGCTGAAAGATCCGTCATAGTTCTTAGCCTGTGTGACCAAATTGTTTACCTCGACATTACCATTGGAAACACAATTTCTCACATTCGTCGTTTTCTAAAATAAACACATCAGACACCAAATATCAGCTTTATATGCTTCCATAGTCTCTGTTAAGCTTTGTTTTAATCACAGTTATCTGTCAACGCTATACAACACTGTTGTTCTCCCCCACATTCACTACAGTGCACCCTTCTGGAAAATTTTTACACACGCTGATAAATTGAAATCCGTTGCAGTTTCTTCCGTTTCGTAAAATACCTACTGAGATATACAATTTGGGCACGCAGTTCAAAACTCATCAATAATCTTCATATAACGGATCACACTAAAGCTGTTGCTAGACTTATAGAAAAACACAACCAAATGATTTCAAATCATACTTGGAAACCACTCCCTCTACACTAGTTACACTGTCTTAGCTCTTCTTCCCCACTATTGTTACAAGTGCCTGTGCTCTTCTTTATTTGTATGTGCGTGTGTGTATTGTTTTTTGTGTTTTTTTTTCGTTTTTCTTTCGCTTTTTTCGTAGTGGTCTGTCATTTTCTTTTTGTACTAAGACGGGCTTCCGATAAATAACAATAATAAAAAATCGAATCGTCCGTTGAAACTTACCAGAAACTAATTTAATTTTACATCTTTCACAAGATCAATTGCTTTGTAAAAATTTTTTGAAGTATGAAATCGCTCTTTATAATTATTTTCCATCTCTTAGCATTAAACTATAGGTATATTTCATAACTGTCTGCTTCCTTGTGAATCCTATCCACAATTTCAATTGCAAATTGGTATTAGAGGAACTAAGACCCAAAAATACATTAAAAAAAGGCAGAAAAGAAGGGGAAAAAAACGGCAAAAGAGGGCATGAATGGGCCCAAGACAGAGTAAGGAATAGAAAAACTACCGAAACTACAGAAGATATGTCAAACCAGTGTAACTTCTTCAATTCGAACCGAGATTCCCCCGCAATCTTAGCCAAACTAAGAGATACTGGTTCTCTCCCTTCACCAAGGAATACCTTGGTTCTCCCAATGAGGCAGGATGAGGGGATTAGACTTGGAATCGAACCTGGGCTCAAAGGAGGGACTCGAGGCAGCAAATAATGTACACCTGCCAATGTCAACATGCACCCTCTTGGATTGGATAATATACTTGGGAGATAAATGATACGTCTTTAGCAAGATCTCATACGCAAGACCTAATTAAGAACAAAACAGCTGTTCTTCTGGTGAGGAAAAACATGCTCACTATCTGAGCAAAACAGAAGAAGAGACATTGTTAATTATTGTGAAAAACGCTTGGAATTTTTCACGCACAGTAGGAAGCCAGAGCTAAAATTAAATTGGGAGTTTTCGAATACCTAGGAGCGTTTTGTTTGGCATTTAGTTCACTTTGAATACAAGTGGGATAATAGGCCTAAAATGTGACTTAAGCCTTGCAAACACGAAGTTTTAATTGTCAGTCTTCTCTATATTACTTAATTATAGGTATGGTAATGACCCCCCCCCCCCCCTAATCGACCAGTACAGGCTATGCTTGCGTGGTACATAGACTACAATCAAATAATCTTTGGTTAAATACAAGCAAAGCCAAGTTTTACACTTACCCACTAACTGGGACTGGATGAAGTCCACCGGTTCCACTTTGCTGTGCTATCTTACTACTATAAGGTACATACTCGGGGTCATCTGCACTTCTACAAAATGCCACCAAACTGAATAAGACAAAAATAAGTAAATCACTTCGAAGAATCATTTTTCTCACTGGAGTTCAGTTGATAGAACTAGAATGTGACTAGGTTGTAAATTTGTGTTTATCGAACAATCTGCTCGCTACATAGTAGTAAAATCAATCGGCCGGGGTAAATACATCATTCTGAAAAACAAAATCACCATGAAAGAGAAATCAAACTTGCTTGTGTATGTTGAGACTAGCCTACAGACATTGCTGTTCACATTCGATGTTTAGGCCACAAGATAGCAATCCAGCCCTGCATTATCTTGTTCAAGTTTTCTTATACATTTTCCTTTATCTTTTACATTTTTACGAGAAATAATTTCTTAAATATTTTTTTTAACGAAAAGGCCACTTTTTACTTCTTTAACTTTGCACATTATTATTTGGATTTTTCCCCACCATCTATCTTATGTCAACATCATGGTTGCAGCAGCATCTGCAACCGTGCAACCATTACTAGGTAGTAAATAAAAAAAACCCTACCCATAGTGCATTAGAATTTAAAATGTGTTTTTAAAAAATTGGTCAAGTGAGGATAAATCGCCGCGTTAAGCTGATTCAGGAATCGTGACTGTTATTTCTGCTAATCGTAAATGTTTATTGCGAAAACAAATTATGCAGATTTCAAAAAATAGCCTGAAAGCCCACCATTGGAACCACAAACGAAAGCTGCACCATTGGACCCACTATTGTCGAAAAACCCATATAGGAGAATTACAGTCCTCCATTTTGAACAACAAGAAAAATCACATTTTTTTTTGCATAGGAAGCACTGATGTGTCTCCTTTTTCTAGGGGTGATTGTACCGAACCAGCGGTCGCAAAATGTGGAGAGGCATTCGAAAGGAAATTGCAAGGAAAAGGAGGCATTTGAAAGGAAATTGCCATATCTAGTGCCTTATTTAGTAACATAGAAAATTAGAGCTAACTTATTATCTCTGACTTGAGTTCATAGATCTCGAGTACTAAAGATGGACCTTTTTTTTAGACTACCTTTAAATTATATTTAAAAGGGCCTTCTCGTATAAGGAGTTTCAAGATATAAAACTAAGGAGCCAAAAAGATCAAGCGCAATTTTAGGTCGGCAACTATAAAAATGAGCTACTTACCTTGTTATTGCTTAGCTAAAGATATGACAACAACACAATTAACTGTACATTTGATAAACATTTCTGCAGATTGTTTTTGTAATGATAAATTCTTGATTATATTGCTGCACAAAGCGGGGAATCCCCTAAAACTGTCTGAGGACTTCTTTGGCAAATTTTAAGAAAAACCCAGTGAACAAAAGAAATTGAAATAAGAAAACTTCCATTTTTTCCCGATGATAGCCATACCGGTACTTGTCTGCTAAAAGAAACACACCCAAGAAGTGAAGTTAGTTAATGCTAATGAAATATACCAAAACATGATGAAAATATAATACTATAGAAACAAAATCATGGAAACTACGACAAAGAGTTATGGAAAGCAGGCCGCCCAGAACGCATTATATTTAATACCTAACCTAACCCCAAACCACCTCTATATATTAAACACTTAATTAAAATATTCATACATCGTAGTTTATCTCGCTCAAAATAAGCAAATCATAACCGATCCCTGATAGGCAAACCGGTTTCTGTCAGATCTCACACAACGTAATTCTTGAATGTATTTCGTCTAACAGACAAGTACCGCCATACCTAGCAGGGGAACTTCAGAAGAGCTGTCGTAGGATCCTTTTGGCTAATTTTGAAAACAAAAGTAATAAGTAAGGAAAGAGCTGATTAGAGAGGAAATTTTAAATCTAGTGCCCTTTTTTAGTAATGAAAGGGATCTTGCCGCAGGAAAGAACCATTTTTGCCGTTTTATACCGACAAACAGCATTTTCGGCCACCCAAAAAAGGCCTTATTGGTACTGAAGACATCTGAAGATAGTAATCAATTCATAAAAAGCGGCACTTTTTGGGCTTTTTAGTTGACACTTTTCATCTCTAAACATAGAACTGGAATCCATACAAAAGGAAGGATTTGCATAGGCTGTAAAATTTGAAAATACATTTTCAAACACAGGAGTCTGATGTAAAATACGACATAGCCATACCGGCGTACCAGGGACATAGGGAAGTTGTAATTAATCCCTCCCTTATATATAATCTGGAATATACTTTATCTTGGCCTGTTTAAAGCTTCATAGGCTATAACATATGAAGTCAGTGCTGTTTCAAAAATTCATAAGCCTCAGCTACTCCTTGATGAATGTGAGAGCCACCGACAGTGAATCGGGCAGTTCGGTGTAAGGTACCCCTGTCTCAAGGAACCTCAGACCTAAGCTGCCACTCGAGCAAGGCAAGTCTTTCCCTCACGAAGCGTGCTTTTGTAGGAGGTCTAGCAAACCTACATTTTCGGCCTGTATATATTCTTCCGAAAATTTACGGCAAGTCCATGAGTCTTTGTTGCATTCTCCGTCACAGGTTGTCTCTGTAACTGATATATGGCCAAAATCCAGGTACATATGTGTCTGGGGACCACTTTAATCGTGGATCTGTACCAGTAAATCCATCTTGTCGTGGATGATCTCTATAGCTGAAAAATTGCTATGCCAGTGTATTTCTGAGCAATAACTAACAATTGGAAGCTTGTATTGCTACTGCTATTCATCTCAAGCACTGAATTCAATCACACAACTCCAGATTAAGACAGTGAAATGGACAGGGTACTGAAAGTGGATTATCCATGAAGTGTAATTATCATAACTAATGTTTGTACCCTGAACAGCAGCCACTCACTGGCTTCTTTTTAACGTAATGCAAAACAGTCGCACCAGATGAGCTCTATTTTCCGTACTTTATGGTAAATAAACCTGAAAAGACTTTCCGCATCATGTTTGTCCCACACGAAAGCAGCAAAAACCTCTTTCTTTCATTTTGTCATACTGCAAGCTGTTCCTTTTCGGACTTACCCCCATAAGCGATTGAATTTCTCAAGACAACGATGTCCCTACTTCTTGTCTAACGGTTCGAAAGGCCCATTAATCGAACAGCCCCCCAGCATAAAAAAAAATATAATTTTCGTGCTAAGAATCAATGCGACCACATTTTTCTTCAAAAAATTGCTGTCCTCTATAAGATCCCCTTGGTCCATTCTACTTACCCTGAAAGTTTCATCCCGATCGGAGGCAAACAATTTTGGCCCCTTTCGGGGATTCACGAATAGATACAACCAAATTTTTTTTTTTTTTTTTTGTTCCTCTTATATTCGTTTGGCTAACCGATTGGAAACAAAACAAGCTTAGGCCTGTTTTGGATGCCAAAAATCAACACAATTTTTTCCCATAACTTTCGTCTTCATTGAGGTTCCCTTGTCTCATTCTATATGCAAGAACGTAATTTTCTATGGGACAGGGGGGAAATTCTCCCCCTCCCAGACCCCAGTTTCACCCCCCCCCCTGCTGAAATTAAGCGTCTTCAAAAATCTTGCCAAAACTAAGATAGACCTACGTAATTCAAGCATTCATAGAAAGAGATCAGTTTTCTTTAGTAGGTATACCTTTGCCTTTATGGGGAAGGAAAGCCATTTTCATAGAGGTTCGAGGTGGCATGATTGTTTTTCTTTGGATTTCCTTCTTTTTTAAACTGATCTAATTCAATAACTCTACTCATTATGTTTCATGAAAACTTAGTAGCTCTTCAAAATTTAAGGAAACTAGTAGCTCATCGAAAATTTCCACATTTGGTTCAGTTTGTTGCTATTTAAAATCTAGTGTACTGCTTCTATCAAATTCCTGCCGAGCCGAACACACAAATTATTGCCCTGTAATATTAATGAGCAAAAATGACACTGTTTCTAATAGAGCTTAATGCGAATCTAGGTGAAATGTTTACAGTGACATCCAACAGTGCAATCATAGTTTTTTCATTTCCTGGAGCTTTTTGCTGCGATTTTACAAATTGTTCTACTTTAGCAGAATTTGAGTATTTTGGATAACCTTTTTTTTGGTTTAGAAAAGTCTGCTAGTGCAATTTTGTATAGGCTACTGAGATCAGAATGTAGCTAAGTTTTGAAGTTTTTTCTTTCCAAGACACCTACAATCCAACCAAAATGTTTTAAAATCATTCAGTGAATGATTTTAGTGCACATTTTTTTGTGTGTGCACAAAACTGCATTAAGGCCGTATCTCTGGTACATAAATTCGTATTTAAATGACTACGCGATATTGAAACATTTGAACAAATATTTACATGGGGACCAAGGTAGTATAGGCTTAATGATGATACCCGACCAAGTAAATCTGGCCCTGTTCGTCTTAGAAGGGAAATTTTTCCAGACAACTTTCAACCTGCTTGGGGACAATAGGCTTCTGTGGCTTGAGTCTTGGCTCAGTTTGATGAGTTCATCCAATATAAGCAATCCTCTTTCATAATCACTTCATTTATTCCCTCAGTATATTCCTGATCACTCCCAATTTAGTTGCAGTAGGGAATGCGACCGAATTAATTGGAAGCACTTTGCATTTCAAATCAATCTCTAAATTATGTCAATTTCGTTACACAATTGTGTCCTTTTGAATTTAATAGGATTTAATAAGGCATTAGAAGAGATGATAACTCAATGGTAATACGAACTGAATCAAATAAATGCAGTTGTGCGATAGTGCGGCAAAATGTCTGGAGAGTCAACAAACCAAGCTACACATATTTATAAATCCAAACATATTTAAAATAAGAGATTTCTAAAACAGCAAAATGGAAGAACAACAACGTAACATAATGGGAAACTATAGAAGAAGTGGAAAAACGCGCATGATTCAAGAACCATTCCCAAAAGACCCCGCCCAACGTGCGAGGCTTCTAATGTTTTTATCTAATGAACAATTTTAGCTTGTAAATATGACAGCATTGTGCAAGCGTAAGGACCTGGGTTTGACGGAGGGGGCGACGACCCTCCTTGTATCAACTAAAACCATATTTTAATGAGTATAGTAAACATACGGACATGGGCTGTTATTATCGCAGTTTTTTGCATAAATAGTGGGGATTTGAGGGGGCAGATGGTCTATTTGCGACAGCTTTGAAAATAATAATATAAAAAATGAATTAAAATGGAATAGAAGTAAAACAACTGGTTTAAATGAAAGCAAAGAGGGACATTTAACATTTATAACAAGCAGAAAGTATCCTATACATATTTAGACTGTTGAGACCCCCTTAACCTCCGGATTTTCTCTAAATTTGACTTTTTTCCCCGTCATATTCATTCGAGAATGAATGCTCTAAATGCTCTAACACAGAACAATGTGGTAAAAAGTTTAAATTCCTTATCAGATGGCTTTGGGAATGAGTGCTTATTAATTCGCAGATAGTTCAAAGAATAAAATTATCAGTTCAAGCGTTTTGAAAGGTAATCAGTAAATAAAAAAGCTTTCAATTATTAGTAGGCTATATTTGTTAACCTCTGAAATGTTTTCAGGAAAGCACTAGTTAAACTTTAACAGAAAGAGCGCTCCGCTGAGGGGGGTTTTCTAGTATATATACTTAGAAAATATGAGAAGCAAGCGATTTTTTACAGCTCTAATGAATAAGATAATTTAAGCTCAATTTAAATTTTATAATCGCTCTTTACCTTTATTTGAAGAGACTTAGTATTTAATTATCAAAGGCAAAATTATATTATGCCAATATCGGTCCCTAAATGTCATCTTAGCTAAACATAAGCGATTCGGCTAAATTTGTTATACGTCTAACAGTTCAATTTGGTCCTTAATACAAAGATTGAAAAATTAAAAAAAAGAAGTTTTTGTTGCTTATTCTAATCGCGTGACGGAAAAATTCCCATATTTTTTTTTGTATTTGCTCATGCCCTTGAGTATGAAGAATGTTAAGCGTTTTAGAACGGACATCGTCAAATTGGCTACCTAAAAAAATATCTAGTGGTCAGACGATAAACTTTTCCGTTCTTTTCTAGTATTTATCCTTAAAAATATGAGAAACAAGCGAATTTTTTTTGTCATACCGCTATTAGAAGTTTAATGTCGCGTGGACAGTCTTCGTAAATAAAGTGTATTTAGTGCTATTTATCCCATTTTAAAACCATAAAGACATCGTCTATTTAAATCGAGAAAAAAAATCAAAATTTCCCCAAAACAGAAAAAAAATCACAAAAATCCATGTTTTTATAGTTCTAAAAGTTACAAGTCTTCTGCTGTTAGTCAACTTTGCAAACTTTTTGAAGTAAGCTTACTTTTGGCACTTCAGTATGAAAATGGGTTTTTGAACATCTCTATAGCATACAGCATATAAGGGAGGTCAAAAAGAAACGATGCAAGGGCCGAAGGCCCGAGTTGCCAATCTTAACGAGGGAAAGGAAATAAATTATGTCATGTCTCACTCACAAAGCACCAAACCCCTGTGCGTTGACGATCTAGTTGAGGATTATTCTGGGATCGAAACCCAGGGCCCCAATTGAGCGAGGATAAGGCCCAGGTGTCACAGAGGAAGGCCCGAATCCCATTCGAGTAGACAGGGTCTACTCGAATTTTTGATGACCGGAGGCACCCCAGGACAGAGGGAGGCAATAAAAGTGGACTTGGGGGCTCTTTCTTAGAAAAGAGGTTTCTTAAATTATTATTTGTGGATCACTCTTTTTATTTAATTTTCAAAAGCAAGTTGAAAAAATCCAGTGAAGGCCAAAGGCCGGAGCAAAGCGAAGTCTCAAAGCGGTTGCCTAATCGAAGCTAGGGCCAGCGGCCAATTCCTACCCGAGTAAAGTGACACGTAATACATTAAGTGACAAGGCCCAAATCCCACCCAAGCGATTAAAGTGGAGGGGGCGACAAAAACCGAAGTGGCCGGGAATATAAGAAACGTCAAAGGACCTGATGTCAGTTTTATGGCAGAGCATGATCTTCTTCGTCTCGTCTCTAACAAGGTCGCGCCTCAAACGATAGATGCTACAATTTCAACCTTCTCGTTTTCCCATTTTGTTTCTGTCCGATTTACCCTTTTCGTACGAGCATCAGGAAAAAAGCACCTTCCAAGGCAGCATTATCAAAGAAAAATGAACACAGGGGTTTTACCCTACAATAGTCCTTCGGTAATCTTCAAGCTATGGCAAGAAAGCATTTAAGATACGCGAATTCCCCTACCTTTCTTCTTGTAAGGAATTATCTTTTTCGTTTTTTTTTTTTTTTTTTTTTTTTTTTTTTTTTTTTTTTTTTGTCTAAAAGCATATTTATCTTAGACTGTAAGCCTTGGCAATGTGGCCTCAAGGATTTGACCCGTCTTTTAAAGAAAAGTTGAATTTTATCCAAAGCTAAACTAGCCTAGTACAGTTTCCCTGGAATTTTTCAAACCTTACAAGTAAGGAGGGAGCGAGTCAGAAAACATCTTCTTTTACTCGTATTTGGGCTTTATTAACCTTGCTAAAAGTTTAATTTACCTAGCTCAACAACTTACCCAGTTAGCAAAAAGCAGCTAAACCCTTCTGTTTAAGCTATAATAAAAAAAATTGCCGAAATGCATAAGACCCATTTGGCTAGCCTAGAATAGACTCAACTGAAATAGCCTACCGGCTGAAATGGATTAGTGAGTGTCTTCAATGCTCAAACCACGTTTCCCTTCGCTTTCATGATTTTAAATCTTAAAAAACAATCTGGGTAAAATTCTAGTGAGGCGGCTCCACAGAAGGAGATATATTAATAAAATAAAAGTAGTAGGTCTAACTTAGATTCCTAGTTGTATGTTCTTTTCAAACATCATATTCGAATTTCTGACAATGCACCACCACCCCATCGGAAAGAGCATAAAAAAGGAATTCAATGGTACCACTTTTGGTACTTACGTAATATTCAGAACACACTCAAGAAGTTTGCTTTGTTTGATATGAGTAAACCGGGTTTTCTCTCGCATTCGGTTATAATTAGCTTATTCTTTCCTGAAATAAACTGCGATGCAGGTACATTTTGATTAAATATTTAATGTATAGAGTTGGTTAGGGTAAAATTCTACTTTATTATATTTTCATCATAATTTGGCGTATTTCATTAGGATTAACCTAACTTCACTTCTTAAGTGTGTTCTGGATAATAGCCTACGTAAGTACCCCACTTTTATTTAATTAGGATGTTTCCTTCTGTAGAACAGCCAAAATAGAATGTTATCGTTATGTGTCCACAAGTCTTCAGCCCACCTCTCAACAATTCCAAGGGCTGCAGATCCGTATCCCTGAGTGTCAGCACTATAAGATTCAATGCAAAGAAGTCAAAAACTAAAACTAATAATCAATGCATCTTACCCTTTCTTTAATCCAAAGGCAGTGATTCCAAAGAAAGTAAAAAAAAAAATTCCCAACGACAGAAGCACACAAGCCACGAATTTTCGGTCGCTAACTGACAAAGATTCTCTTCTGTATCTCTTATCTGGGATGTATTCAACAGCTGAGGTCTCTCACACCGAACCCGATTCTAAACACTCATTAGCATACACTAATTTGGTATGTGCCATAAAACAGATAGAATTTGGCCATCTTTGTCTGTATGAACTCACAAAACCTAAAAATCCAACCAGCCTATCCTTCTCATACTGATTAGTCATCCTTTCAAAATTGGCACTGAGGATTTTCTTTATAAGCAATTTATAGGCCCTTGCCTTAAAATATAAATGTAATACGTTTCTTGTGTTTAATATTCATTTAAAAATGTCTTTGCTCCTTTAAGGGTGTTTCTGCAATAGTCACCTAGGTAAAAATTTATTTCGAAGGGGGGGGGGATCAAGTTTAAAAGAACTGAACTGAACGGATAAAATGATATATCATAGGACAAATTGTAAAAATAATTTCGAGTTTGCTCTCTGTTGTGGTAAGAGGGGTGGCTAAAGATCCAAAACCATACACCCCCCGCTGACGAGGTTTGTCTACAGTATTTATGCAAGGTTCTCCTTTCCCAATTAGTGTGGGCTTCATTAACTTGAACCTGATCAAGTTCAGCTGCTTATATGGAGGAGGGGCAATGGGGTATACTCGTTTCTTGGAGCAGGATCTGTCAAGGCCCCATTTAAATATATTTTACTAAGGACCTACTCAGCTTACGTTCTTAAGGGGGAGAGGGGAGCAAAACCTGGCGTTACCACCGGTGGCTGAAAAACTCTCTCTGATCAAAGTTCCTGATCATAGAGTCTGATCAGAAGTCTTTCGTTAGATTAAACAAATCAAAATAAAATATTAAGGATTTTGTTGATTCCTTTCAATTTCGTTGCTAAGTATATAAACTCCCAAGCAGTGCCTCAGAGGTGGATCTCTCCCCTGACCTTAAGAGTTATTGCAAATCTCGAGCATAAGACCACGTAAAGAAAGATAGAGGATGGGTTATTATAAATATATATATATATATATATATATATATATATATATATATATATATATATATATATATATATATATATATATATATATATATATATATATATATATATATATATATATATATATGTGTGTGTGTGTGTATATATATATATATATGTATATATATATATATATATATATATATATATATATATATATATATATATATATATGTGTGTGTGTGTTTGACTCAGTTGTCGACTAATTTTACTGATTTTTACCTAGGTTTTACTAATTTTCGACTTATTTTCGAGTCGGTCAAAAATTTCGGGGGGGGGGGATTCAAACCGGGTACCCCCCCCCCTGGATACGGCCTTGGTATATATATGTATATGTATGTATATATATATATATATATATATATATATATATATATATATATATATATATATATATATATATATATATGTATATATATATATATATATATATATATATATATATATATATATATATATATATATATATATATATATATATATATATATATATATATATATATATATATATATATATATATATATATATATATATATATATATATATAAATTTCTTCATCTCGGTTATTTATTAATACATGAAACGTCTTCATTTACTGATTATGGTCTCGAAACCCAATTTAATCAGGAAAATATTCAATCTAGGTGCGCAAAAATTTCCGACTGCCATCACCAATTTGGCTAATGTTACGAAGTGGGCAGCACTTGAAAGAAAACCAGGTTGTTTCCCCTTCCAAACGAAATCCTGTCTATATTCATATTTTGATGACGAAACATGAAACAAAGACAGAGCAAGGACTAGGTCCAAGCATATACTTTGGGTTTGGGAGCCCTTAAATTCTTGTCGTTCTGCCAAATACTCGAGATTTTAGCAATTTAATCCGTCTTTCTCTGTATGGTTTGTACGATAGTCAAGCATTTCGCTTTTTTTTCGAATTTCCTCCCTCCCCTCTATGTGTTCCATTATCTCTTGTCTTGAAAACTTTAAATGCAAAAGCTAAAGTACTTTTAAACGCTTGCTCGCACCCGCATTTTTTCTTACGGAGAGTATTCTGCTTGAGCATTTTCCTTCACATTAGCCCCACGGATCACCTTTTTGCTTCTACGGCCTGTAATTTTATATTCAGTGCCGTCGCGTCAAGCTTCAGGTTTCTTGTTGGAGGGGATATAATACAAATTTCTTTTTTTGGAAAAAAGATGTAATTCAGTCTGTCCTAGGGTTTTAATAATAAGTTCAAAATGAGCTGCCTGTATTATGCAAGAAGTGAAATCAAAGAGAAAGACTTAGAAAGCTTACCCCCCCCCCCCCCCCCCCCGCACACAAAATTTAGCAGCCAAACGGGAAGCATAATAAATAATAATAATGAAGAAAAGAAAGAAGTTTGGAATATTCTACCTTCATTCCAAAATAAAGGCAGAATATATGGTGTAGAATATGCTACAGGATTTTTTTTTACATTTTCATTTCTTTTACTTCTTTTTTTGTGTTTGGGGGGTTGATTTATCCCAGCAGGGTGAGATAAAGTTTCATGGAAATATATAATTAATGGCAACTGTAGAAGGGTTGCCCTATGATGGAAGTGCACAGGGATAACAGGCTGAGACTAAGAAGTATTTTACACCGTAATTACACTGTGTAAAACAAAAGAAAGTTTTCTAAAAAGTCATCAAGCCGTGTCATACTTCAGCTTTTTTTAAGTTGAATAAAATGGAGGCAAACTCCAAGCAAGAGCCCAAAAGATTTAAGATGAATAGAACTCCTCATTATAAATAAGCAAGCAAATTAATTTTTTCGTCCTTTATTATATCCTGCTGTGATAACTCAACTCCCCCAAAACACGAAAAGAAGAATTAAAAGAAATAAAATATACAAATAAACCTTGTACGATAGTCTATGCCATATATTCTACATGCATTTTGGATTACATTGTAGATAGAACTTTCCAGAATCTCTTCCTTCCTTCATCTTTTTATTTTGTATAAATTTCCCCTGGGCTGCTCAATTTTACACATGGGGAGAATTTTCCAGGGGATAATTGTCGGAGGGAAAATTTTTCTTGGGGTAACTTTTACGGGGGAAGGGAAATACGCTGGTCCCGTTCACTTTCTTAAGCTCGATAGTTTATTGCATGGAATGACAATGTAAAACCACTATGCTCTTTTCAGCACAGCCAGTAAGGAAACCCATGATAGCCAGTTAGAAATCTAGCCTGCTGAGTGCTGACTGGAATGCAGTGTTTCCACCCTGGCCTGGAGGAATTTACTAAATCTGAAAGGAAAAATTCACTAAATCGCATCTGTTTTTACTAAATGCTCAAAATAATAAATTTTGCTAAATGCGCACCATCAAGCATCGATTTTTACTATAGGAGGATAATCAATAGGATTTTTACAATCTTTTCTCCTTTTTTTCTTTTTTCCTCTTTTCTTTATCTTTTTCTTTTTTCTTTTGTTTTCATAGTATGATTGAAAATTCTGGAAACCTATAAGTTCAAAAATCCTTTTTTTTGGGATTATTTGGACGTACTACTGGATAGGCTTCATATTCCAGATGCGGTGTGTGCAAGAAGTCAAACAATAGTCAGGAATCTTGGATTCTGGAAATTATGTTGATGAAACCCGGCTTTAAATTTATCAATGGACTTCAGGTCATAAAATTCAGATATAATGAAAAAGTCTGAGAGTCTGGGAAAATTTTCTGAAAACAAATTAAGCCGGCATACCAGTCCTGATTTTAAATAGTTTGCCTTTCAAAGCGAGTATCAAGAAGAAGCCGAGAGAAGAGTAGAGGTTTTTAAGCGCTAGGGTTGACACGAAATCGCAAAAATGAGAGCAATAGTAGCCATAATATAAAACGTAATCCAAAATCAGATTTTGTAGTGAATGGACCCTAATTTTTTCCCATGACTTCATGGAAAATAACAAAAGTTTTGTTTACTATAAATCATGACTTTTTACTAGATTTCGGGAAATATACTAGATCCTCTAAATTTACTAGATTTTTTTTACTAGATCTCGTAAAATCCTACTCACGGTGGCAACCCTCCTGGATGCCAAAAAAATCCTCTAGTCGACTGCTACCCGTTGCCATGTGTAATCCGCGCTTAGTTGCTCCTAATGAAGCTCTTCGCTGATGGTTTGTCTTTTCCTAAAAAAAGATATTATCGGAGTTCGACTGTAGGCCATTCTATAGTTACCTGGGTTCTAAGGACACCCACAGTACAGGCGACTACTAAGAGATACGACGGGAATACCAATATAAATTACCGTTTTTTTCAATATTCGAAAAACTATGAAACTGTCATGGAAAGGGGGGGGGGAATAGAGCAATATACTGAGACAAACGGATCGTAAAGTAAATTTCAGCGGTCGCCAACGTAGAGGAATGGGCCAATGAGGAACCGGGAATGGGAGCAGTCACAGTGGCAGATAATCATATGATGAAGGGTAATAGTGCTCTCTATTAGTAAAGGATGATGCAATAAAAAGAAATAACACTAACAAAGAGAAATGTCTTAAAAACTGATAGCCCCATCTCTTAGAGTAGTTTATAAGACCCAATGATCAGGAATTTATTACGTCCCCTATCCGGTTACTGTAATTATATCTCTAGAAGAAAAGTGCAATTTTTGTAAAACACGATCAAGAGATTTGAAATATTTCCTAAGGTATCCCATCCTGATATTAGTCTTAACCCATGTGGAAAAATACTTAATAGTAGTATAAACGAAATAAATCATAATAGTAGGCCTATATATACAAACCGAGCTATAAAGAATATTTTCATTATATTCATTCATTCATTATAGCCTATATTCATTCATTTAGGGGGTATATATTCATCACTTCTTTTGTTAGACCATAAAAAAACTGCAGTAAGAGAGTGAACCCTTCTGACCTCTTAATGCTTTTTTTTATTTACCAAAAACTAAATAAAAAAACGACGTTGATACACTATAAGTGAATTTGCTGGTATGAACGCCGGTCGATACCGACTTAAGCAGAAATTTTGTTTTGTAATAAATTGCAAAGAGCAATGGACACTTTTATCGATTGTTTATAATTCAATTAGTCAATTTGGCACATGAGTCACTCATTTAAAATTAATAATTACAGCATCGGCGAATCAATCTCTTCTTTGCTGTGCGAATAGGACTATATTTATTTTGTCTATTTTTGTAGTCACACACGGGTCCTTGTATATATGCACGCATCCTTTGGATTCTTACCCCCCCCCCCCCACACACCCTCCCAAAATTTAAAGATTTTGAAAATCTATAACTTTTCGTATATTTCACATAATTTTGCTTTTTTTCCCCTCCTCCTCCGAAATATTGCTCCCCAAATAATGTATATTACATAAAATTTCTTGCAGAGATTCGGTAAGACATTTGCGTGATGAGCTCCTGGCGACCCACCTCAAGCTAGGGACCTTAGGAAGTTGCCCCACCGTCACCCATCGAAGGGCGCCCCAGGTCTACAGTAGAAACAGATCAACAGAGGGAACAAATATAAATTACTTTATTCTTAAGTCCCTCTTTCGGACTTAAATATTAGAGAATCGGCACTAGAAACAAATTAAATTGATCGTCTTCGTTATGCGAATAGGAAGATATTTATTTTGCCTACTTTCACTCGTTGTCCTTTTATAGTTATGACAAGTCATGTCTAGTCTCCTGATAAGTACACGAGGAATGAGAATGTTCAACGGTTTGTCATGCTGCGAACGTGAAGAGCAATTGATTGTTAAAATGAAATACAATAATTAAGTTCCAAGATCCTTTGTCAAAGATTAACTGCAATCTTTAAAAGTAGAGCTTGATGCGGCGCTAATGATCAGGGTTGCCAACTTTTCTGTCCATGAATGTGTCCACTGAGCATCCAAAAATGTGTCTGTTTTAGCTAAAATGCGTCCATCTTGAAGTCTCAAAAACTAGAGGTTAATTATTTTACCAGTTGAATTAATGACCAAAAGACACTTTGTAAACCTCTTTCTAATCGGCCAGTTAACATAAAATATGATGAAAACGAAAAAATTCCTTATGAAACAATCATACAAAATGATAAAATGACCACACAAACATGTAAATCCCTTACTTTGGAGGAAATCCTTTACTTACGACATCTCTGACAAAATCTGGATGCTAAAAAAAAACGAGAAAAGCACTTTGATAAAAAGTGACATTTTTCGGTACTTATGCATTATAACTAAACCAGCGCTAAACGCGAAAGAAGTCACGTTTGGTTAATGCTAATGAAATTAAATAAAATAGAATGAATATGCAATAGTTTTAGAAATTTGGGCTGTATGTTTGCACATTAGGGGAGGGGGTGGGGGTAAGCATAGCATATATTAAACACGTATCCTAACCTAGGTACCTTTCCTCTCCCCCTATACCCCAAAAAACAATCGTTTAAATATTGTAAACTCAATGAGAAACCACGCTTTGCCATCAGTATATTTGGCTTTATGTTAATTGTGCCTTTTATTTATGTTATTATACTGTGTTCATGGTCGTATATTTGGTTTTAAAATACACTTATCTATCCATTTATTTAATATGCAGAATGTGTTTGGTTGTACCAAACACATTTTGCATGCAGACCCGCTATACTTTACCCCCCCCCCCCTAATTTGCAAATCTGTAGTCCAAATTTATTTCTAAAGTAATGAAGAAACTAACAGTAGAGTAGTAGGTACCATTTTGCTTGAAACTATAGGAATGACCATGCTATTTGCTTGAAGCTCTACACCTTTTCAAAGAGAGTGTGTACCCCCTGACATGGCCTTATACTTTGGGAAGATTATGTTCCTTGGTACCTTTCCAAGCAAAGTGATCAAACACATTTTGAAACTAAAGTTGAGATTGTATAATGCAAGCAGACTGGTTTTTGAGGCAACACCCATTTTTTTAGGGCCAAGAATTTTTTAGGGCATTTTTTTAGGGCTAAGAGATTGGTATCGTCGTAGCCTTAGATTGTTCTGGGAGGAGGAACCGGGTCAGCGATTCAACTGTTGGAACAACAAAAGAATTTGGTTTGTACGTCATCGTTGTGAAGACAATGGCTATTATGATTAAAAGCCCACTGATTTTTATTTGGCTGTGACGGAATGTGATTCGCCACTTGAGGACACTGTTTATGACATTACTTCAAGTAAGCAAATTGAAACATGTGAATTCTATAAAATGAATGAGAATAGTATCATTGACTATACAAAGAGATATGACTAGAGTGAAGTTACACTCTACTGTAGAAAATGTGACCCTGACATTGCAGCACATCAGGATCAGTATACTGTGAATTCAGATAATCTACCTGCATTAGTTGTTCTCGACAAATACCTATACCTAGTAGAAGATGAAATCTAAAGAGTAGAAAAGTCGTTTTTATCATGTACATACATTATTTTTATTAATAAATAATTTCACATACATTTTTAGATCATTTTATTCGTAGGGCACTCAAATCAATATTAAACACGCTTGTAAGTATATTTTCCACTAGAAAGTCGTTCAATCGAGGAAAGTCAACGTAGATGTCGAGAAACTGCTTGTAGGTATAGTCGCAACATCTGAACATGAAAAAGGGTAGAGCATGAAAGCCACATGTCTTAGTCGTTAAATCCTGTACTCTTGGTTGATTTTGAATAATAGTTTTCCACTGCTTTCAATAAAGTTGCTGATGTGCGGAGTGTAGAATTTAAACGATAGGCCAAGAGGATCAAAAAATTCAATATTCTTCGCTGTTTGAAAGATGCATAGCCAATGGCCTGTCTTCAAAGTCGATGGACTGCTATTAACAATGATTAGGGTATTGTTAACACTTGGAATTTTTTCAATGAAGTCCGATGGTATGCCATGAAGTACTGGGACACGTATGGATCCATATTAAATACGTTGATTTTTTGGTTTGTGTTCATGGTGCTAGGTCTAGTAGAACACTACAGTCGGGTGTGATTTCCCAATAGGTTTCAAATTGACTCAATGATATTAGCGTGATACTCTCAGTCTAAGCATCGGCAAATGTACACTCTAAACGTACATTCCCTGTTCGCACTATGCTCATATCCTGGGTCCCCGACAGGTCCAAAACAATTACGCCATGATTTTTTGAAAACATTGAATCGGTTATTCCATTTTCAAATAGCTGGGAGTCATGATCTAGGGATTGCATGGTCAACTCATACAGAGTTCTATAGGATTTTTTGTCAAATGATAGAGTGTACAGTGGAATACCATTCACTTTGCACACAAGGCTAGATAGAACGAAAAAATTAAAATCACGGGGGGATTCAGTCCAGGATCCAACGGCACTGCCACTCTTCACAAAGACCAAAGCGAGTTTTGATGGGATTTCTCCATTGATAAATGATGAATCGGTATAGCTACGAGAGCCGGTGACAATGTGACGTTGATTGGTGATTGTATGGGGGACAAGAAGTTTAATGTTGTTGCCATTGGCTCTTAGCTTTTCCACTGCCAATGCAACAGAGCTCATAACCTGTTGTTTTCGGACGTGGAGAATTGCCGATGTGATAATGACATTTGCATCGGGTGCTGCAGGAAGTGTTTTTCTCAAAATGAAATTCGATGGGGCCAGTTGCAACTTTATGTCAATCTTGACATTGGGGGGTAACCATTGGGATATGTTGAATATCTCATGATTTAATTTTCCAACTAAATGATACTCCTGGGTCATTGCAGTAGTGAACTCACCGTCAGTATCAACACCTGATCGATATTCATAGCCCATTGACTGTCCCCTCAACTCCTTATATGCCTTTCGTGTCATCATCATAAATTGTATGTAGCTTGCATAGTTGGATAAGTTATTGCTAGTGCTCACCAATGTTCCATTAATAAATACATTAATTTGTTTGAACAGGTTGTGTAGAATACAGTTTTCGTAGGAGAGACCATCGGCAGCAGTTTGAGTTGTATTATCTGACTTTTTCTTCACCGCAACATTTAAATCAATAAACGTTGATGACAAATCAATGAAATAGTCTTCATTGGAAAATATTTGAAAGTGTATGTTTTCCAAGAGGGGTTGCTGGGGATGAAATTGTTCATAGTAGCCATACTTGACACTGACATCAACATTTTCAACATTGAACAGATTCAATGAGGAACTGATTGATGGATGTGATTCCTTGTGAGGGAGATTAGTCATCTTAAGAGAAGAAATCCTTCTTTGATCTAACGATCGTTTTCTTTTTCTTCTTATTGGTCTTCGTTGTTTTATTCCTCAAAGTCCTTGTTGGTGTCCTTCGGTTCCCACCTGGGTAGAGACTGATGAGTGAATGACGTGCACGCATCCTTTTCAACCCCTTCCCATTTTGCTGAGATTTTAATTCCTCACCAACGGCTCTTGCTGAAGATCTAATATTTTCCGTAACACTCTCCTTGAAATTCTTACCCGACCCCCAGTCCTGTAGTGTTGAGGCAGCAAAATTTGATGCAGCAGGTACAAGATATTTTCTGGCAAGGGGTAGTGCAGAACGAAATAACCTAGCAAACCAGCTACCAAGACCATAGCCAGACATTGTAGTACGCCCCTTGTAGTAGTCCAATCCATTGCCTATTTGACGTGGACTCAGAGCACCAACATAGCAATTGATATCGGGACAGACAAATGGAATTCTTCTATTGTTCATTTTAGGAGGTGGTGTCGCCGAAAATGGGTCGAAAATGACATGTAATCACTGCTAAGCCTTTCGTTATTGCTAGAGGATCACCCAATTCGCTTCTTAGTGTTAACTGACAGAGTTCCAAATACGAAATGTTTACAGGAACATACTGAAGATGCTTTATATTATAGTGATGAACAAGTTCATGAGTTGTTTTTCGTTCAAGAACACGTAGGAGGGGGACATTTGAATTACCAACTCTCGATGTTTCCACAAAGGATACATAAAGAAATATGCAAGAGTCCGAGGTGAAGCCAGGTGGATAATCAGCAAAAGTAACTTGATCCATCCCGTAAACGGTGCCAGCATTTTTCCTATTGATCATATTCTGTTTAAAGCCAAGAACGTCTCTCAGATTATCATTGAGATGAATTATTTCAGTTTCAACAGGTGATGTAATGTAAATCCTATCGTGTTCCATTGAATAATTAAAATGGAATGTACCATTCCTACGATATGAGACTTTTCTATTGATTGTACGACACAAATCTGTCATACCATCATATTCTATATATTTTAATTTAACATGTGGATATTCACTAGATTTAAGTGCTTCAACCCATTCATACTCGACAAAGAGTGACCAATCGAAGGGTATAACTTTTATATCATACACACGATCGTTTCTCAGGATGTCATAGGTATTTTTGAGAATACAATCGACAAGAGCCACTTCATACTTTCCGTCATCGAATTTGATGGCGGGGGAGAGTTTCGTCCAAAAATCACTTGTTTTATTCAAGTCATTGTAGAGAGGATCGGAAACGTTGGACATAGATGTTACATAGAAATCATTGGGCATTGTCAATTTCTTCAACACTGATCCAAGAATCAAAATCAGAGTTGTATCCTAGCCACCGAACAAGTTACTGTTTCTTACTCCGGTGAGTACGAGTCTTTAATATCTTTTCAATTTAATAGATTTCACTATTATTTTTAACTTTTTGTAGTTCATAGTCATAAAAGCCGCCGAGAATTTCTTCATCTTAGGTATCTCGCAAACGATAAGCTATGGGTTTAGTGTCTAGGATTTTTGCCACTTTAAAAATTTCTTTGGACCACAAGTAAATACCCTTTTCAAAAACATTAGTTGTTCTATTAATTCGAACAGTATCACCAACATTAAATTTTTTCTTCTTGACAATCGTTTCATTGGAATATTGTTTAAGAAAGGTGTCAATTGTATCATGATCAGAATGATGAACTTCCGTTGGGGTTGAATTGGACAATGATCGATGAGGTCGTTGATTATAAATCAACATGATTTTATCTAAATCATGAATAAAAGCAGATGTATTTTTCAATGTACAATATCTTGAAATTAAAAGTCGGATAGTTCTTTTCAATCATTTGGCCAATGCAGCCTTTATAGGACTATGACTATGATAGAGCAATGTATTATATTTCGCTAGTACTTTTGCAACTTGGGGATTAACAAATTCACTAACACGATCCGTTTGAATTTTTTATACGTATCCTGTTCGAGAATACTTTCAACGGCCTGAGCAACTTCAACACCTCTTTTCGAGCGCAATGGAATGGCATATGCATAGCGACTAAAAACACTGATTGCAAGTAGAATGTACTTGTACGGTGTATTGTGACGTCTTTGAATTTAATCTAGAGTTAAGAGATCTGCTTGCATTATATGCAATGGGAAAAAGGCTTTAGTTTTTCGATAATGATTAGCACGAAGTCTATGATTTCTATGCAGAGTGTAACTTGGTTCATTTTGTAGATAGTCTTGTACACTTTTAGTGTGAACACCAGTGACTTTAGAAAGAGTGGTGGGGGAACTTAAACTCCCCACTTCACCAATATTTTCATAAACACGTTTCAGAACTTCAACCATTTTGAATGTAAACACGTAGTGTAACGTCCGCTACCCTTTTGTATACTAGTGGTTGGCGGTGGTTTTGGTGACGTTGACTTGATGCGTCTTCGCTTTTGTCTAGCTATCAGTGGTGTGCTGCTCCTCCTCACTATTGTCAAGTTTCCACTAGGTGTGCTAGTATTTTCCAGGATTGATTTAAAATCTTCTTCTTCTTCTTCTTCATGTTCATATTTTAATGGTGTAGAGGGTGCATGTTCATTTAATTTTTTTAGAATTTGCCTATTGCTAATAAGGTTTTTGGGGAAGTTTAATGTATTTAGAAAGTTGTATAGATGAGCGTCAAATGATAATAGTCCTTTACGATTTGTAACTCTATTATAGACTAAATCAAGTAGATTTTAGCTCTTGCTCTGAATTATAATCCCTTTCCCATTGCTATCAACTGGAATTATGATCTTGACCACTTTCCATGAGATATGTTATGAGTCGTATACTTTGTTCACGATATGAGTTGGGCATTAGATTTCCAATACTTGACACAATTGAATTCAATTCCTCCTTCTTTAATTGTGTTCCAGCAGCAGCAGCAGCAGCAGAAGAAGAATCCTGAGGAGATGGTTCTTTTTTATGATCAATACCACTGGATTTCGCACGATTGGGCTTATGTTTGTCCACTCGGCGAAGTGCATCTTGAAGTAAAAGCAGTTTTTTATCATCCTCAATATTCTCGTTGTCAATGAATTTACTCAGATTGTCCTCAAAGTGTTCCACGGGTGAGAGAGCGAGTTTTATTGGAGTCAATTTATAGGGTTTGGCCATTCTCTCTAGAGAAAACTGTTTACAAGTCCTGCAATTATCGGTAGTAAAAGTGTGAAAAAGCTACCGCCCGCCTGAAGAAGATGTTTCCTTTTAAAATGCTTTCATTTCTTTTTAGAGGCCAATGTTACGTACAATTGAACGATGTTGCTTTGCCTGTTGCTTAACTACTTCTGGTAGTTGAAAATTGCCCTCGGTCAAATTTAAACAAAGTTCAGATATTAGATTAATGAAATCATTGTCAACACCATGTTTGAGTATGGCTTTCCTAAGTGGGGGCTTTGAAGTGCTTAGAACTGAAAATAAATGTCTATTTTCATGTAGTTTCTTCAGTGTCATGATAGCAACTAATAGATCTTTTTACTGTTCACGGGGAGATATACTGTAATTTCATTGTCAAAAATATCTGTGAATACACGCAAATCCTCGGGTGTATTTTGATTAAGATCCAATAGGATCTAGCCGTAGGGTTTATTAGTTGCCTGATTGTATGCTGAGAGCAGAAATTTAGGTGCCCCGGGGTATATTTGTTTATTGAGGGTTATTAGCGAGCTAGAATCACGAACAACTCTGTAGATGATATAGTAGGTGCAGTTCAATGTAAGTGTTCACATACATTTGCTCTGATAAAAGAGGCTGTGTAGAACCAGAGTAATGGAAATCTGTCCATGATGAGAGCGAACAGTGAACAGTTGTAGCATTTCCTGGGACCGGTGTTCGATAGATTCAGCCAGATCGTCAATAATCAGCCAAGAGTTTGGTTCAATAATGTTGAGAACATCAAGTCCCTGTATGAATCGTATCTGCACCAATCCCGCTATGCCAATTGCTTTTATTTTTTCGTATGACTCCTGCCAAACACTGTAACAATAGTAGATTTTTTTCGGCTTTTCCACAAACATTTTATCGCAATTTTTAATTATTTTAGTTAAGAGTGTCGTTTTGCCTGACATTGATGGACTGCACAGAAACGATCTGAATGGTGTTTTAAATACATGTTCCCTTCAACAGTTCATCTACAACTAACTGTAGACTATAGTTGTCTAATGACTAAATAATTTCCCTACTAGTCCGTTCAAGAATAATGAGAAGAAGAACAAAATCAATAAAGAATCATATTTCTTGTATTATTAACATAAAAAAAACAGCACTTTACAAATAATACATTAAAGAAAAAAAACAAGAAATATACACTTATGATTTTTTTTAAATTTATTTATAATAAAAAACATAAACATTTATTTAAAAAAATGCACTAGAAAAAGCACTTTGATAAATATAATTTATTTATTTATAAAAAAATACAACATTTAATGAAAAAAAATACACTTAGAATAATATCACTTTTTTTACACCATTTTTAATTTGAATGCAACAACAACATGTATATTTACAAAAAAAAATCTGCTCTAAGTAAAAAAAAGATACCATTGGTAGTGGCGGCACCCCCCGCTGACGGCCGCCCCCCCCCGGGCCGCGAGCCCCCCCCCCTCAAGGTTTTGGGAAATTTATTTGACTTTTCTCAAACCGAGACTTTCCCTATGGCTAACACATTCGGCTCGGTCGGAAGGTGAATAGTGCCCCAGGGGGAGGGTATTCACACCGTCTTGACAAACATAGACATTGTCGGAAACGGTACTCATGGCCATTTTTTCTATATTTACAGTGAAGTTCCTGTAGTTCAGCGAACGAATTGCCAACAATTTTGCTCGTGGAAGTTGTATTTTCAACAATACAATTCCTATAGACGTCCATGTCGAAATTCTTATCCACATAGCGCGTGGGTACTCCTTTGCAACGTTTTCTGATTTCCTCGTCGTGTGTCAGTATAAAGTACACCTTCGGACTTACAAACATACCACGGGAAATCATGTCAGTTCCCGTTTCTGATTTTAAAAATAAAAGTTGATTTGGCGCCCGACGTTTCGCTAGCTCTGGGTAAAGCCCACTCCAATTGGTGTGGTCCATCCGCGAGCTTATGATTTCACCGTGCGCCAAATCATCAAGTAGGTTTGGACTTTTACTTTTAGTAGTAGAGAATCTGTGTCCCCGTAGCAGACCTCTACTTGTCCCTTCTCCGGCCACTGTACCCTAGCCACATTGTAGCAGAATTCTAACATGATATCTTTAGAGATCTCCAAGATGGCACTGCCTGCAGCAATATTTTTATTCAATACAATGCTTCTTTTTTTCCTATTCAATAGTACCATGTGCGGGCCACTGATTGTAAAGGAAGTGTAATTTGGATCGGCAATAATTTGAGTACATTGTTCGGGATCGGTCACGACGTCACAACGATTCCTATTGCGAACACTTTCGCACATTTTACCAAAAACCGAATTTAAAATGAGCTTATAGATTTCTTTTTCGGCTCTTGTCTGCGCTTCAGAACGTTTCTTGACAAAAGTGTCAACAAACGTTTTCAGATAGGGTTTTTGACTAAACTGGAGGGCTCTATGAACCTTTGTGACGTTGAAACCGCTGTTGCGCATCCATTTTAAAGCCACATGATGTACAACAATATTTTTCTTCGGCAGAAGGTCAGCAATAAGTTTTTGTTTTGAAGGTGTCCAGTGCAATCCCTCCACCTCGACCAAATGTCTGTTGCGGGGACTCAAAGAATCCCTATACACAGGTCTATTGATGAATGGAAAAACAAATCCTTTACCGAATCGTGAAGCTCAACTGCTATCTCCCCATCAATTTCAAAAAAGCATCCAACCGGCCCATTCTCCTCAACACTGTCAATGTTGGGGAAATTGGAGGCTTGAGGGTCATTGAACCATATATAGTCATTGCAAGGTAGCGCATAATGGGACATGGCTGAGGGGTAGAGGGAATTCATATCAAGGAAAACTGCATCTGATTTTGTCCCCGTCTTCTCTCCAGTTGGATCAGTTTCCAAGATACGATCCCCGTGAAAAACGTATCCACCCCTCATTGACCTTTCGATGAAGAGGTGCTGATCGATGTCAGTGATGAGCCCGATTTTTTCCCCGCTAATTTTTAGGATGAGGTCTATTACCAGATGAGGAGATGAAAAATAATATCCTAAATGAAGATCAAATTCCTCGTATATTTTGTCCGTATTTTTACACATAATGTCTAACAAAGTTAACACATCACTCGAC